>LR738712.1:201367532-201457329 GCA_902687465.1 Secale cereale
ACGATCTGGAATGCCGCCGGCGGGAGCACGATGATGGGGCGGCGGCGCCGGTGAACTCGGACGGGACGAGGCCGGGGAAGGTTCGACGAGCCACGAAATGGAAGTTCCATGCCGCAGGGTCGCCGGATCTGGCGACAAGGGTAGCGCGGAGAGCTCCGGCAGGCGGCGGCCATGGAATCCTGGCGCAGGGACGGCGCGAAGGAGGAGATGACGGCGGGGTCGAGGACGAGCGGACGCGGGGGGGCGGAGTTGCCAGATCTGGGTGGCGGCGAAGCAGGGCTCCGGCGTGTGAGGCGGGGCCGAGCTCGCCGACGACGGGGCAGAGCATGGAGTCGGCGGCGCTCGGGCACCGGGCGCGCAGTGGGGGCATGCGGGAGGAGCGGACGGTGGCTGGCTCGGAAGCCACGCGGGCCGCGGCGGCGGCGGTTGGGCCCGCGTCGGCCCACGGAGGGCCCGGGACGGGCTTCGCGCGGTGGAGAGTTGAGGAGGGCATGGGGCGACGTGGCCTAGCCACATGGCACCGTGGGATTGGAGGAGGGAGGTGCCTGGGGCGGCTGGGCCAATCTGGGCGCGACAAGTGGCGCTGGTGAGGTGGATGGGTGCTGAATCCTTTGGGGAAGGTGGCTGGCTGCACGGAATTTGAGGAGGGAGGTAGGGGAAGGCGAAAAAAGGACTAGGGGGAGTCCATTTATAGTAGGGGGGCTAGGGTTAGGTGTTTGGGGTGTTTAGGAGCATTTCGGAGCCATCGGATCACGATCCAACGGCACCGGAGCGGAGGGGGAAGTAGGCTGGGCCTAGTGGGCTGTGTTGAATAGTTGGGCTGAGATGAGAGGAGAGAGAGAGAGAGGCCCGCGGGGGTTTTCGGAGATCGAAAACGTCCGACGTTTAAACCGGCAACTAGTGCCGCTATAAATATCCGTTGGGCTATCAAATAGACTCCGAATGCGATGAAATTTGGCATGCGGCCTGTATACACTATAATAAGACCACACGCGAAGTTTCAACCCATTCCGAGAATGTTTTCCGGCCACTCATAAAATAAATATTCGGAGGCGCCGCGGGCGCGTGCAAGTGTGTCTAAGCTCAGAACGGACGACAGAAAGGACAAGGGGGACTCGGACGGATGCAAGTTTTGAAAACTTGATGATGCAACATACATGATGACATGGAAAGATGCAACACGCAAGCAGATGACATGGCAAGGGCAACGAAACTGGCTGACACCTGGCGCACCGGTCTCGGGGTGTCACAGTGGACGATACTACGTGTCCTATCCCGAGGATCAGTCGGGATCTTACTAGGATGATCTGTACCTTGTGTTGCTTTATTTATGGTATCTTTCATTTGGATTTCGTCCCTAGTCAGACTCTGATGTTATTTGGATGATGGATGTTAATGTATTTCATTGTGTGACGTTGCGAGTGTAAGCTAACTACTCTTTTACATTTTCATCCCCTCTTTTACATGAGTTGTGCAAAGATACCATACTTGAGATCATTCTAGTATGTGCTTATGCCTTTAAGTCGTGCCTCGACATGTGGGAGGCCTAGTCACATATTGGGCATTACAATCATGCACAACCCCGGTTTCGGCCAAGCAATTGTTTTCATACTCAATTTTTTTCAAACCATTCAACTTTCACGCAATACATGAGCGTGAGCCATGGATATAGCAATATAGGTGGAATATGAGCTTGGGTGGTTGTGGAGAAGACAAAAAGGAGGAAGATAGTTTCACATCAACTAGGCGTATCAAAGGGCTATGGAAATGCCCATCAGTATATATCAATGCGAGTGAGTAGGGATTGCCATGCAACGGACGCACTAGAGCTATAAGTGTATGCAAGCTCATCAAAACAAACTAAGTGGGTGTGCATCCAACTTGCTTGCTCATGAAGACCTAGGGAATTTGAGGAAGCCCATCTATGGAATATACAAGCCAAGTTCTATAATGAAAAATTCCCACTAGTATATGAAGGTGACAAAACAAGAGACCCTCTATCATGAAGATCATAGTACTACTTCGAAGCACAAGTGTGGAACAGGATAGTAGCATTGTCCCTTCTCTCTTTTTTTTCATTATTTTTGGAGGGGCTTTCTCTTTTTTTTATTGTTTTATTTAGCCCCTCTCTATATTTTTTTGGGCCATCTCTTTTTTTTATTTGGCATTTCCTCACATGGGACAATGCTCTAATAATGAAGATCATCACACTTTTATTGACTTACAACTCAAAGATTACAACTCGAAGCTAGAACAAAATATGACTCTATGTGAATGATGATGAAGCATGTCATATGAACGGAATAGTGGAAAGTTGCATGGCAATATATCTCGGAATGGCTATGGAAATGCAATGATAGGTAGGTCTGGTGGCTGTTTTGAGGAAGGTATATGGTGGGTGTATGGTACCGACGAAAGTTGCGCGATACAAGAGAGGCTAGCAATGGTGGAAGGGTGAGAGTGCTTATAATCCATGGACTCAAAATTAGTCATAAAGAACTCATATACTTATTGCAAAAATCTACGAGTCATCAAAACAAAGTTTTTACTATATTCATCTTGGATGCCTATCATATTAGGACTAGTTTTATAACCAAAGCAAATTACCATGCTGTTCTAAAAGACTCTCAAATAAATATAAGTGAAGCATGAGATATCAACAATTTCTACAAAATAAAACCACCACTGTGCTCTAAAAGATATAAGTGAAGCACTAGAGCAAAACTATCTATCTCAAAAGATATAAGTGAAGCACATAGAGTATTCTAATAAATTCTAAACCATATTTATCTCTCTCAAAAGGTGTATCCAGCAACGATGATTGTGGCAAACTAAAAAACAAATAATCAAATCATACATGACGCTCGAAGCAAAACACATATCATGTGGTGAATAAAAATATAGTCCCGAGTATAGTTACCAATAGATGAAGACGAAAGAGGGATGCCTTCCCGGGGCATCCCCAAGCTTAGGATTTTGGTTGCCCTTGAATTTTACATTTGGGTTCCTTGGGCATGCCCAATCTTAGTCTCTTGCCACTCTTTGTTCCATAGTCCATCAAAGCCATACTCAAAACTTGAAAACTTTACAACGCAAAACTTAGCCGAAAATCTCGTGAGCTCCGTTAGTATAAGAAAACAAACCACCACTCAAAGGTAATGTAATGAACTCATTCTTTGTTTATATTGGTGTTAAACCTACTGTATTCCAACTTCTCTATGATTCATACTCCCCAATAATACTCATAGATTCATCAAAATAAGCAAACAACGCACGAAAAACAGAATCTGTCGAAAACAGAACAATCTGTAGAAATCTGTAACTTACGAATACTTCTGTAACTCCAAAAAAATTTAAATAAATTGGTAAACATGAGGAATTTGTCTATTAATCATCTGCAAAAAGAATTAACTAAATAGCACTCTCCAGTAAAAAAATCGCAGCCAAACTCGTGAGCGCTAAAGGTTCTGTTTTTTACAGCATGATCATATAAACTTCACACAAGTCTTTCCAAAGGTTCTACTTGGCACAAACACTAAATTAAACACAAATCCATATCTAAAAAGTAGCTAGATGCAATATTTATTCCTAAACAGAATAAAAACAAAGAAAATAAAATTGGGTTGCCTCCCAACAAGCGCTATCGTTTAACGCCCCTAGCTAGGCATGAAACAAGAATAGATCTATTATTGCCATCTTTGGTAGGCAATCCATAAGTGGCTCTCATAATAGATTTATAAGGTAATTTGATTTTATTTCTAGGAAAGTGTTCCATGCCTTTCCTTAACGGAAATTGGAATCTAATATTTCCTTCCTACATATCAATAATTGCACCAATCGTTCTAAGGAAAGGTCTACCAAGAATAATAGGACATGAAGGATTGCAATCTATATCAAGAACAATGAAATCAACGGGAACATAATTCCTATTGGCAACAATAAGAGCATCATTAATCCTTCAGATAGGTTTCTTAATGGTAGAATCCGCAAGATGAAAATTTAAAGAACAATCATCAAGCTCATGGAAACCTAACAAATGACACAAAGTTTTTGGTATTGTAGAAACACTTGCACCCAAATCAAACAAAGCAAAGCATTCATGATCTTTAATTTTAATTTTAATAGTAGGTTCCCACTCATCATAAAGCTTTCTAGGGATAGAAACTTCTAATTCAAGTTTTTCATCATAAGATTGCATCGAAGCATCAACTATGTGTTTGGTAAAAGCTTTATTTTGACTATAAGCATGCGAAGAATTTAGTACGGATTGCAACAAGGAAATGCAATCTATTAAAGAGAAATTATCATAATTGAATCCCTTCAAATCCAAAATAGTGCGTTCATTACTATGCAAAGTTTTAATCTATTCAATCCCACTTTTAACAAATTTAGCATCTAGATCTAAAAACTCCGAATCATTGGGACGATTTTTAACTAAGTAGACTCATCTCCAGTCCCATATTTATAAAGATTTATACTAGAAAACAAGAATCTAATAGGAGACACATCAATAACTTTCAGATCTTCATCTTTATTTTGATGATAACTAGAAGAACACGCTTTCATAAAGCAATCATTTTTAGCACGCATCCCAGCAGTTCTTTCTTTGCATTCATCAATGGAAATTCTCATGGCTTTGAGAGACTCATGGATATCATGGTTAGGTGGAATAGATCTATGTTTCAAAGAATCAACATCAAGAGTAATTCTATCCACATTTCTAGCCAACTCATCAATCTTAAGCAATTTTTCTTCAAGCAAAGCATTGAAATTATTTTCTGAATTCATAAACTCTTTAACACTAGTTTCAAATTCAGAGGGCATCTTACAAAAATTTCCATAAGAGTTATTGTAGGAATTACCATAATTATTAGAGGAATTACTAGGAAAAGGCCTAGGATTAAAGTTTCCTCTATAAGCATTGTTACCAAAATTATTCCTACCAACAAAATTCACATCCAAAGATTCATTATTATTTTCAATCAATGTGGACAAAGGCATATCATTAGGATCAGAAGAAGCACTCTTTGTAGCAAATAATTTCATAAGTTCATCCATCTTTCCCCTCAAAACACTAATTTATTCAATAGCATGCACTTTTTTACTAGTAGATATTTTGTCACACCCTCCATTTGGTAACATGTTATTTGTATCTTTGAAGCATGAAAATTTGGACCAGCAAAATTTTTTAGCATCATTTGGCTTTTATTTGGAATTGAGTTTTCTTCATGTGCTTTTTCTTGTGCTCATTAAAGTCAACTATGACCTCTTGTAGACTTCATCTCCATACCCAAAACTTCTGCCCAATGATCATGCCAAGTGTTATATAACAGTATAGTATTTCCCTACAAAATTAATTTGGCCAAAAAGTATTTTATAAATTTAGTTTTCCAAAAACCCCTGAATTGAGATTTGCACTGCAAGTACTTGATTTAGGGTGAGAAAATTATTTAAAAAGGTTTATTTGAGACCTAGTAGTCATAGGACTCCCAGAAACCACAAAGGTATAATTTTAAAAGTTATTTTCCTATTTTATTTAAAAGCTTTTTCTTAAGGCCAGAAATGGTCTTTAATAGGGGAAAATTATTTAACTGTTTCAAAAATATTTGCCAAAATTCAGAGAAACTCAAAGGACATATATTGTCCATATATAAGAGTTTCAACACTTGGTCATGTTCAAAATAATGGGCTAAACCCTCTAAAACCCTTTCTGGATATTTCAAGCTTTTGAAATATTTACAAAGGAAATATTCTCCAAAAATTCCAGGGAAATTCTATCATGTCATATATGACATATTTGATGATCTTGCCAAGTCCCATGCCTTGGGAAGCAAGAAAACATCCTCAAACCTCTTCATAACCATTCTGTCCATATTTGAAGTTTGAGCAACTTTACATTGCCAAACTTGTCCAAATGCTCTCAAACTTGGTGCACATGCTAGAATGACCTAATAAGGCATCTAGACCAAATGACACAAGATTTGGAATAGAGCAGCTTGATCAGATCACCTCAAAACCCTTTCTGTTCAAATGCAAATTTGAACAACTTTACATTACCAACTTTTTATCTGGAGCTTCAAACTTTGTGGGCATGATCAATACCCCAAATGATGATGCTACACCAAGTGGTGCATCAATGGGAGATGATTAGCTTGACTCAATCAAGATGAAACTGTTTCTGTTGATTTCTAGGGTTCACCAAAGTTACATTGGCTAGTTTCTTCAAATGAGCCCAAATTTGGTGAAGCACCCTATTTTCTGATATTATTCAACCCTGTTCAGTGCCATATCAAGTGGAGGTAATTTACTTGACCAAACACTGATCAAACACCTTCTGGCTTTTTACTAAAACCTCCAACTTGATCACTTTGACTCTTCTTCATGGCCTGTACTTTTTACCACATGATTATTGAGTTACTAGCTACCTCCAGTAACTTCCCCAGCACCCCAGCTCCATGATTGAGGGGTAAGAACCCTGTTTTACCTTGCTGGACAGCAGGTTCTCACCATTTCACCAGCATCTTCACTCTCTCTCAGCATCTCTAGGGCATCCAAGGCCTCAGGCCAATTCTTTACTCTCCCCCTGACCTTCTAGACGCTGCTGGACACGTTGGTTTTGACCAGGACGGCGAGAGCGTGGCGATGCCAGCCAAACGCGCGCTCTGGAGCACGTAACAGTGCAGACAAGCACTGTAGCTCCGGCCAATCAGCCTCCCCCGACAGCCTCGGGCCTCCCCTTCGCGCCAGTCGAGGCATCTCGACGTCCGCAACCTCCCCGGCGCTGTCCCCCCTCCTCTTGCGCCCTCCAGTGGTCGTCGTCGCACGCGCGCTGGCCGCCCGCGACGGCCACTCTGCTGCTTCACACGCGCGCACGTTCCAGACGCTCCTCCGCTCCTCCTCTCACTTCAACTGGACGTGGAGCTCATCCAGGAACTCCACGGACTCATTCCCTTGGCCTCCCGTGCGCTGTAGCCTCGAGCCGGAGCTCGCCGGCACACTGGACCACGGGCCTCCGTCGACCTCCTATATATAGCCCCTCCCGAGCCTCTCCAGCAGCACCACCAGCCTCACTCCACTCCACTGAGCCTCCCAGCACCACCCACTCCTCCCCAGGACGTCCCAGTGCTCGGGATCGACCGGAGCTCCGCCGCGTCGGGCCGCCGGCGATCACGCGGTATGGGCCTCCCCTGCCCTTCCTTTCACCTGATTCGGAGCCCCCTCGCCTCACTGATCCTTTCCCCCTTGTTTCCCCCTCCGTTTGCAGTCGGAAACAACCTCAGCAACCACCTCCCGACGAGCCTCCGCCGTCCCACCTCGTCGCCGGCGAACCGGACCACCCCGGCGTGCCGCACCACCACCCCTGCATCCGCGACACGACACTGAGTCCATCCCTGCCCTCCGTTGCCGTCGCCGTGGCCGGAAAACTCGCCGGTGAGCTCGCCGTCGCCGTGGCCGCAAGGTTGGAGATGACAGGCTGGCCCCGCCTATCATTCCCACACCTCTCTCCCCCTCCTCTCTGTCACTGACCCACGGGCCCCGCCCGTCAGGTTCAAAAACCTGACGCGCGCGCGCAGGCTCCCGTGCGGCTGGGCTGGACCGCCCTGGGCCGTGCACTGTGGCCTCTCTGGCCCAGTTGCACATGTCTTTTTATTCTTTTTCATTTATGTGATTGTTTTAAACATTTCTACAGAAAATAATAATGGTCCAAATTAAATGATTCCAACTCCTAAAATCTTGTAATATTCCAACCTATTTAATGGTACCACTTTCATTCAAATCCATGAAACTTTTCTGTTCTGTTCAAATTTAAATTCAAATTTGAGCAGTAATACTCCTATTCAAAAATCAATAGATTATATTCTGTAACTCCTAAACTCCAACCAAGATTTTTCCCCATCTTAGAAATTCCTCTAGTATTTTACAAAAATGAGTTGACATTTTTCTGAGCACTTTGATTTTTCTGTTTTGTTTGTATTCTTATTTTCCCGTGGTTTTTATGCGACGTATAGATCCCGTATTTGATGAAGTTGCTGTGGAAGAAGAAGGAGAAGGACTTGAAGACTTTGAAGACCAAGCCAATCCAGGCAAGCAGCCCTTTGACCATGATACACTTGTTCTTCGGAAACCGTATGTTTCCGATGCATGATGTTAGGGTTACGATAGTGACCTAGCTGATCTCACCATATGATGCATGCCATGATCTTGATCTTGCTATGTGCTAGATGACTTGCATATGGTTAGTGGTTATGATTAGTGATGCATGTGTGACATGAACCTTCATGGTTGAAGTCTTTGCATAAAACCCTGTCGGGTGCCATTCATGCCCGAGGGAGATGATGATGATGAGTTGGGTGACCACTTGATGACGAAGTGGTGTAACAAGGCAAGTGTGTGTGTTTTTCAAACGGATTGGTTTAAGTTGCGACCGTTATTCCAACCATACATGTGCAACCACACTACCCCTTATGGGACGGGGCTTTATTGATTACTTAGGTCGATACTAGCATGGTGCCCGCATTACTAGTGACGGGAAGACTTGAGGTCTTTCCCGGGACAGGGTCGTGCTTGGATAGACGGCCATGACTGTTTTTACAGGGCACCGGACACACCGTTGGTCCCTTCGGGTACGCGTGACATTGAAATTAGGGCAAGTACCATGATCTATTGTTGTACCCGAGGGCCGTGTACCAACGAGTGGACTCTACGTTAGTGTCGTCGAAGGAAAGATAATGACCGGGTGCTTACCCCGGGTACTTGAGGTACCGCGGGTCGTGGATGACACGGAAGCTCCCCGGATCTTGTGGGTAAAGTGTACAACCTCTGCAGAGTGTCAAACTATTCGAATAGCCGTGTCCACGGTCATGGACAGTTGGGTAACCGCTCTTGGGCTACGTCCAATGTTTGTGAAACCATGCGTGTGTATGTGAGTCAAGGTGGTGACTTGACTCGATGAGTTGAATCATATTCATGTTGATATCGGTAACCTGTCTTCGAGGTTACGCGATTTTATTGATGCATTAACTTGATGGTAGAATATTTGTTCTAGCCTTGCTAGATTGATCATTATTATTCAAATGCACTGTTACTTTGAACCACATCATGGGTTGCTTGCGAGTACATTCAAAGTACTCATTGGCTTGCCACTGGTTATTTAATTGGCCAGGCATGGAAGAACAGGATTATGAGGAAGAGTTCTTTGGAGACGAACATGTGAACTAGGACGCTATCCCAGTCAGAATGCCTGTAGGGTTAAGGCAGATGGCATGGGTTTTACCCCTTTATCGAAGACTTCCGCTATTTGAGTTATTTGCTATTCAACCTGTGAGGCTCTATCTATGTAAGACTTGGCCATAATGGCCATAATTCGTGTAAGACTATTTGTATGGATGTAAGACTCTTGTTATTTCAGCTTCTGTGTGTTCAGTGAGCATTGATCTCTGGGATCACTCTACACGTGCATTCGGTGATCTCGACTTCTAAGTCGGGGTCCCCACAGAGCTGGTATCCGAGCCATCCTGACTGTAGGAAGCCTTAGTTAGCATGGGCGTTAGTTAGTTGAGACCCCTTTTCAAAAACCTTCTGAACCTCTCTTCTTTTCTAAACCTGAGATTTCGTCAGCTTATTAACCCCTCCTATTCCACCTTTGTAGATGGCCGCTGTACCCGAAGAGCACCTGACCACTGGGTTTCCCTTACTTCTCGAGGATAGCCTCCAGGAGTGTCAGTTCCACCGAGCACCCATCCTCACCTACCTTGAGCATTGGGTGAGCGATACTGAGGTGGAGTACCATGTGGAAGTGATCGTGAAGGCAAACGATCCTCCCACTAGTTGGTTCTTCGAGGGACCCCAGATGACAACACTACCACTCGCTGTCGAGGCTGCTGCACTCAAGGCATTAACCCGTCTCCGCGAGCTTCTTCCGGAGATGGCAGCCAAGATGACAACTCGCTTCTTACCTTACCGGAAGGAAGGTGAAGAAGAAAGCATCGCACTAGCCCCTCCGCTGAAGGAAGGACTCTCGCTTCGATTCCAGACCTACTTCAGTCTGTGTGCCGACAGCTTGGCACAAGACTTGGCCTCGGAATCAATGAAGGTTCGAGAAGAACTTCACAAGACCAAGGCACTTCTTCGTCAAGCTCAAGAGAAGGCAAATAGGATCAAGAAGGAAGGAGCACCTTCTGGACAATCCGCTATCGCATATCGAGGCGGAAGGCCCTCCGAGGATGTATCTTCCAAGGGTGAAGAACCACCTCGGCGACGCCGGATGACGGCAAGGGAATATCGCTAGCTTTTCCCTGCACCACCGACGAAGCACCGTCGTATCCAACTCCTCCACTCCCCCACACCCTCATGTGACAAGGGGGCCCAGACAAATGAAGACAAGGAGGAAGACCCAGAAGAGCCGGAATACGCGACCGAGCATTCCGCCGCTTAGGCATTATTCGCTACTCGGATATGCCAGTTGTAACCCCCTACAGTAGGATAGGTCGTGTAACCCCTATGCGCAGTCGAGTCCTTGTATGGTTCATATGAAACCATCTAGTGTTTGCTTTTGTTGTGTCTGGATGTAAGTCGTAATCTTCCTTCGGGAATGTGTAAACGACTACATCACCCATTTGGATTTTAATGGATGTGTTTTGGCCTTTCGGCCCTTGCATGATTTAATTTAGTGTCACACCCACCCCCTTACTAGGCACACATCTATCTTGCTTTCCCTCTTCCGAGTCATGAGACCTTTTACCGCTCCAACAGGATGCCTGTTGTAACTCGTACTGGTACCTCTACCCAGCAGCCCGAAGCCGGAGCATCCTCTCAGCCAGAGGCAGGCCACGACCAAACCAACGACCAAGCTCCACCACCACCTCCTCCAAGCATGGACATGGCTCAGCTTCTCCAAGCTTTCCGAGAGGAACGCCAAGCCAACACTGCAGCTCTTCAGCTGATTTCTCAAGCTGTCACCAACAACCGCCGGCCGGCGGGGAATGGCAATGGACGTTCCACGTTGGCAGAGTTCAAGAAGCATGCACCGCCAACCTTCATTGAGACTGCTGAACCCCTGGATGCAGACGGCTGGGTCCGTTCCATTGAGGAGATACTGGAACTAGTCGAATGCACCGAAGACCGCGAGAAGGTGGCTTATGCAGCCCACTGCCTTGGGGGACTGCTAGAGCTTGGTGGGATGGATTCAAGGTCATGCATGCTGAACAAGACATCACTTGGGTGAGTTTCAAGTCAGAATTCCGCAAGGCCCACATTCCTTCCGGAATCATGGCTATCAAAAAGCGTGAGTTCCGAGCCCTGAAGCAAGGAAGCAGCACTGTCAAGGAGTACAAGCAGAAGTTCAGTGTTCTGTCAAGGTATGCCCCTGAGGATGTCAGCACTGATGCTGCCAAAAGGGAGCGCTTCATGGAAGGCCTCAATCATACTCTGCAATACTCGCTTGTCGTGTGCAACTGCCCGTCTTTCCCTGACCTGGTGAACAAGGCACTTATGCTTGAAGACAAGCGGCGTGCTTTGGAAGACACTCGCAAGCGCAAGTTGGTCAGTAAGGGAAGTTCCAGCAACCAGAAGCCTCGTCCGTGGCAGTCAGCCCCGGCCAAGCCAACCTATCAGCAGCCAGGAGCTCCTGCACCTCGTGCCAACCCTCAGCCTCAGCAGTATGCTAACCCCAGGCCAGCTTTCAACCCCAATACCAGTGGTGGCAACAAGATCAATCCAAACCAAGTCACTTGCTTTGGATGTGGTCAGCCCGAACACATCTCAAGGGTGTGCCCCAACAAGAAGCCTGATGCCGCGCGCCTTAATGCGCAGAACCAGGGACAAGGCCGTGGAATGCCACCAAGGAACCCAGCTCCTCGCAATCCACCGAACTATGGGAAGGGGCGTGTGAATCACGTCACTGCTGAAGAAACCCAGGAAGACCCGGACGTCGTGCTGGGTACGTTCCTTGTCAACTCAGCACCTGCAACTGTCTTGTTTGATTCTGGAGCAACGCATTCATTTGTCACTCAAAGATTTGCATTAAAAAGTGGCATGACCCCTACACCCCTGAATAACCCTATGGTGGTACAAACCCCCGGAGCCGAGATGAGAGCCAAGATAGGCTGTAAAGGAGTCGGTATTACCATTAACGGTGTAGACTTCCTAGCAGACCTTATCGTCTTGAGATCGCAAGGCTTGGATGTGGTCCTAGGCATGAATTGGCTCAGCAAGCACCAAGGCTTGTTAGACTGTGCCAATCGGACAGTCACTGTGACCAATGACCAAGGAGTCGATGTCAAATTTGCTTCCAACTCCTCTTCCGCTCAAGCCGCTAAAGTCAACTGTCTGTCCGAAGTTGGGCTAGATCAAGTACCGGTGGTATGTGAGTATCCTAATGTCTTTCCGGATGAACTACCGGGAATGCCCCCTGACCGTGACATTGAGTTCATCATCGAGCTCGTGCCCGGAGCAGGACCCATCTATAAGAAGCCTTATAGAATGGGGACAGAGGAATTAGCTGAGTTGAAGAAGCAGCTGGAAGAGCAGCTAAGGAAGGGATTTATCCGCCCGAGCGCCTCCCCTTGGGGATCTCCCGTTCTGTTTGTGGCAAAGAGGGACGGTACCATCCGCTTATGCATTGACTATCGTTCCCTCAATGAAGTTACAATCAAGAACAAGTATCCACTTCCCAAGATCGAAGATCTGTTTGATCAACTCAGCGGAGCCAAGGTATTCTCCAAGATCAACCTCAGATCTGGGTACTACCAGCTGAAGATCAGACCCAAGATATTCCGAAGACGGCATTCGTAACCAGATATGGCCTGTACGAGTGCACGGTAATGTCGTTTGGATTAACCAATGCCCCAGCTTACTTCATGTATCTCATGAATAAAGTCTTCATGGAATATTTGGACAAGTTTGTTGTTGTATTCATTGATGACATTCTTGTGTTCTCGAAGTCGGAGGAAGAGCACGAGCAGCATCTGAGGATGGTCCTAGACAAGCTTCGTGAGCACCAACTGTATGCCAAATTCAGCAAGTGTGAGTTCTGGCTGCATAAAGTTGGATTCTTAGGTCATGTCTTGACCGAGGAAGGATTATCTGTTGATCCTGCAAAGATCGAAGCTGTGACCCAATGGCAATCTCCAACGACCGTCAAGGAAGTCAGAAGCTTCCTCCGACTAGCAGGCTATTACCGCAAGTTCATGGAAGGATTCTCTAGCATTGCACGACCAATGACTCAGCTCCTGAAGAAGGACAAGAAGTTCGAGTGGACGCCAAAATGCAAAGAGAGCTTCCAAGAGCTCAAGAAGAGATTGACCACCGCCCCAGTTCTGGCAACACCTGATATTCACAAGGAGTTTGTGATATATTGTGATGCCTCTCGGACCGGATTGGGAAGCGTTTTGATGCAAGAAGGCCGCGTCATAGCATACCTCTCCAGGCAGCTACGACCCCATGAGGAGAACTACGCTACTCACGATCTTGAGCTAGCGGCAGTAGTTCATGCCTTGAAGACATGGCGGCATTACCTCCTAGGGAAACGGTGTGAGATCTACACAGACCATAAAAGTCTGAAGTACATTTTCACCCAAAAGGAATTGAACATGAGGCAACAGAGATGGTTGGAACTCATCAAAGATTATGACCTCAGTGTTCAGTATCACCCTGGGAAGGCTATCATGGTGGCTGATGCATTAAGCAGGAAGGCTTGCTCTTTGAATGCCGTTATTCAAGAAAGGCAGCCAGCCTTGTTTAAGGAGTTCGAACAATTCAGTTTGGAATTAGTCACCCCTGGATTTCTGGATCATTTGGAAGTCAGACCGACCCTGATGGACGACGTCAAGAAGGCACAAGATGGACACGCAAGCATTGAAGGCATCAAGAGGAAGATGAAGCTGGGCAAGGCCCCAGGATTCTCCGAAGACGAGCACGGGATTGTTTGGTACAAAGGTCGCATCTGCGTACCAAACAACACCGAGCTGAAGACGCTGATTCTGCAAGAAGCCCACGACACTCCGTATTCCATCCACCCCGGAGGAACCAAGATGTACCAAGACTTGAAGGCACGATTCTGGTGGCACGGGATGAAAAGAGAGATTGCAACCTATGTTGCAAAGTGTGATGTGTGCCAAAGGGTCAAGGCTGAATATCAGCGACCTGCTGGATTGCTTCAACCACTCAAGGTTCCTGAGTGGAAGTGGGATAAAGTCGGAATGGACTTCATCACTGGATTACCAAGGCCGAATAAAGGACATGACTCTATCTGGGTCATAGTCGACCATTTGACCAAGGTGGCCCATTTCATTCCTGTCAAGACTACCTACTCAAGCAACCAACTGGCAACTCTCTACATCAACCGAATCGTAAGTCTTCACGGTGTTCCCAAGGAGATTGTGTCATATCGAGGCACCCAGCTCACTTCAAGGTTCTGGAAGAGATTCCAAGAAGCCTTGGGAACCAAGTTGTCTTTCAGCACAGCTTTCCACCCACAGACCGGAGGTCAAACAGAGCGAGTCAATCAGATTCTCGAAGACATGCTCCGAGCCTGTGTCTTGGCATATGGAGCCAAGTGGGAAGACTGTCTCCCTTTTGCCAAGTTCTCCTATAACAACAGTTACCAGTCAAGCCTTCAGATGGCACCATTTGAGGTGTTGTACGGACGCAGATGCCGCACACCCCTCAATTGGTTGGAGACTGGAGAAGGACTAGTCTTTGGACCGGATATTCTCCGCGCAGCAGAAGAGCAAGTCCAACTAGTCAGAGAGCGATTAAAGGCAGCCAAGTCAAGGCAGAAGAGTTATGCTGACACTCGACGCCGAGACATGAGTTTCCGTGTCGGAGATCATGTGTACCTGCGGGTAACCCCTCTGAAGGGAACCAAGCGTTTCCACGTTAAGGGGAAACTTGCGCCAAGGTTCATTGGCCCTTTCAAGATCACCGACCGACGAGGAGAAGTGGCTTACGAGTTGGAACTACCACCTGAGCTATCCGATGTGCACAATGTATTCCATGTGTCACAACTCCGGAAATGTCTCCAAGTTCCAGACAAGCCCAATCTCTACAAGGATGTGGATCACCAAGCCATTGATCTGCAGCCTGATTTGACCTACCGCGAAAAGCCCATTCGCATTCTGGACGAAGCAGAACGACGTACGCGGAGCCGTACCATCAAGTACTTCAAGGTCCAGTGGAGCAACCACACCGAAGCAGAAGCAACCTGGGAACGAGAAGACTATCTTAGATCCAAGTTTCCCGATCTCTTTTAAGACCTAGTTTAGGAATCTCGGGGACGAGATTCTTGTAAGGGGGGTAGGTCTGTCACACCCTGCATTTTGTAACATGTTATTTGTATCTTTGAAGCATGAAAATTTGGACCAGCAAATTTTTTTAGCATCATTTGGCTTTTATTTGGAATTGAGTTTTCTTCATGTGCTTTTTCTTGTGCTCATTAAAGTCAACTATGACCTCTTGTAGACTTCATCTCCATACCCAAAACTTCTGCCCAGTGATCATGCCAAGTGTTATATAACAGTATAGTATTTCCCTACAAAATTAATTTGGCCAAAAAGTATTTTATAAATTTAGTTTTCCAAAAACCCCTGAATTGAGATTTGCACTGCAAGTACTTGATTTAGGGTGAGAAAATTATTTCAAAAGGTTTATTTGAGACCTAGTAGTCATAGGACTCCCATAAACCACAAAGGTATAATTTTAAAAGTTATTTTCCTATTTTATTTAAAAGCTTTTTTCTTAAGGCCGGAAATGGTCTTTAATAGGGGAAAATTATTTAACTGTTTCAAAAATATTTGCCAAAATTCAGAGAGACTCAAAGGACATATATTGTCCATATATAAGAGTTTCACCACTTGGTCATGTTCAAAATAATGGGCTAAACCCTCTAAAACCCTTTCTGGATATTTCAAGCTTTTGAAATATTTACAAAGGAAATATTCTCCAAAAATTCCAGGGAAATTCTATCATGTCATATATGACATATTTGATGATCTTGCCAAGTCCCATGCCTTGGGAAGCAAGAAAACATCCTCAAACCTCTTCATAACCATTCTGTCCATATTTGAAGTTTGAGCAACTTTACATTGCCAAACTTGTCCAAATGCTCTCAAACTTGGTGAACATGCTAGAATGACCTAATAAGGCATCTAGACCAAATGGCACAAGATTTGGAATAGAGCAGCTTGATCAGATCACCTCAAAACCCTTTCTGTTCAAATGCAAATTTGAACAACTTTACATTACCAACTTTTTATCTGGAGCTTCAAACTTTGTGGGCATGATCAATACCCCAAATGATGATGCTACACCAAGTGGTACATCAAGGGGAGATGATTAGCTTGACTCAATCAAGATGAAACTGTTTCTGTTGATTTCTAGGGTTCACCAAAGTTACATTGGCTAGTTTCTTCAAATGAGCCCAAATTTGGTGAAGCACCCTATTTTCTGATATTATTCAACCCTGTTAAGTGCCATATCAAGTGGAGGTCATTTACTTGACCAAACACTGATCAAACACCTTTTGGCTTTTTACTAAAACCTCCAACTTGATCACTTTGACTCTTCTTCATGGCCTGTACTTTTTACCACATGATCATTGAGTTACTAGCTACCTCCAGTAACTTCCCCAGCACCCCAGCTCCATGATTGAGGGGTAAGAACCCTGTTTTACCTTGCTGGACAGCAGGTTCTCACCATTTCACCAGCATCTTCACTCTCTCTCAGCATCTCCAGGGCATCCAAGGCCTCAGGCCAATTCTTTACTCTCCCCCTGACCTTCTAGACGCTGCTGGACACGTTGGTTTTGACCAGGACGGCGAGAGCGCGGCGATGCCAGCCAAACGCGCGCTCTGGAGCACGTAACAGTGCAGATAAGCACTGTAGCTCCGGCCAATCAGCCTCCCCCGACAGCCTCGGGCCTCCCCTTCGCGCCAGTCGAGGCATCTCGACGTCCGCAACCTCCCCGACGCTGTCCCCCCTCCTCCTGCGCCCTCCAGTGGTCGTCGTCGCACGCGCGCTGGCCGCCCGCGATGGCCACACTGCTGCTTCACACGCGCGCACGCTCCAGACGCTCCTCCGCTCCTCCTCTCACTTCTACTGGACGTGGAGCTCGTGCAAGAACTCCACGGACTCATTCCCTTGGCCTCCCGTGCGGTGTAGCCTCGAGCCAGAGCTCGCCGGCGCACTGGACCACGGGCCTCCGTCGACCTCCTATATATAGCCCCTCCCGAGCCTCTCCAGCAGCACCACCAGCCTCACTCCACTCCACTGAGCCTCCCAGCACCACCCACTCCTCCCCAGGACGTCCCAGTGCTCGGGATCGACCGGAGCTCCGCCGCGTCGGGCCGCCGGCGATCTCACGGTACGGGCCTCCCCTGCCCTTCCTTTCACCTGATTCGGAACCCCCTCGCCTCACTGATCCTTTCCCCCTTGTTTCCCCCTCCGTTTGCAGTCGGAAACAAACTCAGCAACCACCTCCCGACGAGCCTCCGCCGTCCCACCTCGTCGCCGGCGAACCGGACCTCCCCGGCGTGCCGCACCACCACCCCTGCATCCGCGACACGACACTGAGTCAATCCCTGCCGTCTGTTGCCGTCGCCGTGGCCGGAAAACTCGCCGGTGACCTCGCCGTGTCCGTGGCCGCAAGGTTGGAGATGACAGGCTGGCCCCGCCTGTCATCCCCACACCTCTCTCCCCCTCCTCTCTATCACTGACCCACGGGCCCCGCCCGTCAGGTTCAAAAACCTAACGCGCGCGCGCAGGCTCCCGTGCGGCTGGGCTGGACCGCCCTGGGCCGTGCACTGTGGCCTCTCTGGCCCAGTTGCACAGGTCTTTTTATTCTTTTTCTTTTCTGTGATTGTTTTAAACATTTCTACAGAAAAGAATAATGGTCCAAATTAAATGATTCCAACTCCTAAAATCTTGTAATATTCCAACCTATTTAATGGTACCACTTTCATTCAAATACATGAAACTTTTCTGTTCTGTTCAAATTTAAATTCAAATTTGAGCAGTAATACTCCTATTCAAAAATCAATAGATTCTATTCTGTAACTCCAAAACTCCAACCAAGATTTTTCCCCATCTTAGAAATTCCTCTAGTATTTTACAAAAATGAGTTGACATTTTTCTGAGCACTTTGATTTTTCTGTTTTGTTTGTACTCTTATTTTCCCGTGGTTTTTATGCGACGTATAGATCCCGTATTTGACGAAGTTGCTGTGGAAGAAGAAGGAGAAGGACTTGAAGACTTTGAAGACCAAGCCAATCCAGGCAAGCAGCCCTTTGACCATGATACACTTGTTCTTCGGAAACCGTATGTTTCCGATGCATGATGTTAGGGTTACGATAGTGACCTAGCTGATCCCACCATATGATGCATGCCATGATCTGGATCTTGCTATGTGCTAGATGACTTGCATATGGTTAGTGGTTATGATTAGTGATGCATGTGTGACATGAACCTTCATGGTTGAAGTCTTTGCATAAAACCCCGTCGGGTGCCATTCATGCCCGAGGGAGATGATGATGAAGAGTTGGGTGACCACTTGATGACGAAGTGGTGTACCAAGGCAAGTGTGTGTGTTTTTCAAACGGATTGGTTTAAGTTGCGACCGTTATTCCAACCATACATGTGCAACCACACTACCCCTTATGGGGCGGGGATTTATTGATTACTTAGGTCGATACTAGCATGGTGCCCGCTTTACTAGTGGCGGGAAGACTTGAGGTCTTTCCCGGGACGGGGTCGTTCTTGGATAGACGGCCATGACTATTTTTACAGGGCACCGGACACACCGTTGGTCCCTTCGGGTACGCGTGACATTGAAATTAGGGCAAGTCCCGTGATCTATGGTTGTACCCGAGGGCCGTGTACCAACGAGTGGACTCTATGTTAGTGTCGTCTAAGGAAAGATAATGACCGGGTGCTTACCCTGGGTACTTGAGGTACCGCGGGTCGTGGATGACACAGAAGCTCCCCGGATCTTGTGGGTAAAGTGTAAAACCTCTGCAGAGTGTCAAACTATTCGAATAGCCGTGTCCACGGTCATGGGCAGTTGGGTAACCGCTCTTGGGCTACGTCCAATGTTTGTGAAACCATGCGTGTGTATGTGAGTCAAGGTGGTGACTTGACTCGATGAGTTGAATCATATTCATGTTTATATCGGTAACCTGTCTTCGAGGTTACGCGAGTTTATTGATGCATTAACTTGATGGTAGAATATTTGTTCTAGCCTTGCTAGATTGATCATTATTATTCAAATGCACTGTTACTTTGAACCACATCATGGGTTGCTTGCGAGTACATTCAAAGTACTCATTGGCTTGCCACTGGTTATTTAATTGGCCAGGCATGGAAGAACAGGATTATGAGGAAGAGTTCTTTGGAGACGAACATGCGAACTAGGACGCTATCCCAGTCAGAATGCCTGTAGGGTTAAGGCAGATGGCATGGGTTCTACCCGTTTATCGAAGACTTCCGCTATTTGAGTTATTTGCTATTTAGCCCGTGAGGCTCTATCTATGTAAGACTTGGCCATAATGGCCATAATTCGTGTAAGACTATTTGTATGGATGTAAGATTCTTGTTATTTCAGCTTATGTGTGTTCAGTGAGCATTGATCTCTGGGATCACTCTACACGTGCATTCGGTGATCTCGACTTCTAAGTCGGGGTCCCCACAGAGCTGGTATCCGAGCCATCCTGACTGTAGGAAGCCTTAGTTAGCATGGGCGTTAGTTAGTTGAGACCCCTTTTCAAAAACCTTCTGAACCTCTCTTCTTTTCTAAACCTGAGATTTCGTCAGCTTATTAACCCCTCCTATTCCACCTTTGTAGATGGCCGCTGTACCCGAAGAGCACCTGACCACTGGGTTTCCCTTACTTCTCGAGGATAGCCTCCAGGAGTGTCAGTTCCACCGAGCACCCATCCTCACCTACCTTGAGCATTGGGTGAGCGATACTGAGGTGGAGTACCATGTGGAAGTGATCGTGAAGGCAAACGATCCTCCCACTAGTTGGTTCTTCGAGGGACCCCAGATGACAACACTACCACTCGCTGTCGAGGCTGCTGCACTCAAGGCATTAACCCGTCTCCGCGAGCTTCTTCCGGAGATGGCAGCCAAGATGACAACTCGCTTCTTACCTTACCGGAAGGAAGGTGAAGAAGAAAGCATCGCACTAGCCCCTCCGCTGAAGGAAGGACTATCGCTTCGATTCCAGACCTACTTCAGTCTGTGTGCCGACAGCTTGGCACAAGACTTGGCCTCGGAATCAATGAAGGTTCGAGAAGAACTTCACAAGACCAAGGCACTTCTTCGTCAAGCTCAAGAGAAGGCAAATAGGATCAAGAAGGAAGGAGCACCTTCTGGACAATCCGCTATCGCATATCGAGGCGGAAGGCCCTCCGAGGATGTATCTTCCAAGGGTGAAGAACCACCTCGGCGACGCCGGATGACGGCAAGGGAATATCGCAAGCTTTTCCCTGCACCACCGACGAAGCACCGTCGTATCCAACTCCTCCACTCCCCCACACCCTCATGTGACAAGGGGGCCCAGACAAATGAAGACAAGGAGGAAGACCCAGAAGAGCCGGAATACGCGACCGAGCATTCCGCCGCTTAGGCATTATTCGCTACTCGGATATGCCAGTTGTAACCCCCTACAGTAGGATAGGTCGTGTAACCCCTATGCGCAGTCGAGTCCTTGTATGGTTCATATGAAACCATCTAGTGTTTGCTTTTGTTGTGTCTGGATGTAAGTCGTAATCTTCCTTCGGGAATGTGTAAACGACTACATCACCCATTTGGATTTTAATGGATGTGTTTTGGCCTTTCGGCCCTTGCATGATTTAATTTAGTGTCACACCCACCCCCTTACTAGGCACACATCTATCTTGCTTTCCCTCTTCCGAGTCATGAGACCTTTTACCGCTCCAACAGGATGCCTGTTGTAACTCGTACTGGTACCTCTACCCAGCAGCCCGAAGCCGGAGCATCCTCTCAGCCAGAGGCAGGCCACGACCAAACCAACGACCAAGCTCCACCACCACCTCCTCCAAGCATGGACATGGCTCAGCTTCTCCAAGCTTTCCGAGAGGAACGCCAAGCCAACACTGCAGCTCTTCAGCTGATTTCTCAAGCTGTCACCAACAACCGCCGGCCGGCGGGGAATGGCAATGGACGTTCCACGTTGGCAGAGTTCAAGAAGCATGCACCGCCAACCTTCATTGAGACTGCTGAACCCCTGGATGCAGACGGCTGGGTCCGTTCCATTGAGGAGATACTGGAACTAGTCGAATGCACCGAAGACCGCGAGAAGGTGGCTTATGCAGCCCACTGCCTTGGGGGACTGCTAGAGCTTGGTGGGATGGATTCAAGGTCATGCATGCTGAACAAGACATCACTTGGGTGAGCTTCAAGTCAGAATTCCGCAAGGCCCACATTCCTTCCGGAATCATGGCTATCAAAAAGCGTGAGTTCCGAGCCTTGAAGCAAGGAAGCAGCACTGTCAAGGAGTACATGCAGAAGTTTAGTGTTCTGTCAAGGTATGCCCCTGAGGATGTCAGCACTGATGCTGACAAAAGGGAGTGCTTCATGGAAGGCCTCAATCAGACTCTGCAATACTCGCTTGTCGTGTGCGACTGCCCGTCTTTCCCTGACCTGGTGAACAAGGCACTTATGCTTGAAGACAAGCGGCGTGCTTTGGAAGACACTCGCAAGCGCAAGTTGGTCAGTAAGGGAAGTTCCAGCAACCAGAAGCCTCGTCCGTGGCAGTCAGCCCCGGCCAAGCCAACCTATCAGCAGCCAAGAGCTCCTGCACCTCGTGCCAACCCTCAGCCTCAGCAGTATGCTAACCCCAGGCCAGCTTTCAACCCCAATACCAGTGGTGGCAACAAGATCAATCCAAACCAAGTCACTTGCTTTGGATGTGGTCAGCCCGGACACATCTCAAGGGTGTGCCCCAACAAGAAGCCTGATGCCCCGCGCCCTAATGCGCAGAACCAGGGACAAGGCCGTGGAATGCCACCAAGGAACCCAGCTCCTCGCAATCCACCGAACTATGGGAAGGGGCGTGTGAATCACGTCACTGCTGAAGAAGCCCAGGAAGACCCGGACGTCGTGCTGGGTACGTTCCTTGTCAACTCAGCACCTGCAACTGTCTTGTTTGATTCTGGAGCAACGCATTCATTTGTCACTCAAAGATTTGTATTAAAAAGTGGCATGACCCCTACACCCCTGAATAACCCTATGGTGGTACAAACCCCCGGAGCCGAGATGAGAGCCAAGATAGGCTGTAAAGGAGTCGGTATTACCATTAACGGTGTAGACTTCCTAGCAGACCTTATCGTCCTGAGATCGCAAGGCTTGGATGTGATCCTAGGCATGAATTGGCTCAGCAAGCACCAAGGCTTGTTAGACTGTGCCAATCGGACAGTCACTGTGACCAATGACCAAGGAGTCGAAGTCAAATTTGCTTCCAACTCCTCTTCCGCTCAAGCCGCTAAAGTCAACTGTTTGTCCGAAGTTGGGCTAGATCAAGTACCGGTGGTATGTGAGTATCCTGATGTCTTTCCGGATGAACTACCGGGAATGCCCCCTGACCGTGACATTGAGTTCATCATCGAGCTCGTGCCCGAAGCAGGACCCATCTATAAGAAGCCTTATAGAATGGGGACAGAGGAATTAGCTGAGTTGAAGAAGCAGCTGGAAGAGCAGCTAAGGAAGGGATTTATCCGCCCGAGCGCCTCCCCTTGGGGATCTCCCGTTCTGTTTGTGGCAAAGAGGGACGGTACCATCCGCTTATGCATTGAGTATCGTTCCCTCAATGAAGTTACAATCAAGAACAAGTATCCACTTCCCAAGATCGAAGATCTGTTTGATCAACTCAGCGGAGCCAAGGTATTCTCCAAGATCAACCTCAGATATGGGTACTACCAGCTGAAGATCAGACCCCAAGATATTCCGAAGACGGCATTCGTAACCAGATATGGCATGTACGAGTGCACGGTCATGTCGTTTGGATTAACCAATGCCCCAGCTTACTTCATGTATCTCATGAATAAAGTCTTCATGGAATATTTGGACAAGTTTGTTGTTGTCTTCATTGATGACATTCTTGTGTTCTTGAAGTCGGAGGAAGAGCACGAGCAGCATCTGAGGATGGTCCTAGACAAGCTTCGTGAGCACCAACTGTATGCCAAATTCAGCAAGTGTGAGTTCTGGCTGCATAAAGTTGGATTCTTAGGTCATGTCTTGACCGAGGAAGGATTATCTGTTGATCCTGCAAAGATCGAAGCTGTGACCCAATGGCAATCTCCAACGACCGTCAAGGAAGTCAGAAGCTTCCTCGGACTAGCAGGCTATTACCGCAAGTTCATGGAAGGATTCTCTAGCATTGCACGACCAATGACTCAGCTCCTGAAGAAGGACAAGAACTTCGAGTGGACGCCAAAATGCAAAGAGAGCTTCCAAGAGCTCAAGAAGAGATTGACCACCGCCCCAGTTCTGGCAACACCTGATATTCACAAGGAGTTCGTGATATATTGTGATGCCTCTCGGACCGGGTTGGGAAGCGTTCTGATGCAAGAAGGCCGCATCATAGCATACCTCTCCAGGAAGCTACGACCCCATGAGGAGAACTACGCTACTCACGATCTTGAGCTAGCGGCAGTAGTTCATGCATTGAAGACATGGCGGCATTACCTCCTAGGGAAACGGTGTGAGATCTACACAGACCATAAAAGTCTGAAGTACATTTTCATCCAAAAGGAATTGAACATGAGGCAACGGAGATGGTTGGAACTCATCAAAGATTATGACCTCAGTGTTCAGCATCACCCTGGGAAGGCTAACGTGGTGGCTGATGCCTTAAGCAGGAAGGCTTGCTCTTTGAATGCCGTTATTCAAGAAAGGCAGCCAGCCTTGTTTAAGGAGTTCGAACAATTCAGTTTGGAATTAGTCACCCCTGGATTTATGGATCATTTGGAAGTCAGACCGACCCTGATGGACGACGTCAAGAAGGCACAAGATGGACACGCAAGCATTGAAGGCATCAAGAGGAAGATGAAGCTGGGCAAGGCCCCAGGATTCTCCGAAGACGAGCACGGGATTGTTTGGTACAAAGGTCGCATCTGCGTACCAAACAACACCGAGCTGAAGACGCTGATTCTGCAAGAAGCCCACGACACTCCGTATTCCATCCACCCCGGAGGAACCAAGATGTACCAAGACTTGAAGGCACGATTCTGGTGGCACGGGATGAAAAGAGAGATTGCAACCTATGTTGCAAAGTGTGATGTGTGCCAAAGGGTCAAGGCTGAATATCAGTGACCTGCTGGATTGCTTCAACCACTCAAGGTTCCTGAGTGGAAGTGCGATAAAGTCGGAATGGACTTCATCACTGGATTACCAAGGTTGAATAAAGGACATGACTCTATCTGGGTCATAGTCGACCATTTGACCAAGGTGGCCCATTTCATTCCTGTCAAGACTACCTACTCAAGCAACCAGCTGGCAACTCTCTACATCAACCGAATCGTAAGTCTTCACGGTGTTCCCAAAGAGATTGTGTCAGATCGAGGCACCCAGCTCACTTCAAGGTTCTGGAAGAGATTCCAAGAAGCCTTGGGAACCAAGTTGTCTTTCAGCATAGCTTTCCACCCACAGACCGGAGGTCAAACAGAGCGAGTCAATCAGATTCTCGAAGACATGCTCCGAGCCTGTGTCTTGGCATATGGTGCCAAGTGGGAAGACTGTCTCCCTTTTGCCGAGTTCTCCTATAACAACAGTTACCAGTCAAGCCTTCAGATGGCACCATTTGAGGTGTTGTACGGACACAGATGCCGCACACCCCTCAATTGGTCGGAGACTGGAGAAGGACTAGTCTTTGGACCGGATATTCTCCGCGCAGCAGAAGAGCAAGTCCAACTAGTCAGAGAGCGATTAAAGGCAGCCAAGTCAAGGCAGAAGAGTTATGCTGACACTCGACGCCGAGACATGAGTTTCCGTGTCGGAGATCATGTGTACCTGCGGGTAACCCCTCTGAAGGGAACCAAGCGTTTCCACGTTAAGGGGAAACTTGCACCAAGGTTCATTGGCCCTTTCAAGATCACCGACCGACGAGGAGAAGTGGCTTACCAGTTGGAACTACCACCTGAGCTATCCGATGTGCACAATGTATTCCATGTGTCACAACTCCGGAAATGTCTCCAAGTTCCAGACAAGCCCAATCTCTACAAGGATGTGGATCACCAAGCCATTGATCTGCAGCCTGATTTGACCTACCGCGAGAAGCCCATTCGCATTCTGGACGAAGCAGAACGACGTACGCGGAGCCGTACCATAAAGTACTTCAAGGTCCAGTGGAGCAACCACACCGAAGCAGAAGCAACCTGGGAACGAGAAGACTATCTTAGATCCGAGTTTCCCGATCTCTTTTAAGACCTAGTTTAGGAATCTCGGGGACGAGATTCTTGTAAGGGGGATAGGTCTGTCACACCCTGCATTATGTAACATGTTATTTGTATCTTTGAAGCATGAAAATTTGGACTAGCAAATTTTTTTAGCATCATTTGGCTTTTATTTGGAATTGAGTTTTCTTCATGTGCTTTTTCTTGTGCTCATTAAAGTCAACTATGACCTCTTGTAGACTTCATCTCCATACCCAAAACTTCTGCCCAATGATCATGCCAAGTGTTATATAACAGTATAGTGTTTCCCTACAAAATTAATTTGGCCAAAAAGTATTTTATAAATTTAGTTTTCCAAAAACCCCTGAATTGAGATTTGCACTACAAGTACTTGATTTAGGGTGAGAAAATTATTTCAAAAGGTTTATTTGAGACCTAGTAGTCATAGGACTCCCAGAAACCACAAAGGTATAATTTTAAAAGTTATTTTCCTATTTTATTTAAAAGCTTTTTCTTAAGGCCAGAAATGGTCTTTAATAGGGGAAAATTATTTAACTGTTTCAAAAATATTTGCCAAAATTCAGAGAGACTCAAAGGACATATATTGTCCATATATAAGAGTTTCAACACTTGGTCATGTTCAAAATAATGGGCTAAACCCTCTAAAACCCTTTCTAGATATTTCAAGCTTTTGAAATATTTACAAAGGAAATATTCACCAAAAATTCGAGGGAAATTCTATCATGTCATATATGACATATTTGATGATCTTGCCAAGTCCCATGCCTTGGGAAGCAAGAAAACATCCTCAAACCTCTTCATAACCATTCTGTCCATATTTGAAGTTTGAGCAACTTTACATTGCCAAACTTGTCCAAATGCTCTCAAACTTGGTGCACATGCTAGAATGACCTAATAAGGCATCTAGACCAAATGGCACAAGATTTGGAATAGAGCAGCTTGATCAGATCACCTCAAAACCCTTTTTGTTCAAATGCAAATTTGAACAACTTTACATTACCAACTTTTTATCTGGAGCTTCAAACTTTGTGGGCATGATCAATACCCCAAATGATGATGCTACACCAAGTGGTGCATCAAGGGGAGATGATTAGCTTGACTCAATCAAGATGAAACTGTTTCTGTTGATTTCTAGGGTTCAGCAAAGTTACATTGGCTAGTTTCTTCAAATGAGCCCAAATTTGGTGAAGCACCCTATTTTCTGATATTATTCAACCCTGTTAAGTGCCATATCAAGTGGAGGTCATTTACTTGACCAAACACTGATCAAACACCTTCTGGCTTTTTACTAAAACCTCCAACTTGATCACTTTGACTCTTCTTCATGGCCTGTACTTTTTACCACATGATCATTGAGTTACTAGCTACCTCCAGTAACTTCCCCAGCACCCCAGCTCCACGATTGAGGGGTAAGAACCCTGTTTTACCTTGCTGGACAGCAGGTTCTCACCATTTCACCAGCATCTTCACTCTCTCTCAGCATCTCCAGGGCATCCAAGGCCTCAGGCCAATTCTTCACTCTCCCCCTGACCTTCTAGACGCTGCTGGACACGTTGGTTTTGACCAGGACGGCGAGAGCGCGGCGATGCCAGCCAAACGCGCGCTCTGGAGCACGTAACAGTGCAGACAAGCACTGTAGCTCCGGCCAATCAGCCTCCCCCGACAGCCTCGGGCCTCCCCTTCGCGCCAGTCGAGGCATCTCGACGTCCGCAACCTCCCCGGTGCTGTCCCCCCTCCTCCTGCGCCCTCCAGTGGTCGTCGTCGCACGCGCGCTGGCCGCCCGCGACGGCCACTCTGCTGCTTCACACGCGCGCACGCTCCAGACGCTCCTCCGCTCCTCCTCTCACTTCTACTGGACGTGGAGCTCGTCCAGGAACTCCACGGACTCATTCCCTTGGCCTCCCGTGCGCTGTAGCCTCGAGCCGGAGCTCGCCGGCGCACTGGACCACGGGCCTTCGTCGACCTCCTATATATAGCCCCTCCCGAGCCTCTCCAGCAGCACCACCAGCCTCACTCCACTCCACTGAGCCTCCCAGCACCACCCACTCCTCCCCAGGACGTCCCAGTGCTCGGGATCGACCGGAGCTCCGCCGCGTCGGGCCACCGGCGATCTCACGGTACGGGCCTCCCCTGCCCTTCATTTCACCTGATTCGGAACCCCCTCGCCTCACTGATCCTTTCCCCCTTGTTTCCCCCTCCGTTTGGAGTCGGAAACAACCTCAGCAACCACCTCCCGACGAGCCTCCGCCGTCCCACCTCGTCGCCGGCGAACCGGACCTCCCCTGCATCCGCGACACGACACTGAGTCCATCCCTGCCGTCCGTTGCCGTCGCCGTGGCCGGAAAACTCGCTGGTGACCTCGCCGTGGCCGTGGCCGCAAGGTTGGAGATTACAGGCTGGCCCCGCCTGTCATCCCCACACCTCTCTCCCCCTCCTCTCTGTCACTTACCCATGGGCCCCGCCCGTCAGGTTCAAAAACCTGACGCGCGCGCGCAGGCTCCCGTGCGGCTGGGCTGGACCGCCCTGGGCCGTGCACTGTGGCCTCTCTGGCCCAGTTGCACAAGTCTTTTTATTCTTTTTCTTTTATGTGATTGTTTTAAACATTTCTACAGAAAAGAATAATGGTCCAAATTAAATGATTCCAACTCCTAAAATCTTGTAATATTCCAACCTATTTAATGGTACCACTTTCATTCAAATCCATGAAAGTTTTCTGTTCTGTTCAAATTTAAATTCAAATTTGAGCAGTAATATTCCTATTCAAAAATCAATAGATTCTATTCTGCAACTCCAAAACTCCAACCAAGATTTTTCCCCATCTTAGAAATTCCTCTAGTATTTTACAAAAATGAGTTGACATTTTTCTGAGCACTTTGATTTTTCTATTTTGTTTGTATTCTTATTTTCCCGTGGTTTTTATGCGACGTATAGATCCCGTATTTGACGAAGTTGCTGTGGAAGAAGAAGGAGAAGGACTTGAAGACTTTGAGGACCAAGCCAATCCAGGCAAGCAGCCCTTTGACCATGATACACTTGTTCTTCGGAAACCGTATGTTTCCGATGCATGATGTTAGGGTTACGATAGTGACCTAGCTGATCCCACCATATGATGCATGCCATGATCTTGATCTTGCTATGTGCTAGATGACTTGCATATGGTTATTGGTTATGATTAGTGATGCATGTGTGACATGAACCTTCATGGTTGAAGTCTTTGCATAAAACCCCGTCGGGTGC
This sequence comes from Secale cereale, assembly GCA_902687465.1. NCBI lineage: Eukaryota > Viridiplantae > Streptophyta > Magnoliopsida > Poales > Poaceae > Secale > Secale cereale. Next base: position 201,396,197 of record LR738712.1, read on the forward strand.
CATTCATGCCCGAGGGAGATGATGATGATGAATTGGGTGACCACTTGATGACGAAGTGGTGTACCAAGGCAAGTGTGTGTGTTTTTCAAACGGATTGGTTTAAGTTGCGACCGTTATTCCAACCATACATGTGCAACCACACTACCCCTTATGGGCGGGGCTTTATTGATTACTTAGGTCGATACTAGCATGGTGCCCGCTTACTAGTGACGGGAAGACTTGAGGTCTTTCCCGGGACGGGGTCGTGCTTGGATAGACGGCCATGACTATTTTTACAGGGCACCGGACACACCGTTGGTCCCTTCGGGTACGCGTGACATTGAAATTAGGGCAAGTCCCGTGATCTATTGTTGTACCCGAGGGCCGTGTACCAACGAGTGGACTCTATGTTAGTGTCTTCTAAGGAAAGATAATGACCGGGTTCTTACCCCGGGTACTTGATGTACCGCGGGTCGTGGATGACACGGAAGCTCCCCGGATCTTGTGGGTAAAGTGTACAACCTCTGCAGAGTGTCAAACTATTCGAATAGCCGTGTCCACGGTCATGGACAGTTGGGTAACCGCTCTTGGGCTACGTCCAATGTTTGTGAAACCATGCGTGTGTATGTGAGTCAAGGTGGTGACTTGACTCGATGAGTTGAATCATATTCATGTTGATATCGGTAACCTGTCTTCGAGGTTACGCGAGTTTATTGATGCATTAACTTGATGGTAGAATATTTGTTCTAGCCTTGCTAGATTGATCATTATTATTCAAATGCACTGTTACTTTGAACCACATCATGGGTTGCTTGCGAGTACATTCAAAGTACTCATTGGCTTGCCACTGGTTATTTAATTGGCCAGGCATGGAAGAACAGGATTATGAGAAAGAGTTCTTTGGAGACGAACATGCGAACTAGGACGCTATCCCGGTCAGAATGCCTGTAGGGTTAAGGCAGATGGCATGGGTTCTACCCGTTTATCGAAGACTTCCGCTATTTGAGTTATTTGCTATTCAGCCCGTGAGGCTCTATCTATGTAAGACTTGGCCATAATGGCCATAATTCGTGTAAGACTATTTGTATGGATGTAAGACTCTTGTTATTTCAGCTTCTGTGTGTTCAGTGAGCATTGATCTCTGGGATCACTGTACACGTGCATTCGGTGATCTCGACTTCTAAGTCGGGGTCCCCACATATTTCGGTGTGCCATTGAGAGTAGTTAACCATAATATTATCTAGGAGTTTGGTAGGTTCTCCTAAGGCAGTTAGGCAGCAACGGGCGGGATGGGTTCTATTACCGTCCCCGATAAAGGTAGGGGCATGTAACCAGCACACCTAATGCTTTTGTCCTACGACGTTAGTGATAAGGATACGCTGTAGCAACTTTACACCTCATGTACGCCTCTACACCACTATGGTAGCCTCTTTGGCTATAAAAGGAGGCCCAGGGTGATACGGGATAGGACTTTTTGGACTTTCAGGCCTAGCTTGCATGTATAGCAGCTAGCTGAAGCTTAAGAACACTGAATATACACCCAAATCAGAACTAGGGTTTTACGCTTGTCAACGGCCCGAACATGGGTAAAAATCCCTCGTGTTGATCGTTAGATCTACTCTTTGTGCACTCCTCTTCCCTGCCAAACTGTAGAAGGGATCCACGTGATCCAGTAGGTGTTGTTTCCCTGACATCTTTGGCATGCCAGGTAGGGGGGTTAGGTTGTGCAAACCTGATCTAGCAGTTAGCATGTTGTTTTCTTGATCACCATGTCTCCCGAGAGGAAGACGATCACGGTGATCGGTTCATCTGCGGTCGATCCGCCCATATCAGCACGGAGGGCGATGGAGTGGGCACCGGTGGAGGCGAAGATGTCGAGCATCCACAACGTTCCAGCGACCGGAGCTAGGCGAGCGGTGTCGGCCACGGCCGCGACGACGTCCAGCGCGCCGCTGGGTCCAACGACGGAGCCAGGCTGCCTACGGGAGTAGCAGCAACCACCAAGACACCCCCGCCGGCGCACGCGCCACGGTCTTCCCAGGTCGTGCACGACGAGCAGCATTGCAACGCTGGTGACCCTGAGCGTCCCCATGGAAAGAGCACTCATCATCATTCTCGAGATGCGCAAGGCCGGCATGCACACCAAGATGCTTGTGCACACGGTGCACAACCACAGAACCGTGATGGGGCTCCTTCTAACACAGTTAGAAGTCAAAGCACCTCCCGTTCTTCGCGCCTGTCGCTGCCACCTACACCAGCCAAAGCGTTGGCGCGAGCGCAGCTGCTCCTGGATTTCCCTCCCGCTACGGAGAAGCAAGAGAAATGGAGAGCTGCTGTCCAGAGCCTTATTGGTTTCGTCAATAAGGATGTGCACCAAGAAGTGGGTCCTTCGCGGCGGCGGTCCACCGAGCTGGTGCATGCCCACGCTGGAAGGATCAGAAGCGCTGCAACGATGGTGCACTCTCCCCCACCAAGACAGCAACTGTCACCAACTCGGCGGGTCGATGCCCGCGATGATGGATCCACGACGTCGTTCGATCCACGAGCTCGCCGCGGCTAGCGTCAAGTTCTTCAGGAACGGGTCTAAGAAGACACTTGAACTACCATCGAGCGACGGTAGAAAGCACACCATCAATCTGATAGGCGCACAGGGCCCACTATAGACAGGCATGCGCCGCGGGTTTCTGGTGACTTACCTTACAAGGTGGGTTGTCCAGCTTTCACCCGTGAGCTATGCCAATTCCAGTGGCCCACTTCACGCATATTCAAACTAGAGGTCCCGGAAAAATACGATGGCAAGAATCATCCGTCTGAGTTCCTGAGCGTTTACACCATCGTGATGCAAGCCGCCGGGGCTTGAGACGGCAAGGTGCTCGCCAACTACTTCTCGTTGGTGCTCAAGACCAATTGTTAGGCTGTCGTTGATGTACCTGCCAGTAGATTCCATCTCCTCTTGGTTAGATATGTGCCACGAGTTTGTTGGCGTCTTTACTAGAGGCCACCAAGCTCCTAGCTAGGCAATCCCTCAGAAAGATGGTGAACTCTTGCGCAAATACATACAGAGGTTTGATACGTCTCCAACGTATCTATAACTTTTGATTATTCCATGCTATTATATTATCTGTTTTGGATGTTTAACGGTCTTTAATATGCTCTTTATATTATTTTTGGGACAAATCTATTAACCGAAGGACCAATGCCAGTTTCAGTTTTTTTCCTATTTTATAGTTTCGCGGAAAAGGAATACCAACCGAAGTCCAAATGGAATGAAACCTTCGCGATGATCTTTCTTGGACCGACAGTAATCCAGAAGACTTGGAGTGGATGTCTGGGACTCCACGAGGAGGCCACGAGGCAGGAGGGCACGCCCCCTCCCCCTCGTGGGCCCCTCGCAGCTCCACCAATGTACTTCTTCCGGCTATATACACTCTTAGACCCTAGAAACATCGGGGAGAGAACGAAACCACTTTTCCACTATCGCAACCTTATGTACCCGTGAGATCCGATCTTGGGGCCTTTTTCGGCGATCTGCCGGAGGGGGAATCAATAACGGAGGGCTTCTACATCAACACCATAGCCTCTCCGATGAAGCGTGGGTAGTTTACCACATACCTTTGGGTCCATAGTTATTAGCTAGATGGCTTCTTCTCTCTGTTTGATCTTCAATACAAAGTTCTCCTTGATTCTCTTGGAGATCTATTCGATGTAATACTTTTTGCGGTGTGTTTGCGGAGATCCGGTGAATTGGGGATTTATGAACAAGTTTATCTATGAATATTCTTTGATTCTTTTCTGAATTCTTATATGCATGATTTGATATCTTTGCAAGTCTCTTCGAATTATCAGTTTAGTATAGCCTACTAGATTGATCTTTCTTGCAAAGGAAGAAGTGCTTAGCTCTAGGTTCAATCTCGCGGTGTCCTTTCCCAGTGATAGTATGCGCAGCAAGGCACATATTGTATTGTTGCCATCTAGGATAAAAAGATGGGGTTTATATCATATTGCTTGAGTTTATCCCTCTACATCATGTCATCTTTCTTAATGCGCTACTTCATTCTTATGAACTTAATATACTAGATGCATGATGGATAGCGGTCGATGTGTGGTGTAATAGTAGTAGATGCAGAATCATTTCGGTCTACATGACACAGACATGATGCCTATATTCATGATCATTGCCTTAGATATCATCATAACTATGCGCTTTTCTATCAATTGCTCGACATTAATTTGTTCACCCACCGTAGTACATGCTATCTTGAGAGAAGCCACTAGTGAAACCTATGCCCCCCCCGGATCTCTTTCCAATTATATTGAATCTCCTTTATTTAGTTAGCATCTCGTTTACTATTTTGCAATCTTTACTTTCCAATCTATACAACAAAAAAACCAAAAATATTTACTTTACTATCTTTATTAGATCTCACTTTTGCGAGTGGTCGTGAAGGGATTGACAACCACTTTATCACGTTGGTTGCAAGGTTATTGATTGTTTGTGCAGGTACTAGGTGACTTCTGTGATCTCTCCTACTGGATTGATACCTTGGTTCTCAAAACCGAGGGAAATACTTACGCTACTTTGCTGCATCACCCTTTCCTCTTCAAGGGAAAACCAACGCATGATCAAGAGGTAGCAAAGTTTAGCCGTGTGCAGTACAAGATCCGAGATGTTCATCCTGCCACTGTTATCAGCGCATTTCATCAGAATATGCGCAACCTCAAGATGCGTGAAGAGCTGGCGATGAACAAGGTTAGGGATGTTGCCGAGCTTTATGTTTTGGCCGATAGATGTGCTCGGGATGAATAAGGAAGGAAGTACCACGGCGAAGATACCAGTGCGGGGACAGACTCCATAGACGAAGACACCATCTCCCCGACAAAGAAGCGCCGATGGCGTAACATGATGCGCAAGGGAAAAATCGTGCTTGCCATCGAGGAATCCGGTAAGCCCTCGCCGCCAAGAAGGCCAAGGTTGACAACCCCAGCAAAGAAGTTGCAGGGTGCGCCTCCTACCAGGCCTTGGCGGCTGTCGACAAGCTAGAGGGCTCCGACAAGAAATATTGCATGATCCATCGCACCAAAGGCCATGACCTCCAGAACGGCCGGCAAGTTGAGCACCTTGTGGAGAGGCACAAAGCTGAATACAAATGGCAAAATAATGAGAAGGGACAAGATGGTGCTGAGGGGTCCGGCAAGAAGCATGGTGGCCGAGGAGGCCGCGACAGCAAGGAGAAGCAACAAGTGAGGCCTGCTCGGGCCGCGACAAGAAAGAGGGAGACGATGACCATGAAGAGGACGGCGAGTCCCGCAAGCATGAATTTCAAAAAGCTACATAGGCTATGTGCATTGATGGTGGCGCTTCGTTACATTCTTCTCATCGCCGACTTAAATAGTGGGCGCGCGAGATTAATGCAACAGAGCCGTCGATTGGTGCCCAGAAGCCACTAAGATGGTCCCACATGCCTATCATTTTTTACGCGAGGATCACCCTCATCGCACAACTGCGATTGGGTGTTTGCCATTGTTGGTTTCGCCAACAATTCGCAACCTCAAGGTGATGAAAATGTTAGTAGACGGTGGAGCTAGTTTTAACCTGATCTCTCCCGAGGTAATCAAGAGGTTAAAAATTCGTGATGAAGATCTCGAAGAAACGGGCACATTTCAGGGGATCAATCCGGGAAGAAGTCGGCAAAAGGGTAATATTGCACTACAAGGTACATTTTTTGGTGAATTGAACTACAGGACGAGGAAAATACTTTTTTGATGTCGCCAAGATCCCGTTGCCATATAACGGGATCCTTGGCCGTCCCACACTAGCCAAGTTTATGGCGGTCTCACATTACGCCTACAACATGCTGAATATGCATGGCCCGATAAGCATCATCACTGTCAACTCCGACAAGAAAGATGCACTTATCTGTGCCGACGAATTCTACCAGGAAGCACTTGTAGCACCCGCCGCCAAGGCGCCTACTCCTGCCACTGGAGCTCCCGGGGGGAAGAAGACCGACAAGACCTCTTGCATCCACTCCGGCTAGCGCGCCTCCTCGGAGTGATGTGTTCCTGTCGAGGACGTGCCAGAGAGCTCCACCGGCAAGAGGAAGAAATCCAAGGCAACACCACCAGAAACCAAGAAGGTGTCCGTCAAGGAGAACGGCACGGGCGGAGCTTTCACTATAAGCATCCACCCTCGACAGCAAATAGGAAAGCACGCTCATCGCCTTCCTGCGGGCGAATGTCAATGTATTTGCATGGCAAGCATATGACATCATCGGCGTTCCTAGGGAGGTGATTGAGTACCATCTAGTTGTTTGTCCTCATGCGCGGCCCATCAAGCAGAAGGTTAGGAAGCAAGCTTTGGAGCGGAAAGAGTTCATCACTAAAGATATTTGGAAGTTGGAAACGGCAGGCTTGGTCAGAGGAGTGCTCCACCAAACTTGGTTGGCCACTCTAGTTGTGGTGCGCAAGGCGAATGGAAAATGGAGGCTGTGTATTCATTATACAAACATCAATAAATCATGTCCAAATTATCATTTCCCTTGCCGCGCATCGACCAGATCATGGACTCCACTGTCGGGTGCGACTTGCTGTCGTTTCTTGATGCTTACTCAGGGTACCATCAAATCTTCATGACGAAGGAAGATGAAGAGAAGACCGCGTTTATCTCCCCATGTGGTACATATTGTTTTATAGGAATGCCTTTCGGGTTGAAAAGCGCTGGTTCAACATTTGCCAGAGCAGTCTAGATTGGTTTTGAGCCCCAGCTACATAGAAATATGGAAACTTATATGGATGACATAGTGATCAAAACCAAGGACAAGGCGACACTCATACAAGATTTAGAAGAAACATTTGCAAATTTTCGCAAGATCAATCTCAAGCTCAATCCTGAGAAGTGTGTGTTCGGCGTCCCGTCCGGCAAGCTTCTCAGATTATTTGTGTCTCAGTGTGGGATCGAAGCGAACCCCAACAAGATCAAGGCAATTGAGAAGATTGAAGCACCAAGACGAGTCAAAGATGTGCGGCAACTTGCTGGTTATGTTGCTACTCTGAGTAGGTTCATCTCCAAATCTAATGAGCGCGCCCTCAGAATAGCAATGAAGTGGACTCAGAAAGCGGAGGCAGCGCTGCAAGACTTGAAGAGGTACCTCTCCTCTACACCAACACTAGTCACGCCTAAACCGCAAGAACCGTTGATGCTATATCTAGCAGCAACAAATCAAGTGGTCTGTGCTACGCTAGTGGTGACGAGGGAAGTTGATGAAGAAGCAGCGGCAGTGGCAACACCATCGGATGATGAGCCAGAGATCTCCCCGTCAGGGTCTGGTGCCGCCAAGGCAGGACCCCCGGCAGAGTCTGGTACAAGCAAGGCGGGATCTGCGCAAGCAAATGAAGTGCCGCAAAAGAAGAAGATGGTACAACGCCTAGTTTATTTTGTTAGTTCCCTCTTGCAGGGGGCTAGAGCAAGATACTCCAGAGTGCAAAAGTTGCTCTTCAGCATCCTTATGTCCTCGAGGAAGCTGCACCACTATTTCCAGGCACATGAGATCACCGTCATCACTCGCTTCCCGTTGCAATGGATCCTACACAACCGAGATGCAACTGGAAGGATTGTGGAGTGGGCGTTGGAATTGTCAAGCTTTGGTCTCAGGTTTGAAAGTACTTCAACAATTCAGAGCAGAGCCTTGCTACAGTTCATTGCAGATTGGACCTCAATGCCTGACGAGGAGATTCAGGAAACCACCCTCCCCGGTAAGGAAATGAGCCACGACTGGGTTATGTATTTTTATGGGGCTTTCTCACTTCAAGGCGCCAGTGCTTGTGTGATGTTGGTCGTTCCCACAAGAGAGCACCTCAAATAAGTGATCCAGATGCACTTTCTGCGGGAGAGATCAACAAACAATACTGCAGAGTACGAGGACTGCTTGCCGGTCTCAGGATCACGACCATCCTTGGGATAAGGAAGCTCATTATCAGAGGTGATTCACAGCTTGACGTCAAGCAAGTCAATAAAGACTACTAGAGCCCATTGATGGAATCTTAGGTAGATGAAGTGAGGAAATTGGAGGAGCGTTTTGATGGTCTCTAAGAAGAGCATATTCCTCAAGAAGAGAACATCATTGCCGATGTTCTGTCAAAACGTGTTGCCCTCAAGTTACTTGTGGAACCAGGGACTTTTGTGCTCTGACTGACTCAATCATCCGTTGAGCTATCTCAGTGAGGCAAGATAAGTGAGGGAAGTTGGGCCCCAACAAGTACTTTCCTGTTGAGCTACCAGGAGCCGCCGCAAGAAGGTTGCCGGGGATGAAGCCAAGCTTGCCTGGGGGCAACAGGCTCCGGCAGGGCCTCATGCCCTTGTTGTAGAGACAACTGCTCCCATGGTATAAGACACGCCTTTTGCCCTCGCTGTTTAGCCTCAGGCTCCAGCATGGGCACATCACATCATCCAGTTCCTCCAAACAGGGGAACTCCCTAAGGAACAGGAAGAAGCAGAGAAAATAGCCCGTCGATCTAATATGTACCAGTTTGTGGACAATGTCCTGTACAGAAAAAGACCGAACGACGTGAAATTGAAGTGTATTTCTTGGGAGGATGGACTGGAGGTGTTGGCAGAGATACATGGAGGCATATGTGCCTCTCACATAGGATCAAGGGCCCTTGCCGGCAAGGCATTCCGACAAGGTTTCTTTTGGCACACTGCTCTCCAGGATGCAACTGCACTAGTAACCAAGTGTGAACCATGCCAGTTCAATTCAAAGAAACTCCATCAGCCAACTCAAGCTCTTCACACGTTCCCTCTTTCCTGGTCATTTTTGGTCTAGGGCTCGACATATTGGTCCCTTTTCCCCATGCTATCCGGGGCTTTGAGTACTTGTTTGTAGCAATCAACAAGTTCACAAAGTGGCCGTAAGTGGAAACAGTGAGAAAGGTGACTAAACAGTCAGCCATCAAGTTCATTGAATGACTAGTTTTCCATTTTGGTGCGCCAAACAGATTCATCACTGACAACGGCACCCAGTTCACGAGCTACACCTTCATGCAATATATCCAATACCTCGCCAGCAAAATATGTTTTGCTTCTGTTGCTCATCCAAGAAGCAATGGCCAGGCAGAAAGGGTAAATGTTGAAGTTCTATGGCGCCTCAAGACAAGGACTTTCGATAGGCTGCACAAGGAAGATGCTGGATTGATGAGTTACCGACAGTTTTTTGGTCAATCAGGATGACACCAAATCGAGCCACCGGCCAGACACCCTTCTCCCTGGTATACGGGGCGGAAGCAGTTCTCCCCACAGAACTCATATATGGGTCACCTCGAGTGCTCGCTTGTGATGAGCTTGAGCAAGAGCAGTTGCACCAAGATGGTGCGACGCTCCTTGAGCGAGCCGCGCGCAAGCAACAAGCCTTGCGCCGCTACCATAGCCGCAAGGTTCATGCCCAAAGCCTTGAGGAAGGCGACCTTGTTCTTCGGCGCGTTCAGTCGGCCAAGAATTCCAACAAGTTGACGCCAAAGTGGGAAGGCCCTTATCGGGTAATACGAGTCACCAGGCCCGGCGTAGTCCGCCTGGAGACCGAAGATGGAATTCCAGTGAGCATCTCCTGGAATATCGAACCTCTACGCAAGTTTTACCCATGAGGCGCAGTTGTCCGTTCCCCGCGAACCCCTTTTTGTACTAGCCTTGCCGGCAATGCATATAACCCTATGTACAGAGCCAGGCGCAGACCCTGTGCGTAGTTGAATAAAGTTAAGTATGTACATTTGTTGTTAATTTCCATGTTTATCTATATGCATGGCTGTCCAGGATATTGTGCTACGTTCCTTTCCTGCAAGTACTGATGAACCGCCAATGTTCCATATCCCTATTTTCTCTTCTTTCTTTTTCTCAAAGGATGGAAGGTTCCCTCGCATAGAAGTTTGCCGGGGGGATGATGGTATGGAGTATGGACGCCAACATGCGATGTTCGAAGTGGCATTTTGCAGGAAAGAGTACAGCGGCGAAAAGCTAAGTCGTGAAACCTTGAGTGAATTTATTTTAAATATGAGGTTATTTTTCTTTAACGACTTTGGTTGTTGTATGGAAAACCTGCACGCAAAGGAACCTTGTCATAATTGGTTGCGCCCTTGCTCTGTTTCGAGTCCGCTCAATAGTTCAAGTGGCTACGCTAAAATCGGCAAGGTGTCTTGCCGGTAGCGACACCCTCGGCATGCTGCTAAGGATCCATTCCTCAAAGCGCCTGCGTCAAGGGTGCGCACCATGGCAAGTCTTTTTCAAATAAAGCATAGGCCATATGCCATACAGAGAGAAATCAGATGGGAAAGATAGCATACATTCATCCAAAGCACTGCAAGTTATATTACATCAATGATTGGCACTGTTCTAACTTAAGATAAATTGTCTTGGGTACGAATTCGTGGTGGCAAGAGGAAGCGAAGTGGCTAGTCCCTGCGCTGGCCTTCCACCTTATTGACTTGGTCCACCACATCGATGATAGGTGCAACGAGATCTTCAAGCGCCTTACGGTCCGCATCACCCGACAGGTTGTAAAGCACGTTGGTGAGGTCGAGGCCGGGGTTCCTATATGCCACCTTGGTGAGCATGTTGAGAAGGATGTCCCGACAATGCTTGTGGGATTCGTTGGCCAGTTTTTTTGCTCGGCTTGAGTGGAGCAGCTTTAGCGCATCAAGGATGGCCTCTAAGAACATGTTCAGTCTCTTACTCTCAATTATCCTCTCCTTGTGGCAATAGCTGAAGTTCGACAGGCCCATGATGGATAGTTGTGTGGTGAGCCTCTCCGTGATATCGATGAGGCGCGCATTCCAGATCCCCACAACTTTCACATAGTCGTTGTAGGTGGCAGCGGACCTCTCAAGCAGTTTCTTCTTCCCCTAGAGGTCGTTGACAAGGGTCTTCTCATGAGCCATGCTGCCCTTAAGGGACTCCTCCAACATGGTCAGCTTCAGTGTCAGATCGGCAATGGAGTTCTTGGTGGCCGAGACCTATTTGGTCTTGTCGGATATGCAGGTCTGCAGCTCTGCCAAGGTATAGGCAATTTTGTCTCTGTCGTCCTTGAGCATCCAGATCTCCTTGTCGTGATCTTCTAGATCTGCCTCCAGCTTCTTCACCTTGTCAGCCAGCTCACTCTTGGCAGCCTCTACAAATTTGGCGGCATCGATGGCTTCCTTCAGCTTGCCGGCGTGGTCCAATACCAGAGAATTGAGTGCTTCTTCGTGCTTCTGCTCCAGCTCTTGGGTCTGCTGCGCGACGAGTTTCTCAATTTCTTCATTCTTGCCACAGAGCTTGGCGGGATGCGCCTCCTCGCGAGCTACAAGGTCCTCCTCCTAAGCATCAAGCCCGACATGGAGCTCCGTCAAGCGAGCCTCTTCTGCAGCAGCCTCTTCCTGTGCCTTCTCGACATCAGACTGCTTCAGGAGGAGCTCGTTCCAAATCTGGCCCAGCTTCTCCTGGCTAGTCTTTGGTTCTTGTTGTACCTCGACAAACCAGACCTACATCTGCTCAACACGCTTCTGGAAGTCTGACTCTGCTGCATCAACAACTACGACCCTAGAGTCCAGCTTCTCCTTTCGGGTGCGGTGGAGCAACTGGAGCTTCTGGAAATTACTGCTCAAGGCCCGGAGGAGCTGGTCTTCTTGGGATCCACTACTGCAGGCACTCGGTTCGTCAACAACCTTGAGCCTAGCAGCGGTGATGAGTTCTTCATCAAAAGCTTCCCCCTCGGTTAGTGCTCTAGTAATTGTCGTCCCTGGGATGCTGACGAACAGATCATCGCCAACCTTCATGTATCTTCCTGGGGAAGGGGCCTCGGATATTGATGGTTGGTCCTCGACCATCGTCTCCCCGGTGGCTGACGACTCCATGATTGATGTAGCATCGGGCGCTCCTGCGGCTGGCGCGCCGTCAGTACGGTCGCTGGTCTCCTTGCTAGCCTCCCCGGCGGACCACTTGGCAGCCTCTTTGTGCTCGTCCTTGGTGGCCTCGTCAGTACCGACATTGGCGGCCTCGGCGGCGTCGTAATTGGTGGTCTCCTCAATAATGCTATCAACGTCCGTTGGATCTGCCAAGGAGAGATCTGAAAGCCAAGGAGGAGAAACATGATGAAACAAAGGTGGGAGTTCAAGGAAAAAAGAAAAGACAAAAGAATATACTAAAGAACTAGGAAGTCCCAGGAAGCGTGCGATTTACTTGTGTCAAGTTGTTGAGAGGTGGCTACCTTCCCGGCAACATTTGTTGCCGGTGTAGGACTACCGCCTCCCTTGCTTGTCGTCTCTTCCTCTCGGTGGGAGGACTCGTCAGAAGAGGCCCTTGCCGGGGACACCCCTCTTGGCGGTGTTGTTGATGGAGGCGGCATGTCGGGAGTGGCCCTCAGCGGTTCCCCCTGTTATGGTACCTCTCCTGCAAACCCGACAAGGTTAGCAGTAAAGATGTGCGCCCCAACACCCGCCAGTGGGTAATGAGTAATGGACTCATGCTGGGGGATGAGTCGGGGGCTGCATCGTGGGCTAGGCTCCAGGCTGAGTATGATAGTCTCTAGCGCACCTAAGGTGCTTGCCGGGGGCTCATCCCCTGTCGAGACTTTGGCCTTCTTCTCCATTCTCTGCGCCAAAGTTTACATATCCCAGCGAAGACAGGCCAGAGTAAGATCAAATAAGATGAGATAAACAAAACCAGAGCTCAGGGTATGAAGGAAGCGGCAAGACACTTACTCGTCATCACCTTCTTCTTCGTCTTCTTCTTCTTCTTCCTCTTCTTGCCTCTCCTCCCTCGTTGGGCTGAAAGAGGAGAGGTCAAAGTCGACCTCTGCTATGATGCCCATGCCCGGGGGTGGAGACGGAGACCTGGGACGCTTGGTCACGGTGGAGGCGGTGACTGCTGCTTTCTTTGCTACCGTGATCGTGTGCCTCGCGTGGCGCAGAAGTTGCGGCTGGACCTCTTGCCGTTGTGTAGCCTTGCCGACCGTCCCCTTGACGGGGACCTCTTCACGCGAGAAAGCCTGACGGACTGGTTCGCCGGAGACTGTTCGCCGAAGAACACGCTTCTTCTTCCCCAGGACTGGGGGCTTCTCATGCGGCTCCTCTTCAGCTGTCTCTTCGGCGGAAGGACCCCCGGCAGCTGCGCCACTGTGCTCCCAGCCAAGCTCCGCCTGCTCGGCGAAATCCTCCTCTACGGTGGATTTTTCCTCCACAAGGCCGACGCTACCGGCCTTCACGGCAAGAGCCGCCTCTTTCGCCCTGCTGGCAATATACGCCATCTCTTCGTCGGTGGTGGGGTGGATGAGGTTTGTTTCCTCCCGGATGGCCCTCTCTGACAAGTTGTCGAAGAACTCTTGCACCCGCTCCGCGGATGACTCGGCCCAAGTGTGATCAAGGCCATGGTCGTTGAACACTGGGATCATGGCAATGATTGAGGTCAGGGCGGAGATGTTGCACAAGGGAATCACGCCCGCCGGCAACGTGAGCGGCCTATCGGCGGCCCTGAAGTGGAATAGCCTTTGGCAAAGGGCCGCGTGCTGCATGACTGTCAGATTGTTGTTCAGGCCGGGGCGTAGCCTCATGATATCTGCCGCATTCTAGTACTCCAAAGTTGGTCTCCCCTTATTCTACAGAGGGGCGATGCAGCAGCGATGGAAATCAGAACAAATCATCTCGATGGTGAGCCCGGCAGCCTTGAGGCGAAGGATCCTAGTGATTACGACTGTGAGCTTCCCGTCTTGAGGGTCGAGGTCACCCCAGTCGCTACCATGGATCAGTTTCGTCTGCGTGGGCATACAGAATGACTGCGGGTCCTTCTCCATGACCTAGCACCACCCGCCCCACCATTCATCCCACTTCTCATGGGCTCCCCCTCTGGGTACCTCTTTTGGGCCAACGCCCTTGGGATCCAAGTGACCCAGCCAGAAAGGGCCCCTCCTGGCTGGATGCGGGGAGTAAAGTAATGGCAAAACAGGGCCTTGTTGGGGATCACTCTAGCGAAGTTCTCACAAAGGTGGGCAAAGATGGACATACATGCCACAACATTCGGCGTGAAATCCAAGATATGGAGGGCGAATGTGTACAAGATGTCATTAAAGAAATCGGAAAATAGGGGACACTGCCTGCATTAGAGGTAATCTACGAAGCTGGGATGACGCGGGTAGCAGGGTGCCCCTTCATCGCTCTCCCCCACATACACAGATACCGCTCCTTCAAAGCGCGCACATCGAGCGTCGGAGCAAAGACGATGTTCTCCCTCCGCATCTTCACCAACTCGCTCTCCAGCACCTCTTCCCCCTCGATCGCCTTGGGTGCCTCCTTGCCCTTGCTCGTTTTAGGTACCATGGGAAACTGGAGAAGACCGGGAGGCGGAGGATGGTGGGAGCGCATGGGTGGCAGATGGATGAGGAGGCTCGGGTTTGGGCTCAAGGAAGGAGATGACAACGGTTTCTAGATTGGAACTGACGAGAGGTAGATGAGCAGCACCTCTGTGGATTCCCCTTTTGATGGGGAAGGTGCGGGGCTACCTCTTTGCTATTCGATGTGAAAGCATTTTCTCGGGCGTGCTACTGTTGCGGCCGTTCCGCGCACATATCCCACGTCACACACTTAATGCGAGTCGTGGGGAAGCGCATCAGACGAGATGATTACAACAGTTGAATCCCGCCACCCGTGCCCATGCACTGTTTGGGCCTGGCCCAACAACGCCTCGCACTCATGTATGGCCCAGGCCCGGGGGCTCCTGTCGGTGCACTAAAGATCGAGCCCTTTGGTACCCCGTACTTGTGCACGGGCAGTTCTAGCCACACCTGTGGGGAGGCTTGTCGGGGACAGTTGGGAGCAAATACAAGGCAACCAAGATAGCATCAGAGCCAGTAATCAGACAACAGAAGACAGAATTGATCCCCTCGGCAAGTTCCTTGTCGGGATGGCTTGTGAAGCCCCGGCAAGATCCTTGCCGGGATGATTTGCGAAGCACTGGCAAGACCGTCACCCTTGAGGTTGATACCTTTGACACCATCGACAATGTCAAGACCAAGATCTAGGTGCGTCTGCGTGGTGGCATGCAGATCTTTTGAAGACCAAAAGGCAAGATTCCCAGCAAGATTCTTGTGAGGGACATTTGCGAGGCACCGGCATGAGTCTTGCCGGGGACGTTTGCGTGGCCGCAGCAAGGCTCTCGCACGGCAAGGTTCCACCGACGTGCCACCACTCCAGCACAGCGATGAGCCAGCCTGACAAGCACCTACGTGGAGGCATGCAAATCTTCATGAAGATCCCTCCATCGCTCCAGCACAGCGGCTAGCCAGTCAGCTAGGCACCGCATGCCTCGTCATCCTTGGTGCGTGTAAATATGGGGTGAGGCGGCGACGGACGAGACGGGCTCTGTTACCGTCCCCGATAAAGTTAGATGCACGTAATTAGCACACTTAATGTGTTTGTCCTAAGATGTTTGTGATAAGGATACATTGTAGTAACTTTACACCGCATGTATGCTTGTACGCCACTGTGGTAGCCCCGTTGGCGATAAAAGGAGGCCCAAGGCGATATGGTTGAGGACTTTTTGGACTTTCAGGCCCATTTTGCATGCATAGCAGCTAGCCGAAGCTCAAGAACACTGAATATACACTCAAAGCATGACTAGGGTTTTACGCTTCTTAGTGACCCGAACCTGTGTAAAAATCCCTCGTGTTGATCGTTAGATCTGCTCTTTGTGCACTCATCTTCCCTGCCAAACCGTAGAAGGGATCCACGTGATCCTGTAGGTGTCGTTTCCCCGATAGCAAAGTTGAGTGTAGACATCGCAACCCTAACGTATCACTTACTTGTGGGATAATTCCTGCAACATGAGACGTTGCAGCCATGTCGGTCAGTACATTGAATGTACTGGCAATTTCACACTATAGAATAATAATGAAAATATCTATCTCTATATGCATATTTGGCCGGTGGAGGCTCTAAGTTTAATTTTTCATAAAGATAATTTTTCCCTACAACAAAGGAAGACATTTTTATTTTACTACCAAGTTCATGCCATTATTGAGAAGATTCCTCCAACTCAATCCGATAATCTCCATGTTATATATATAACCCAATAATTTCCATAAATAAAGTTATGAGATCAACCAATATTCCACTTCTAGATACTCAAAGTTGTCCATAACCGGGGACATGGCTAATCATGATTAGTTTGTACACTCTGCAGAGGTTTTCGCACTTTTCCCCACAAGACTTGATCTCCTTCGTTAAATTCATGGCACTGCTTGATGTTTGAGAACCGGATGATCGAGACATAGCATTTCCGAAGAGGTCCCCTTAACCCATAGATAGGCCGATACACTTACAATTCCCCACATGTGCTAGTCTATCATGGAAAGGTTTCCCGCAACTTACTCAACTAGGATAGAGCCCATAATGGCTTGTGGCTACACACAGAAGTTTCTAGGCATGAAATATCATATGATCCCTTTGGGTCTGGGTGGCATTCCATAGGGTGATCACACGGGTCCTCTGGGATCCCCTAGGGCAAGCACTGGATTCTCCAGGTGCCCCAACCAATCCACCCAGAGTTGTGTTAATGTCGCCACCTTCAAATTTCACTTAGTTATTATTTCTCTCATAACTTGCATGAATCTCACATACCTATCCCTGTCTATAAGCATGGCTAAGCCACATATACTCCCGTAGCTTATTATTTTTAGACTAATATACGATAGAAATCTAGTTTTCCTCTTAGTTAGTTATTTCATTCATCGTATGCTCTTATTTATAAAATAATTAGATTTATAAATTAATCCCTCTATTTACACTTTATGCCTAGAAGTCTTTTAGCCATAGCTCTTCTTCTTCCGTAAAACAGTTTGGCCCTGATTTTTCAAATAGCCAAAACTTTTTACTCGTTCATCATGAAACCAAGGCCTAGATTTTTGTCTTGATCTCACCTATATAGTGAACCTATCAAATCAAATTTTTTCAACTTTCAAATTTCGAGATTTGCTCTGATTCATATTCAAACTTCTTTCGATCACATCTTTTTATCCGTATCTCCGTTTTTGATGAACCCAACTGCGTCAGATTTGTATTGAAGTAATCTTTCCGTTCACACAATTAGTGTCATCTTTCCAACATATAATTTTGATCTTAGCTAGTTACCCTACTCGTCCACAAAATTGCCACACATCGTTCTAAGCTGATTCAATGCAATATTGAATTGCTTAAATCTTGACCCGTTATTCGGAATCTAGTTAGAATCATGTGTGGCCACTTTTCTGGACTAGTAATGTAACTGGCTAAGATCAAAATTATATGTTGGAAATATGATACTAATTTTGTGAACGAAAAGATTACTTCAATACGAATCCGATGCACTCGGGTTCATCGAAAACGAAGATACAGATAAAAAGGTATGATTGAAAGAAGTTTGAATATGAATCTTAGAAAATTTCGAAATTTGAAAGTTGCAAAAGGTTGATTTAATAGGTTCACTGGATAGGTGAGATGAAGACGAAAATCTAGGCATTGGTTTCATCTAATTTAGATGAACGAGTAAAAAGTTATGGCTATTTAAAAATTTAGGGCCAAGCTGTTTTACGGTAAAAAAAGAGCTATGGCTAAAAGAATTCTAGGTATAAAGTGGAAATATAGGGACTAATTTATAAGTATAATTATTTTATAAATAAGACCCTATGATGAACAAAATAACTAACTAAGAGGAAAACTAGATTTATACCGTAAAGTAGTCAACAAGTAATAAGATACGGGTGTATAAAAATATATGAAGAAATATACCTTTATAAGGTAGAGAAAAGACGTGTTCCAGAATTCCCGCCGGAGAGATAGGAAATATATATTTCTTTTGTGAACCTAGTCAAACCAAAATATTGATTTAACCTGAAGTGGATGAATTTTTGGAGGCTTTATGGTTCTATATTTATAGGTTGAAGGGATGCGTGAACGTCTAAGCCTAAGCAATGTGGGACTAAACGTATACGAAAAGTGGAGAAAAAAAAATAGAAAGGCACCGTATGGGCCTTTTACTTCGGCCGGCCGCACGCGTGCATAGTGCGTGTTGTTTTTTATCTTAAAAAATACTAAATATTTTTCTTTGAAAAAGAGAGAAAAAATTCTAAATATATTTCCGAAGAACCAAGGTTATCAATCCAGTAGGAGAACCATGCCATACCTCATGAACAACACCTACACACAAAAATAACAAATACTTGCACCCAACGCAAACAAGGGATTGTCATTCCCTTGGCGGTTAATTGCAGGAATCAAATATCATAGTGATAGATAGATAAAAACACAAAATAAAATAAAGGTAAATAAATTGCAGGAGTGTATTTTTGGATTTTAATATATGATAAAGATTGACCCGGGGGTCATAGTTTTCACTAGAGACTTCTTTCTCGAACAAAAAGCATATGGTGGGTAAACAAATTACTGTTGGATAATTGATAGAAAACTGCATGGTTATAATTATATCCGAGGCAATGATCGCATATATATGCATAACATCCGAGACAAGTAGACCGACTCCTGCCTGCATCTATAACTATTACTCCACACATCGACCGCTATCCAGCATGCATGTACAGTATTGAGTTCATAAATAAATTGAGTAACGCCTTAAGCAAGATGACATGATGTAGATAAAGTAAACTCATCAATATGAATAAACCCCATCGTTTTATCCTTAATGGCAACAATACAAATACGTGTCTTGTCCCTTTCTATCACTGGGATATAGAGCACCGCAAGATTAAACCCATCACAAAGCACCTCTCCCAGTGCAAGATAAATCAATCTAGTTGGCCAAACCAAACAAACAGATCAGAGAGATATACAAAGCTACAATAAACATGCATAAAAGAGTTCAGAGAATACTCAAAATAATATTCATAGGTAATCTGATTATAAACCCACAATTCATCATATCCCAACGAACACGCCACAAAAAAATTACATCAAGTGGATCTCCAAGAACATCGAGGAGAACATTGTATTGAAGATCAAAGAGAGAGAAGAAGCCATCTAGCTACTAGCTATGGACCAGTAGGTCTGTGGTAAACTACTCACACATCGGAAGGGCAGCAAGGTTGATGTAGAAGCCCTGCGTGATGATTCCCACTCTGGTAGAGTACCAGAAAAGGCCTCCGGATGAGATCTCTCATGAACAGAAACTTTCAGCGGCGTAGAAAGTATTTTGTGTGGCTCTCTATTGGCTTCCCAAATGTAGAGAATTTATAGAGTTGGAATTACGTCAAATGGACGAAATAGGGGCCCACAAGGTACATGGGCGCACCTACCCCACTGGGCGCGCCCTTGTGGCTTGTGGCCTACTCCTTCGCCTTTGGCCTCCGTCCGAAGCTTCTAGGGTTTCTTATGTCCAGAAAAAAATATCAAAAAATTTCGCGGCATTTGGACTTCGTTTGATACAGAATTCCTAAAAAACTAAAAAGGCAAAAAAAACAGCAACTATCACTCGTCACTAAGTCAATAGGTTAGTTCCAAAAATTGATATAATATTGCATACAATTTCATATAAAACACCGAAGATTGATACTATAAGAGCATGGAACAATAAAAATTTATAGATACATTGGAGAGGTATCAAAGGGTATGCTTAATCATCCAAGTTCATTCGTTGGGATTCTCATTAGTTTTCTTGAATCATTAATATTTTTCTCTTATGTACAAGGACTTGTCCACATTTCATACCTGGTTCACCAGTATTAAGAACCCTCTCCAAGTAATCATCAAATAAACCGAAGTCAGGTCAAATGCATCACATCAAGTTATTAACTCCTCATTCTCAATTAATACTAGAAATGTGGAAGAGTTATAATCATCATCTAAAAACAAAAATATGTAGCACACAAAGATGTATAACCATACACACAAATTCTTCTAGATCACTATGGATTATTAATTCATGAAACCATCCATGACTCAACGGATAAGACTCTTCCCTCTTCACCAAAAAGGTATGCTAGCACTTTTATTACTCGAACAAAATAAACTCCTTCAAGCAAAGTTCAACTGAAAAGAAAAATGAAAAAGGAAACGAGAAACTGGCTTCAAAAAACCCTCAATCTTAACATGCTAAGCCGGTTTGATCCATTTAGTCTCCTTTTTATTGGTACCGGTGTTCTCTTCTAGAGGCGAAGCGGTGACACTGGTTAGGGTATCGACCAGGAGCTTGTTGGTAACCTCCAATTCCCTGGTGC
The DNA here is from genome assembly GCA_902687465.1 of Secale cereale. Classification (NCBI taxonomy): domain Eukaryota; kingdom Viridiplantae; phylum Streptophyta; class Magnoliopsida; order Poales; family Poaceae; genus Secale; species Secale cereale. The sequence continues at coordinate 201,416,395 of LR738712.1, forward strand.
GATAACAGTACATGCAAAGAGTTGCATCCTGGTTAGAGGTAGCCCTTATGCTCGTGTCGAGAGCTTCACGTGTCTTGATATCCAAGGCAACCTCCATCTCGCTGATCTTAGCAGTCATAACTTTAGTCTCAACAACTAAATTATTGACTTGTACCTAAGTGGAGTCGGTTGCACCGGGGTGATATAAAATCTTTTCCTATGGGGCCCAACTTGCATGCAGGTGCCAATGGAGTGCATCCCGCACGCCTTTGGATCAATCTTACCGGACTCATCCAAAGGATCATGGATGATGCAGTTACTGAAACTGCACTTCCCCATGACAGCGGGAGTCTCCTTGACAAAATCAAGCTTGTCCTCACCATGATGAACTTAATGGAGTGGATGGGGATGGTCGTCGGATTCTTGCCCTTCTCTTCATCTTCCTCACCATCCCCCTCAAAAGGAGGTTCCTTCGAACCTTCTTGGGAAAAGGTCCACTCACGGAAGCAATGAAGCCTCTCCCTTATGCTCGCTGGATAGTAGCCCTCCTGCTCCAAGTCCTCTTCTTATTGTGAAGAGATTTTCCTCTCATCCCACGAATGGGCCATGGCCACTAGCACTTCAAAACTCAAGCATGCTTTGTCTAGATTGGTTTGTGAGCTTTGATAGAGGAGGGAGCATAGTTCTGTATATAATGGAATAATGACGAATGTTTTGACGAGATAAGGAAGTTAAAAAAGATAGGAAACAAAGTGAATAAGATCAAGAAAAATTATGTTGAAACTCGGAAAGAAATCTTGATCGGCAGTCTTCCAAACAATCGAAGCTGACCGTTTAGGCGGTCGTTTGACCTCCCCCCCAGCTCTTCATGGTCAGAGCGTGTGACGCCTTATAAATGGGCGCTTAAAAAACGTTCCACTCCTTGTGTTTCGTGAAGATCTTCGTCCTAGGCTTCGTTGTCCTTAGGGCTTGAAGAGGAGGTGCTATTTTCTGCAGTTTGCTCGGGCGCAAAGAGTTGTTATAGTAAAGTAATCCATTCTCTTCCTTACCCTTAGTTTCGCGAAAGTCTCTTCCAAACCGATGAATGGTGGTTATGTATCTCCAAAGGTATGGGTTGTAGCTCTGTCCAAAGCTACAGCCGTTCTGTAGGGGATACATATGCTTGCTGGATTTTATTGATGCTCCTCCCTCACCAAGGAGATTATATTCAACACTCCTCCTTTCTTTTCGCGGCCTCAAATTTCACTATCAAATTCCTGCAAGAGAAGAGACCACCTCATCCAGCGATGCTTAGCTTCTTGAACATCTAGCACCTTTTTAATTGCTTGACAGTTTTGTGAAAAAATAACTTTTGTATAAGTGATATAAGGTCTAAACTTTTCATAAGAAATGATCACTACATAAAGTTCTCTATTATTGTTAGCATAATTTCTTTGAGCATGAGTGAAGGTGTGGCTTGCAAAGTAAATAACATTAAACTTATTACCTCCGTGTTGGCCCAAAACCTCACTTACCGCATTATCATCTGTTTAGGATATGACCTCGAAAGGCTTGTCCCAGTCCGGAGGTGTAATGATAGGGGTGTTGAGTAGAGCATACTTCAGTTTTTCAACAGCATTTTTACACTCATCCATGAAAGTGAAAGGAACGTTTTTATGCAAAAGGATAGTCAAGGGTTTTGAAATATTGGACAAATTCTTAATAAAGCATCTATAGAAACCCACCTGACCGAGAAAACTCCTTATCCCTTTAGTATCACGAGGATAAGGGAGTTTCTCTATGGCATATATCATTACTTTATTAACGTCTATACAATTACCGGATATTTTGTGCCCTAAAACAATTCCTTCATTGACCATGAATTGGCATTTCTCCCAGTTCAATACGAGGTTGGTGTCCTCACATCTCTGTAAGACTTTATCAAGGTTGCGAGACAATCATCAAAAGAAGTTCCATAGACTGAAAAATCAGCCATGACGACTTCCGTAACTTCTTCGACAAAAATAGCATTCATGCATCTAGTTTTTGGCTTTCATTTGTTGAAAAGGCTTGCTTCAAAAAAGTTGAAATGGCACAATCGTGCATTTGGGTTACAATTTTTTCCGAATCTGGTTTTTGTTCTTTTTTCTCTTTCGGTTTTCATTTTTGTTGTTTTTAGTTTTTTCTTCTTCTGTGTTTTCCTTTTTTTTGTTTCTTTAATTCTAATTTTTCGCATGAAAAAATTGTGTGAAAACCGATTAACATGTGATCTAGGTAGAAGATCTCAACGAGAGAAATCTAACGATGACAGTGGTTTGTGATTTGGACGCACAACTCAAGAGATCAAATGTTTTGATAAATCGAATCTACCAAAAAAAGAAACTATGAGGTTGCGACACCAGAGAAGGTGTGGGTGACCTTTGTAAGGGGTACCCCTTAATTAGTTATTTTGGACTTTCTACCTATCCCATGCTTACCGACCCCTAGGCGCCGCTTCCGGCCAGTTTTGGAAGCTTTGATAATAATACCCAAAGTTTTTTTTGCTATTTTCTCTTGTGGCCGTGAGAGCACACCAAGTGGTGTGCCCAACCACCGCCACAGGTCACACACTGGGAAAATGTTGTTTAGTCGGTATATTGTGCTTCCGAAGAAACGCAGTTGTGCTCCTCCTCTACTTATCTGAAATGGGAAAAGGAGCATTATGCCTCCCTGAAAAATGTAGAAGGGCAACATGTGTTTTCATGAGAAGCACATTTGAAAGAGAAAATTGGGCAAGGCCTTGCCCAATTGCATCGTAAAGAGAAAAACAAATAAATAAATAAAGGATTGTCCTTTAAAAGAGCACGAAGGACGTAGTTAGTCTTTTGGTAAACATTATGCACAGATCATAAGGAATGTACTATGGGCTCCGACCCAGCACATTCTTATTTAGGCATCATATCCCACATCTTTCTTTTCTTGCAAGCCTGGCATAGCCACCGTAGTTGTGTCGGGTCGACCAAAATCCTAAGTAGGGGTCACTAGAGCTATATAGGAAGCCATAGACCCTATGTAGCGCTTAAAGCGGCGTTCTATGCCATTCGGCAAACCGGCGCACCACCCCCAACAATAGTCCATATGTGGGCCGGCCCAAGTAGTTTCCATATGGGTTTTCTAGCATTTTTTAGTCGGATCTTTCACGTACAGTTTCCCTTATCCTTTCATTTTCCATTTTTGCTTTGTATTCTTTTTCACAAACTTTATTTCGAATTAGTGAGGTTTTCAATTTGTGATATTTTCTTAATTCGTGAAATAGTTTACAAATCCATAAACTTTTAACAATTTTGCGACCATTTTTCAATATCGTAAACTCTTTTCAAATTCATGAACTTTTTAAAATTCGAATTCGCGAATAATTTTGAAAGCCGAAACATTTTTCACAAACACGTGAACTTTTATCAAATTCATAAACTTTCGTAATTTGAACTAGTCAACAACTTTCAAATTTGTGAAATTTTAAAACTCATGAACTTTTTAGAATTTTATTTTTTTCAAACATATGGCCTTTTGCATAGTCATGAACTTTCTCTAATTTGAATTCATGAATTTTCAAATTTTGTTAACTTTTTAAAATTTTAAGTGATATACAATTTTCAAATTCTTGAAGTTTTTCAAAATTTTCCAACTTTTTTAAAGAAATTCTTGAATTTATTTAGATCCTAAAATTCATGAATTCAAAACCTAGAACTTTTTTCAAATCTGTGAAGTATTTTCCAGCCTATATTCATGAACGTTTATTCAAATAGAAAAAAAATTAAATCCATAAACTAGGAATATTTATCTGTGCAATTTTTTAAATTCACGAACTAATTTTCAGATCGGTAAAGGTTTTCAATTTCATAAAAAAATAGAAGGTACTATGAAAAATCGGTTGTTTTTTCCCTGGCTGATAAACTGCAAAAAAACTCGAAAAAATACCGCGACACTTATTTTGAATCAAAGGAATTGGCTTTCCTAAGAGAAATAAAACAAGTACAAAATTAGCTGGCAAACTCAGCGAGTGCGTGAAGCGGTGGAGCAAGACGGCGCTCTTCGTAACCATCTCTCTCGTTAGTAAAAAACATCTCTCGCATTGAACAAACAATGCGTGTTTTCAGAACTAACAAATTAATTTTCTTTAGATAAGTAACAAAAAATATGGAATATGGAAACTATTCACGGAAATTAAAAAAATGGTCATGAATTTTCAGAAAAAGGTTATTAAATATGTTTTTAAATTTCAATAATATTATCAAATTATTCGTACATATAGGAATGTTATACATTCTTTCATAAATTCCTATGAATTTACAAAATGTACCAATTATAACAAATAGTTTCTCAAACTGTAAAAATTATATGGACAATTCAAAATATGTTGGCAAATTTCAAGGATGTTCACAAATGAGTATTGAGTGTTCCTTAAATCTAGAAATCTGTTCATACATTTTTTAAAGTGTTCGCGTATATTACTAAATACTCATGATCTTATATAAATTCTAACAAATATTCATATAAATAATAAAAAATTAAATTTTAAAACATGGTCTTGTCACTGGTACAGCGAGCTGCTATACAAACGGTTTTTAACCCTTTTCAGTTAAGGCATTTTAAATCGTCGCCTAGTGAGTGTGTGCGATAGGGGGTGTCGGTGTACAAGAGTAGGGGTGCTCTTTTATACCCCTTATTTGTGCATGACCTGTCAGAGCCACACCTGGAACCACACATAACAAAACAGAGGAGGGAAGCCAGAGACACAAAGTTACCGGAGCAACGCCAAGACGGTGGCACAAGAAGACCAAGCAAGAAGGCAGGCTCTCCCCCAACAAGGACTCTTGCCGGGGCGGCCTGCACGCCCCCGGCAAGAACCCTTGCTGGGGCGACTCACCCAAACACCTCCGTCGGAGCCACCCTTGAGCCTAAGAGCTCCAACATCATCAACAACATTGGAACCAAGGCTCGGGAAGCGCCCACGTGATTGCATGTAGATCTTTGTGAAAACAAAGGTCTATGGCTCACGAGATGAGAACCAGACGACAAGGCAATCACAAGGCTCCTTGCCGAGGATGCCCACGAGGCCCCGACAAGGCTCCTTGCCGAAGACACCCCATAACCCCGGCAAGCCCCTTGCCGAGGACGCTCGCAGAAGCCCCGGCAAGCCTCTTGCCGAGGACGCTCACGAAGGCCCCGGCAAGGCCCTTACCGGAGCAGGCGCAGGATTGCGGCAGGCCCTTGCCTCCCCGTCGTCACCCCAGCTCGGCGGCCAACCCACTAGCCCAGGCAGGTACCCACGTGGCGGTATGTGGTTCCTGGTCCAACTAGTTAAGCACCTGCGTGGTGGCATGCAGGTCTTCGTGAAGACCCTACCACCACGCCATCTCAGCTACCTTCCCCGCTGGCCTGGACGCGCGTCGCAACCTGACGGGGCGGCCACGGACGGGACGGGCCTCATTTCCGTCCCTGATAAAGCAAGTGGACACCTAAGTAGCACATTTAACGCGTCTTGTCCCGTAATGGCATGGGATAAGACTATGCACTATTCACCTTTCCACCTCCTGTGTGCCACTGTGGCAGCCCCTTTGGACTACAAAAGGAGGCCCGCGACATACTGAGAAGGATTCAGATTCTCTTGAGCTAGACAGGTGCCGTAGCTAGTTCAAGAACACACGAACACTCAAATATACACCAAAGCAGGACTAGGGTATTACGCATTCTCGCGGCCCGAACCTGGGTAAACGATCCTTGTACTGACTCTTAGATCCGCTCTTTGCACAACCTTGCGCCCGCCAACCATAGAAGGGATTCCAGTGATCCCATAGGTGTCGTTTCCACCGACATCTTTGGCGCACCAGGTAGGGGGTGCAGTTGTGAAAATCCGGTCTAGCAGTTAGTGTAGCAGTTCTTCATCGCCATGGCTCCCAAGAAGAAGAGGATCACGGTGATCAGTTCGTCTGGAGCCGAACGTCCTATGCCGGCGAGCGCTGGCGACGGGGTGGTCGCGGATGGAAGCTGAGGCGAAACCCGCGAACACCTGCGTCATTCCAGCAGCCGAAGCCTGGGAATCGGCGTCGTTCGTACACGAGACGACAAACCGCACACCACCAAGTCCAAGGGCGGAGCCGGCCCCCCCACAGGCAACGCGGACCCTCCAAGAGCGGCTTCGTACCGTGTACAGGAGACGCGACGACTTCCAAGACGCCCACAGAGGCACCCATGACGCGCTCGTCCCAGGTCGCGCGCAATGAGAAGAGTCGCCACGCTGAGGACCCCGGGCGCCGCCGCGGAAAGAGCCCTGCGCATCAGTCGCGGGATATAGAGGATCAACATTTTCGCCGATGCGCTGGCGAAAATAGCGTACAGCTGCAGGACCGTGGTAGAGATACTTCTAACATGGTTAGAAGTCGTAGCGCGTCACGGTCCATGCAGCTTTCACTGCCACCCACGCCGGTGGAGGCCTTAGCGCACGCAGTTGCTCCTCGACTTGCCTCCTGCTGCGGAGAAGCTCGACGAGTGGAGAGCTACCATCCAGAGCCTCGTCGCCATCGCCAACAAAGACGAGCCACGGCCGGCGGGGCCCTTAGGCCGACACTCTGTCGAGCCGCCGCATGCGAGTGGTGGAAGGATCGGAGGCGCCGCAACCATGGTGCATTTTCCTCGTCCTCGCCAGCTACCACGAGCACCGGTCCTTCGGGATGACGCTTGTGATAACATATCCATAGCGTCATCCGACCCACGGACCCACCGTGATCAGCGACAAGTTCTTCAGGAGCGTGCCCACGAGGATGCTCGAACTACCATCGAGCGCCGGCGCGAGACACGCCACCATTCGGATAGGCGGGCAGGGCCCACTATGGACCACCCAGCACCGGGAGGCTCTGGAGGCTTACCGTACGAGGTAGGCTGTCCAGCCTTCACTCGCGAGCTGCGGCACTTCCAATGGCCCACTCACCGCACTTTCAAGCCTCACATCGGCGAGAAGTACAATGGCAAGACTCACCCGTTGGAGTTCCTCAGCATCTACACCATCGCGATGCAGGCCGCCGGAGCACGTGACGACAAGGTTCTTGCCAAGTACTTCCCGTTGGCACTTGCCAGTCGATTCTATTTCTTCATGGTCGGATTTGTGCCATGAGTTTGTTGTCGCCTTTACGGGAGGCCACCAGGCTCATCCCCAAGCAAGCGATTTGCATGTCATCCCCCAGAAAGAAGGTGAAATCCTGCGCAAGTACATACATAGATTCAGCCGAGTGCAATACAACATCCCAGACATTCATGCCGCCGCCATTATCAGCGCATTCCATCAGAATGTGCACAACCACAAGATGCGTGAGGAGCTGGCGATGAATAAAGTCAACGATGTGGCCGAACTCTATGTTCTGGCCGACAGGTGCACTCGGGCTGAAGTGGGAAGGAAGTACCCAGACGAAGACGCCGGTGTGGAAACCGATTCCTCGGACGAAGACGCCATCGCCCCGGCAAAAAAGGGCCGACGCCGCAACAGGAAACGCAAGGGCAAGGCTGTGCTTGCCGTCGAGGGATCCGACGACGCCGGCGCTGCCAAGAAAACCAAAGCAGATGACCCTGGCAAGGAAATCGCTGGGTGTGTCGCCTGCCGGGCCTTGGCGGCTGCCGACAAGCCAGGAAGCTCCGACAAGCAATACTGCAAGATCCACCGCACCAAAGGCCATGACCTCCAGAACTTCCGACAAGTCGAGTAGATCGCAGAGAAGCAAAATGCCGAATATGAAAGGCGAGACGAGGAGAAGGGCCAGGATGGCACTGAGGGATCAGTCAAGAAACTTGGTGGCCAGCCTGGCCGCCGCGACAAGGATAATCAACAAAAAAGGCCCCCGCCCGGGGCCGTGACTAGAAGCGAGAAGATGATGATCGTGATGAAGACGATGAGTCCGGTGAGCAAGAGTTCCAGAAAGCTATGGAGGCCATGTGCGTCGACGGCGGTGCCTCCTTGCACACCTCTCACCGCCAGCTCAAGCAGCGGGCGCGTGAGATCACAGTAGCGGAACCATCGTTCGATGCCCAGAAGCCGCTGAAGTGGTCCAGCACTCCTATCATCTTTGACTCTGAGGACCACCCTGATCGCACAACTGCGGTTGGGTGTTTGCCATTGTTGGTTTCACCAACAATACACAACCTCAAGGTGACAAAGATGCTCGTTGATGGCGGGGCTGGACTGAACTTGATCTCGCCCGTCGTTATCAAAAGGCTGCATATCCCTGATGGAGCCCTCGAGGAGATGGGCACGATTCAAGGGGTCAACCTAGGAAGGAGTCAACCCAAGGGTAAAGTCACACTGCCTGTGACATTCGGAGGCGAACTGAACTACAAGACGAAGAGGGTTGTTTTTTATGTTGCCGAGATCCCATTGCCTTACAATGGGATCCTCGGCCGCCCGGCATGCTATCATTAACTTTATCTTAACAGCCCCTAGTTTATATTTGTGTGCTCTTTATATTCTTGCAAACCTATCCCACAAAAACTACAAAGTACTTCTAGTTTCGTACTTGTTCTAGGTAAAGTAAACGTCAAGCGTGCGTAGAGTTCTATCGGTGGTCGATAGAACTTGAGGGAATATTTGTTCTGCCTTTAGCTCCTCGTTGGGTTCGACACTCTTACTTATCGAAAGAGGCTACAACTGATCCCCTACACTTGTGGGTTATCACTTCGCCATGTGATTAATACGCATAGTTCACATCCCATGTGATTAATACCCAAAGAGTTTACTAGAGTCAATAATGTAGTTCACATTGTTATGTGATTAACACTCAAAGAGTTCTAAGGTATGATCATGTTTTGCTTGTGAGAGAGATTTTAGTCAACGTGTCTGTAACATTCAGATCCGTGTGTACTTTCCAAATTTATATGTCTATAATGCTCTGCATAGAGCTACTCTAGCTAATTGCTCCTACGTTCAATATGCATCCAGATTGATACTCAGAGTCATCTGGATTAGTGTCAAAGCTTGCATCGGCGTAACCCTTTACGGCGAACTCTTTATCACCTCCATAATCGAGAAACATTTCCTTATTCCTCTAAGGATAATTTTGACCGATGTCCAGTGATCCTCTCCTGGATCACTCTTGTACCCCCTTGCCAGACATGTGGCAAGGCACACATTAGGTCTGGTACACAGCATGGCATGCTTTATAGAACCTATGGTTGAGGCATATGGAATGACTTTCATTCTCTCCCTATTTTTTCTGCCGTGGTCGGCTTTTGAGTCTTACTCCACTTTGTACCTTACAACTCAGGCAAGAACTCCTTCTTTGACTGATCCATTTTGAACTCCTTCAAATTCTTATCAAGGTATGTACTCGTCGAGAGTCTTATCTAGCGTCTTGATCTATCTCTATAGATCTTGATGCCCAATATGTAAGTAGCTTCGCCGAGGTCTTTCTTTGAAAAACTCCTTTCAAACACTCCTTTATGCTTTCCAGAAAATTCTACATCATTTCTGATCAACAATATGTCATTCACATATACTTATGAGAAATGTTGTAGTGCTCCCACTCACTTTCTTGTAAATACATACTTCACCGTAAGTCTGTATAAAACCATATGCTTTGATCACCTCATCAAAGAGTATATTCCAACTCTGAGATGCTTGCACCTATCCATAGATGGATCGTTGAAGCTTGCATACTTAGTGAGCACCTTTAGGATCAACAAAACCTTCTAGTTGCATCATATATGACTCATCCTTAAGAAATCCATTAACGAATGCAGTTATGATATCCATTTGCCAGATTTCATAAAATGTGACAATTGCTAACATGATTCAGATAGGCTCATAGTAGTCCACTCCTTGAATTTGTCGAAAACCTTTTGCGACAAGTCGAGCTTTGTAGATAGTAACATTACCATCAGCGTCAGTCCTCTTCTTAATGATCCATTTATTCTTTATGGCTTGCCGATCATCGGGCAAGTCCACCAAAGTCCACACTTTTTTCTCATACATGGATCCTATCTCATATTTCATGGCCTCGGGCCATTTTTTGGAATCTCGGCTCATCATAGCTTCTTCATAGTTCAAAGGTTCGCTGTTGTCTAACAACATGACTTCCAGGACAGGTTTACCATACCACTCTGGTGCGGTACGTGTTCTGGTCGACCTTCGAGGTTCGGTAGTAACTTGATCCGAAGTTCCATGATCATTATCATCAGCTTCTTCTCTAGTTGGTGTAGGCATCACGGGAATAGTTTTATTTGATGAGCTACTTTCCAATTCGAGCGAAGGTACACTTACCTCATCAAGTTCTACTTTTCTCCCACTCACTTCTTTCGAGAGAAACTCCTCTAGAAAGGACCCATTCTAAGCAACAAAAATCTTGCCTTCAGATCTGTGGTAGAAGGTGTACCCAACAGTTTCTTTTGGGTATCGTATGAAGACGCACTTCTCCGATTTGAGTTTGAGCTTATAAGGTTGAAACTTTTTCACATAAGCATCGCAACCCCAAACTTTAAGAAATGACAGCTTTGGTTTCTTGCCAAACTATAGTTCATATGGTGTCGTCTCAACGGATTTATACGTTGCCCTATTTAACGCGAATGCAGCTGTCTCTAATGCATAACCCCAAAATTATAAAGGCAAATCCGTAAGAGACATCATAGAACAGACCATATCCAATAGAGTACGGTTACGATGTTTGGACACACCATTACGCTGTGATGTTCCAGGTGGCGTGAGTTGTGAAACTATTCCACATTGTAATGAAGGCCAAACTCGTAACTCAAATGTTTGCCTCCGCGATTAGATCATAGAAACTTTGTTTTCTTGGTATGACGATTCTCTACCTCGGTTTGAAATTCTTTGAACTTTTCAAATGTTTCAGACTTGTGTTTCATCAAGTAGATGTAGCCATAACTACTCAAATCATCTACGAAATTGAGAAAATAATGATACGTGTCGCGTGCTTCAACACTCATCCGACCGCATACATCCGTATGTATTATTTCGAATAAGTCATTAGCTCGCTCCATTGTTCTGGAGAAAGGAGTTTTAGTCATCTTGACCATGAGGCATGTTTCGCAAGTATCAAATGATTCATAATCAAGTTATTCCAAATGTCCATCAGCATGGAGTTTTTTCATGCGCTTTACACCAATTTGACCTAAATGGCAGTGCCACATGTATGTTGCACTATCATTATCAACTTTGCATCTTTTGGCATCAATATTATGAATATGTGTATCACTACGATCGAGGTTCAATAAACATTGCGTGTATGACCATAGAAGGTTTTATTCATGTAAACATAATAATTACTATTCTCAGACTTAAATGAATAACCGTATTGCAATAAACACGGTCCAATCTTGTTCATGCTCAACGCAAATACCAAATGACATTTATTTAGGTTCACTACTAATCCTGAAAGTATAGGGAGTGTGCGATGATGATCATATCATTTTGGGAACCACTCCCAACACACATCGACACCTCACCCTCAATTAGTCTTCGATTATTCTGCAACTCCTGTTTCGAGTTACTAATCTTAGCAACCAAACAGGTATCAAATACCTAGGGAGTACTATGAGCACTAGTAAGGTACACATCAATAACATGTATATTAAATATACCTTTGTTCACTTTGCCATCCTTCTTATCCGCCAAATATTTGGGCAATTCCGCTTCCAGTGACCATTTTCTTTGAAGTAGAAGCACTCAGTTTCAGGCTTGGTTCTAGCTTTGGGCTTCTTCTCGGGAGTGACAACTTGCTTGCCATTCTTCTTGAAGTTTCATTTTCTTTCCCTTGCCCTTTTTGTTGAAACTAGTGGTCTTGTTAACCATCAACACTTGATGCTCTTTCTTGACTTCTACCTTCGTCGATGTAGCATCGCGAAGAGCTCAGGAATCGTTTTCGTCATCCCTTGCATTTTATAGTTCATCACAAAGTTCTAGTAGCTTGGTGATAGTGACTAGAGAAATCTATCAATCACTATCCTATCTGGAAGAATAACTCCCACTTGATTCAAGTGATTGTAGCACCCAGACATTCTGAGAACATGCTCACTAGTTGAGCTATTCTCCATCATCTTGTAGGCAAAGTACTTGTTAGAGGTCTCATACCTCTTGACATGGGCATGAGTCTAAAGTACCAAGTTCAGCTCTTAAAACAACTCGTATGCACTATGGTGTTCAAAACATTGTTGAAGTCTCAGTTCTTAGCCATAAAGCATGGCGCACTAAACTATTAACTAGTCATCATATTGAGCTTGCCAAACTTTCATAACGTCTACATCTGCTCCTACAACAGGTCTGTCACGTAGCCATACATAAAGGACATAATTCTTCTATCCAGCAATGAGGATAATCCTTAGATCGCGGACCCAGTCCGCATCATTGCTACGAACATCTTTCAACTTAGTTTTCTCTAGGAACATATCAAAAATAGGGGAGCTACATTGCGAGCTATTGATCTACAACATAATATGCAAAGACATTTTGACTAAGTTCATGATAAATTTAAGTTCAATTAATCGAATTACTAATGAACTCCCACTTAAATAAACATCCCTTAGGTTATCTAAGTGATACATGATCCAAATCAACTAAACCATGTTTGTTCATCATGTGAGATGGAGTGGTCATCAATGGTGAACATCTCTATGTTGATCATATCTAATACTCATGTTCGAATTTTTAGTCTCCAGTGTTTCGAGGCCATGTCTGCACATGCTAGGATCGTCAAGTTTAATCGAAGTATGCCGCTTGTGTAGAACTTCCTTACACCCATTGTATGTGAACGTAGAGTCTATCACACCCGATCATCATGTGGTGTCTCGAAACGACCTGTAGCAACGGTGCATACTCGGGGAGAATACTATCATCTTGAAATTTTGTGAAGGGGTCATCTTATAATGCTACCGTCGTACTAAGAAAAATAAGATGCATAAAAGATAAACATCACATGCAATCAAAATATGTGACATGATATGGCCAACATCATCTTGTGCTTTTGATCTTCATCTCCAAAGCATCGTCATGATCTCCATCATCACCGGCTCGACACCTTGATCTCCATCATAGCATAGTGGTTGTCTCGCCAACTATTGCTTCTATGACTATTGCTAATTCATAGCGATAAAGTAAAGCAATTACATGGCACGTGCATTTCATAAAATAAAGAGACAACCATAAGGCTCCTGTCCGTTGCCGATTATTTACAAAACATGATCATCTCATACAATAATGTATAACTCATCACGTCTTGACCATATCACATCACAACATGCCCTGCAAAAACAAGTTAGACATCCTATACTTTGTTGTTGAAGTTTTTTGTGGCTGCTACGGGCTTCTAGCAAGAACCGTTCTTACCTACGGCACAAAACCACAATGTTGATTTATCAAGTTTGGTGTTTTAACCATCAACAAGGACCGGGCGCAGTCAAATTCGATTGAACTAAAGTAGGATAAACAGATACCCGCGAGCCACCTTTATGCAAAACAAGTTGCATGTCTGTCGGTGGAACTAGTCTCATGTACGTGGACATGTAAGGTTGGTCCGGGCCGCTTCATCTTGTTGTACTGCCGAATCAAAATAAGACGTTGGTGGTAAGCAGTATGACGATCACCGCCCACAACTCTTTGTGTTCTACTCGTGCCAAACATCTACGCATAGACCTGGCTCATGATGCCACTGTTGGGAAACGTGTGACGCCCCTAATTTGACTGTACACTAATCATGCACGCAAATCTGTACGACCAAGATCAGGGACCGACAGGAAGATATCATAACACAACTCTAGACACAAATAAAATAATACAAGCTTTATATTACAACCAGGGGCCTCGAGGGCTTGAATACATAAGCTCGAATACAAACGAGTCAGCGGAAGCAACATTATTTGAGTACAGACATGAGTTAAACAAGTTTGCCTTAAGAAGGCTAACACAAAAGCAACATGATTGAAAAGGCACGGTCTCCTGCCTGGGAGCCTCCTAACTACTCCTGGTCATCGGTGGCCATCACGTAGTAGTAGTCACCCTCGGGGTAGTAGCAGTCGTCAAAAGTGGCATCTGGCTCCTGGACTCCGCCATCTAGTTGCATCAACCGAGACGAAGGAAAATGGGGAAAAGAGGGAGCAAAGCAACCGCGAGTACTCATCCAAAGTACTGGCAAGCAAGGATCTACACTACTTATGCATCGGTATCAACAAAAAGGGTACTATTTGTGGACTAAACTGCAGAATGCCAGAATAGGAGGGGGAGAAGCTAGTCCCATCGAAGACTAGCATCTTCTGGAAACCACCGTCTTGCAGCGACATGAGGGAGTAGAGTAGCATAATATAAGTCATATTTATGTTGTTGTATCAATGATCCGGGATCCTTTCTCGACTCCCGAAGCCACATATCCATTTCATGCCTCAGCATCCAGTTCTAGTTGTATTGATCGGGATACAACTCTGAGCGTCCGTAACCGTAGGATAGGCTATCGATAGATGTTTTTGTTCCCTGCAGGGGTGCACCAACTTACCCACCATGCTTGCTTAACAGCGGCCGGACACACTTTACTGGGTCATGCCCGGCCTCGGCCAAATTATACGCCGCAAGTCGACCTAGGATTAATAGAGAGGTCAGCACGCCAGACTAAACCTATGCCCCCGGGGGTCTTGGGCCATCGCCCCGGGAACTCCTGGATGTTACGTGGGCGGCCGGTGAGCAGACCTAGCCGCCTCCTTAAAAAGGTAGGTGCTTATGCAGTGCAACCCGGCACGCGCCGCTCAGTCACATGACATCTATTAAGCTTCCGCTGACGCATACGACACAGAACTCCCATACTATGCCCACGTGATGGTTACTGCTATTAGGCCAAAGGCCCCTCAGATCAAATATCCAAAACGTAGTGGATTAGGAGCGCGCGGTAACGAGTAGAGACACACGATCGAGGTGACCCCATCGCCCCATATCGAGGACTTGTGACAAGTGCTAAGAATGCCCGGCCATGCCTCATAATTATCTCGTGGGCACCTTCCAGGCCAACCTGACTCCACATCACTCGCAATTAAGCTCGCACGGGTACCCGTCAGGGATGACCCGTCTTTAGTAAGATGGTTCAGTGTAAAGTCATAGTGACCATAGTAACCGTGTGTCTAACACCAAGGGGAACACTGAGGAATCACCCTCGATGGAATTCCACCTGATGTTGTCGTCAAGGTGAACAAAGGAGGAATCACCATCGAGGTCCACTCTTGAGGAGTTGCACGACAGTGTCGTTGTCAAGAGTGGATAAGGAGGAATCACCCTCGATGACCATAACCGATGAACTAACCTACAAGGTTAGCATCAGAAGTGCTGATGAGGTATCACCCTTGGCACTCGATAGTAACCCAATAGTGTCGAGCAACTAAGGGGAAAGTGATGTGCGGTGCCGGGGCCTAGTCTTCGATCTCGTTGATCTGGTCTTTTGATAATCAAGAAGGGCAGTTGGGACAAAGTTGGTGTCTCTGATGGGTCTCTACCTAGCCTATACTAAACAGTTTAGGACAAGCAGGTAGGTAACAACCGCAGGTTACAATAAAAAGGCCATGCAACATAGTAGGATCATACAAAAAGTAGTAGCAGTTCTAATGCAAGCATAAGAGAGAAGGGAATGGGAGATATCGGAATGCTCAGGGGGGGTTGCTGTAATGCCCCGGATGTAATACTTTCCCTTTTGGATATATATAACTTTGGATTCATCAGTTCCATTCCGGGTTCTTCGTCTTTTCGGGTTTTCGTCGTTTTGTCGTGTGCGTGTGTGCATTTATTCTTGTCATGTTGTCATGTGCATTGCATTGCATTTGTGTGTCATTTGTATCCGGTCCCACTAGTTCCTTCCCGTTGTCCGTTTCGAGTTCTGACGCTCTCACACGTGCCCGTGGCATCCCCGAGCCCTTCTTTTGTGTTTGGTCGTGTAACGTTTCCGGTTTGGCGTGAGTCTTGTTGTGCGATGTTGTTTTGATATGTGTAACCCGCCTATCAAGTTTCGTCGCGTTTGGAGTTCGTTTGGTACTCCAACAGTTATCCTCGTGGGCTAAAAGTACCTCCTCTTTGAGGCCCAAGACGCCCCTCCAACAGCCCACCAACCCAGCTCAAACCCTTCCCATCATCTAGGCCGTTCAATTGTGATCTCGTGGCCGAAAACCTCTCCTCATTTGGACTACCCTAGCTCCTTGTGCCTATATAAACGTCCACCCCTCCAATTTTTGCGTCCAAAACCCTAGTGTTCCACCGCCGCCGCCCAGTGTTTCCACCGTCGCCGAGCAGTGCTTCCCCCGCCGCCGAGCCGTGCTTCCACCGCCGCCGCACCCTGCTTCCACCGCCGCCGCTTCCACCGCGTGGGCCCGCTGGGCCCAGCGCCAGCCCGCAGATCGGCCGTTCCGGGCCAGATCTCGCAACCGCCGCCGCGCCCTTCGTCTTCCGCCCGAGGTCGCCGCCGCCGGAGATCCTCGCCGCCGCCGGAGCGCCTCGCCGCCGCCGTTCTCCTTCCTCGCCGCCAGGTCGCCGCCGGAGCGCCTCGCCGCCGCCGTTCTCCTTCCTCGCCGCCAGGTCGCCGCCGGGCCGCCGTCCCTCCTCGCCGGCCGGGCCTCAGGCCGCCCCGCCGCCTCACCGCCCCTCGCCGCCGGCCCCTCACCGCCCCTCGCCGCCGGGCTCCCAGCCACCCCGCGCCGGCCACCGCGGGATCGAAGGGATCGAGCCGCCTCCCGTCGATCCAGATCGAGGCCCTGATCCAATCAGGCCGATCGGGCCTGGGGAAACCCTAACGGGTCCGACCCGATGGACCCGCAGCGCCCGCGCTCCGACCCGCACCCGGCCGCCCGTTGACCGACCCGTTGACCAGACCCGACCCGCAGGTTGACTTCGTGTTTTTCTGCTAAGTCTATTGTTTTTCAGTGTCTGATGCATTTTTGTGATGAGGATAACTTTTACTGTGATTGTCCTTTTGTGCATATGATATGTCAAAATGATCGTGGTGACATGTACTATGT
Source organism: Secale cereale (assembly GCA_902687465.1). Classification (NCBI taxonomy): domain Eukaryota; kingdom Viridiplantae; phylum Streptophyta; class Magnoliopsida; order Poales; family Poaceae; genus Secale; species Secale cereale. Next base: position 201,433,363 of record LR738712.1, read on the forward strand.
TTTGTTCCATTGTGTCATGCATGTTTGAGTCCATCTAGATGTCTTAATCTTCATGAGAAGAGTGCTACTTGTTATAAACTGCTACTATTAGTTGTTTTCATGCCATGTTTGAGATGTGATAACTTGGTGCATGTTTATCCAAATGAAGCAAATGATATGTCCACATGTTCATCATGAGATGCTATACATGTTGGTTGCTTTAGCTTGCACGGTAGAATTCATATTGCCATGTTTATCTCCTTTGCAAAAGTGCATGTGGCTGTTAGGTTTTTAAACTTGTTACAAGATGCCTAGTTGAGGAGCTCGTTGCTATTGATGTGGTTGTCCCCATGTTGCATGCTTATATGTTTTGGACTCCCCATCATGTTTACTTTGCTGTGGTGCAAACCACTTGCCATGTTATGCTTTGATGTGACTTAAACTTGCTCACAAACATGCCATGATAATACTGCTATTTTAACACTTAGTGAAATTTCACTAAGTCTGGAATCTGTAATATCCAGATGCCATGTTTGCTTGTTGTTCTAGGCAAATCCATGATAGTTTTGGGGTGACTATTGATGATTCCTTGTTGTATATGTTGTTGGCTATCCATTCATGTCCTCACATGCTCATTTGGGTGGCTGTAGCATATTTAATTCTTGCTCCCAAGTTGCTATAAATTACTGCTGTCAGGGTTTTGTTTTCATGTTCAAAATGTTGTAGCTTGTTGCTATTGATCCATGCCTCCTATGGAGTTGCTCCAATGTAATTGTTTGCTGTAGGATATGTCTACTTCATGCCCATGCTTCTTGTCATGATGTTTGAGTGTTGTAGAGTATATATTTCTTGCTCCGAAGTTGCTATGTGGCTGTTATTTTCAGCTTTGCTTGTTTCTTGTTTCGGTTGTATCTTTTAGACCGTTGCTCTGTTTTGAGCAAGTCCTATATTAAACTTGAGTGATTTTTGCATGTAGATTCATAATATCCTCTGGTTAACATGTTTTGAAGTTTCTTGCTAATTGCATATTGTCATGTTCCTTGTGCTGCATCTCTGTGTGTCCTATGTTGACTTTCTGTGCATCCTAAGTGCATCTGCAGTGCTTCCTTAGTGCATCAGCCATGCATCCTGAAGTTTGGGCATTGCATCGTGTTTGATTTCGTGCCTCGTGTGTTTTGTGTTGAGTAGAGCCGGAAGCCGAGTACGAGTACGAGAACGAGGTTACTACCGAGGTTGAGAACGAGGAGCCCGCTTACGATCCCATCGACGACTCAACAGGCAAGATGACCTAACCCGGATATCATTACTATCTTTGCCTATTGCTAGAAGTCTCGCTCTTTAGCTTATTGCCTCGATGCCCATGTTTTCCTGTCAGCCTCCTATTGTAACCATGAATCTGTCTAACCACCCTACCTATGCAAACCTTTGAATGGCTAAGTAAGCTTCGCTCAGCCCCGCTTATAGCATTGCTAGTTGCAGGAGAAGATTTGAAGATTCTTGCTTCATATTGAAGCTTGTTGGGATATCACACTATATTAACTCTTTAATTAAATCATCTATATATTGGTAATGGGTGGAAGGCTAAGCCTCTTGCTTGGTGTTTTGTTCCACTCATGCCGCCCTAGGAACCGTATAAACCGGTGTTATGTTCCTTGATTATGCGTTCCTCACACGGTTGGGGTTATGGGACCCCCTCGATAAACCTCTTAGCGCTAAGGCTTTTCCAGCAAGTCCCAACATTCGTACTATTTGCCTAACAACTAAAAAACTTGCATAGGGCTTTGCAAACCCGAGTTCTTAATCAACAACCCGGGCCAGTGCTCCACATGAGTGTTGCTCCAAACTGGGGGTTATGCGGGGCCACCATGAGGAAACTCGAGGATTTGTTTTACCTGTAGGATCACCCATCCGGTCGTGGCCTGAGACTAGATACACGCGGCTACTGTCAGGTTGTCGGCACGCCGGGAGGATTTGCTGGATTAGTCTTACCTTAGTCGGAGTATCTTGAGCACGGGATTCTGAGGATACTCGGGCCTTCCAACCTTGGAGTTGCGACTCCGCGGATCGTGGGCTTGTCATGGGCCAAGTTGGAACACCCCTGCAGGGTTTTGAACTTTCAAAAGTCGTGCCCGCGGTTATGTGGCAGATGGGAATTTGTTAATATCCGGTTGTAGAAAACTTGACACCATGTTCAGAACACACTACCAGCGTGAGTACCGTGACGGTCATTTACCGAAAGGGGGTTTGGAAAGTGAACACGGTGGGGTTATGTTTGTCGTGTTTTAGTTAGGATCACTTCGTGATCATCTTATCATCCGAGGCACTTCTCTTCTCGCTCTCTTTTACGTAAGTTAGTGCTAGTGCTGCTGCAACCTCTTTTTCTTTCTTCAGCCTTGTTCCACACCCAAGGCTTGGATAGTTGTGTTACCACGGAACGGGATTGCTGAGTCCTCTGTGGCTCACAGATTCTTCACCACACCAGATGGAGGTACTTTGGTGAGCTATTCAGGTGATGGCACAGAGTTAATATGGGAGTACGACGAGGACCGTAGCCGTTACTATGTGCACTATCCCGACGATCAGTAGTGGTTTCTACTAGGGGCGATTCAGACCTGTGGCTTTATGTATGTTTGGTATCTTTCATTTGGATCTTCACCCGTAGACGGGTTGTGATGTTATTTGAATGATGTTTGGATATGTAATGAATTTTGTGACGTGGCGAGTGTAAGCCAACTATCTCTTTTCTCTTTCATCCCACTTTTTACATTAGATGTGCAAAGATACCGAACTTGCGATCATTCCAGAATGGGCTTATACCTTTAAGTCGTGCCTCGACACGTAGGAGGTATAGTCCCATCCTGGGCATTACAAGTTGGTATTCAGAGCCTTCTCCGACCTAGAAGCCCCCACTGATTGATCGAATCATTGACGGTTGAGTCTAGGCACACACTTAAAATGTTTTGAGTGCTATATATATATTGGAGAGTAGGATTTCTTTTGCTCCTCATCTGTTTTCACTCTGGTGAGGACTCCTGACGATTACTCTTGCCTCTTCTACTCTAAAAAATTGCACCAAATTTTTTTTAGGGAATCTCGCGAGTATTGTTTGGATTGTTTCGATGTCTTTGTGACGAGAACATTCTTCTCGATGCCTCCTGTCATTAGGGGTTGTGGCAGTGTCCCGGGGAGTTGAGCTCCGAGGTGCTGTCTTCAAAAATATATCGCATCCGTTCTAGAATACTTAAGACGGCCGACATCGAAAACTCTCCTATGCGGTTAGTGGCAAGATAACCCCGACATCACCAAGTACTGGGGAGGTAGTTCGGGAGTATTGCCATAGCTTGTACAGTAGATGCGTTTCGAAGGTCCGAGGTAGACGGTTTCCGGAAATAACTGGTTATGTGTTGAAGGATGGATACAGCTGGATGTAGGATTAGAGTTGAGTGCGCGATGCTTCCCTTGTATCCCCAACACCTGATTGCATAACTGGAAACTTTCGGAAATTAATAGGTGGGTTCATCTAGTAGATCGTAGGCATTCTTCCAACGAATGCAGGATATGGAGTTCGGGGTTCTACATTGAGTGAAGTAGTTTTATGTCCGTTGTTCCGATCGGGAGTTGCATCTTAAAGGGTCCTTGGCTATGCTGATCCGGGGATTGCAAAACCCTTTCGTAACACGTTCCATAAGCTTTCAGCACGAATATGTCGAACGAAGCTCCTATCTTGTATTTGTTCTATCTGCACCTTGTTGTTTTATTTACCTTTTTGTCTCCCAAGTGGCTTCTCGTGAAGATTGTTGTTATTATTAAACTGTGAATTTCATTTGTTCCTCTTGTTCGAATGATTCTTGTGAAGACTATATTGCAATTCTAGCCGTTGTTTCACCTTATATCTTCTTTCAAGCAAATGGCTAATAGTTGTCATCTCTTTCAGGATGGCTCCTAAAAAGGTTCCCAACGCTAACCCAGAGGGTGAAGAGGTTCCTGATCGTCCTCCTTCGCCTCCTCCTCCGTCTGAGGCCTGGAGAGCAATTATGCAAACTACGAATCAGAACACCCAGATGCTTATGCAGATGATGCAGCAAATTCAAGCAAATCAAGCAAATCCGGGTGCTCATGGGAACCAAGGCAATTTGTTCAACCAACAACATTTTGCTACGCTCAACCAGTTCTTGGCAAATCAACCAAAGGCTTTCAGTTACTGCGTGGACCCTCTCGATGCTGAAGACTGGATAACAGATATCAAGAAGCATTTCGAGTGTAGCAACGTCAGGCCCGAGGACTATGTGAAGTTTGCAGCCTTCCAACTCAAGGACCAAGCAGCTGATTGGTGGCACCAGTACAAAGACTCCAGAGCAGGGCGTGTAATCTCCTGGGATGACTTCTGCAAGGACTTTCGTTCTCACCACATTCCAACAAGTGTCATCGAGGGTATGCTTGAGCAATTCCGCAACCTGAAGCAAGGCTCAATGACTGTCTACCAATATAATGTCAAGTTCCAGAACCTTGCCCGCTATGCCAAGCATGACATCCCAGATGCCAAGAGCAAGATCTATCAGTTCCGTGGTGGTCTGAAGGATGAACTCCAACTTGCTCTCACCTTGTTCAAGCCTGTTGAGTTTGACAAATTCTATAATATGGCACTTAAGCAAGAGGCAACCCAGCTCAAGATGGAAGCTTCGAAAAAGAGGATCAGAGACGCTGTTCACTCCTCCTCATCTTCTCAAGTGGTCGCGAAGCAACATAAGTTTTGGCTTCCACCACCTCCAATGATCCGAGCTCCCTACAACAACAACAACAAGAACTCTGGTGGCCATGGTCTCTCCTAGCCACCCAACCAAGGCAATCAGTCCAAGTCGCAGTACCAAGCTCCAAGACCAAGTGTTCCTCCTCCTCGTCCGCTTTCTGAGGTCACTTGCTACAAATGTGGTCTGAAGGGTCATTATTCCAACAAGTGCACCAACCCAAGGCGCCTTCCGCCTCCTCCACCTGTCAGCACTGCTATTGTCAAGCATAATCCAAAGTCAGCAAGAGTGAATCTGATGAATGCAGCTCAAGCAGAGAATTCTTCAGATGTGATACTTGGTAATCTTCCAGTCAACCTTAAACCTGCTAAAGTCATGTTTGATTCGGGTGCATCATGTTCTTTCATGTCCCAACCATTTGCATCCAAGCATAATGTTGACATCAAAAGTTTGCCACGGGAATTATCAGTTGTTTCTCCGGGTAAACTAATGCATTCAAAAATATTTGCTCCGGATGTATCTATTCGCATGGGTGATTACCGCTTTCTGGCTTCTCCGGTTGTTCTCGCCAACTCCGACATTGATCTTATTCTCGGGATGGATTTGCTTTCTCAGCATGATGCTCACATTGATTGTGCAAATAAGGAAGTCAAGATTACTCATCCTAACGAAGACATGATTATCTTCGCCTCTCGGGATAACACAATCAGGCTTTTCTCTCTCAATGACAAGGGCGAGATTAATGCCATCTCACAAATTCCGGTGGTTAACGAATACGAGGACGTTTTCCCTGAAGAACTTCCAGGCATGCCTCCGCATCATCAAGTTGAATTCGTCATTGAACTCGAGCCGAGTACTGAGCCAGCATGCTGGTGTCCATACAAGCTCTCACCTGAAGAGTTGAAGGAGTTGAAGAAACAGCTTGATGAACAAGAGCGTATGGGTCTGATCAGGCCTAGCACGTCTCCTTGGGGCTCTGGTGTCTTATTTGTCAAGAAGAAGGATGGCACGGAGCGCCTTTGCGTCGATTACCGGCCATTGAACAAGAAGACAATAAAGAACAAGTATCCGCTCCCCAACATCAATGAATTGTTCGAGCAGCTCAAAGAAGCTAAAGTGTTCTCAAAGCTAGATCTCCTAATGGGTTATCACCAAATTCGCATTCGCGAAGAAGATATCCACAAGACTGCCTTCAGATCAAGCTACGGCTCATAAGAATATACAGTCATGTCTTTTGGCCTCGCCAATGCTCCACCTACCTTCTCGAGAATGATGCACTACATTTTCAACCCTTACACCAATGAGTTTGTGCTTGTGTATCTGGATGACATCTTGGTATTCTCCAAGAACGAAGAGGATCACGAAAAGCACCTCCGTCTGGTTCTCGACAGACTCCGTGAACATAAGTTCTATGCCAAGTTCTCCAAGTGCGAGTTCTGGCTCGATAAGGTCTTATATCTGGGCCATATCATCTCCGCTGACGGTATTGAGGTCAACCCCGAGAAAGTTGAAGCGATTGTCAACTGGGAACCTCCTCAGAACGTCAAGGAACTCCGAAGCTTCCTTGGTCTTGCTAGCTATTGCAGAAGGTTCGTTGAGAACTTCTCCAAGATTGCCAAGCCTCTCTCCAACTTGCTGCAGAAGAAGGTCAAGTACGACTGGTCTCCGGATTGTGATGTGGCATCCAAAACTCTCAAAGAAAAGCTCATCTCTGCTCTATTTCTTACTCCTCCAGATGAGTCCAAGCCCTACGAAGTATTCTGTGATGCTTCTCTTCAAGGACTTGGTGGTGTGCTAATGCAGGACAAGAAGATTGTGGCATACACTTCTCATCAACTGAAGCCAAGTGAGAAGAACTACCCCACACATGATCTCGAGCTAGCAGATGTGGTACACGCTTTGATTACGTGGAGACACCTTCTGTTGGGCAGAAAAGTCGACATCTTCACCGATCACAAGAGCTTGAAGTACATCTTCACACAGCCGAACCTGAACCTCCGCCAGACTCGTTGGGTCGAGATGATCCAAGAGTATGATCCAAGCATCGAATACACACCTAGCAAGGCAAATGTGATTGCAAATGCTTTGAGCAGAAAGGAATATTGCAACAGTCTCCTTATCAAGCCGTTCCAGCCTGAGCTTTGTGAAGCATTCAGGAAGCTCAACCTCCAAGTTGTTCCGCAAGGCTTTCTTGCAAATATTCAAGTTGCTCCTACCTTGGAAGATCAGACGTGAGGCCCAACTCAGTGATGCTATGGTGCAGAAAGTGAAACATGGTATTGCAAAGGGTACTCCCAAATACAAGTGCTATCGTGTTGATGAGAGAGATACCTTGTTCTTTGAGGACAGACTTGTGGTTCCCAAAGGTGATCTCAGGAAGCTCATAATGAACGAAGCACATGACTCCCTCCTGTCGATTCATCCTGGAAGTTCCAAGATGTACCAAGACCTCAAGCAATCTTACTGGTGGACTGCATGAAAAGGGAGATTGCCCAATTCATGAATGAATATGATGTCTGCAGAAGAGTGAAGGCAGAGCATCAACGTCCAGCCGGTCTTCTCCAACCTCTTCATATTCCCGAGTGGAAATTCGACCACATTAAAATGGATTTCTTCACTGGCTTTCCTAAGTCCAAGAAAGGGAATGATTCTATCTTTGTGGTGATTGACAAGCTTACCAAAGTCGCTCACTTCCTTCCAGTCAAAGAATCCATCAATGCAGCTCAACTGGCAGAGTTGTACACTTCCAGAATTGTATCCTTACATGGCATTCCTCAAGTTATCTCCTCAGACCGTGGAAGTTTGTTCACTTCCAAGTTCTAGGACTCCTTTTAGTCTGCCATGGGCACTAAGATCCGTTTCAGCACTGCATTTCACCCTCAGACTAGTGGTCAAGTCGAGAGACTGAACCAAATTCTAGAAAACATGCTCAGAGCCTGTGTCATATATTTTGGCATGAAATGGGAAGATTGCCTTCCGTTTGCCGAGTTCTCTTACAACAACAGTTTCCAAGCAAGTGCCGACAAAGCTCCGTTTGAAATCCTCTATGGCAGAAAGTGCCGTACCCCTCTCAACTGGTCCGAGACTGGTGAACGTCAACTTCCTGGCAATGACTTGATCTCAGAAGCCGAAGATATGTGCAAAGTCATACGTGAGAATCTCAAGGCCGCTCAGTCGCGTCAGAAGAGCTACTATGACGGCAAGCATCGTGATTTGCCCTTCAACATTAGGGATCATGTCTATCTCCGTGTTTCTCCTATGAAAGGCACCCAAAGATTCGGTATCAAAGGAAAGCTTGCTCCTAGATACGTGGGCCCTTTCAAGATCCTTGGCAAAAGAGGCGATCTAGCCTATCAACTTGAGCTCCCTTCCAACTTCGCTAATGTTCATGATGTGTTTCACGTGTCTCAACTCCGCATGTGCTTCAAGACACCTGAACGCACCATTCCGTTTGAGGAGATTGATCTTCAACAAGACTTGTCTTAACGAGAGCACCTCGTTGCTATTCTCGAAGAAACCGAGCGCAAGACCCGCAACAAGTCAATCAAGTTCTTGAAAGTCAAGTGGTCACACCATACCGACCGAGAAGCTACGTGGGAACGAGAAGATCACCTTCGTTCTGAGTACCCTTCCTTCTTCCAGTCCTAGATCTCGGGACGAGATCTTTTCGTGGTAGAGGAGAGTTTGTAATGCCCCGGATGTAATACTTTCCCTTTTGGATATATATAACTTTGGCTTCATCAGTTCCATTCGGGTTCTTCGTCTTTTCGGGTTTTCATCGTTTTGTCGTCTGCGTGTGTGCATTCATTCTTGTCATGTTGTCATGTGCATTACATTTCATTTGTGTGTCGTTTGTATCCTTCCCACTCGTTCCTTCCTGTTGTCCGTTTCGAGTTCCGACGCTCTCACACGTGCCCGTGGCATCCCCGAGTCCTTCTTTTGTGTTTGGCCGTGTAACGTTTCCGGTTTGGCGTGAGTCTTGTTGTGCGATGTTGTTTTGATATGTGTAACCCGCCTGTCAAGTTTCGTCGCGTTTGGAGTTCGTTTGGTACTCCAACAGTTATCCTCGTGGGCTAAAAGTACCTCTTCTTTGAGGCCCAAGACACCCCTCCAACAGCCCACCAACCCAGCTCAAACCCTTCCCATCATCTAGGCCGTTCAATTGTGATCTCGTGGCCGAAAACCTCTCCTCATTTGGACTACCCTAGCTCCTTGTGCCTATATAAACGTCCACCCCTCCAATTTTTGCGTCCAAAACCATAGTGTTCCACCGCCGCTGCCCAGTGTTTCCACCGTCGCCGAGCAGTGCATCCCCCGCCGCCGAGCCGTGCTTCCACCGCCGCCGCACCCTGCTTCCACCGCCGGTGCTTCCACCGCGTGGGCCCGCTGGGCCCAGCGCCAGCCCGCAGATCGGTCGTTCCGGGCCAGATCTCGCAACCACCGCCGCGCCCTTCGTCTTCCGCCCGAGGTCGCCGCCGCCGGAGATCCTCGCCGCCGCCGGAGAGCCTCGCCGCCGCCGTTCTCCTCCCTCGCCGCCAGGTCGCCGCCAGGCCGCCGTCCCTCCTCGCCGGCCGGGCCTCAGGCCGCCCCGCCGCCTCACCGCCCCTCGCCGCCGGCCCCTCACCGCCCCTCGCCGCCGGGTTCCCAGCCACCCCGCGCCGGCCACCGCGGGATCGAAGGGATCGAGCCGCCTCCCGTCGATCCAGATCGAGGTCCCGATCCAATCGGGTCGATCGGGCCTGGGGAAACCCTAACGGGTCCGACCCGATGGACCCGCAGCGCCCGCGCTCCGACCCACACCCGGCCACCCGTTGACCGACCCGTTGACCAGACCCGACCCGTAGGTTGACTTCGTGTTTTTCTGCTAAGTCTATTGTTTTTCAGTGTCTGATGCATTTTTGTGATGAGGATAACTTTTACTGTGATTGTCCGTTTTGTGCATATGATATGTCAAAATGATCGTGGTGACATGTACTATGTTTTGTTCCATTGTGTCATGCATGTTTGAGTCCATCTAGATGTCTTAATCTTCATGAGAAGAGTGCTACTTGTTATAAACTGCTGCTATTAGTTGTTTTCATGCCATGTTTGAGATGTGATAACTTGGTGCATGTTTATCCAAATGAAGCAAATGATATGTCCACATGTTCATCATGAGATGCTCTACATGTTGGTTGCTTTAGCTTGCATGGTAGAATTCATATTGCCATGTTTATCTCCTTTACAAAAGTGCATGTGGCTGTTAGGTTTTTAAATTTGTTACAAGATGCCTAGTTGAGGAGCTCGTTGCTATTGATGTGGTTGTCCCCATGTTGCATGCTTATATGTTTTGGACTCCCCATCATGTTTACTTTGCTGTGGTGCAAACCACTTGCCATGTTATGCTTTGATGTGACTTAAACTTGCTCACAAACATGCCATGATAATACTGCTATTTTAACACTTAGTGAAATTTCACTAAGTCTGGAATCTGTAATATCCAGATGCCATGTTTGCTTGTTGTTCTAGGCAAATCCATGATAGTTTTGGGGTGACTATTGATGATTCCTTGTTGTATATGTTGTTGGCTATCCATTCATGTCCTCACATGCTCATTTGGGTGGCTGTAGCATATTTAATTCTTGCTCCCAAGTTGCTATAAATTACTGCTGTCAGGGTTTTGTTGTCATGTTCAAAATGTTGTAGCTTGTTGCTATTGATCCATGCCTCCTATGGACTTGCTCCAATGTAATTGTTTTCTATAGGATATGTCTACTTCATGCCCATGCTTCTTGTCATGATGTTTGAGTGCTGTAGAGTATATATTTCTTGCTCCGATGTTGCTATGTGGCCGTTATTTTCAGCTTTGCTTGTTTCTTGTTTCGGGTGTATCTTTTAGACCGTTGCTCTGTTTTGAGCAAGTCCTATATTAAACTTGAGTGATTTTTGCATGTAGATTCAAAATATCCTCTGGTTAACATGTTTTGAAGTTTCTTGCTAATTGCATATTTTCATGTTCCTTGTGCTGCATCTCTGTGTGTCCTATGTTGACTTTCTGTGCATCCTAAGTGCATCTGCAGTGCTTCCTTAGTGCATCAGCCATGCATCCTGAAGTTTGCGCATTGCATCGTGTTTGATTTCGTGCCTCGTGTGTTTTGTGTTGAGTAGAGCCGGAAGCCGAGTACGAGTACGAGAACGAGGTTACTACCGAGGTTGAGAACGAGGACCCCGCTTACGATCCCATCGACGACTCAACGGGCAAGATGACCTAACCCGGATATCATTACTATCTTTGCCTATTGCTAGAAGTCTCGCTCTTTAGCTTAGTGCCTCGATGCCCATGTTTTCCTGTCAGCCTTCTATTGTAACCATGAATCTGTCTAACCACCCTACCTATGCAAACCTTTGAATGGCTAAGTAAGCTTCGCTCAGCCCCTCTTATAGCATTGCTAGTTGCAGGAGAAGATTTGAAGACTCTTGCTTCATGTTGAAGCTTGTTGGGATATCACACTATATTAACTCTTCAATTAAATCATCTATATATTGGTAATGGGTGGAAGGCTAAGCCTCATGCTTGGTGTTTTGTTCCACTCATGCCGCCCTAGGAACCGTATAAACCGGTGTTATGTTCCTTGATTATGCGTTCCTCACACGGTTGGGGTTACGGGACCCCCTCGATAAACCTATTAGCGCTAAGGCTTTTCCAGCAAGTCCCAACATTCGTACTATTTTCCTAACAACTAAAAAACTTGCATAGGGCTTTGCAAACCCGAGTTCTTAATAAACAACCCGGGCCAGTGCTCCACATGAGTGTTGCTCCAAACTGGGGGTTATGCGGGGCCACCACGAGGAAACTCGAGGATTGGTTTTACCTGTAGGATCACCCATCCGGTCGTGGCCTGAGACTAGATACGCGCAGCTACTGTCAGGTTGTCGGCACGCCGGGAGGATTTGCTGGATTAGTCTTACCTTAGTCGGAGTATCTTGAGCACGGGATTCCGAGGATACTCGGGCCTTCCCACCTTGGAGTTGCGACTCCGCGGATCGTGGGCTTGTCATGGGCCAAGTTGGAACACCCCTGCAGGGTTTTGAACTTTCAAAAGCCGTGCCCGCGGTTATGTGGCAGATGGGAATTTGTTAATATCCGGTTGTAGAAAACTTGACACCATGTTCAGAACACACTACCAGCATGAGTACCGTGACGGTCATTTATCGAAAGGGGGTTCGGAAAGTGAACACGGTGGGGTTATGTTTGTCATGTTTTAGTTAGGATCACTTCGTGATCATCTTATCATCCGAGGCACTTCTCTTCTCGCTCTCTTTCACGTAAGTTAGTGCTAGTGCTGCTGCAACCTCTTTTTCTTTCTTCAGCCTTGTTCCACACCCAAGGCTTGGATAGTTGTGTTACCCCGGAACGGGATTGCTGAGTCCTCTGTGGCTCACAGATTCTTCACCACACCAGATGGAGGTACTTTGGTGAGCTATTCAGGTGACGGCACAGAGTTAATATGGGAGTACGACGAGGACCGTAGACGTTACTATGTGCACTATCCCGACGATCAGTAGTGGTTTCTACTAGGGGTGATTCAGACCTGTTGCTTTATGTATGTTTGGTATCTTTCATTTGGATCTTCACCCGTAGACGGGTTGTGATGTTATTTGAATGATGTTTGGATATGTAATGAATTTTGTGACGTGGCGAGTGTAAGCCAACTATCTCTTTTCTCTTTCATCCCACTTTTTACATGAGATGTGCAAAGATACCGAACTTGCGATCATTCCAGAATGGGCTTATACCTTTAAGTCGTGCCTCGACACGTAGGAGGTATAGTCCCATCCTGGGCATTACAAGTTGGTATTCAGAGCCTTCTCCGACCTAGAAGCCCCCACTGATTGATCGAATCGTTGACGGTTGAGTCTAGGCACACACTTAAAATGTTTTGAGTGCTATATATATATTGGAGAGTAGGATTTCTTTTGCTCCTCATCTGTTTTCACTCTGGTGAGGACTCCTGACGATTACTCTTGCCTCTTCTACTCTAAAAAATTGCACGAAATTTTTTTAGGGAATCTCGCGAGTATTGTTTGGATTGTTTCGATGTCTTTGTGACGAGAACATTCTTCTCGATGCCTCCTGTCATTAGGGGTTGTGGCAGTGTCCCGGGGAGTTGAGCTCCGAGGTGTTGTCTTCAAAAATATATCGCATCAGTTCTAGAATACTTAAGACAGCCGACATCGAAAACTCTCCTATGCGGTTAGTGGCAAGATAACCCCGACATCACCTAGTACTGGGGAGGTAGTTCGGGAGTATTGCCATAGCTTGTATAGTAGATGCGTTTCGAAGGTCCGAGGTAGACGGTTTCCGGAAATAACTAGTTATGTGTTGAAGGATGGATACAGCTGGATGTAGGATTAGAGTTGAGTGCGCTATGCTTCCCCTGTATCCCCAACACCTGATTGCATAACTGGAAACTTTCGGAAATTAATAGGTGGGTTCATCTAGTAGATCGTAGGCATTCTTCCAACGAATGCAGGATATGGAGTTCGGGGTTCTACATTGAGTGAAGTAGTTTTATGGCCGTTGTTCCGATCGGGAGTTGCATATTAAAGGGTCCTTGGCTATGCTGATCCGGGGATTGCAAAACCCTTTCGTAACACGTTCCATAAGCTTTCAGCACGAATATGTCGAACGAAGCTCCTATCTTGTATTTGTTCTATCTGCACCTTGTTGTTTTATTTACCTTTTTGTCTCCCAAGTGGCTTCTCGTGAAGATTGTTGTTATTATTAAACTGTGAATTTCATTCGTTCCTCTTGTTCGAATGATTCTTGTGAAGACTATATTGCAATTCTACCCGTTGTTTCACCTTATATCTTCTTTCAAGCAAATGGCTAATAGTGGTCATCTCTTTCAGGATGGCTCCTAGAAAGGTTCCCAACGCTAACCCAGAGGGTGAAGAGGTTCCTGATCGTCTTCCTTCGCCTCCTCCTCCGTCTGAGGCCTGGAGAGCAATTATGCAAACTACGAATCAGAACACCCAGATGCTTATGCAGATGATGCAGCAAATTCAAGCAAATCAAGCAAATCCGGGTGCTCATGGGAACCAAGGCAATTTGTTCAACCAACAGCATTTTGCTACGCTCAACCAGTTCTTGGCAAATCAACCAAAGGCTTTCAGTTACTGCGTGGACCCTCTCGATGCTGAAGACTGGATAACAGATATCAAGAAGCATTTCGAGTGTAGCAACGTCAGGCCCGAGGACTATGTGAAGTTTGCAGCCTTCCAACTCAAGGACCAAGCAGCTGATTGGTGGCACCAGTACAAAGACTCCAGAGCAGGGCGTGTAATCTCCTAGGATGACTTCTGCAAGGACTTTCGTTCTCACCACATTCCAACAAGTGTCATCGAGGGTATGCTTGAGCAATTCCGCAACCTGAAGCAAGGCTCAATGACTGTCTACCAATATAATGTCAAGTTCCAGAACCTTGCCCGCTATGCCAAGCATGACATCCCAGATGCCAAGAGCAAGATCTATCAGTTCCGTGGTGTTCTGAAGGATGAACTCCAACTTGCTCTCACCTTGTTCGAGCCTGATGAGTTTGACAAATTCTATAATATGGCACTTAAGCAAGAGGCAACCCAGCTCAAGATGGAAGCTTCCAAAAAGAGGATCAGAGACGATGTTCACTCCTCCTCATCTTCTAAAGTGGTCGCGAAGCAACAGAAGTTTTGGCTTCCACCTCCTCCAATGATCCGAGCTCCCAACAACAACAACAACAACAACAAGAACTCTGGTGGCCATGGTCTCTCGTAGGCACCCAACCAAGGCAATCAGTCCAAGTCGCAGTACCAAGCACCAAGACCAAGTGTTCCTCCTCCTCGTCCGCTTTCTGAGGTCACTTGCTACAAATGTGGTCTGAAGGGTCATTATTCTAACAAGTGCACCAACCCAAGGCGCCTTCCGCCTCCTCCACCTGTCAGCACTGCTATTGTCAAGCATAATCCAAAGTCAGCAAGAGTGAATCTGATGAATGCAGCTCATGCAGAGAATTCTTCAGATGTGATACTTGGTAATCTTCCAGTCAACCTTAAACCTGCTAAAGTCTTGTTTGATTCGGGTGCATCATGTTCTTTCATGTCCCAACCATTTGCATCCAAGCATAATGTTGACATCAAAAGTTTGCCACGGGAATTATCAGTTGTTTCTCCGGGTAAACTAATGCATTCAGAAATATTTGCTCCGGATGTATCTATTCGCATGGGTGATTACCGCTTTCTGGCTTCTCCGGTTGTTCTCGGCAACTCCGACATCGATCTTATTCTCGGGATGGATTTGCTTTCTCAGCATGATGCTCACATTGATTGTGCAAATAAGGAAGTCAAGATTACTCATCCTAACGAAGACGTGATTATCTTCGCCTCTCGGGATAACACAATCAGGCTTTTCTCTCTCAATGACAAGGGCGAGATTAATGCCATCTCTCAAATTCCGGTGGTTAACGAATACGAGGACGTTTTCCCTGAAGAACTTCCAGGCATGCCTCCTCATCGTCAAGTTGAATTCGTCATTGAACTCGAGACGGGTACTGAGCCAGCATGCTGGTGTCCGTACAAGCTCTCACCTGAAGAGTTGAAGGAGTTGAAGAAATAGCTTGATGAACAAGAGCGTATGGGTCTGATCAGGCCTAGCACGTCTCCTTGGGGCTCTGGTGTCTTATTTGTCAAGAAGAAGGATGGCACGGAGCGCCTTTGCGTCGATTACCGGCCATTGAACAAGAAGACAATAAAGAACAAGTATCCGCTCCCCAACATCAATGAATTGTTCGAGCAGCTCAAAGGAGCTAAAGTGTTCTCAAAGCTCGATCTCCGAATGGGTTATCACCAAATTCGCATTCGCGAAGAAGATATCCACAAGACTACCTTCAGAACAAGCTACGGCTCATATGAATATACAGTCATGTCTTTTCGCCTCGCCAATGGTCCACCTACCTTCTCGAGAATGATGCACTACATTTTCAACCCTTACACCAATGAGTTTGTGCTTGTGTATCTGGATGACATCTTGGTATTCTCCAAGAACGAAGAGGATCACGAAAAGCACCTCCGTCTGGTTCTCGACAGACTCCGTGAACATAAGTTCTATGCCAAGTTCTCCAAGTGCGAGTTCTGGCTCGATAAGGTCTTATATCTGGGCCATATCATCTCCGCTGACGGTATTGCGGTCAACCCCGAGAAAGTTGAAGCGATTGTCAACTGGGAACCTCCTCAGAACGTCAAGGAACTACGAAGCTTCCTTGGTCTTGCTAGCTATTGCAGAAGGTTCGTTGAGAACTTCTCCAAGATTGCCAAGCCTCTCTCCAACTTGCTGCACAAGAAGGTCAAGTACGACTGGTCTCCGGATTGTGATGTGGCATCCAAAACTCTCAAAGAAAAGCTCATCTCTGTTCTAGTTCTTACTCCTCCAGATGAGTCCAAGCCCTACGAAGTATTCTGTGATGCTTCTCTTCAAGGACTTGGTGGTGTGCTAATGCAGGACAAGAAGATTGTGGCATACACTTGTCGTCAGCTGAAGCCAAGTGAGAAGAACTACCCCACACATGATCTCGACCTAGCAGATGTGGTACACACTTTGATTACGTGGAGACACCTTCAGTTGGGCAGAAAAGTCGACATCTTCACCGATCACAAGAGCTTGAAGTACATCTTCACACAGCCGAACCTGAACCTCCGCCAGACTCGTTGGGTCGAGATGATCCAAGAGTATGATCCAAGCATCGAATACACACCTAGCAAGGCAAATGTGATTGCAGATGCTTTGAGCAGAAAGGCATATTGTAACAGTCTCCTTATCAAGCCGTTCCAGCCTGAGCTTTGTGAAGCATTCAGGAAGCTCAACCTCCAAGTTGTTCCGCAAGGCTTTCTTGCAAACATTCAAGTTGCTCCTACCTTGGATGATCAGATTCGTGAGGCCCAACTCAGTGATGCTATGGTGCAGAAAGTGAAACATGGTATTGCAAAGGGTACTCCCAAATACAAGTGCTATCGCGTTGATGAGAGAGATACCTTGTTCTTTGAGGACAGACTTGTGGTTCCCAAAGGTGATCTCAGGAAGCTCATAATGAACGAAGCACATGACTCCCTCCTGCCGATTAATCCTGGAAGTTCCAAGATGTACCAAGACCTCAAGCAATCTTACTGGTGGACTGCATGAAAAGGGAGATTGCCCAATTCATGAATGAATATGATGTCTGCAGAAGAGTGAAGGCAGAGCATCAACGTCCAGCCGGTCTTCTCCAACCTCTTCCTATTCCTGAGTGGAAATTCGACCACATTAAAATGGATTTCATCACTGGCTTTCCTAAGTCCAAGAAAGGGAATGATTCTATCTTTGTGGTGATTGACAAGCTTACCAAA
This sequence comes from Secale cereale, assembly GCA_902687465.1. Taxonomy (NCBI): domain Eukaryota; kingdom Viridiplantae; phylum Streptophyta; class Magnoliopsida; order Poales; family Poaceae; genus Secale; species Secale cereale. Next base: position 201,450,480 of record LR738712.1, read on the forward strand.
GTCGCTCACTTCCTTCCAGTCAAAGAATCCATCAATGCAGCTCAACTGGCAGAGTTGTACACTTCCAGAATTGTGTCCTTACATGGCATTCCTCAAGTTATCTCCTCAGACCGTGGAAGTTTGTTCACTTCCAAGTTCTAGGACTCCTTTCAGTCTACCATGGGCACTAAGATCCGTTTCAGCACTGCATTTCACCCTCAGACTAGTGGTCAAGTCGAGAGAGTGAACCAGATTCTAGAAGACATGCTCAGAGCCTGTGTCATATCTTTTGGCATGAAATGGGAAGATTGCCTTCCGTTTGCCGAGTTCTCTTACAACAACAGTTTCCAAGCAAGCGCCGGCAAAGCTCCGTTTGAAATCCTCTATGGCAGAAAGTGTCGTACCCCTCTCAACTGGTCCGAGACTGGTGAACGTCAACTTCCTGGCAATGACTTGATCTCAGAAGCCGAATATATGTGCAAAGTCATACGTGAGAATCTCAAGGCCGCTCAGTCGCGTCAGAAGAGCTACTATGACGGCAAGCATCGTGATTTGCCCTTCAACATTAGGGATCATGTCTATCTCCGTGTTTCTCCTATGAAAGGCACCCAAAGATTCGGTATCAAAGGAAAGCTTGCTCCTAGATACGTGGGCCCTTTCAAGATCCTTGGCAAAAGAGGCGATCTAGCCTATCAACTTGAGCTCCCTTCCAACTTCGCTAATGTTCATGATGTGTTTCACGTGTCTCAACTCCGCAAGTGCTTCAAGACACCTGAACGCACCATTCCGTTTGAGGCGATTGATCTTCAACAAGACTTGTCTTAACGAAAGCACCCCGTTGCTATTCTCGAAGAAACCGAGCGCAAGACCCGCAACAAGTCAATCAAGTTCTTGAAAGTCAAGTGGTCACACCATACCGACCGAGAAGCTACGTGGGAATGAGAAGATCACCTTCGTTCTGAGTACCCTTCCTTCTTCCAGTCCTAGATCTCGGGACGAGATCTTTTCGTGGTAGAGGAGAGTTTGTAATGCCCCGGATGTAATACTTTCCCTTTTGGATATATATAACTTTGGCTTCATCAGTTCCATTCTGGGTTCTTCGTCTTTTCGGGTTTTCATCGTTTTGTCGTGTGCGTGTGTGCATTCATTCTTGTCATGTTGTCATGTGCATTGCATTGCATTTGTGTGTCGTTTGTATCCGGTCCCACTCGTTCTTTCCTGTTGTCCGTTTCGAGTTCCGACGCTCTCACACGTGCCCGTGGCATCCCCGAGTCCTTGTTTTGTGTTTGGCCATGTAACGTTTCCGGTTTGGCGTGAGTCTTGTCGTGCGATGTTGTTTTGATACGTGTAACCCACCTGTCAAGTTTCGTCGCGTTTGGAGTTCGTTTGGTACTCCAACAGTTATCCTCGTGGGCTAAAAGTACCTCCTCTTTGAGGCCCAAGACCCCCCCTCCAATAGCCCAGTAACCCAGCTCAAACCCTTCCCATCATCTACGCCATTCAATTGTGATCTCGTGGCCGAAAACCTCTCCTCATTTGGACTACCCTAGCTCCTTGTGCCTATATAAACGTCCACCCCTCCAATTTTTGCGTCCAAAACCCTAGTGCTTCCACCGTCGTCGCCCCATGTTTCCACCGTCGCCGAGCAGTGCTTCCACCGCCGCCGAGCCGTGCTTCCACCACCGCTGCATCCTGCTTCCACCGCCGCCACTTCCATCGCGTGGGCCCGCTGGGCCCAGCGCCAGCCCGCAGATCGGCCGTTCCGGGCCAGATCTCGCAACCGCCGCCGCGCCCTTCGTCTTCCGCCCGAGGTCGCCGCCGCCGTTCTCCTCCCTCGCCGCCCGGTCGCCACCGGGCCGCCGTCCCTCCTCGCCGGCCGGGCCTCAGGCCGCCCCGCCGCCTCACCGCCCCTCGCTGCCGGCCCCTCACTGCCCCTGGCCGCCAGGCTCCCCGCCACCCCGCGCCGGCCACCGCGGGATCGAAGGGATCGAGCCGCCTCCCTTCGATCCAGATCGAGGCCCCGATCCAATCGGGCCGATCGGGCCTGGGGAAACCCTAACGGGTCTGACCCGGTGGACCCGCAGCGCCCGCGCTCCGACCCGCACCCGGCCGCCCGTTGACCGACCCGTTGACCACACCCGACCCGCAGGTTGACTTCGTGTTTTTCTGCTAAGTCTTTAGTTTTTCAGTGTCTGATGCATTTTTGTGATGAGGATAACTTTTACTGTGATTGTCCGTTTTGTGCATATGATATGTCAAAATGATCGTGGTGACATGTACTATGTTTTGTTCCATTGTGTCATGCATGTTTGAGTCCATCTAGATGTCTTAATCTTCATGAGAAGAGTGCTACTTGTTATAAACTGCTGCTATTAGTTGTTTTCATGCCATGTTTGAGATGTGATAACTTGGTGCATGTTTATCCAAATGAAGCAAATGATATGTCCACATGTTCATCATGAGATGCTCTACATGTTGGTTGCTTTAGCTTGCATGATAGAATTCATATTGCCATGTTTATCTCCTTTGCAAAAGTGCCTATGGCTGTTAGGTTTTTAAACTTGTTACGAGATGCCTAGTTGAGGAGCTCGTTGCTATTGATGTGGTTGTCCCCATGTTGCATGCTTATATGTTTTGGACTCCCCATCATGTGTACTTTGCTGTGGTGCAAACCACTTGCCATGTTATGCTTGGAGGTGAGTTAAACTTGCTCACAAACATGCCATGATAATACTGCTGTTTTAACACTTAGTGAAATTTCACTAAGTCTGGAATCTGTAATATCCAGATGCCATGTTTTCTTGTTGTTCTAGGCAAATCCATGATAGTTTTGGGGTGACTATTGATGATTCCTTGTTGTATATGTTGTTGGCTATCCATTCATGTCCTCACATGCTCATTTGGGTGGCTGTAGCATATTTAATTCTTGCTCCCAAGTTGCTATAAATTACTGCTGTCAGGGTTTTGTTGTCATGTTCAAAATGTTGTAGCTTGTTGCTATTGATCCATGCCTCCTATGGAGTTGCTCCAATGGAATTGTTTGCTGTAGGATATGTCTACTTCATGTCCATGCTTCTTGTCATGATGTTTGAGTGCTGTAGAGTATATATTTCTTGCTCCGAAGTTGCTATGTGGCTGTTATTTTCAGCTTTGCTTGTTTCTTGTTTTGGGTGTATCTTTTAGCCCGTTGCTCCGTTTTGAGCAAGTCCTATATGAAACTGGAGTGATTTTTCCATGTAGATTCATAATATCCTCTGGTTAACATGTTTTGAAGTTTCTTGCTAATTGCATATTGTCATGTTCCTTGTGCTGCATCTCTGTGTGTCCTATGTTGACTTTCTGTGCATCCTAAGTGCATCTGCAGTGCTTCCTTAGTGCATCAGCCATGCATCCTGAAGTTTGCGCATTGCATCGTGTTTGATTTCGTGCCTCGTGTGTTTTGTGTTGAGTAGAGCCGGAAGCCGAGTACGAGTACGAGAACGAGGTTACTACCGAGGTTGAGAACGAGGAGCCCGCTTACGATCCCATCGACGACTCAACAGGCAAGATGACCTGACCCGGATATCATTACTATCTTTGCATATTGCTAGAAGTCTCGCTCTTTAGCTTATTGCCTCGATGCCCATGTTTTCCTGCCAGCCTCCTATTGTAACCATGAATCTGTCTAACCACCCTACCTATGCAAACCTTTGAATGGCTAAGTAAGCTTCGCCCAGCCCCTCTTATAGCATTGCTAGTTGCAGGAGAAGTTTTGAAGATTCTTGCTTCATGTTGAAGCTTGTTGGGATATCACACTATATTAACTCTTTAATTAAATCATCTATATATTGGTAATGGGTGGAAGGCTAAGCCTCTTACTTGGTGTTTTGTTCCAGTCATGCCGCCCTAGGAACCATATAAACCGGTGTTATGTTCCTCGATTATGCGTTCCTCACATGGTTGGGGTTATGGGACCCCTTCGATAAACCGCTTAGCGCTAAGGCTTTTCCAGCAAGTCCCAACATTGGTACTATTTGCCTAACAACTAAAAAACTTGCATAGGGCTTTGCAAACCCGAGTTCTTAATCAACAACCTGGGCCAGTGCTCCACATGAGTGTTGCTCCAAACTGGGGGTTATGCGGGGCCACCACGAGGAAACTCGAGGATTGGTTTTACCTGTAGGATCATCCATCCGGTCGTGGCCTAAGACTAGATACGCGCGGCTACTGTCAGGGTGTCAGCACGCCGGGAGGATTTGCTGGATTAGTCTTACCTTAGTCAGAGTATCTTGAGCACGGGATTCCGAGGATACTCGGGCCTTCCCACCTTGGAGTTGCGACTCCGCGGATCGTGGGCTTGTCATGGGCCAAGTTGGAACACCCCTGCAGGGTTTTGAACTTTCGAAAGCCGTGCCCGCGGTTATGTGGCAGATGGGAATTTGTTAATATCCGGTTGTAGAAAACTTGACACCATGTTCAGAACACACTACCAGCGTGAGTACCGTGACGGTCATTTTCCGAAAGGGGGTTCGGAAAGTGAACACGGTGGGGTTATGTTTGTCGTGTTTTAGTTAGGATCACTTCGTGATCATCTTATCATCCGAGGCACTTCTCTTCTCGCTCTCTTTTACGTAAGTTAGTGCTAGTGCTGCTGCAACCTCTTTTTCTTTCTTCAGCCTTGTTCCACACCCAAGGCTTGGATAGTTGTGTTACCCGGGAACGGGATTGCTGAGTCCTCTGTGGCTCACAGATTCTTCACCACACCAGATGGAGGTACTTTGTTGAGCTATTCAGGTGACGGCACAGAGTTAATCTGGGAGTACGACGAGGACCGTAGCCGTTACTATGTGCACTATCCCGAGGATCAGTAGTGGTTTCTACTAGGGGCGATTCAGACCTGTGGCTTTATATATGTTTGGTATCTTTCATTTGGATCTTCACCCGTAGACGGGTTGTGATGTTATTTGAATGATGTTTGGATATGTAATGAATTTTGTGACGTGGCGAGTGTAAGCCAACTATCTTTTTTCTCTTTCATCCCTATTTCTACATGAGATGTGCAAAGATACCGAACTTGCGAGCATTCCAGAATGGGCTTATACCTTTAAGTCGTGCCTCGACACGTAGGAGGTATAGTCCCATCCTGGGCATTACAGTTGCTCGCTTGGAAGCTCTGCTGCAAAGGAACGGTCGTCGGTGACGTAGTTGACCACAGGGTCGATCTCGAGGTATACCAGAGAGAAGAGGGGGAAGATAGAGTAAATACAGAGCAAACAGAGGTACCACTAAGCATGACATGACGATATGCAGAGCTAGGGTTGAACTAGCGTAGTACTACACGTTGCAGACGGAGGGGGAAAACATCCGCGATTGATTTCTCGACGTTAGACAGATTCCGGACAAATGAAAGAGAGGGGGCGGTTCCATGTTCAGGATGCTAGGGGCATGTGACAGATGAACGGACTGTGAATTCAGGTTCGTTGGATTTTTTTGATCAATTTTCATGTATAAAACATTTTCTTCCGAGCTACGATTTATTTTCTATATGATTTACCAAAGTTTTATGGTTTTACTGAAATTTATTTAATTATTTAAATCAAACATTATCCAAAACAGTACATGATGATGTCATCATGACATAGAGGTGATGTCGGCGGTCAACAGTCCGCTGACTAGAGTCAAAACTGACTGGTGGGTCTAGTGTTACCCACGTGTCATTGAGAGTGGTTTATCAAAGGAGTTAGTTTAACTAAACAGGTTAATTAGGGTGTTAGGGCCTACTGGTCAGTGGGCAATTCATGTTTTAACTAGTTAATTTAATTAATTAACCGATTTATATTTATTTATATTCGTTTAAAAGGGCGGGACCACTTGTCAGTGACACGGGGCCAACCCAGTCAGCAGTTGACCAAGTCAACATGTCAAAGGGCTAGCGGGGGCCACTTGTTAGCAACCCAGCGGGTGGCCCCGGGGCGGGCACGTCGGCGGGGCACCAGAGAGAGCTCTGACGAGCCTCTCCCGCGGCGGAGCGGCTCGGGCTAGCGGCGGGATTCGCCCTCCGGCGACCATTTGGAGCGCGGAGGGGCCTAGAAATGGGGGAGGGGCCACATTAGTTGGTGTTGCCGAACGGAGCGGGAGCTGCCGGAAATGGCGCCGACGCCGACCACAGCGGGCGCCGGATTTCAGGGCAGGTTGAGTAGGGGGCTTTGGGGCTCCGGAGGACATGCGGACAGGCACGTTGCGCTCCTGGGGAATTCAGGAGCACGTCGGCGGCCACGGACGGGCGTGGCAGTAGCGTTAGCCACGACTGTGAGCTCCACGGTGGCGGCGCGGGCACGACGTTGCGGCGGGGTGGCTACGGGTGCAGGCGAGATAAAGGGAAGCAGGAGGAGAGGCAGTGGCTTACTGCCGTTGCAGGGAAAGCCCAAGGAAAACGCACGGCGACTGGAGACGGCGTGGGTGTGCGGTGGCCAGAGGCGGATAGATGGGAAGAAGATGACGGTGCGGTGGTGCTCCAGTTCCTCCCATCTCAAGCTTGTGGTTGGGGAAGATGTAGCCGATGCCGGCGAATTGGAAGGGCTCGTCAGGGGCACTTGGGGGTCGAAGTGGCCACGGTGGTGGCGCAGCGACGGCGACGACCGCGCCGGACGAGAAGGGGAAAGGGGATATGATAGGAGAGGCGGAGAGGGAGAGCCAGGGGCGAGTGGGTGAGGCAAAGGGGAGGCGAGGAGGCGAGGGGGGCGTGCCAGCCTTATGCCCTCACGGGGATCGTCGTCGGCGAGGTGGTTTGGCGGCGACCAGCCTCCTGTAGCGATGGGGACGGGGGCACAGAGAGACAATCGGGCAGGGGAGTGGGCCGGCTGTGTTGGCTCGGTGGGCCGAGGCCCAGGGG
>LR738712.1:201457404-201650797 GCA_902687465.1 Secale cereale
GGGGGGGGGGGTTGGTCTCTCTCTCTCTCTCACCTCTTCTTTTCCGTTTTCTTTTTCTTTTTCTTTTAAAGCATATGTTTCAAATAGTTTAGGACATTTAAACACTTTGCGAAAATTGTTGGTTCACCACCAATATTAACAAAGGATTATTTGACACATGATGACATTTTAGTTTTCATGTTTGAGCAAATTTTGAACTTCACTTAACATTTGAAATGAGATATTGATCAAAGTGATTAAGCACTGTAGCATCATTACACCGGGGTGTTACAAAACGTCGCATGGAAAAAACATTCTACGCACATGCAATTATCTATCCATGAAGATGCATAGCAACAAGGGGGAGTGTGTCTCTACATACCCTCGTAGACCGTTAGTGGAAGCATTTCACAACGCGGTTGATGTAGTCGAACTTCCTCATTCTTCAATCGGTCAACTACTGAACGCACGACACCTTCGCATTCTGCACACGTTCATCTCGGTGACGTCCCTCGCCTTCTTGATCCAGGAAGATGTCGAGGTAGTAGATGAGTTCCATCAGCACGACGGCGTGGTGACAGTGATGGTGAAGTGATCTCCACAGGGCTTTGCCTAAGCACTACGTAAATATGATCGGGGTGCAAACGGTGGAGGGGAGGCGCCGCACACGACTAACAATTGATGTTGTGTGTTCTAGGCGACCCCTCTCCCTCATATATATAGGTGGGAGGGGGAGGGGAGAGACCAGGGCACGCCCTAGGGTTGGCCATCGGCCCCCTAGGCCCTGCCTTGCCCTGCACCCCCCTGCCATGTTCATTCGAGAGGCAAGGAAAGAGGGGGTTGGGGGAAAGAAGTGTGAATCCTAATCCACACTTTCCTTTTCCTTCTCTCCTTAGGCCGACGCATATGGGGGGCGTACTAGCCCCATGTAGCTGGTGTGTTTCCCCTCTTGGCCCATAAGGTGCTTATCTTTTGCCATGGGTGCCCGGAACTCGTTCCGGTGACCTGATAAGTACCCGATAACCTCCGGAAAACTTATGGTGTCCGAATACCATTGTCCTATATATCAATCTTTACCTCTCGACCATTTAGAGACTTCTCGTCATGTCCGTGATCTTATCTGGGACTTTGAACAACATTTGGTCACCAAATCACATAACTCATATAATATTATATCGACAACGAATGTTAAGCGTGCGGACCCTACGGATTCAACAACTATGTCGACATGACCGATACACCTCTCCGGTCAATAACCAATAGCGGGACCTGGATGCCCATATTGGCTCCTACATATTCTACGAATATCTTTATCGTTTGAACCATTATGACAACATACACAATTCCCTTTGTCCGTCGGTATGTTACATGCCTGAGATTCGATCGTCGGTATCTCTACACCTAGTTCAATCTCATTACCGGCAAGTCTCTTTACTCGTTCCATAATACATCATCCCGTGACTAACTCATTAGTCATTTTCTTGCAAGGATTATTATGATCTGCATTACCGAGAGGGCCCAAAGGTACCTCTCCGATAGTCGGATTGCCAAATCCTAATCTCAATTCACACCAACCCAACAAAACACCTTTGGAGATACCTCTAGAGCATCTTTATAATCACCCAGTTATGTTGTGACGTTTGATAGAAAGCAAGGTATTCCTCCGATATCCAGGAGTTGCATGATCTCATAGTCAAAGGAATATGTATTTTACATACATGAAAGCAGTAGCAATAACTTTACGATCAAATGCTAAGCTAATGGATGGGTCTTGTCCATCACATCATTTTCCCGTTATCAAATGACAACTCATGTCCTTTGTTAGGAAACCTTAACCATCTTTTATTAACGAGCTAGTCTAGTAGAGGCTTACTAGGACATGGTATTTGTTTATGCATTCACACGCGTATTTAGGTTTCCAGTCAATACAATTCTAGCATGAATAATAAACTTTTATCATGATTAAGGAAATATAATAATAACCATTTTATGATTACCTCTACAGCACATTTCCATCAGTCTCCCACTTGCACTAGAGTCAGTAATCCAATTCACATCATCATGTGATTAACACCCAAAGAGTTTAGTAGAGTCAATAATCTGGTTCACATCGCCATGTGATTACTACCCATAGTTCACATAAATATGATTAATACCCAATGAGTTTACTAGAGTCAATAATCTAGTTCACATCGTTATGTGATTAACACTCAAAGAGTTCTAAGGTATGATCATGTTTTGCTTGTGAGAGAGATTTTAGTCAACGTGTCTATAACATTCAGATCCATGTGTACTTTGCAAATTTCTATGACTACAATGCTCTGCATAGAGCTACTCTAGCTAATTGCTCCTACGTTCAGTACGCATCCAGATTGATACTCAGAGTCATCTGGATTAGTGTCAAAGCTTGCACTGGTGTAACCGTTTATGACGAACCTTTTGTCACCTCCATAATCGAGAAACATTTCCTTATTCCTCTAAGGATAATTTTTTCCGTTGTCCAGTGATCCACTCCTGGATCACTCTTGTACCCCCTTGCCAGACATGTGGCAAGGCACACATTAGGTCTGGTACACAGCATGGCATGCTTTATAGAACCTATGGCTGAGGCATAGGGAATGACATTCTTTCTCTCTCTATTTATCTGCCATGGTCGGGTTTTGAGTCTTACTCTACTTCATACCTTATGAGAGGATCGAAGAAGAGGTACCTAGAGGGGGGTGATTAGATACTCAACAACAAAAGTAGCAGTTTTTAAGTTCTTTAAGTTGAGGTGGAGTTTTTAGCACAATTTCAAATATTCACAATACATTTCAAGCAAGCATGGAAAAAGTATATGAGCAGCGGAAAGTAAAGCATACAAGTTGCTAGAAAGTAAAGGGATGGGATTGGAGCATGCAAACGCAATTGGAGACATGGATGTTTTTGGCGTCGTTCCGATAGGTGGTGCTATCGTACATTCACGTTGATGGAGACTTCATCCCACGAAGGTTAACGGGTGCGCGAGTCCACGGAGGGCTCCACCTACAAAGGGTCCACGAAGAACCAACATTGTCTATCCCACCATGGCCATCGCCCACGAAGTACTTGCCTCACTAGGGTAGACCTTCACGAAGTAGGCGATCTCATTGCCCTTAGAAACTCCTTGGTTCAATTCCACAATCTTGTCGAAGGATCCCAAGTGACACCTAACCAATATAGGAGACACCGCTCTCTAAAAAGTAATAGATGGTGTGTTGATGATGAACTCCTTGCTCTTGTGCTTCAAGTGATAGTCTCCCCTACACTCAACTCTCTCTCTTAGATTTGGGTATGGTGGAAAGAAGATTTAAGTGGAAAGCAACTTGGGGAAGGCTAGAGATCAAGATTCATATGGTAGGATTGGAATATCTTGGTCTCAACATATGAGCAAGTGGTTCTCTCTTAGAAAATGAGTAGTGGAAGTGTAGGCACGTTCTGATGGATCTCTCACTAATGGAGAGGGGGTGGAGGGATATATAGAGTCTCCACACAAAATCTAGCCGTTACACGCATTTGACCAGACTCGGTCAGACCGAATCGAAGAACTCGGTCAGACCGAAGCAGTTCAAAATATGAATGTTAGACATCTCGATGGGACGGATACTATCAACTCGGTGAGACCGATGCATTAGGGTTAGGGCAAAACATCAACTCGGTTTGACCGATTACACAAACTCGGTGAGACCGATTATGATAATAGGCAAAAGAGAGACTTGGCTAGGCAAACACGGCGGGACCGATTCGCTCATCTTGATGATACCGAGACGTTACGAAGAGGTAACAGAGAGTTTGTAATGCTAACTCAGTGAGACCGGTTCTCACATCTCGGTTAGACCGAAATGTTACAAGTAGGAAACAGAGAGTTTACATTCCCATCTCGGTGAGATCGAGATCCCTATCGCTGAGACCGAACTGATTAGGGTTTTGGCAGTGGTTATGTCAAGTGAACTCGGTGGCGCCGGGGTGATCAAATCGGTGAGGCCGAGTTTGAATTTTAGGTTTGGGACATATGTTGAAACGAGAAAGTAGCTGATTGTTTTGGAGCATATTACCAAGCACTTGTGCAACCAGATCATCAAGCAACACCACATCCCCTTTTAATAGTATTGGCTTTTCCTATGGACTCAATGTGATCTTGGATCACTAAAATGAAAATGTAGAGTCTTGAGCTTTTGCCAATCTTTGTCCTTTGCTTCTTGAAACGGGTTCCACCTCCTCTTGTTCTTGACAGCTTGAAAAGGTTCCTGATACGTCTCCAATGTATCTATAATTTTTGACTGTTCCATGTTGTTATATTATCATTCTTGGATGTTTTACAATCATTTTATAGTTATTTTATATCATTTTTTTGGGACTAACCTATTTACATAATGCCAAGTGCCAATTCCTGTTTTCTGCAAGTTTTTTACATTGCAGGAAATCAATATCCAACGCAGCCCAAGCACCGCGAAACTTTTTGGAGAATTTGTGTGGTCCAGAAGACACCTGATGGGCCAAGGCAGCACCTGGGGGGTGTGCCCCGAGGGGGCACAACCCACCAGGGCGTGCCAGGCCCCCCTGGCATGCCCCTGTGGGTTGTGCCCACCTCGGTGGCCTCCCGCACCACCTCTTTGCTCTATAAATACCCCAATATTCCATAAGCCCTAGGGGAGTTGAAAAAATATTCATCCAGCTGCCACAGAGTCCAGAACCAGCAGATCCAATCTAGAACACCATCACGGAGGGGTTCACCACACCCATTAGTGCCTCTTTGATGATGCGTGAGTAGTTCTTTGTAGACCTACGGGTCCGTAGTTATTAGCTAGATGGCTTCCTCTCTCTCTTTTGATTCTCAATACAATGGTCTCTTGGAGATCCATATGATGTAACTATTTTTGCGGTGTGTTTGTTGGGATCCGACGAACTTTGAGTTTATGATCAGATCTATCTTTTTATATCCATGAAAGTGATTTGAGTTTATTTGATCTCTTATATGCATGATCTCTTATAGCCTCGTATTTCTTCTCCGATATTTGGGTTTTGTTTGGCGAACTTGATCTATTTACCTTGCAATGGGAAGAGGTGCCCAGTAGTGGGTTCGATCTTACGGTGCTTGATCCCAGTGACAAAAACGGAACCAACACGTATGTATCGTTGCTACTAAGGATAAAACGAAGAGATCCATATCTAACACCATAGATAAATGGATCTTGTCTACATCATGTCATTATTCTTAATGCATTACTCCGTTTTTCCATGAACTTAATACACTACATGCATGCTGGCTAACGGTCGATGTGTGGAGTAATAGTAGTAGATGCGGGTAGGAATTGGTCTACTAATCTTGGACGTGATGCCTATATAATGATAATTGCGTAGATATAATCATAATTATTTGAGGTTCTATCAATTGCCCAACAGTAATTTGTTTACCCACCGTTTGCTATTTTTCTCGAGAGAAGCCACTAGTGAAATCTACGGCCCCCGGGTCTTCTTTCTCATATATTTGCCTTTGCGACCTACTTTTTCCTTACATTTATTTTCAGATCTACTAAAGCAAAAATACAAAAATACCTTGCTGCAATTTATTCTTATTTATTTTATTTGGTGTTCGATCTATCAATCTACTACAAATTCCTCATGTCCGTTTCTCCTATCTTGAGGCGCCGTACCACGAAAGGGATTGACAACCCCTTTAACACGTCGGGTTGCGAGAAGTTGTTATTTATGTGCAGGTGCTATGTACGTTGTGTTGCTTGGTTCTCCTACTGGTTCCATAACCTTGGTTTCACATCTGAGGGAAATACCTACCGCCGATGTGCTGCATCATCCGCTTCCTCTTTGGGGAAATACCTACGTAGCTTTAAGTGACATCAGTTCCACATCCTCTTGTCCTGCCACTCCTCTGTTGAACTCATCTGAAATTTACTAGATGAAAATATTAGCCCAACAAGGGATATGTTGTCATAAATTACCAAAATCTCCCAAGGAGCACTTGTGCTTTCAATCTCCCTATTTTTGGTAATTGATGACAATCATACATGAAAGCTTCAGATAAAGATATGAAGGATAACAAGTAAAGCTTTGGAATAACATGTAACAAGCATATGCTCCCCCTACATGTATGAAATCATGTATATATAGAATGTAAGAGGATGTGAATGCATAAGCATTTCTGAGCAAGCAATGGGTTACCTGTATCTTGACTATATGCATCAGAGCAAATGATGTTGAAGTAGAAGATGTACCTCCAAGTTTATGAGTCCTCCTTGCAAACAATATGTACAGCAGCAAGCGGTCATCATGCACATGGATGCGATGCATATACTTACCTTGTGGTCTTGAGCTGGCTTTGGAGAGGGTGAACTTGATAAAACAGGGTTAGATAACACAATATCACCTACTAAACAAAGCACAAAGAGAAACCACAAAAGATACCAAGATTTGGATGACATGTACAGAGTGAGTACTCAGTACTCTATATGTATATGGACATGTCCCCAAAGATTTTCTTCCCCTGAGTATCTTTCTCCCACTGAATCTTATATTGGATAATGGGAGAAGATAGGGTAGTAGAAAATCAGAGCAAACTAGAGCAAATTAGCAAAACATAGTAACACAATCATAATACATACTAACATGTCTTTCCCCTCTTGACGACATGTGACTTCTCTCCTCTTAGGATAATGAGCATATGGGGATATGCTTGAATGAGCTTTCTCTCTCTCCACTTTGTGTTATAAGCTTTGATGTGCCCTCTCTCCCCCTTTGACATCAATTTCCAAGAAGGGATCTTTTGGAGCTTGAGTCAAATAGGTTTGGTCCCTGGGTCACATTACAAAGCAACATGTGGATTGAGATGCTAGAAGAGGATAAGAGTCATTGAGTGGAGCTGGAAGAGATATGCAGGGTGCAAATGGTAGAATCTTTGGTCAGTGTTGAAATCGGTCAAACCTGGTTTGTCCTTATAGGTTGGACGGAGGAGCCATTTGCAATACAACAGTGCAGTTTGGTCTAGCCCAGACGCTGAAATCGGTGAGACCGAGTTCAATACAAAGAAAAGATTTTGTCATCACAGCTCACTTGGACAAATAAGATCTCACAAAGATTTGCAGAGAATTAACTGAAGAATTTGCAATGAATTTGATACAGAAAAACAGAGAAAAGAAAAGAAATCTAGATGAAGTTTTTTTTAAGGGGAACAAGCATGCAAAAGAAATGCAAGAGCAAAGAGAAACACTACAGAACTTCATCTAGAAATGGTCGGCGAAAGAGTCACCTATGTTAGAGTATATTGACTTAGGAGTCAAGTGAGATCAGATGATCATGGGTCATACTCATCGTTTAAGCTCAAAATGGGGTTGCCATTTTTCGTTTAAGTATTTTGATGTATTCACATCTTGTTGAGTTGCTTTGACCTCATGTCTTGGGGTAAAGCTTCTCTAAGATGGAATAACATACCTTGGGTGGTGATGTTGATCTTGATCATGTAGTTGAACTTGTGTTGGATGCTCATGGTTAATGTAGTTAATCAAGAGTTGGGAGCATCACTTGTAATTTGAGTTCATCTACCTACATGGGTTAGATTTGCAAGGAAGAGCACTTGTGTATCCAAAATGACAATCATGAAAATTTGATACCAAATGAAATTTGATATAGAGAAATTTTCAAAGGATATGTTGAAAGGATTTATGCTTCCTTGACTTCACCCACCATATTGTAGAGACTTGGTGATGTAGAGATTGCTTAGGATATGAGTGAGTTGCAATCTCATAGATTTGGGTTCATCCAAGTACCTAAAAGGGTTAGATAGCATGCAAGGGTACAAATAGATCCAAGATATAAGATCATCATCATGAGAGAAATATCGAGGATTAGTCAAAGGCTCATGCCTTGCATGTATCCAGAAAGGAGTTACTACTCCAAGTTTGAGGCATCAATAATGTTCAATTCACCTCTCAACCTGCAAAACACTTTCTCATCAAGTGGTTTTGTAAATATATCCGCTAATTGCTTATTAGTACGAACATGTTTAAGATTGATATCACCCTTAGCAACATGATCTCGAATGAAATGATGACAAACTTCAATATGTTTAGTTCGAGAATGTTGCTCGGGATTGTGAGCAATGTTAATACCACTTTCATTATCACAAAGTAACGGAACATGTTTCGCATTTATCCCATAATCTTTGAGAGTTTGGGTCATCCAAAGTAATTGAGCACAACATGATCCAACGGTAATGTATTCCGCTTTGGCGGTGGATAAGGATACTGAGTTTTATTTTTTGGAGGACCAAGATACAGGAGATCTACCAAGAAATTGACAAGTACCCAAAGTGGACTTTACATCAACCTCGTCTTCGGCATAGTCCGAATTGAAGTAGCCAACACGATCGAAAGAACACCTCTTAGGATACCAAATGCCAAAGTTTGGTGTGTGAATTAAGTATCTCACTATCCTTTTCATAGCCTTAAGATTACATTCTTTGGGAGCCACTTGATATCGTGCACACATGCATACACTTAGCATAATGTCGGGACGGGAGGCACATAGATATAACAATGAACCAATCATAGAATGGTAAACCTTTTGGTCAACCGGTTTGCCATCCTTTGTCAAGTCAAGATGTCCACTAGTAGGCATGGGTGTAGTCATACCTTTGCGTTCTTGCATGTTGAACTTCTTGAATAAGTCCTTGGTATACTTTGTTTGAGAAACAAAGGTACCCTCCTTAGTTTTCTTGATTTTCAAACCAAGGAAGAACTTGAGTTCACTCAACATAGACATCTCGAACTTCTCCGACATTAGTCTTCCAAACTTTTCACTAAAATGGGGGTTAGTAGAACCAAATATGATATCATCAACATAAATTTGGCACACAAATAATTTACCATTAACCCTTTTAGTAAAAAGTGTGGAATCAATTTTCCCAATTTCAAAGCCTTTTTCAATAAGGAACTTGGTCAAACATGTATACTATGCTCTCGGAGCTTGTTTAAGACCATAAAGAGCTTTGTGAAGTTTGTAAACATAATTAGGTTTCTTGGGATTAACAAAGCTGCGAGGTTGTTTAACATAAACTTCCTCCTCAATTTCATTATTGAGAAAAGCACTTTTAATGTCCATTTGATATAAAGTGATATCATGATGATTTGCATACGCGAGTAAGATGCATATGGACTCAAGTCTAGCAACTGGGGCATATGTCTCACCATAGTCCTTATATTCGACTTGAGTGTAGCCTAGGGAAACGAGACGGGCCTTGTTGCGTCCAACTTGTCCATCTTCATCTTGCTTATTTCGAAAAACCATTTGGTAGCGATGATGTTTTGGTTGTTGTCGGGCTTCATAACCAGTGTCCAAACTTGGTTTCTCTCAAAGTTATGTAGTTCTTCGTGCATAACGTTCACCCAATCTGGATTATCAAGAGCATATTCAACCTTCATAGGTTCAAGGTTAGATATGAAGGAGTAATGTTCACAATAGTTAGCTAAACAAGATTTGGAGCAAGTGATTCTTCCGGTTTGGATATCATCGTAGATTTGCTCCATGGGATGATCTCTAGGAATTCTTGCTCTAACTCGTGAGAGCTTTTGTTTGGTGCGGGGTGGAACATCCTCTTCATCATCATCATCATCATCATCATCATCATCATCATCATCATCATCATCATCATCATCATCATCATCATCATCATCATCATCATCATCATCATCTTCTTCTTCTTCTTCTTCTTCTTCTTCTTCTTCTTCTTCTTCTTCTTCTTCTTCTTCTTCTTCTTCTTCTTCTTCTTCTTCTTCTTCTTCTTCTTCTTCTTCTTCTTCTTCTTCTTCTTCTTCTTCTTCTTCTTCTTCTTCTTCTTCTTCTTCTTCTTCTTCTTCTTCTTCTTCTTCTTCTTCTTCTTCTTCTTCTTCTTCTTCTTCTTGTCATTCTTCATTGTTGTTGGCGTTGTTGTTCCCTTGTGGAGGTGGAGAATGAGGTCAATGAGGTTCATATTGAAGCACTTCCTCGTTTCCTTCATTTTGGTGTGTCCCACTTGTGGATGCCTCCAGGTCAACTTGAGGTTCACCTTGACGTCAAGATGATGCTTCCACTTGAAAGGATGAAGTATTCTCCTTCACCTTCGTTGGGCGAATCTTGCCAATAGACAAGTCTTGTATTGCCTCCGAAGGATCTTTGTCTCCTACATCAATTGGAAATTGCTCTACTTGCGAGCCGTTAGATTCATCAAACTTCACATCTACCGTCTCTTCAACCTTTCGGGTGAAATTGTTGTAGACACGGTAAGTGTGAGAGTTTGAGCCGTAACCGAGTAGAAAACCTTCATGTGATTTAGGGGCAAATGTTTAGCGACGATGCTTGTCAAGAATGTAACACTTTGAGTCAAATACTCTAAAGTATCCAACTTGGGGTTTGTTATCGGTGAGAAGCTAGTATGCCGTCTTGCCAAGAAGTTTGTGAAGATATAGTAGATTTGTAGCATGACAAGTCGTCTCAACCGCTTCTGCCCAAAAGTTTCTTGGTGTCTTGTACTCATCAAGCATCGTTCTCACCATTTAGATGAGTGTCCGGTTCTTCCTCTCAACCACTCCATTTTGTTGAGGTGTGTACGTAGCCGAGAACTCATGTGAAATCCCTTCTTCGTCAAGAAAGGTGTCCACATTTGCGTTCTTGAACTCCAATCCGTTGTCACTCCGAACCTTCTTGATCTTCACAGCAAATTGGTTCTGGGCCTTCCTAGCGAAGTTTTTGAAGATCTTTTGGATCTACGATTTACCATCAAGAAAGAACACCCAAGTAAATCTTGAAAAATCATCAACGATAACCAATCCAAAAGATTTACCATCGAGACTCTTGTAAGCATTGGGACCAAAAAGATCCATGTGAAGTAGCTCAAGCGGTCTTCTTGTAGTCATGATGTTTATCACGGGATGACTTCCTCCAACTAGCTTTCCTGCCTTACAAGCACTACAAAGTCTATCCTTATCAAATATAACATCTTTAACACCAAGGATATGATCACCTTTAATAAGTTTATCAAGATTTCTCATGCCAACATGACCTAACCTTCTATGCCAGAACCAACCTTTAGAAGATTTAGCAATAAAACAAGTGTGAGGTCGGGCTTTCTTAGTAAAGTCAACAATGTATAGGTCACCTCTATGAATCCCGGTGAAGACCATATTGTGATTATCTCTACGAAAGACTTGGCAATCAACATGAGTGAATAGCACATTTAAACCAAAATTAGCTTATCTAGACATGGAAAGAAGATTATAGCCGAGAGATTCTACAAGCATGACATTCTTGATAGAGTTATCGTTGGATATGGCCACCTTACCAAGGCCAATAAATTTACCCTTAGAGTTTTCACCAAAGGTAACATACTTTCGTGGACCATCATTTCTAGCAAGCTCATCAAACATGTCCTTATCTCCGGTCATATGTTCTATGCATCTACTATCAAGCACCCATTCCTTTCGTCCGGCTGCGTAAGCAGGAAGATTATCTATAAGACCAAAACGTCTCATTTGTTCATCAAGGGCAAAGTCACTATCCTCATCCTCATCAAAATAACCATGTTCAACATCATCTTGTAATTGATCAACACCTAGAGAGAGTGATTCATTAGTTGTGTGATCATGACAATGTTCATCTTTATGAATTCTAATGACTTCCGAGATGATATTACTAATCATTACTAAATCTCCCTTGGCACGCATAAGGTCACGAAGCTCAAATCAACATTCATCAAATTTGGGATCATTAGTGTTCATCTTATTTAAAGCAATGGACTTTTGAAGGATCGCATCTAGATTTTTCAAAGAGTAGTCCGGAAATCGTTCCTCAAGTAATTTCCATATGGTGTAGCCACATTTGAAAGTTGGTAAGAAAACAAGCAAATTACTAGGCAATCCTCTAGTAATAAGATCAAAAGTTCTAAGATTACGAATTATGTCAAGGTGTTCATCGGAAGTTGGATTCAAGGGGTCAATGGGGGGCACATAGGGACTAACAATATACTTGTTCAAATGACATTCATTGAAGATCTCAAACATGTCATTTTTCCATTCCTTGTACAATTCTCCATAAAGCATAGGCAATCTACGTCTTATAGTCCCGATCGTAGACTCATCCAGCTTCCTCCAATGGTGACTAAACCAAAGCAATGAAGACCAAAGCTCTGATACCAATTGAGAGGATCGAAGAAGAGGCGTCTAGAGGGGGGGTGATTAGACACTCAACAAGAAAAGTAGCAGTTTTGAAGTTCTTTAAGTTGAGGTGGAGTTTTTAGCACAATTTCAAACACTCACAATATATTTCAAGCAAGCATGGCAAGAGTATATGAGTAGCAGAAAGTAAAGCATGCAAGAAGCAAGAAAGTAAAGGGATGGGACTAGAGTGTGCAAATGCAATTGGAGACACGGATGTTTTTCGCGTGGTTTTGATGGAGACTTCAACCCACAAAGGGTAACGGCTGTGCGAGTCCATGGAGGGATCCACACACAAAGGGTCCACGAAGAAAGAACCTTGGCTATCCCACCATGGCCATTTCCCACGAAGAACTTGCCTCACTAGGGTAGATCTTCACGAAGTAGGCGATCTCCTTGCCCTTACAAACTCCTTGGTACAATTCCACAATCTTGTCGGAGGCTCTCAAGTGACACATTACCAATCTAGGAGACACCACTCTCCAAAAGGTAATAGATGGTGTGTTGATGATGAACTCCTTGCTCTTGTGCTTCAAGTGATAGTCTCCCCAACACTGAACTCTCTCTCTCAGATTTGGATATGGTGGAAAGAAGATTTGAGTGGAAAGAAACTTGGGAAGGCTATAGATAAGTGGTTCATATGGAAGGATTGGAATATCTTGGTCTCAACACATGAGCAAGTGGTTCTCTCTCGTAAAATGAGTAGTGGAAGTGTAGGCATGTTCTGATGGCTCTCTCACTGATGGAGAGGGGGAGGAGAGGTATATATAGCCGCTACAAAAAAATACACTTCCGCGATAATATGTGTTTTTCACAGTAGGTCAAGTTTTCCGTCATGCATGTACATCCATGAAAAATTGATGACATAATCAAGATAGTCATACATGTGATGTCGTATAAGTGTTCCATGACATTACCAAAATTATCATAACGGAAGTGTCCACTTCCATGACGATAAATCGCGCGTCACAGAAGTGCTTTCGTCAAGGGTCATCGACATGTGGCATCCACCGTAACGGAACGCAGTTAAGCTATCGGGTCCGGTTTTGGATCTGATAACCCGTTAACAGCCCCGATCAATGGGGATTTTCCACGTGTAAAATCATCATTGGCTGGAGGAAACATGTGTCGGCTCACCGTTGGGACAGATGTCATCCTCTCATTGGACCCAAAGCGCCTATGATACGTCGACACGTGGCACAGCCCAACAGAGGCCCATTCCTGTGAAAAGGCCGACCCGTTTGACTTGGTCAAAAGGTGGCAGGCCGGCCCACGGAAAGCCTGCTAATGGCCTCTTCGCATATAGCCTATTTACAGCCCGCTAACCCAGGGCCTATTACGACCTATCTGAATTAGGCCAAGTAGCGTCATCTAGGCCATCCCATATGATTCCAGTCCATTTTAAGTTTCGGCCCATGTATGGCCCATGACGTCTTTCGGCCCATATGAGGCCCTTTTGTAACTCTTGGCCCATTAACGGCCCGTAGTGAAACTGGCTCGTAATGAACAATGTATCACTATATACCCATTAATGGCCCATTAATCCATTGGGCCATTTGCAACCCATGTTATCTTTCGGCCTTCTCAGGGCCCATTTATTCTTGGCCCATTAACGGCCCGTGGTGAAACTGACTTGTAATGAAAGTGTATCACTTTATACCCATTAACGGCCCATTAGTCCATTGGGCTGTTTGCAGCCCATGTTATCTTTCAGCCTTCTCAGGGCCCATTTATTCTTGGGCTCATTTCCAGCATTCGGTTACTTATGGCCCGTTACTGCCATTTTCTGCTTGTGGGCCAAATTCAGCCTGTGGTTACAGTCGGCCCGTTTGTGGCCTGTTAATACGTTGGGCCGTTTTCATAGCATCATCAAATACGACCTATTAACGACGGCCCGTTATGGTCGGCCCATGAATGGACGATTCCAACTCTAGCCCGTTTATGGCCATAATGCGGTCTGTTTTTGGCCCATGTGTGGCCAATCGATCATACGGCCCGTCTAAGGCCCATTGATGATACGACCCGTAGAAGGCCCATTGTTTCTACGGCCCGTAGGAAGCCCAGTGTCACTACAGTAAATATGTAGCCAATGGCCTGTTAAAGGCGGGAAACTACTAAATGTTTAGACCTACTAATGGCCCAAGATGATTGTAGGCCCACGTTTTGGCCCATATTAACGGTCCGGCCTAAAGACCGACAACATTGAGATCCACTGAACCTTCCGGCCTAAATTACAGCATACCGACCAAAGAATAAACCTAGACTATAGAACAAAGAAATTACGACATATTAGATCCACTGGGAATCAAAGTTAGCTACTGGTGATAATAAAGCGCAACCTGACTGCGGATTACATACACTGGGCATCAATGGTCACCACCAGTGCATATAAACGCGCCGACAAAAGAATATACAAAACTGAGAGCACTTCAAAAGGCACTAGACCTGGCAATCTCGGGCCCCGCAAGCAGCCGAACAAGCTGATGATACCTCAGTTGTGTCAACGATAGATGCTTCATCCCTAGCTATATGGCACCATAGTGCGCAAGGCAGTCCCCTGACATCCTCATTACATCTTTGACTTCAAGTCGGAGCTAGGCTGAAGCAAGCCTTTCCGCTTTAAGTTGAGACTGAAGAAGTCGAACTGATTGAGGCAGTGACTGCATAGAGGTTGTCTCACACCGGCTGGTGAGTAGCTTCAACTCACTATCTTCATCAAGACATGACCTTGGGGTCATCTCGTTGTCCTCAAGATGGTTAGGCTCACTATCTTTCCTAAAGTTCTGCTTGGCATAAGAGATAGGACTCTGAAAGAGAAACAAGGAGACATGTAACAGGTTTCACAATTATATAAGCAAATAAATGGATTTGTTATGCATAAGGAACATGTTTTTACAACTACAATTTAAAATTGGTAGTTGTTGCAAACATCCAATCAGGTGTAAATAGCACTGGAGGAAATGATGCCTATCCAAATCTATACTAGAACAAAGTTTGAAGGCTTGAGATGGATGAACTTACATTACATGTTAACACAGGCTGGACAAAGCCCTTCTCCATGTTGATGGAAAGACAATTCAAATAATTCCCCAAAGAAAATTCTTTATAAGCGTTGCCATTATTCTACATTTTGCAAAGAGTAAATATAGATCAAATAATATTGGAAGAAATAGAGGATAATGAAGCTCAGGTGCAGACTGATGATACATAATCAAACAGCAATTAATTAAGTACAACGTTACAAGGCAAAAGGTACAGACAAGAGGAATGCAGACATCAACATGTGAAGTGGCATTGGCTTTATTCAACATTTTAGTAAGAGTAAATGTGGATATGATAATTTGGAGAAAGTGGAGGGCAGGGCAGATAAGATGCATAGTAATGCTAGACAATCAACTATCTCGCGATGCACGTACAGTAATACCACCACCGTCCGTTATTAGTTGTCGCTCAAATGGATGTATCTAGCACTATAAAGTTCTAAATACATCCAATTGATCAACAATTAATTCGATACAAAGGGAGTACATGACAATAGGTACTTACATGAGCAATCCAAAACATCATAAACATTGTGTTAATTCTACATTTATATAAGAGTAAATGTAGATCTTATAATTTCAAGCAAAGGGAGGATAAAGAAGCGAACATTTACAGTGATGCTAGACAATCAAATAGCAATGAGTGTAAGTATGCTGAAAAAGGGCAAGAGGTACTGACAGGAGCAATGCATAGCCCAGTATTGTCGTGAGATCCCGTGATCCTTTGAGCAAGGAGATTCATCTTAAATTAGTTTTCATACAAGAGAGAAGGTAAGGCACATGCAGAAATTTAGGAGTTCAAATTTTGAATTGATATCATAGACAGTACCTGACATTGGGATGTCAGCAGTTCTAATAGGGGTTTGGCCACTGGAGTAGGGGTAAAGTCTGTTATAGTTGGGCCTGTGTTTTCTGTGGCTGCTGATCTATCTGATTTAACAGGTATCACTACCTTTTCCAAATACCTAGTTTCTACTCCTTGAGGATCTACAATCACCCTCTTCCTTTTGGACATCTATTACGAAAGAACAACATTTGACTGGAAAAACATAGTATGACGACACATGGAATAGGTACAGAAAATGGATAGGTATGGCATATACTCATATATGATGCTTAAACTAAGCACATGTTGTAAAAAAGTAGAAGTAATGCAAGAGGTCAGTTGCAAAATATGTGCGACCAGTACAACCTTGCCAAGTTAGAGCATGCACCTTGATGGGTGAATAAGATAGGCCATCCTCCACCATGCCAAGTTTGTTAGCTAGTGGGTTGTTCTGTAATATTCCACTCGTGCGCCCATTCTCATATTCATTTTGATAATGTTCAATACCTGACATGCATGAAAACATAAAAACAAGTGAGATTATCTTTGTAATGCAGAAGTGATTCTAATCCAATACTTCCTCCGTGTAAACCCCTTTGTGCTATCTCTACAATTCTTCTAAGAGGTGCCACGCATGCTGTAATTTGGTGTGTGCATTAATATAATGTGGCCTACTACTCAAAATATAAGAGCTCCAGAAGTGATAATACTTCGCAGATGACAGCTTCAACATATAGTAAAGAAGAACAAGTTGACCTGACCCGACAGATTCAAAATATACTAAGGGAGAATAACTCGACCTGACCAGTCGACCGCAAGAGAAGAGGATCATCTTAAGGAAGAGCAGAATAGCAAGCAGATTGAAGATATTACAAGTCTTTCTATACAATGTTGGTTGGCCACCCATGATGAACCAGAGCGCATAGAGAAATACTGGTCCTTCCGGTCTCTCCATATGTGGCTCACATGCATTTCGAAACTAAAGTAGGAACATTTAACTGACCAATTAAACATCTCCCAGTTTTACCAATATCAGCATAATATAATATTTGAATTTGTACATGTAAGCTTTGGAATTATGAGTGGCATGTTGTTTCGCTTGATGGGTTGAGGTCTTGAGGAGCAGTGCTAGAACGACTCGAAGTAGTGAAGAACCTACGATGATGGTAGTAAATATAAAGGGGGGAACCATAAGCTTTACGAGTATAGTGACCGTGACATGGCGGATCTGAAGGTGCAAACCGAACAAAGCTACTTCGCAACCAATGTTTGCATTCAACTAGCCACTACAATTTGGTACGGACAAGAAAAGTACAGTAAACAATTTAAGATCTATTTTCCGGGTGAGATCAATAACTTAAGCACATATGGAAGAGTACCACCTCTCTTGCAATGCCATGTAGGCCCCTGCTGATACATTAAGGGTGCTGCAGGTGCGATTGCTGTCGGCGGCGGGGAAGAACTTTAGATGGCACACGGTCGGGTTGGGGGATAAATCATGTTGCCGTGGACGAGGCGGTCGTAGGAGCGACAACGGCAAAGTGGACGATAGCGCCGATGAAGTGAGATGAAGCGATGAAAGGATCCTGGTCCAGCGCAGTGGATGAGAGACGTCCATCTCTTGCAGTGGACGACGGGGTAGGGGTAGCGGCTCCGGCAAGGTGGAGGATGGGGTGGCGGATGGTGGAGGCTGGCCGCAGTGGGGAGGTTGTCATGGCGCCGACGGTGTATGAATGGGGAAATGGAGGGGGAGGGGGATCTCAAACTCTGGGACATGCTTGTCTGAAATGTGGCAATGTTATGAATTTCTCCCCCGTTTAAAATTTCGGACATCATGTCGGTTGGGGATAGGACGGTAATCTCGCATCTCCCAAATATTTGCCGGTAACGATTTCGGGCGAGGAGGGGGTGTTTTGCCTCCCATGGTTGGCTCCCATGGTGTATGAACGGGGCTGACAGGTAGGGCGGTTGTGTCACGTCTGAGGAAAGTTACACATCTGTCCCTATTTAAAATATTAGCATACATCGATTTCGGATCAGGAGAGTTTGTTTTGTCGCCCACCGTGGATGAATGGTAAATGGAGGGAGAGACACATGTCTTTAGGACGAGCTTGAATCAAATGTGTTTTGCCGCCCACGTTTGGCGCCCACCATGTCTGAATGGGCTTATAGGCCATCGTGTCACGTCTGGTTGAAGTTACTAGTCTACCCCTATCGACAACAGTGTAAATCCAGTCGATAAGGATGTCAAGTGTTAGGGTAGACAATAATTTCCATCTCGCAACACTTGCTTCGGGCATCCCACAAATGATAGTGGGTGTTTAGCCGCTTCGTTCAAAACTTGGGAGAATTTGCATTCACGTTTGCGTTGGGCCTTGGCAACTAAATCCAAATCCAATTTTTATTCGATTATGAATATCCACAGATAATTCCACCTTTATATATGATTATGATTTAGAAAATCCGTGATCTTTGAATTCAGTAGGTTGGATACACTTTGAGTCAAACAGTTATTTCATCCAATACAATATGCTCACATGAAAAATAGTTCACCTTATGTCAATCATACAAGTACTGAGGATTACCTCGCCTAATTTTTTTGGATCATTACAACACATGGACAACATAGGGGGTCTTAAAACATAATCCATTCATAGACATGACACAACATGCAAATACAATAATCTAATAACAATTTCAACTGCTATCTAAAGAAGAACTGGGATTACCC
Organism: Secale cereale; assembly: GCA_902687465.1. Classification (NCBI taxonomy): domain Eukaryota; kingdom Viridiplantae; phylum Streptophyta; class Magnoliopsida; order Poales; family Poaceae; genus Secale; species Secale cereale. The sequence continues at coordinate 201,476,197 of LR738712.1, forward strand.
TAGGCTTCAGATAGTAGAAGCAGCAAGACCTCCTCCGTCTTCAAATGCAACATTCTTACTTCCTCCAATTCGTGGGTTGCTTGTATAATGCGTGCAGCTAATTGCATAATTTCCACCTTTACCCAAGCAGTAAGCTTACATGGTAAACGACATACAAATTATTGCCGAGCATGGCAAGCTATATTTAAATGGTTGGAGGCAGCATCAGCCAAAAATAAATTAAAATGGTAAGATGAAAACTTGAAAGGGAGTGTACCACCGCTATATTTAAGTTGCCAAGGCATCTAAGCAGTTGAAATAATCTGAGAAAGCACTTAATAGTGTGGCCTCATGTAAACTACGAAGACAGTCTTGTGATGAAGTTCAGAGGAAAAGTGAAGGACTCAAATGAACTAGGCATGAATTTCTTTACGATATTACAACAGGCACTGCTCACATATTGGTCAACTCAGGTATATCATAACAAGTAACAAACAAGCGTTCGAATCAAGCAATACAACAAAGCAGACAACTAAACTATTTGTTATTCTGTAGGATTACAGGTTGAGGGCACAAGCCAAGAAAGCAGCCCACACGCATTAAATTTCACATGTACTAAAGCACACTCGCTTACCATATGTTGCTGTGAAGCCTCGCTGCTGTTGCAATGTTCTTCGAAGATATCGTCAGCATCCCGTGGTTGCAAATCTACTTGTTGTAGTTTATTCTGCACCCTCTATTTAGGTAAAATTAATTTTAATCGCATGCACTCGTTCGAATTGATCATCAATGGTTCATCTAAACTAATTAAAGAAGGGTGTGTGTGCATACACGACAATATATATGCTTCCCTCTATTTTTATGCTTGTTCGAGGTGCCAGCCCGAAAAGAACAAATATTTTGCTTGATGGGTTTGGCAGCTCCATAATTCGCAGAAGCATAAAATTAGACATGCAACTTGGGAAGATCAAGAACACACAAAAAAGTAATGAACAGAGGCTCGCAGTAGTGATGTAATAGCTAGCATCAGAAAATGTAGGGTAAAACGAACAAAAACCAGCGGAACCACATGCTAGTTTGCTGATGTGTAATTAAGCATAGAGAATATGAAGCAGTCTGATGGAACCAACATGTGGCATGAGAACAACATCATTATCATAAATATAGCATGCAAGAAGTAAAATAGTAGGAAGTGATATCTAGGAAGTATAGTAATACTTATGACAAAACTAAAGCATATTAACTTTATGTGCACTGGTATGTAATTTAGCACATGTAACATGTTCACTGCCAGAAGTATGGCCCTATAGGTGCAAGCAGAATAACGCATCTCATGAAAAACTGAATGATGCCCTGAAGAAATTCAAAGGTGCGATGCTTATGCTAAGAAAGTGAACGTAGGCGTCGGCTGTTGGATAATAGTACCTGATTCTCGGTGGCGTATGGGTATTGTTGCCATGCTTGATAGTTAAGGATCGTCGATGCTGCTTGTGTTGCTGTTGAGTTTGGAATGGCTGTCGCCGTCGCTGAAGCGGCTCCGGTGCTACGGTTGCGGCGCCTGTCGACATACAAGAAAGCTCATCTGTGGTAAGTGAACAGTTGCACGATAAAGAGAAAAACCGAAGGAATAGAGATTGAAATAACTTGATGAGGCTGCGGTGTCGGTAAAGCAGGGCCGGTGGAGTTGAATATGGCGTCCGTGGAGCGGGTCTGGTGCAGTGGACGAAGGCTTCGGCGGGCGCGTTGTACAGTGCTTTCGGTGAGGCGGATTTGTTGCGACGTACGAGGGCTTGTATGAAGGGCCAGCGAAGGGACGGACGAGGGAGTCAGTGAAGGGCCTACATTGTGGTGGACGAGGGCGCCGGTTAAGCAGATCCGGTGCGGTGGACCATGATGGCGGTCAAGGAGATCTGGAGCGGTGTACAAGCCAGTCGCTGGAGCGGCTCCGGTGAAGTGGTGAGTTGGCAGTTGGGGGTTCCAAGGTGCGGAATGTAGATCCGTCGGGGTGTGAGGTCAACTGCTGCGGCGGAGGACTAGATTCGGCGGCTTGCCGTGGTTGGGGGGGTCGGTGAGGGGAAGAGGAGGGGCTCTGGGAAGAATGTTGGGGGCAAAGATGGGAAAACAATAGAGTTACCAAAGGAGCCCTTTCCCGTTCATTTGGTAGGGGTAAAACAGGAATATTGCAGGGCTAAACTTACGGGTGCAAGATATTTCGATGTGAGTGGGAAGTTTGAAAGCTTTTGGCGCCTGAAATTATATTCTGCTCTTGTACGGCCGACTATGATATCATGGTCGATAATTTGTTTGTTTTGCACACAAAAAAAAGTGCAAGTTTTGAAAATCAATGTCTCCAACTAGAAACTTAGATTGTCCATTCAATTCAAATATGGATCATTGAGCTACTACAAGAAAATACCATCATATGGTCCAATTCAAATGAAATTCCAAATGTGTTTATCCTATGATGACTAAAGCAAAAATGTGTATGTGTATGAATAAAGTGGATGATTATAAAGTTTGAACATGCCTGTCTGTGTATATCTCTAGGTTTGATATAAGAATTTGAAATCACGAAATCCCGGCTTAAAAATGTACCTCCGTTTAAATGAATTACAAAAGCTAATGATGGAGTCAAATTCCAAAATTCCAATCTTAGGTTTGTAATTCTGGTACATCAAAGTATATCACACATGTTGAAAAGTATCGTTATCTCATAGTACAAACTATGAAACAAATTGATCAACCTTGAGTGCACACACTATTGACCATGTATATCTCAATTACACTAAAGTCCCTCAAATATAGACACCTCACTCTTTAGCTGAAGCCAACCCCCCCCCCTCGTCGCCCCCCACACACAAAGAAGTCGTTCTCTCCCCCAAACACCAACACACGAGCACATTAACACCCCTCTCTCTTCTAAAGTCCGGACCCCAATATAGGTCTCTATCACTTTTTCTCTTGGGCATGCACACATCTTTTCCCCCACTCTCTAGCTAGGTCACCCGTCATCTCTCTTTCCCAAGCACACACACTATGTAGAGTGTATCTTTCCCATACACACAGAAAGTCGCCCCCAAACGTCTATTTCCCTAGTTATGTGGTTCTCGCACACTCACCTCACACACAACCCCCACTGAAAAACAAGCACATTGTTCTCGATCTGTCACATTGTTCTATACACCATCTATTCTAGATCTCTCATGAAGTCCCTATCACACACATGATGACTCTCTTCCCTTGCGTATCTGTACATAGGCCAATTTCAAACAACATCAACATTGTCTCCCTATCAATACGCCATTTATGGACGCAAACGTCCCCTCTCTTTCTCTCTCTCTCTACGTCGCTAGCTCTCTCTCTCTCTCTCTCTCTCACACCCCTCTCCCACACAAAATTGATGTCTCTTCCAAATAGTCTGCTCCCCCTGCCCGCACCCATGCTATCCCGCTACTACACATGTCACACCATTCCCCCTTCCCTTATACTAGGTTTACATCATTAGTGGTCTCTCTACTCCACATACACACACTCCCTCTCACACACAAATGCGCGCACAAACACACACAGACACGCACAAACACCCATTAATCTGGATCCTCATCTCTCTCCATGTCCGTATGTGTATCTCGCACACTCAGTCTCTAATTATGTATATGTATCTCCACGTTACACAACACAAAGCCCCATGTACATGTCTCTCTCTATCCTCCACACACATAGACACAAAGAATCTGTTATCATTGCCTCAGTCTCTAGACATGTCACACACGCGCACTGTCTCTCTCTCTTTCGCAAACACGCTCAACAAGGGTTTCCCCATGAATAACTTACCGTATATTCATCAATAGTCGTGGCAGTACGACGAACACGAGACGTGAAAAAGAATAAATGTACACATGCTTAGACCACCTAGTATGACTACTAGGACTAGAGCAAGCCAAAAAGAGCTCCGCCATCACCCCCTCCTTATCGGTGACGGTAAAACCTTTGTTTTACACAGTCGAGAAGTCATTATGCTAAGGCCTCACATGCTGAGGCGTTGAATAGAATGTAGATTCTAGTATATGGAAACAAGTATTGATAATACGTTTGTATCTCCATACTTATATTTCTTCTCTTATAAAAAACCGAGTCGGTGATGATGGTACGCGTGCCATCTTGCAATATAGATCGTCCGATCTATATCCGACTGATGGAAATTAAACTAAAAGATACCCGCACCCCTCTCCACATTTGCAGACAAGGCCTTCCCTCGTTCATCCTTGTCTCCACCAACCTCATTGTTGAGCAATTAAGAACGGAAGCCTCTGGAACAAACTGGACTGCTGACCGCTGTCGGCGTCGTCAATCCCCCTGCCTCCGCTCAGTCCGACCACCAATCACCACCACGCCCACTCCTCCTCACCTTATCTCCTAGTTCTCGAGATATCATTAGTTTTTACACATGGGATTACTCCCGCATGGGTTAATCACAACAAGTGTTTTTATAAAAAATGCATCTTGATGTTCCGTGTAATGCACAGATCTTGCTAGTACTCCTACAGAAGACTAAGTTGGTGATGATGGTGTGTCTGCCATCCGTTGTTTGTGACCATTAGATCTACATCTAACGACTGTGAGGTAAGTTGTTGCCTTTTCTCACAAACATCCCACTTGTCTACCAATTTGTAGAAAAAACCCATTATTAGTATCTTAAAACCAACCTCATCCCTCCCTGACCTCACCAAAATAGCCCAAGGAATATATTCTAATTGAAACATAATATATCTCTAGTGATATATGTATATCAAAATTAGAGTGTTTTGTATTAAGTTCGTGAATAAGTATTATTCTAATTATGATTCATTGCAACGCACATGAACATTGCTAGTATTTCCAACCATGCAATTTTTTTCCCTAGTATTCCATAGTTTCGAGTTTTCCATCAAGATATTAGTCACTCATGGTTGATATTTACTTTTAATCATGTACACATATGCACTATGTAACTAGACTTGCTTATTGGGTTCCAAAGCTTAACTTTCACTCCTACTTACAATATGTAGAGTATTTAACAAAAAACTACCACTTTCAACCAACCCTAGGAAGAATATATTGTACAAAAAATAGAAAAAACATACCCAAAATTTCTTAAGCCATGCCAAAAACTACTACCTACCAATTAGGTTAGTTTAAACCCATTTATGACAGGGTTGGCCCACTCGTCCGTGCTAACATGGCAGCTTAAATTAACACATTTTGTTTGACCGTTGACACGAGGGACCGACATCTGACCTTCTATCCTGTTATTCCCACTCAAATCATTTTTTTCCTGAACATTACTTCAAACAGTACTGATGCGTGTTCGTCGGTGGCGCCAGTGATGAGCGAGTTGGCCGCCGCTCCGCCGGACGGGCCGGACGCCGCGCTGGCCTCCGCACAGGTTAGCAGGCTGGCCCAAGCATGACTCACGAGCGAGCAAGCCGCCGCGCTGTCCTTCGCTCGAGCTAGATGGCCGGCCTTAGGGTGGCGCGCACGACCAAGCCGTCGCGCCACTGTGCCAATCTAGCTAGCAAACCTTGCAGACAAGCAGCTGGATGGAGCTATCTTGGCTAGCTAGCGGCCGCGAGTGCCGGATGGAGCTGGCATCCGGGCTGCCACAAGATGGGCTCCGCAACGCCGGCGGTTTTGACCTCGCCTTCTGCCGGCCGAGGATGACTAGGTGGATCGGCCGGAGGTAGGAGGTCACTCAGGGATTTTTGTGCAGACTGACATGTAGGTCCCACAAGTCATAACGCCCGGTCGAATAGAAGGCGTTGACTTAATGGGCGGCGTGGGCCCTGTTTGGATACTCTAAGTCAGAGGTTAGATTCTAACCCTGAACTAACTCTAACCAAAGTGGTGTTTGGATGGCAGGGTTAGATTGACAACAAATGTATCCAAACAGGGCCATGGGTTGAAACGTGACTATAACGACACTTTGTAGAGTAGTCGTTTCTTGGTAGGGCTGGTTGGTAAGAGGATATACAATGGTTGATAAGTTAGTCTTATCTTAAGTCTGCCACGTATGCAAGTGGTAGTAGTTTCTTGGCATTATTAGTGGTTTCTTGCATTATTAGGGGTTTCTTGTAAGGAACAATGTACTACTAGCGACAAAAGGCGATTCTAGGTTGCGTTGTACTCCAACGAGTACTACTAATGGTCGCGGGAGTGTATACCTCGTTTTGTGGGTTCGATCCCGACCGAACACATGGCGGCCTTTTTTTTAAATAGTAACTTCGTTGCGTGCCAATATTTTACACGTGTAGTTTGAGTTTTGAAGTCAAACGGACATGCGCCACCACAATCTGGGTGCACTGGATAGCCTAGCCACATGATCGGGTTTTCCTTCCCAGCATCTCGTGGCTCTCGTGCTCGCCCTAGCTGCACCTCGCTTGCAGCTACCTCATCAGCTAGTAGCATATTTAAACTAGCGCCTCCCAATTAAGCCCGAGGAGCCGGAAAAGCCTGGCGGGGCATTGGGAACCGTGCAATATGGCTCAGTATGTAGAATGCTCTACTACTACTCTGTAGCTTGTGGCGTTGCACACATGGACTTCACTCCATTATCGGCTCTACTATAAAAGAAATTCCTCTTGACGTGTTTTTTTTTGAAACGGAGGCAAAAGCTTTGCTTCATCTCATTCATAAAGAAGGAACTACTAACAAAGTTCGACGAGATCCATTACACCTCCACAAATGGAAGCAAAAAGCCTAGTCTCGATGTATCAAATAACTCAAATGTTCTTCCCCCGCAGTAATCGTCGCTGATAAACAGGCTGCTAGTGTGTGCGTGAGAGGAGCGGCTGAGGCCCTCCACTATGTGTTCGGTGACAAAAATCTAAAAAGTTTGCCGCATACACTTCGATTCCAAATGAAAATATTTAGCACCGGCACCACAACATGAAGGATTTGGCATCCATCCACCTTTGGCCCACCTAGCTATAAACTAGTAATATATCCGCTCAAATCAGTGTCTCGCTAGTGGTGTTGGTGGTGCTTCGCATGCAAAAGTACAGTGGCTGCTTTGTTTATTGCCTCAACAAAATATGGCGTCGGAGCAAGTAGAAGCATCGATGCCCTGAAATTTTTATATGGCATCGGCCGGGCAATGTAGGACACTGGTGCCAAATGTTCAAAACGTGAATTTGGCACCGGTTTTGGCCTACATACTGGTGGGCCTGAGTAGGCCAGCTACGTGAGAGGAGCGGCTGAATAGAGCATCGAGAGTACCCACTAGGCCACTACGCAGGTGTACTTTCCCTGCATTGATAGTACAACAATGGTTCTAGAGAACAGTAGTACCCTCCACTTCCAACTGTAGCTCCTTGGCCCTGAGATTCAAGAGTTCAAAACTGGTGCACTATACTGTACAGTACATAGCACTAGTAGTACCCTCGCACAACTAGTTGAGAAAGCAGTACTAGTACTGCTACAGTAGGAGTACGTACTCCTCCGTCACATAATGTAAGTAGTTTTTTGACACTAGTTGGCATGTACAAAAAATAGCAAAAACATTCCAAAAATTTCTTAATCCACGCCAAAAACTACTAGCTAGTGCCAAAAATTTCTTACTAGTGCTATTATTTATAGCATAATGCAATCCCATAACGTCCCATAATGCTAGTACTAGTAGTAAATAATAGCCTCACCCCTTCGCTACAGTTGGAAGGGACGAGGCCCTGCGGTTACTACGCTCTTATCTCCCCCTCGCCAGTTCCCCTCCCCCCGAAGAGAAGGCAATTCATCACTGCTCCCATGGATTCGCCAGGCGGTTCTTCTCCTCGTCAGGGCTGGGAGACCTTGGACGACGATCCTCTGGGAGAAACCGCACGCCGCTCCGATGTCCTCACCGTCGCAAGACTCGGTGCTTCCTGCACCAACTTTTTCAAGACGGTGCTTAAAATGGCTTGGTAAAAGCCCATGTTTGTTGTCTTCCATGCGTCCTCGAGGAGAAGGTTCTTCTATGGGACAATCCTTCGAACAGACCATCGCTCCCTGGCCATGGTTGCACGATGACTCCACTAGAGTTGCCGACATTGAGAGGTAGTCGGATTTTGTTCGATGAGCAGGTCAGTAATGGAGTTTGATCAGGTAGTACTTAGTTATTCCATTTCCATCCCGTAATTTCTCCGCTGCCCACCGTCTTATATATAGGTCTGGGTCGGTGCCAATGAAGATTGGCTTGCATACCTCCGGCCGGATACCACCATCATTTTGCACAACATCCACAGCAGTGCATCCGTTCTGGTCGACCCCTTCTCCACCATTGGGATCGGCCTTCCGGACTGGCTGGGCTTGAATACGTATGGTGATGCCTACATGAGATTGAAGAAGATAGCAATTGCGTACCCGCCGACAAAGCGACGTGGCTACGATGATTACTATCTTATCACGGTGTTTGACATAAGGATTGCCATCAATGCAAGAGGCACTAACGGCAGAGGCTGGCGTTTGTTGGCGGCGGCATATTTGTACCCCTACATGTTCGAAGCCGTCGTGCGCCATCTAGGCTGCATCTTCGCGGTGACAAGCCAGGGGACATGTTTCATCTGGTTGCCATCCTACGATACGGGAGATTACGAACGGACTCCACAAACCATCATTTGCATCCCTAATGGTACTCCATTATTTTGCAGGGACCGGTCATCCCGCGATCAAAATAAGATCTTCGATCCTGGATGTGCATTTGCATCTGCGATTCGGTCTAACCTAGAACCTTGTAGCTGACTATGGCATATTGGGATCAACTATCTTAGAAGTTGTTAACCATGGTATCACTGATGTGCAACATGGTCACACAATCTACCACGATCGGACCGTCACCTTCTACCCAGGTATTCCATTTTTAACCCTCTTGCCTTCTCTTTCATTGTTGTACTAGTACTCTACTTACGTACTAGTAGGAGTACTTTTTACCTTGGAGGACGCGTATAGATAGCCAGACCCTTGAAGACTTGAACCCACTAGCTGCCACCTTTTTTATTTTTCCATGTCTTACTATCTCATCCATGTAGCCAAGAGTGGCTATATATAATAAGCCGGTTATTTTACTTCCTCTATACTGGAGTAGTACTATTTGCTGCACATTATTACTGACCGCCATATTTGAGCACAACATTATTATGCATGGACCTTGACTATGTACGTCACCATGTGTCTAGATCTGAGATGTCGCGTTTACCAGATGAACGGCGCCGAGTTCGACCCCCGTGATGCTACCTGGGTGTCGTGGAACACTCTTGGAGAGTACTCGCTTTTCATTGGGGATAGCAACCCCATTGTGAAGTGGATGCCACCTTTCGTGCACGACACGGAAGGCCTACCGTTCATGAAGCATGGTTGTGTCTTCAGTGCGCATCACCAGATGCACGACATGCTGGGACACACTATCCCTGATTTATGCCGCTTCAGCTTGGATGACTCTCCATCGTGTGAAATCGGACGAGAAAGCTGCGACAATGATTCCCATTGCCCACAGCTATGGATCGTGCCATCCATGAAGAACACTTGGGACTGGAACCTGGAGGGGGACATGTAGCCCATCTATAACGTGTAAGTGGAGTACAGTAAATTGTGAATGATAGCGCTGTGAATATATGTAGACTAGTTGTGCACAAATTTATCTCATGAATTGGAGATGAACATGTGTGGCATACTGGCATTTGTCCTGTAGAATTTATTACTAGTAAATGTGTTATGTGTACGTGCAACTTGTGTGGTTGCTGCACGGGCTCCAACACGCTCTTTGAGAAAAAAAGGTGGCACAGCTTTGGATATACGTGACGTGGCGGCATCATACAGTAGCATCATTCGCTATAGTTGTACTCGGTGTAGTACACTCCTACTAGGACGACAACTCCTATAAAACCTTGCGCTTGGCTCTTTGCCTCTTCGGGAGGTTCAACAGTTCGTACTCGTGTGAACCTTGTACTTGGCTCTTCGCCTCTTCCGAAGGTCCAACAATGATTATACTACAGTACACATTATGCTTCTAGCAATCTGACGCCGATTGAACTGCTGCACGTCCACCGTGAGGGTGAGGGCGAGGGAGAGGGAGAGGGCGCTGTAGTCAAAACCCTCTCCTCGTCCTGCGAACCACCACGCACGTGGGCGAGGGAGAGGCGTAGTAAGCAAGCTTCTCCTCATTCGGCGAGTTGACGGGACACATCAAAGCAGTACTAGTACTAGTCCATACTGTGTCCTTTCCGGTTAATACGGCTTAATTTGAAACGAGAAAAATACACTGGCGGTCAACGTATGTAACAATACGCTCTTTACGGTCACTATATATAGTTTTGCGGTGATTATATGATCACTAGCTCATCGTAGAGCACCGTATTGCACCCTACTGACCGAACACATAGTCGACGTGGTACTTTGTTGACTGGTTAAATTGTCACCTGGTTTCTGGGCCCCACCTGTCAGTTGGCAGAGCAAAGAAATTAGCTAAAAAACAAAGAGTGTAGTACATCTACACTTCCAATGCATTTAGCCTTTAATATAAATCAATATTGATTGTCTAATGCACCAACTTGTGCTCTAGATATAGGCTACATGTCTATCCTTAATTACAGCATGCAACGACCTTCATTTAATCTTCATCTCTCAATGGTCGCATGCACACATAAGTCTGCTACTTTTGGGCGTTAATTATGCCCTGGTCAATGTGTAAATCTCTAAATGTACAGTCTTTCATGGATGTAGGGAGTACGTTGAGCACTTGAGCGTGAGCGTGTGTGTTGCGTCGTGTGTTGTGTGCCGCATGGGTGCGTGAGTGTTGCGTGTGTCCATGTGTACGTGTGAGTGTTGCATGTTGCATGCATGCATGCATGCATGGGGCTTACTCCCTCCCATTGACATGTTCATATTTCAAGCTTCCTCTGTTCCCTCCGTATGGTGATACTCCCTCTGTTCCCAAATACGGAGTAAAATCCTCCCTCTGTTCCCAAATACGGAGTAGAATCCTGCCTCTGTTCCCAAATATGAAGTATTTGTCTTTCTAGAGATTTCAACAAGTGACTATGTACGGAGCAAAATGTGTGAAGTGAGCGTAGAGGCATAGGGATAATGTAGAAAGGAAGTCTTCGCGATCCATTATTCCCCATCTCGGTCAGAGAGAACTATTCAACTAGTCTTTGCAGTGAAGTGACAATACACGCTGCAGCAGATGGGACACTTAATTAATAAGCTGAATCAGCGTGTTTGTGTTACTAAATCAGCCTTACCCAATACTGCCATCATGTTTGCCAGTAGAGCATGCTTCTTTCCTCTATTAACTGACATATGGGCCCTCTTGTGGTAGACACATATGTCATCGGTGTAACTATTCACACTCCGAAGGACGGTATATCCTGGTAGTAGTAGTAGAATTGAGATTTAATGCACTTTCTTCCCCGTCTTCCACTATTCTTCCTCCTCTCTTCTTCTTCCTCCTCTCTTCCGCATCGTCGGTCGCACACCATTTCCCCCCGCTCTCTGCTCACCCGCCCGCGCTATCTTCCTTGGAAGCTCGCGCGTACCATATCCCCCCCGCTCACTGCTCGGCCGCACAAGGATAAGCTTCTTTGCTCGCCCGCCCGAATCCACTTCCCCGCTGGCTCGCAGGCACCGAAAACCCAATGGCAAAACCGACTGACACGCAGAGCCGCGATTGGAATTCCCTCCCCGATGTTCTCTTGGAGCAAATCTGTAATCATATGGACCTACTCAGGATTCTCCGTCTGGCCGCATGCTCGGTGTCTTTGTACCGTCTACTCGTCTGCAACCGGCCGACTCATTTCAAGACACCCTGCTTGTTGATGCCCGATCCTAACAGGTGGCCCAGACATGCTACCACTACCCGTCCACATGTCCTTCATGCGCGGCCACTACTGGGCGGGCATGAAGGCCAACTGGGTCATCCTCATCCACCAATCCGGTAGTCCATGGTGTCTCGTGGATATCTATACCGAGCGAGAGATCACCCTTCCATCTTTGGATACGGCCACCATCGAGCCTCGCAGCGCGCCGGACACTCCTGCCTACTACGCACGAGACGCGTCGAGCTTTTGGCTCGACCTCTGTTTGCTGAAGGTTGATTTCTGCGAAGTGCCCACACCATTAGAAGGCTACATGGATTACAAGCTCATTGCCGTGTTCAACATGGGATTAGTCTATCTGGAATCTGGTCGCCATATATGGTTATGGCTCATCGTCGATCATCTTTACCTAACACTTCTGTCTCATGCTATAGTGCATGATGGCATCGTTTATGCGGTCGACGCATAGATTGGCTGCCTATACTGGTGGAATCTATCGTCGTGTAATTGTTCTATCTCATCTCACCTTTACCTTAAGAATATGACTGCCTATTCATTGTTACAAATTTAGAATATATAGTATGTCTATAACCACATCATTGCTATATGTTCTTCTCATTTCCTAGATTTTTATGACCGCACATGTTATTGTTAGAGTTGATATGAGAACAATTGGTATCTAATGATTGTTAGAATAGATATTATGAGTATAACCTCATGATTGCTATATGTTACTCTCATTTCCAGGATTTTTATAACAATGCATGTTATTGCTTAGAGTTCATATGATAACAGTAGTAAGTGCTATGGTAGAATATTAGTAGGCCATGTCATATCTATTTTTCTCTCATTGTTACATGATGTTTGAACCATGATATATTGCTAGAATATGAAAGCCATTGGCTTATTTTTTTTAACTTGGGGTATGATTATGACCACGGCATTGCAATTCTTTGTCTATGATATGTGTCACTGTTATAACAATCTTAATTCCACACATACTCTGAACATGATTGTTTCTTTTTGTCTTTTTGGTCTCCAATTTGAATTGTTGCAGCAGACACAAATGCGCTGGCCTTCATGATTCCAGGACCTGGAATCATACCAGCCAATGGGTGGTGGTTTATCGCTCGTTCAGCTGACGGTGGTCATTTGATGCTCATTTGCACGTACCAAATTGACCAAACCATTTCATCAAACCGCATGCAGTACAATGCATGGGGCGTTCATGACATTGATGGCTATGGCTGCTTCATGTTCAAGAAAGATCCCAGCTCCGTTGGGCCAGGTGTATTCAACTGGAGGCGGGTTTACAACCTCGGCAACCACTCCATGTTCCTTGGGCTCAATTATCCGATCATCCAACCAATCATCGATCATATCACCGGCAATGCTTACCGTGCTATGCCACTTCCATTTGCCAGGGGAGGGCTAAGTTTAGACATCATACCATGGGTTTCGTGAATCACCATATCCAGAGATTCGCCGACACAGCTTGTTGCTAGATAATCTTCAGTGTGTGAAAGGCATCAAGCTTCCATGCGATGGATGGCTCTTGCAAACCCGACATGCGGCGATGTGGTTCATGCCAATAGCAAATATGCACAATTTGATTCGTACTGATATGTAGACTGAGCCATGTATTCTGCTACTGTAGCACGACCCTCTTTTGTTGGATATTATGTATTGTTGTTAGTTTGAAGCACCCCTCTGGTTTGAAGGATAGATACCTTTCTGGGATCAAGTGCATCCTAACTCACTTGCACAGGATGTACTGATAATGATGATGGAGATGTTGTGAAGTATATATATATATATATATATATATATATATATATATATATATATATATATATATATATATATATATATATATATATATATATATCACTTAGGCTTCAAGTGCGTACTTGTTAGTTAAACCTATGGTTAAAATGTGACACTAAATACGACTATTAAGTAGTACAATAGTAGTACTACTATACGTCGGTCAAATTGTTCATCATGTCCACACATTGAATTGACGTGATAACACGCTGCACGTGAGGTGACACTAGAATCCCGGTGGCGTGTTCGGGTATTCTGAACTTCAGATTTGGAGTACCACTTATCTGTTGAAATCTTTCATTATTCACTTAAAATAGTCGATTGATCATACATTGAGTACCATATAACTGGAATTAACCCATGCAAGTCGAAGAAGGATTGGTCGGTGCTGCCGGTTGGCGTCAAGTTCGATCCCACGGACCAGGAGCTGGTCGAGCACCTTGAGGTCAAAGTGAGTGCTGACAGCTCGAGATCTCACCCTCTCATCGATTTTTTCATACCAACCATCTACAGTGAGCATGGCATATGATACACCCATCCCAAGAAACCTCCAGGTAAGACGCTGATCGGCCGTCTATTTGCACAAACATATTCCTTTGTTCATAGCTCAATTTTTTTTAGATGCAGACCTGGTGAAGCAATTACAATTTGACAGTTAATAAAAAGTGAAACAAGTGACTGCATCATGCCAAAGATGTTCTGAAAATGCCAACTACGTACACTAAAACATGTATTCGACAATACTGCAGGTATCACACTGAGTGGCCTAAGCAAGCATTTCTTCCAGCGCAATTCCAGGGCGTTCAAGAGGGGCACGTGGACACGTGGCAAGATACAGTCGAGTGCGGCATGCACGCGATGTGGCACAACACCGGTAATACCTTGCCGGTGATGGTCAACGGCCGTCAGACGGGAGCAAAAAGGTTCTGGTGCTGCACACCAACAAGAACTTCGACCAGTAGAGGACTAACTAGGTGATACACCAGTACCACCTCGGGGACCTGGAGCAAGAGAAGGAGCGGGAGCTGGTCCTCTGCATGATTTTCTACCAGACGAATACTTGGGCCAGGAGTAAAAACATTATAAGGTAGTTTGGTATTGGTACTTGTACTACCTTGTTGTTCGTGTAATGCCCCGGATGTAATACTTTCCCTTTTGGGTATATAATATATCTCATGCTTCATCTATTTCCATTTCGGGTTCTTTGTCTTTCGGGTTTTCATCGTTTTGTTGTGTGAGTATGTGGCATTCATTAATATCATGTAGACATGTGCATTGCATTGCATTTGTGTTGTCGGTTGCATCCGGTTCGTCGCGTTCCTTCCCGTTGTCCGTTTCGCGTTCCGGAGCTCCCTCACGTGTCCGTGACGTCCCGTAGGCCTACTTTGTTGTTTGGGTGTGTTACGTTACCGGTGTGCCCCGAGGTTGTTGTGTGTGTTGTTGTTTTGTTGTGTGCAACCCGCCTCTCAAATCTCATCGCGTTTGGACTCCGTGTGCTATCCCAACAGTTATTTGTGTGGGTCCAATGTGCCTTCACTTTGTGTCCCGGAAACACCCCTACTGCAGTCTACTACCCTCTACTAGGCCCATCTAGACTACCCCCGCGATCGGATCCGTCGGATCGGATCGGAGGGCTCCTAACACCCCCCCACAAACCTAACCCTAGCAGATCTGCTATATAATAGACCTAGGTCTATTTTTTTGGGCATTCCCTAGCTTCTTCTCCACCTCAAAAATTTGGATCCACCAGCTCCCTTTCTCCACTTGGCATTCTCCCCGCAGAAATCACCGGCTCGAAGCAACCCTCGCAGATCCGATCGAGCTGGGTCAACGACCCCTTCGCACCTCCCTCCGCCCGGCCGATCGATCTCCCCGCGCCAGCCGCGCCAGCCCAACGGCTCATTCGCCTCCCAGGACCACATCCCCGAGCGATCCAGCCTCGGCTCTCCGATCCGCCAAGCCAGCGATCTGGCCCAGGGGCCACATCATCGCACCGCTGGGCTCCCTCCCTCGCAACCGCTTCGGGCCCATCCGCCGGTTCCCGCTCTTCGCCTCTTCGCCTCGCCAAGCCAGCGAAGGGGCCGCCGCTCCACCCGCAGCGCCCGCCTGGGCCTCCTCGCCGCCGCGAGGCCCACAGCTTCCCGCGCCGAGGCCGCCTCCCTCCGGGCCTCCCCGCCTGGGCCGGCCGCCTCCCGCGCCCCTCTGCCGGCCCGAGGCCTCTCCAGCGCAGGCCGTCCCGCGTCCCGCCGGCTGGGCCCTCCCAGGCCGGACCCGATCCGCACCACTGGGCCGCCGCCGCTCAGATCTGCTTCCCCGAGCCCATCTCCACTTTTCAGATCTGAGGTTGACTTCCCCTCTTTTCTCTAAGTCCTAGTAATTTAGTTGCTGATGCTATTTTCAAACATGCATAACTTTTTGTGTGTTTCTCCGATTCGCGCATATAGCATGTCCAGACGTTCGTGGTGAATAGCACTACGTTTTATCTGTTGTTGTCATGCATGTTAGAGATCATCTAGGTGCTTGTTTTGCTGTTGCAAGAGTGCATCATGATATAAACTGCTGCTATGTGATGTTTTTATGCCATCTTTGCCATGTGATATCTTTTAGCTCGTTTGTCCGAATGATGCAAATGACATGTCCACGTGTTCGTCTTGCCATGCTCTACATGTTGTATGTGCTAGGTAGCATGATAGATTTATTATTGCCATGTTTATCATCGTTGCAAAGTGCCATGTGGCTGTGATGTTGTTTCACTTGTTATGAAATGCCATCTTGTTGAGCTCGTTGCTATCGTTGTGTTTATCTCCATGAAGCATGCTTGTGTGTTTTGGGATCACCATCGTGTGTACTTTGATGAGGTGCTTACCTCTTGCCATGTTTAGTTACGAGGTGACTTAAACATGCTCTTTTAGATGCCATGATGAAATTGCTGTTTTAGGACTTAGTGGTTTTTCACTAAGTCTGAAATCTGTAACGTTCCGATGCCATGTTCGTGTGATGTTCTAGGACAAACCATGTTAGTTTTGGAGTGGATCTTGATTGTTCCTTGTAGTATATATTGTTGTCTTTCCATTCATGTCCTCACATGTCTATTTAAGTGGCTGTAGCATGTTTATCTTTTGCTCCAAAGTTTCAATAAAATTCTGCTGCCAGAATTTTATTGTCAAGTTCAATATGTCCAAGATCATTGCTATTGATCCGTGGCTCCGTTGGGGGTGCACCTTTGGACTTAGTTGCTGTAGTATATGTCTAGTTTGTGTTCATGTTCTTTTCCATGACATTTGAGTGCTGTAGCTTAATTATTTTGTCCTCCGAAGTTGCTATGTTGCTGTAATTTTCAGCTTTCGCTCATTTCTTGTTTCGGGCATAACTTTTAGCCCGTAACTCTGATTTCAGCGAATCTTATATGTAACTTGATTGATTTTCCGTGTAGAATCATAATATCAGATTGTTATCATGTTTTGAGGTGTTTTGCTTGAGTGCTATTTTCCGTGCTCCGTGTGCATCCTTAGTGCATCCATCATGCATTCATCTTTTTCGAGTGCGCATTGCATCTTGTTGATTGGTGCTTGGTGTGATTGTTTTGTTTAGAGCCAGAAGCAGAGTCCGAGTTCGAGTACGAGCACGAGGTTTCCAACGAGGTTGAGCACGAGGACCCTTCTTACGATCCGAACGACTTCTCTTCAGGCAAGATGACCGAACCCCGATAACATTACTATCTTTGCCTATTGCTAGTAGATCCGCTCTATAGTTTTGCCTCGATGCCCATGATCTTCTTGTCAGCCTCCTACTTGTAACCATTGCATGTTTAACCAACCTACCTATGCAAACCGTTGCTTGGCTAAGTACGCTTCGCTCAGCCCATCTTATAGCATTGCTAGTTGCAGGTGAAGATTGAAGATCCTTGCTTCATGTTGAAGTTTGGTTGGGTTATATCACACTATAGAAATGCTTAAAATGAAATCATCTATACATTGGCAAGGGTGGAAGGCTAAGCCTTTTGCTTGGTGATTTGTTCCACTCATGCCGTTAGGAACCGTATAAACCGGTGTTATGTTCCTTGATTATGCGTTCCTAACACGGTTGGGGTGTATGGGACCCCTCGATAAACCGCTAAGTGCTAAGTCTTTTCCAGCAAGTCCCAACATTGGTACTATTTGCCTAATAACAAACTAAACTTGCATAGGGAGTTATAAACCCTTTTTCTTAATCAACAACCCCGGGCCAGTGCTCCACATGAGTGTTGGTCCGAAATGAGCGGACTGCGGGGCCACCTCAAGGAAACTCGAGGTCTGGTAAAAACCCGTAGGATGTCTCATCCGGTCATGGCCTGACACGAGATACGCGCGGCTACTATCAGGGTGTCGGCATGCCGGGAGGATTTGCTGGATTAGCCTTACCTTAGTTCGGTATATCTTGAGCACGGGATTCCGAGGATACTCGGGTCTTCCCACTTTGGAGTTGCGACTCCGCGGATCGTGGGCTTGTAATGGGTCAAGTTGGAACACCCCTGCAGGGTTTGAACTTTCGAAAGCCGTGACCGCGGTTATGTGGCAGATGGGAGCTTGTTAATATCCGGTTGTAGATAACTTGACACAATGTTTCTAATACACTACCAGCGTGTGTTCCGTGACTGTCAATTTCCGAATAGGGATTCGGGAGTTGAACACGGAGGGGTTATGATTGATGAGCTTGTAGCTAGGATCACTTCGTGATCACTTCTCGACCGAGGCTTTCTCTTCTCGCTCTCACTCACGTAAGCTAGTTGCTAGTTGCTGCTGCAGACACTTATTCTTTTCTTCAGCCTTATCCTCTCCCAAGGCTTAGACAGTCTTGTTACCCGGAAACGGGATTGCTGAGTCCTCTGTGGCTCATAGTTACTTCACTACACCAGATGCAGGTCCAGCTGTGAGCTATCCAGGTGATGGCACCGAGCTGGATTGGGAGTACGACGAGGAGCGTAGTCTGTACTATGTGCGATACCCGGATTATCAGTAGTGGAGACTCCTATTAGGATTCGATCCGCCTGTGGATGTTATTTAAGTTTGGTATCTTGACATTTGGTTTTGCCCTTAGAGGGTTGTGATATTCTTAATGTATGATGATTGAGACATGTTATGTAATTGTGTGACGTGGCGAGTGTAAGCCAACTATTTATGTTTACAATCCCCTCTTTTACATGAGTTGTGCAAAGATTACCAAACTTGAGATCATTCTAGGATGGACTTATGCCTTTAAGTCGTGCTTCGACACGTAGGTGGTATAACTCCATCCTGGGCATTACAAGTTGGTATTCAGAGCCTTCTCCGACCTAGGAGCCCCCACTGTTTGATCGAATCGTTGACGGTCGAGTCTAGGCACACACTGAAAAACTTTTTGAGTCCTATATTATATCGGAGAGTAGGATTTCTTTGCTTCTCATCCCCTTTCTCTCTGGTGAGGACTCCTGACGACTACTCTTGTCTCTCCTATCTTCAAAAATTGCACAAATTTTTTTTTAGGAATCCCGCGAGTATTCTGGGATTGTTTCGATGTTCTTGTGACAAGGATATTGTTCTCGATGCCTTCTGTTCCCGGGGAGTTGAGCTTCGGGGTATTGTTGTCACAAGCATATCGCGGCAGTACTAAATACTTAAGACGGCCGACATTGAAAATCTCTCCTATACGGCCAGTGGCAAGATAACCCCGACATCACCCAGTACTGGGGAGGTAGTTCGGGAGTATTGCCATAGCTTGTTATAGTGGATGCTTTTCGAAGGTCCGAGGTACACAGTTTCCGAGAAAGACTGGTTATGTGTTGAAGGATGGATACACCTGGATGTAGGTTTAGAGTTGATTGCGCGGTGCTTCCCGTGTATCCCCAACACCTGATTGCATAACTGGAATCTTTCGGAAATCTATAGGTGGGTTTATCCAGTAGATCGTAGGCATTCTTCCAACGAATGCAGGTTAGTGAGTTCGGGGTTCTACATTGAGTGAAGTGGTTTATGACCGATGTTACTATCAGGATTTGCATCTTAAAGGGTCCTTGGCTATGCTGATCCGGGGATTGCAAAACCTTTTCATAACGCGTTCATATGTTTTCAGCACAAAGATGTTAGAATGAAACTCCTCTCTTGTGTTTGTTCCCATCCGTACCTTGTTGTTTTCTTATTTTCATTTTATCTTCTATGTGGCTTCTCGTGAAGATTGATGTTATCATTTAACTGAGAATTTCATTCGTTCCTCTTGTTCGAATGATTTCATTCGTTCTTATTGTTCGAATGATTATTGTGAAGACTTGATGCAATTCATGCCATTGATTCAGCTTATACCTTTTGTCAATCAATTGCTGATTCGTGGTCATCTCTTTCAGGATGGCTCCGAAAAGGTTCCCAACGCTAACCCAGAGGTGGAAGAGGTCCCAGATCATCCTCCTTCCCCTCCTCCTCCGCCTGAGGCTTGGAGAGCAATTATGCAGACTACAGCTCAGAACACCCAGTTGATGATGCAGATGATGCAGCAGATGCAAGCTAATCAAGCTAATCAGGGTATTCCAGGGAACCAAGGCAACTTCTTCAACCAGCAGCAGCATGCTACTCTTAACCAGTTCTTGGCCAACAATCCTAAAGCTTTCAGTTACTGTGTCGACCCTCTTGATGCTGAAGATTGGTTAACCGATATAAAGAAGCATTTTGAGTGCAGTAACGTGAAGGAAGATGATTATGTGAAGTTTGCAGCCTTCCAACTGAAAGATCAAGCAGCTGACTGGTGGCAGCAGTACAAAGACTCCAGGCCAGGTCAAGTGATCTCTTGGGAGAATTTCTGCAAGGTCTTTCGCTCGCACCACATTCCTACAAGTGTCATCGAGGGTATGCGTGAGCAATTCCGCAACCTGAAGCAGGGCTCCATGAAAGTCTATCAGTATAATGTCATGTTCCAAAACCTCGCTCGCTATGGTAAGCAAGACATTCCTGATGCCAAGAGTAAAATCTATCAGTTCCGTGGAGGTCTCAAAGATGAACTTCAGCTTGCTCTCACTTTGTTCGAGCCCGATGAATTCGACAAGTTCTATAACATGGCTTTGAAACAAGAAGCAGCTCAGCTTAAGATGGAGGCTTCTAAGAAGAGAATTCGAGATGCCGTTCATTCTTCCTCATCATCTCAGATGGTCTTGAAGCATCAGAAATTCTGGCTTCCTCCTCCTCCAGTGATTCGAGCTCCATACAACAACTCCAACAACTCCAATAACTCCAACAACTCCAATAACTCCAACTACAAGAACTCTAGTGGTCGTGGTTTCTCCCACCCACCCAACCCGAGCAACCAGTCGAAGAAGCAGTTTCAGTCTCAAGGCTCCAAGTCCAGTGGTTCTCATTTCCGTCCTCTCTCAGAAGTGACTTGCAACAAATGCACTCAGAAAGGTCACTATGCCAACAGATGTCCGAATCCGAAGCATCTTCCACCTCCTCCACCTGTGAGTTCAGCTATTGTCAGGCATGATCCAAAGGCAGCAAGGGTCAATCTGATGAATGCAGCACAAGCGGAGAATTCTTCTGATGTCATTTTGGGTAACCTTCCAGAGAACTCTTTTCCTGCTAAAGTGTTATTTGATTCGGGTGCTTCACATTCTTTCATGTCATTCCCATTTGCATCCAAGTATAATGTGGGCACCATGGCCTTGCCAAAGGAGTTGCAAGTGATTTCTCCGAGAAGATGCATGACTTCTAGATTATATGCTCCGGATGTTTCTATTCGCATGGGTGATTATCGATTTTTGGCTTCTCCGGTGATTCTTGGTAATTCTGACATCGACCTCATCCTCGGAATGGATTGGCTTTCTCAGCACGATGCTCACATTGATTGTGCTCAGAAGGAAGTCAAGATGACTCATTCTGATGAAGATGTGATTATCTTTGCCTCAAGGGATAACACTATCAGGCTTTTCTCTCTCAATGATAAGGGCGAAATTAATGCCATATCTCAAATTCCGGTGGTGAACGAATATCAAGACGTCTTTCCTGAAGAACTTCCAGGCATGCCTCCACACCGTCGGGTGGAATTCGTAATTGAACTCGAGCCAGGTACTGAGCCAGCATGCCGGCGTCCATACAAGCTCTCTCCGGATGAATTGAAGGAATTGAAGAAGCAGCTTGATAAGCAGGAGAGTATGGGTCTCATCAGACCTAGTACGTCTCCGTGGGGCTGTGGTGTCTTATTTGTCAAGAAGAAAGATGGCACGGAGCGTCTCTGTGTTGACTACCGGCCTTTGAACAAGAAGACGATTAAGAACAAATATCCGCTTCCCAACATCAACGAACTCTTTGAGCAGCTCAAAGGAGCTAAAGTGTTCTCTAAGCTTGACCTCCGAATGGGCTATCATCAAATTCACATTCCCGAGGAAGACATTCCCAAGACGGCCTTCAGAACGAGCTACGGTTCATACGAGTATACCGTCATGTCCTTCGGTCTCGCCAATGCTCCTCCTAACTTTTCGAGGATGATGCATTACATCTTCAACCCCTATACGGGCGAGTTTGTGCTTGTGTATCTGGATGATATTCTGGTGTTTTCCAAGAATGAAGAAGATCACGAAAAGCACTTACGTCTGGTTCTTGATCGACTCTGAGAGCATAAATTATATGCCAAGTTCTCCAAGTGCGAGTTTTGGCTCAATAAGGTTTTGTACCTGGGCCACATCATCTTAGCTGACGGTATTGCGGTTAATCCCGAGAAAGTTGAAGCAATTTTCAACTGGGAAGCTCCTCAGAACGTCAAGCAGCTCCGCAGTTTTCTGGGTCTTGCCAGCTATTGCAGAAGGTTCGTTGAGAACTTCTCCAAGATTGCCAAGCCTCTTTCCAACTTGCTTCAGAAGAATGTCAAATACTTTTGGTCTCCAGAGTGTGAAGTGGCATTCAAAACTCTCAAAGAGAAGCTTGTCTCTGCTCCAGTTCTGACTCCTCCAGATGAAACCAAGCCCTATGAAGTATTCTGTGATGCTTCTCTTCAAGGTCTTGGTGGTGTGCTTATGCAAGATAAGAGAATTGTGGCATACACTTCTCGTCAGCTCAAGCCAAGTGAGAAGAACTATCCCACACATGATCACGAGCTAGCAGCTGTGGTACATGCTCTGATTACGTGGAGACATCTGTTGTTGGGCAGAAAGGTCGACATCTTCACTGATCACAAGAGCTTGAAGTACATCTTCACACAGCCGCATCTGAACCTCCGCCAGACTCGTTGGGTTGAAATGATCCAAGAGTATAATCCCAGTATTGAATACACTCCTGGAAGGCGAATGTGATTGCAGATGCTTTCAGCAGAAAGGCATATTGCAACAGCCTTCTTATAAAGCCGTGCCAGCCTGAGCTTTGTGAAGCTTTCAGGAAACTCAACCTCCAAGTTGTTCCGCAGGGTTTTCTTGCAAATCTTCAAATTGCTCCTACCTTGGAAGATCAAGTCCGTGAGGCCCAACTAAGTGATACCATGGTGAAGAAAGTGAAACATGCTATTGCTAAGGGCATTCCGAAATACAAGTGCTTCCGTGTTGATGAGAGAGATACCTTGTTCTTCGAGGACAGACTCGTTGTTCCCAAAGGTGATCTCAGGAAGCTCATAATGGAAGAAGCTCATGATTCTCTCCTTTCCATTCATCCTGGCAGTTCCAACATGTATCAAGATCTCAAGCAGTCTTACTGGTGGACACGCATGAAAAGGGAAATTGCCCAATTCGTGAATGAATGTGATGTATGCAGAAGAGTGAAAGCAGAACATCAACGTCCAGCCGGTCTTCTCCAACCTCTTCCTATCCCCGAGTGGAAGTTCGACCACATTGGAATGGACTTCGTCACTGGCTTTCCTAAATCCAAGCGAGGAAATGATGCTATCTTTGTGGTGATTGACAAGCTTACCAAAGTCGCTCACTTCCTGCCAGCCAAAGAATCAATCAATGCAGCTCAACTTGCAGAGCTGTACACTTCCAGAATTGTGTCCCTACATGGCATTCCTCAAGTGATATCCTCAGACCGTGGAAGTTTGTTCACTTCAAGGTTCTGGGACTCCTTTCAGTCCGCCATGGGCACTAAGATCAGGTTCAGCACTGCTTTTCACCCTCAGACTAGTGGTCAAGTCGAGCGCGTGAATCAGATTCTAGAAGACATGCTCAGAGCCTGTGTCATCTCCTTCGGCATGAAATGGCAAGACTGCCTTCCATTTGCCGAGTTCTCTTACAACAACAGCTTTCAAGCAAGTGCAGGCAAAGCACCGTTTGAAATTCTCTATGGCAGAAAGTGCCGTACCCCTCTCAACTGGTCTGAAACAGGCGAACGTCAACTTCTTGGCAATGACTTGATCTCAGAAGCCGAAGAAATGTGCAAAGTCATACGTGAGAATCTCAAGGCCGCTCAGTCGCGTTAGAAGAGCTACTATGACGACAAGCATCGTGATTTGGCTTTCAACATCGGTGATCATGTCTATCTCCGAGTTTCTCCGACGAAAGGCACCCAAAGATTCGGTATCAAAGGAAAACTTGCTCCTAGATACGTCGGTCCTTTCAAGATTCTTGGCAAAAGAGGCGATCTAGCCTACCAACTTGAGCTCCCTCCCAACTTCGCAAATGTTCATGATGTCTTCCATGTGTCTCAACTT
This sequence comes from Secale cereale, assembly GCA_902687465.1. Lineage (NCBI taxonomy): Eukaryota > Viridiplantae > Streptophyta > Magnoliopsida > Poales > Poaceae > Secale > Secale cereale. Next base: position 201,500,451 of record LR738712.1, read on the forward strand.
CGCAAATGCTTCAAGGCACCTGAGCGCATGATTCCGTTTGAAGAGATTGATCTTCAACAAGACCTGTCCTACCGAGAGCATCCCGTTGCCATTCTCGAAGAAACCGAACGCAAGACCCGCAACAAGTCCATCAAATTTCTGAAAGTCAAGTGGTCACATCACATCGACCGAGAAGCTACCTGGGAACGAGAAGATCATCTTCGTTCCGAGTACCCTTCCTTTTTCCAGTCCTAGATCTCGGGACGAGATCTTTTTGTAGTAGAGGAGAGTTTGTAATGCCCCGGATGTAATACTTTCCCTTTTGGGTATATAATATATCTCAGGCTTCATCTATTTCCATTCCGGGTTCTTTGTCTTTCAGGTTTTCGTCGTTTTGTTGTGTGAGTATGTGGCATTCATTCATATCATGTAGACATGTGCATTGCATTGCATTTGTGTTGTCGGTTGCATCCGGTTCGTCGTGTTCCTTCCCGTTGTCCGTTTCGCGTTCCGGAGCTCCCTCACGTGTCCGTGACGTCCCGTAGGCCTACTTTGTTGTTTGGGCGTGTTACGTTACCGGTGTGCCGCGAGGTTGTTGTGTGTGTTGTTGTTTTGTTGTGTGCAACCCGCCTCTCAAATCTCGTCGCGTTTGGACTCCGTGTGCTATCCCAACAGTTATTTGTGTGGGTCCAATGTGCCTTCACTTTGTGTCCCGGAAACACCCCTACTGCAGTCTACTACCCTCTTCTAGGCCCATCTAGACTACCCCCGCGATCGGATCCGTCGGATCGGATCGGAGGGCTCCTAACACCCCCCCACAAACCTAACCCTAGCAGATCTGCTATATAATAGACCTAGGTCTTTGTTTTTGGGCATTCCCTAGCTTCTTCTCCACCTCAAAAATTTGGATCCACCAGCTCCCTTTCTCCACTTGGCATCCTCCGCGCAGAAATCACCGGCTCGAAGCAACCCTCGCAGATCCGATCGAGCTGGGTCAACGACCCCTTCGCACCTCCCTCCGCCCGGCAGATCGATCTCCCCGCGCCAGCCGCGCCAGCCCAACGGCTCGTTCGCCGCCCAGGACCACATCCCCGAGCGATCCAGCCTCGGCTCTCCGATCTGCCAGGCCAGTGATCTGGCCCAGGGGCCACATCATCGCACCGCTGGGCTCCCTCCCTCGCAGCCGCTTCGGGCCCATCCGCCGGTTCCCGCTCTTCGCCTCTTCGCCTCGCCAAGCCAGCGACGGGGCCGCCGCTCCACCCGCAGCGCCCGCCTGGGCCTCCTCGCCGCCGCGAGGCCCACAGCTTCCCGCGCTGAGGCCGCCTCCCTCCGGGCCTCCCCGCCTGGGCTGGCCGCCTCCCGCGCCCCTCCGTCGGCCCGAGGCCTCTCCAGCGCAGGCCGTCCCGCGTCCCGCCGGCTGGGCCCTCCCAGGCCGGACCCGATCCGCACCAGTGGGCCGCCGCCGCTCAGATCTGCTTCCCCGAGCCCATCTCCACTTTTCAGATCTGAGGTTGACTCCCCCTCTTTTCTCTAAGTCCCAGTAATTTAGTTGTTGATGCTATTTTCAAACATGCATAACTTTTTGTGTGTTGCTCCGATTCGCGCATATAGCATGTCCAGACGTTCGTGGTGAATAGCACTACGTTTTATCTGTTGTTGTCATGCATGTTAGAGATCATCTAGGTGCTTGTTTTGCTGTTGCAAGAGTGCATCATGATATAAACTGCTGCTATGTGATGTTTTTATGCCATCTTTGCCATGTGATATCTTTTAGCTCGTTTGTCCGAATGATGCAAATGACATGTCCACGTGTTCGTCTTGCCATGCTCTACATGTTGTATGTGCTAGGTAGCATGATAGATTTATTCTTGCCATGTTTATCATCGTTGCAAAGTGCCATGTGGCTGTGATGTTGTTTCACTTGTTTTGAAATGCCATCTTGTTGAGCTCGTTGCTATCGTTGTGTTTATCTCCATGAAGCATGCTTGTGTGTTTTGGGATCACCATCGTGTGTACTTTGATGAGGTGCTTACCTCTTGCTATGTTTAGTTTCGAGGTGACTTAAACATGCTCTTTTAGATGCCATGATGAAATTTCTGTTTTAGGACTTCGTGGTTTTTCACTAAGTCTGAAATCTGTAACGTTCCGATGCCATGTTCGTGTGATGTTCTAGGACAAACCATGTTAGTTTTGGAGTGGATCTTGATTGTTCCTTGTAGTATATATTGTTGTCTTTCCATTCATGTCCTCACATGTCTATTTAAGTGGCTGTAGCATGTTTATCTTTTGCTCCAAAGTTTCAATAAAATTCTGCTGCCAGAATTTTATTGTCAAGTTCAATATGTCCAAGATCATTGCTATTGATCCGTGGCTCCGTTGGGGTGCACCTTTGGACTTAGTTGCTGTAGTATATGTCTAGTTTGTGTTCATGTTCTTTTCCATGACATTTGAGTGCTGTAGCTTAATTATTTTGTGCTCCGAAGTTGCTATGTTGCTGTAATTTTCAGCTTTCGCTCATTTCTTGTTTCGGGCATAACTTTTAGCCCGTAACTCCGATTTCAGCGAATCTTATATGTAACTTGATTGATTTTCCGTGTAGAATCATAATATCAGATTGTTGTCATGTTTTGAGGTGTTTTTCTTGAGTGCTATTTTCCGTGCTCCGTGTGCATCCTTAGTGCATCCATCATGCATTCATCTTTTTCGAGTGCGCATTGCATCTTGTTGATTGGTGCTTGGTGTGATTGTTTTGTTTAGAGCCGGAAGCAGAGTCCGAGTTCGAGTACGAGCACGAGGTTTCCAACGAGGTTGAGCACGAGGACCCTTCTTACGATCCGAACGACTTCTCTTCAGGCAAGATGACCGAACCCCGATAACATTACTATCTTTGCCTATTGCTAGTAGATCCGCTCTATAGTTTTGCCTCGATGCCCATGATCTTCTTGTCAGCCTCCTACTTGTAACCATTGCATGTTTAACCAACCTACCTATGCAAACCGTTGCTTGGCTAAGTACGCTTCGCTCAGCCCTTCTTATAGCATTGCTAGTTGCAGGTGAAGATCGAAGATGCTTGCTTCATGTTGAAGTTTGGTTGGGTTATATCACACTATAGAAATGCTTAAAATGAAATCATCTATACATTGGCAAGGGTGGAAGGCTAAGCCTTTTGCTTGGTGATTTGTTCCACTCATGCCGTTAGGAACCGTATAAACCGGTGTTATGTTCCTTGATTATGCGTTCCTAACACGGTTGGGGTGTATGGGACCCCCTCGATAAACCGCTAAGTGCTAAGTCTTTTCCAGCAAGTCCCAACATTGGTACTATTTGCCTAATAACAAACTAAACTTGCATAGGGAGTTATAAACCCTTTTTCTTAATCAACAACCCCGGGCCAGTGCTCCACATGAGTGTTGGTCCGAAATGAGCGGACTGCGGGGCCACCTCAAGGAAACTCGAGGTCTGGTAAAAACCCGTAGGATGTCTCATCCGGTCGTGGCCTGAGACGAGATACGCGCGGCTACTATCAGGGTGTCGGCACGCCGGGAGGATTTGCTGGATTAGCCTTACCTTAGTTCGGTATATCTTGAGCACGGGATTCCGAGGATACTCGGGTCTTCCCACTTTGGAGTTGTGACTCCGCGGATCGTGGGCTTGTAATGGGTCAAGTTGGAACACCCCTGCAGGGTTTGAACTTTCGAAAGCCGTGCCCGCGGTTATGTGGCAGATGGGAGCTTGTTAATATCCGGTTGTAGATAACTTGACACAATGTTTCTAATACACTACCAGCGTGTGTTCCGTGACTGTCAATTTCCGAATAGGGATTCGGGAGTTGAACACGGAGGGGTTATGATTGATGAGCTTGTAGCTAGGATCACTTCGTGATCACTTCTCGACCGAGGCTTTCTCTTCTCGCTCTCACTCACGTAAGCTAGTTGCTAGTTGCTGCTGCAGACACTTATTCTTTTCTTCAGCCTTATCCTCTCCCAAGGCTTAGACAGTCTTGTTACCCGGAAACGGGATTGCTGAGTCCTCTGTGGCTCACAGTTACTTCACTACACCAGATGCAGGTCCAGCTGTGAGCTATCCAGGTGATGGCACCGAGCTGGATTGGGAGTACGACGAGGAGCGTAGTCGGTACTATGTGCGATACCCGGATGATCAGTAGTGGAGACTCCTATTAGGATTCGATCCACCTGTGGATGTTATTTAAGTTTGGTATCTTGACATTTGGTTTTGCCCTTAGAGGGTTGTGATATTCTTAATGTATGATGATTGAGACATGTTATGTAATTGTGTGACATGGCGAGTGTAAGCCAACTATTTATGTTTACAATCCCCTCTTTTACATGAGTTGTGCAAAGATTACCAAACTTGAGATCATTCTAGGATGGACTTATGCCTTTAAGTCGTGCTTCGACACGTAGGTGGTATAACTCCATCCTGGGCATTACAAGTTGGTATTCAGAGCCTTCTCCGACCTAGGAGCCCCCACTGTTTGATCGAATCGTTGACGGTCGAGTCTAGGCACACACTGAAAAACTTTTTGAGTCCTATATTATATCGGAGAGTAGGATTTCTTTGCTTCTCATCCCCTTTCTCTCTGGTGAGGACTCCTGACGACTACTCTTGTCTCTCCTATCTTCAAAAATTGCACAAATTTTTTTTTAGGAATCCCGCGAGTATTCTGGGATTGTTTCGATGTTCTTGTGACAAGGATATTGTTCTCGATGCCTCCTGTTCCCGGGGAGTTGAGCTTCGGGGTATTGTTGTCACAAGCATATCGCGGCAGTACTAAATACTTAAGACGGCCGACATTGAAAATCTCTCCTATACGGCCAGTGGCAAGATAACCCCGACATCACCCAGTACTGGGGAGGTAGTTCGGGAGTATTGCCATAGCTTGTTATAGTGGATGCTTTTCGAAGGTCCGAGGTACACAGTTTCCGAGAAAGACTGGTTATGTGTTGAAGGATGGATACACCTGGATGTAGGTTTAGAGTTGATTGCGCGGTGCTTCCCGTGTATCCCCAACACCTGATTGCATAACTGGAATCTTTCGGAAATCTATAGGTGGGTTTATCCAGTAGATCGTAGGCATTCTTCCAACGAATGCAGGTTAGTGAGTTCGGGGTTCTACATTGAGTGAAGTGGTTTATGACCGATGTTACTATCAGGATTTGCATCTTAAAGGGTCCTTGGCTATGCTGATCCGGGGATTGCAAAACCTTTTCGTAACGCGTTCATATGTTTTCAGCACAAAGATGTTAGAATGAAACTCCTCTCTTGTGTTTGTTCCCATCCGTACCTTGTTATTTTCTTATTTTCATTTTATCTTCTATGTGGCTTCTCGTGAAGATTGATGTTATCATTTAACTGAGAATTTCATCCGTTCCTCTTGTTCGAATGATTTCATTCGTTCTTATTGTTCGAATGATTATTGTGAAGACTTGATGCAATTCATGCCATTGATTCAGCTTATACCTTTTGTCAATCAATTGCTGATTCGTGGTCATCTCTTTCAGGATGGCTCCGAAAAGGTTCCCAACGCTAACCCAGAGGTGGAAGAGGTCCCAGATCATCCTCCTTCCCCTCCTCCTCCGCCTGAGGCTTGGAGAGCAATTATGCAGACTACAGCTCAGAACACCCAGTTGATGATGCAGATGATGCAGCAGATGCAAGCTAATCAAGCTAATCAGGGTATTCCAGGGAACCAAGGCAACTTCTTCAACCAGCAGCACCATGCTACTCTTAACCAGTTCTTGGCCAACAATCCTAAAGCTTTCAGTTACTGTGTCGACCCTCTTGCCTTCAGAACGAGCTACGGTTCATACGAGTATACCGTCATGTCCTTCGGTCTCGCCAATGCTCCTCCTAACTTTTCGAGGATGATGCATTACATCTTCAACCCCTATACGGGCGAGTTTGTGCTTGTGTATCTGGATGATATTCTGGTGTTTTCCAAGAATGAAGAAGATCACGAAAAGCACTTACGTCTGGTTCTTGATCGACTCTGAGAGCATAAATTATATGCCAAGTTCTCCAAGTGCGAGTTTTGGCTCAATAAGGTTTTGTACCTGGGCCACATCATCTTAGCTGACGGTATTGCGGTTAATCCCGAGAAAGTTGAAGCAATTTTCAACTGGGAAGCTCCTCAGAACGTCAAGCAGCTCCGCAGTTTTCTGGGTCTTGCCAGCTATTGCAGAAGGTTCGTTGAGAACTTCTCCAAGATTGCCAAGCCTCTTTCCAACTTGCTTCAGAAGAATGTCAAATACTTTTGGTCTCCAGAGTGTGAAGTGGCATTCAAAACTCTCAAAGAGAAGCTTGTCTCTGCTCCAGTTCTGACTCCTCCAGATGAAACCAAGCCCTATGAAGTATTCTGTGATGCTTCTCTTCAAGGTCTTGGTGGTGTGCTTATGCAAGATAAGAGAATTGTGGCATACACTTCTCGTCAGCTCAAGCCAAGTGAGAAGAACTATCCCACACATGATCACGAGCTAGCAGCTGTGGTACATGCTCTGATTACGTGGAGACATCTGTTGTTGGGCAGAAAGGTCGACATCTTCACTGATCACAAGAGCTTGAAGTACATCTTCACACAGCCGCATCTGAACCTCCGCCAGACTCGTTGGGTTGAAATGATCCAAGAGTATAATCCCAGTATTGAATACACTCCTGGAAGGCGAATGTGATTGCAGATGCTTTCAGCAGAAAGGCATATTGCAACAGCCTTCTTATAAAGCCGTGCCAGCCTGAGCTTTGTGAAGCTTTCAGGAAACTCAACCTCCAAGTTGTTCCGCAGGGTTTTCTTGCAAATCTTCAAATTGCTCCTACCTTGGAAGATCAAGTCCGTGAGGCCCAACTAAGTGATACCATGGTGAAGAAAGTGAAACATGCTATTGCTAAGGGCATTCCGAAATACAAGTGCTTCCGTGTTGATGAGAGAGATACCTTGTTCTTCGAGGACAGACTCGTTGTTCCCAAAGGTGATCTCAGGAAGCTCATAATGGAAGAAGCTCATGATTCTCTCCTTTCCATTCATCCTGGCAGTTCCAACATGTATCAAGATCTCAAGCAGTCTTACTGGTGGACACGCATGAAAAGGGAAATTGCCCAATTCGTGAATGAATGTGATGTATGCAGAAGAGTGAAAGCAGAACATCAACGTCCAGCCGGTCTTCTCCAACCTCTTCCTATCCCCGAGTGGAAGTTCGACCACATTGGAATGGACTTCGTCACTGGCTTTCCTAAATCCAAGCGAGGAAATGATGCTATCTTTGTGGTGATTGACAAGCTTACCAAAGTCGCTCACTTCCTGCCAGCCAAAGAATCAATCAATGCAGCTCAACTTGCAGAGCTGTACACTTCCAGAATTGTGTCCCTACATGGCATTCCTCAAGTGATATCCTCAGACCGTGGAAGTTTGTTCACTTCAAGGTTCTGGGACTCCTTTCAGTCCGCCATGGGCACTAAGATCAGGTTCAGCACTGCTTTTCACCCTCAGACTAGTGGTCAAGTCGAGCGCGTGAATCAGATTCTAGAAGACATGCTCAGAGCCTGTGTCATCTCCTTCGGCATGAAATGGCAAGACTGCCTTCCATTTGCCGAGTTCTCTTACAACAACAGCTTTCAAGCAAGTGCAGGCAAAGCACCGTTTGAAATTCTCTATGGAAGAAAGTGCCGTACCCCTCTCAACTGGTCTGAAACAGGCGAACGTCAACTTCTTGGCAATGACTTGATCTCAGAAGCCGAAGAAATGTGCAAAGTCATACGTGAGAATCTCAAGGCCGCTCAGTCGCGTTAGAAGAGCTACTATGACGACAAGCATCGTGATTTGGCTTTCAACATCGATGATCATGTCTATCTCCGAGTTTCTCTGACGAAAGGCACCCAAAGATTCGGTATCAAAGGAAAACTTGCTCCTAGATACATCGGTCCTTTCAAGATTCTTGGCAAAAGAGGCGATCTAGCCTACCAACTTGAGCTCCCTCCCAACTTCGCAAATGTTCATGATGTCTTCCATGTGTCTTAACTTCGCAAATGCTTCAAGGCACCTGAGCGCATGATTCCGTTTGAAGAGATTGATCTTCAACAAGACCTGTCCTACCGAGAGCATCCCGTTGCCATTCTCGAAGAAACCGAACGCAAGACCCGCAACAAGTCCATCAAATTTCTGAAAGTCAAGTGGTCACATCACACCGACCGAGAAGCTACCTGGGAACGAGAAGATCATCTTCGTTCCGAGTACCCTTCCTTTTTCCAGTCCTAGATCTCGGGACGAGATCTTTTTGTAGTAGAGGAGAGTTTGTAATGCCCCGGATGTAATACTTTCCCTTTTGGGTATATAATATATCTCAGGCTTCATCTATTTCCATTCCGGGTTCTTTGTCTTTCAGGTTTTCGTCGTTTTGTTGTGTGAGTATGTGGCATTCATTCATATCATGTAGACATGTGCATTGCATTGCATTTGTGTTGTCGGTTGCATCCGGTTCGTCGTGTTCCTTCCCGTTGTCCGTTTCGCGTTCCGGAGCTCCCTCACGTGTCCGTGACGTCCCGTAGGCCTACTTTGTTGTTTGGGCGTGTTACGTTACCGGTGTGCCGCGAGGTTGTTGTGTGTGTTGTTGTTTTGTTGTGTGCAACCCGCCTCTCAAATCTCGTCGCGTTTGGACTCCGTGTGCTATCCCAACAGTTATTTGTGTGGGTCCAATGTGCCTTCACTTTGTGTCCCGGAAACACCCCTACTGCAGTCTACTACCCTCTTCTAGGCCCATCTAGACTACCCCCGCGATCGGATCCGTCGGATCGGATCGGAGGGCTCCTAACACCCCCCCACAAACCTAACCCTAGCAGATCTGCTATATAATAGACCTAGGTCTTTTTTTTTGGGCATTCCCTAGCTTCTTCTCCACCTCAAAAATTTGGATCCACCAGCTCCCTTTCTCCACTTGGCATCCTCCGCGCAGAAATCACCGGCTCGAAGCAACCCTCGCAGATCCGATCGAGCTGGGTCAACGACCCCTTCGCACCTCCCTCCGCCCGGCAGATCGATCTCCCCGCGCCAGCCGTGCCAGCCCAACGGCTCGTTCGCCGCCCAGGACCACATCCCCGAGCGATCCAGCCTCGGCTCTCCGATCTGCCAGGCCAGTGATCTGGCCCAGGGGCCACATCATCGCACCGCTGGGCTCCCTCCCTCGCAGCCGCTTCGGGCCCATCCGCCGGTTCCCGCTCTTCGCCTCTTCGCCTCGCCAAGCCAGCGACGGGGCCGCCGCTCCACCCACAGCGCCCGCCTGGGCCTCCTCGCCGCCGCGAGGCCCACAGCTTCCCGCGCTGAGGCCGCCTCCCTCCGGGCCTCCCCGCCTGGGCTGGCAGCCTCCCGCGCCCCTCCGTCGGCCCGAGGCCTCTCCAGCGCAGGCCGTCCCGCGTCCCGCCGGCTGGGCCCTCCCAGGCCGGACCCGATCCGCACCAGTGGGCCGCCGCCGCTCAGATCTGCTTCCCCGAGCCCATCTCCACTTTTCAGATCTGAGGTTGACTCCCCCTCTTTTCTCTAAGTCCCAGTAATTTAGTTGTTGATGCTATTTTCAAACATGCATAACTTTTTGTGTGTTGCTCCGATTCGCGCATATAGCATGTCCAGACGTTCGTGGTGAATAGCACTATGTTTTATCTGTTGTTGTCATGCATGTTAGAGATCATCTAGGTGCTTGTTTTGCTGTTGCAAGAGTGCATCATGATATAAACTGCTGCTATGTGATGTTTTTATGCCATCTTTGCCATGTGATATCTTTTAGCTCGTTTGTCCGAATGATGCAAATGACATGTCCACGTGTTCGTCTTGCCATGCTCTACATGTTGTATGTGCTAGGTAGCATGATAGATTTATTCTTGCCATGTTTATCATCGTTGCAAAGTGCCATGTGGCTGTGATGTTGTTTCACTTGTTTTGAAATGCCATCTTGTTGAGCTCGTTGCTATCGTTGTGTTTATCTCCATGAAGCATGCTTGTGTGTTTTGGGATCACCATCGTGTGTACTTTGATGAGGTGCTTACCTCTTGCTATGTTTAGTTTCGAGGTGACTTAAACATGCTCTTTTAGATGCCATGATGAAATTTCTGTTTTAGGACTTCGTGGTTTTTCACTAAGTCTGAAATCTGTAACGTTCCGATGCCATGTTCGTGTGATGTTCTAGGACAAACCATGTTAGTTTTGGAGTGGATCTTGATTGTTCCTTGTAGTATATATTGTTGTCTTTCCATTCATGTCCTCACATGTCTATTTAAGTGGCTGTAGCATGTTTATCTTTTGCTCCAAAGTTTCAATAAAATTCTGGTGCCAGAATTTTATTGTCAAGTTCAATATGTCCAAGATCATTGCTATTGATCCGTGGCTCCGTTGGGGTGCACCTTTGGACTTAGTTGCTGTAGTATATGTCTAGTTTGTGTTCATGTTCTTTTCCATGACATTTGAGTGCTGTAGCTTAATTATTTTGTGCTCCGAAGTTGCTATGTTGCTGTAATTTTCAGCTTTCGCTCATTTCTTGTTTCGGGCATAACTTTTAGCCCGTAACTCCGATTTCAGCGAATCTTATATGTAACTTGATTGATTTTCCGTGTAGAATCATAATATCAGATTGTTATCATGTTTTGAGGTGTTTTGCTTGAGTGCTATTTTCCGTGCTCCGTGTGCATCCTTAGTGCATCCATCATGCATTCATCTTTTTCGAGTGCGCATTGCATCTTGTTGATTGGTGCTTGGTGTGATTGTTTTGTTTAGAGCCAGAAGCAGAGTCCGAGTTCGAGTACGAGCACGAGGTTTCCAACGAGGTTGAGCACGAGGACCCTTCTTACGATCCGAACGACTTCTCTTCAGGCAAGATGACCGAACCCCGATAACATTACTATCTTTGCCTATTGCTAGTAGATCCGCTCTATAGTTTTGCCTCGATGCCCATGATCTTCTTGTCAGCCTCCTACTTGTAACCATTGCATGTTTAACCAACCTACCTATGCAAACCGTTGCTTGGCTAAGTACGCTTCGCTCAGCCCTTCTTATAGCATTGCTAGTTGCAGGTGAAGATCGAAGATGCTTGCTTCATGTTGAAGTTTGGTTGGGTTATATCACACTATAGAAATGCTTAAAATGAAATCATCTATACATTGGCAAGGGTGGAAGGCTAAGCCTTTTGCTTGGTGATTTGTTCCACTCATGCCGTTAGGAACCGTATAAACCGGTGTTATGTTCCTTGATTATGCGTTCCTAACACGGTTGGGGTGTATGGGACCCCCTCGATAAACCGCTAAGTGCTAAGTCTTTTCCAGCAAGTCCCAACATTGGTACTATTTGCCTAATAACAAACTAAACTTGCATAGGGAGTTATAAACCCTTTTTCTTAATCAACAACCCCGGGCCAGTGCTCCACATGAGTGTTGGTCCGAAATGAGCGGACTGCGGGGCCACCTCAAGGAAACTCGAGGTCTGGTAAAAACCCGTAGGATGTCTCATCCGGTCGTGGCCTGAGACGAGATACGCGCGGCTACTATCAGGGTGTCGGCACGCCGGGAGGATTTGCTGGATTAGCCTTACCTTAGTTCGGTATATCTTGAGCACGGGATTCCGAGGATACTCGGGTCTTCCCACTTTGGAGTTGTGACTCCGCGGATCGTGGGCTTGTAATGGGTCAAGTTGGAACACCCCTGCAGGGTTTGAACTTTCGAAAGCCGTGCCCGCGGTTATGTGGCAGATGGGAGCTTGTTAATATCCGGTTGTAGATAACTTGACACAATGTTTCTAATACACTACCAGCGTGTGTTCCGTGACTGTCAATTTCCGAATAGGGATTCGGGAGTTGAACACGGAGGGGTTATGATTGATGAGCTTGTAGCTAGGATCACTTCGTGATCACTTCTCGACCGAGGCTTTCTCTTCTCGCTCTCACTCACGTAAGCTAGTTGCTAGTTGCTGCTGCAGACACTTATTCTTTTCTTCAGCCTTATCCTCTCCCAAGGCTTAGACAGTCTTGTTACCCGGAAACGGGATTGCTGAGTCCTCTGTGGCTCACAGTTACTTCACTACACCAGATGCAGGTCCAGCTGTGAGCTATCCAGGTGATGGCACCGAGCTGGATTGGGAGTACGACGAGGAGCGTAGTCGGTACTATGTGCGATACCCGGATGATCAGTAGTGGAGACTCCTACTAGGATTCGATCCGCCTGTGGATGTTATTTAAGTTTGGTATCTTGACATTTGGTTTTGCCCTTAGAGGGTTGTGATATTCTTAATGTATGATGATTGAGACATGTTATGTAATTGTGTGACGTGGCGAGTGTAAGCCAACTATTTATGTTTACAATCCCCTCTTTTACATGAGTTGTGCAAAGATTACCAAACTTGAGATCATTCTAGGATGGACTTATGCCTTTAAGTCGTGCCTCGACACGTAGGAGGTATAACTCCATCCTGGGCATTACAGTTCGCAAGTTGGTATTGTTGTTAACAATATTTTTGTATGAACTTGGCATTTGCTTCCAACCATCATGCCGAGGGTCGACGTGGATATAAAGCTGAAACATTTGTTTCGAAACGAATTTTCAGCACCTGATTTTTATTTGATGGGTAGCATAAGCACCTGCCGTTCGAATTCCCAGTTCTCCAAATTTTTCCAAACAACTGCATGATCTTATTATCATGATGAAAAAACAATATCCCTGCTGCATCCTAGTTATCGGTCTATACTTGCAGAATTCTCTTGTTTATTGAGCACGTATATTGTTTTTTCAGGTCGACCAAGTTTCAACTAGGCTGTAGACCGCCCAGGCTTGGTTTTGTTTTTAACAGGCCTATCCCATGATGACAACGGGGCACAAAGATCCAGCAGGTATCTACTGGCCTCTGGCCCGCCAGCGTTAGTTTTATTTTGTCTTACAACATCCGCAGGCACTTTTTTACTGAATCAAACACATAGCTCAGTTATATTTTCCTCTTGAAACGCATGTCCTACATCCATTTTCTAAACTCTACCCATAGTTTTACTAGTTCATATACACGTATCATTATATTGAAAATACATAAAATTCACTTTTCATATTTACATCCTTATTTTTGTTGTTGTTTTCCCTCCCTGCGCTGATTTTTTTACCTCTGGTTTTCCCTTAAACCAACTCAATTGTCCCACGTCTTATTTGTTTACAAAAACAAAACGATTTTTTTGGCAAATCAATAAGTTCTTAAAAAAATGTTTATCATTTTGGGATTACAAAAGTTCGGACTCCACCGAAATATGCAAAATAAGGTTGAACTTTTTGACCGTGGTCCTGGGCAGAAAATGGGCTGTAATAAATTACTTAAGAATTAGCAAATGGGCTGCAAATTATTAACAAATAGCAAATGGGCTATATGTTGTCTGCCACAGATTTGGAGGCTGACTTGTGGGCCTACTAAGTTCATGTGTACACAAGGTTTATCAAAAAAGAAACTTAGTCAACAATCAACTCTACCAGCATCAGACCGTTAGATGTCAATCTAACGACAATTGTGCTTCTTCAGTCTCTGATCTTCCTGCCCCAGCCGCCCAAACCAGCGTCGTCGAAACCGCCTGCTCCCGCCTCCCGTGGCCAGCTGTGCTGCCGGGCAGGCCTCACGGCCCCATCATATACTCGCATCCCTGGCTTGTCTATCCCTCTACTCACCCACACCTCCTATTATTTTCCGGCGATGGCAGCCGAACCAGTCAACCCTCGTACTCTCCACTGTGTGGGCAGCCACTGCCATGTCTTCTCCGGTTCCGTGTCGTTCCCTTCGTAGGCCTCGCCGTCATCCACCGCCCTGGTGCTCTCGGCGCGATGTGGTCAACATGGTCAATGAATGACATCCATCGGAAGTGGACTGTACATGGAGAGGCAGACAGCTGGGTCCATCGCACATAAGAAAATGCCTTCTTATTACGCGCAAAATAATGATTCCTCCACCTGACATCTGGGACCCGCCGGAAGGGCCTCTGTATTTCGCAAAAAAACGTTCCCTCCATTGACAGGTCGGACCCACCAACTATATCTTCGCACGCAAGGAAGTGCCTCCTTATTGCGCACAAAAAATGAATACCCCCTGCTAGCTGGGACCCACCATGGTGGGAGGCTGACTTGTGGGCCTACTAAGTTGATGGGGATGGAGGGCTTTGTCAACTTAGTCAATATGAACGATTCTAGCTCCAGTGACCGTACGATGTCCATCCAACGCCCTTAGTGCTTCTTCAACCTCTGATCTTCTTTCTCTAGCCATCCAAAGTAGCTCCGGTCGTGCCGCCTGCTCCTGCCTCCTATGGCCGGCTGTGCTGCCGCGGAGGCCTCACCGCCCCTATACTACTTCCACCGCTGGCCAGGCCATCCCTCCACTTACCCACACCCCCTGTTATTCTGCGGCGACGGTAGCCTCACACCGCAGCTGAACCAGTGAACCCTCGTACTCCTTCCGCATGGGCTTCCACTGTCGTGTCTTCCCCGGCTCCGCGTCGTCCCCTTCCTAGGCCTCGCTGTCGTCCACCGCCTTGGTGCTCTCGGCGCGGCGTGGTCAATGTGGTCAACGACCGACTTCCGTCGGAAGAGTAATGTATGTGGAGAGGCTGACAGCTCGGTCCATGGCCACAGCCTAGTTATTTTGTGATTTGCCAAGTAATTCGCTTTGTCAGGCCTGTTGGGCTGCAAATCTTTCAAGACGAGGAGAGCTTCATTCGGCTGGCCGAGAAAATGTCCTATCAGTAATGAGAAATGGGCTGTACATTTTTAAAACACATCAAACCGGCAATTAGTTTCAAATTTATTTTTTTCATTTCAAGATTTTAAATTGCATTGATTTTTATGCGTGGACAATTTGTTGGATTTTATATTGATATACATTTATTTTTAAAATCAGTTTGAATGTGACTCGAAATTTCGGGATTAAAAACAGTTCGGACCGCACCGAAATATGCAAAATTTAGTATAATTTTTTAACCGTGGCCACAATATGGGCTGTAATGCTAACAAAAAGAATATGGGCTCCAAAAAAACCTTAAGAATTAGAAAATGGGCTGTAAATTATTAGAAATAATGGCAGATGGGCTGTATGATGTTTTCCACAGATTCGAGGCTTTCCTAAAAAAAGGTTGACGCACAACCAGTGACTGTTGGATGTCCATCCAACGGCCGTCGTGCTTCTTCAATCTCTGCTCTTCCTGCTCCAGCCGCTCAAACAAGCACCGGCGGGACTGCCTGCTCCCTCCTCCCCGCGGTCAGCTGTGCTGCCGCGCAGGCCTCACCGCCCCACCGTGCTCCCATCGCTGGTCTAGCCATCCCTCTACTCACCCACACCTACTGTTATTCTCCGGCGACGGTAGACGAACCAGTGAACCCTTGTACAGTCGTACTCCCCTCCGCGTGGGAAACAACTGCCGAGTCTTCCCTGCCTTCGTGACGTTCCCTTCCTAGGCCTCGCCGTCGTCCACCACCCTAGTGCTCTCGGCGCTGCCTGGTCAACGTGGTCAGCGAACGACATGCATCTAAAGTGGACTGTATGTGGAGAGGCTGACAGCAGGGTCCACGGCCGCACGCAAGGAAATGCCTCCTTATTACGCGCAAATAATGCCACTGTATTTCGCGAAAAAAAACATTACCGCCACTGACAGCTTGGACCCACCAGCTATATCTTCGCACGCAAGGAAGTGCCTCCTTATTACGCACAAAAAAATGAATACTCTGCCTGCTAGCTGGGACCCAGTATAGTGGCAGGCTGACTTGTAGGCCTACTAAGTTGACGGGGATGGAGGGCTTTGTCAACTTAGTCAATATGCACGATTCTAGCTCCAATGACCGTACGATGTCCATCCAACGGCTGTAGTGCTTCTTAAACCTCTAGTCTTCTTGCTCCAGCCGCCCAAACCAGCGCCGGTCGTGCCTCGTGCTCCTGCCTCTCGTGGCCGGCTACGATGCGGTGGAGGCCTCACCGGCCCCTACTACTCCCACCGCTGGCCAGGCCATCCCTCTACTCACCCACACCCCCTGTTATTCTGCGGCGACGACATCCTCACACCGCAGCGAACCAGTAAACCCTCATACTCCTCTACGCGTGGGCATCCACTGCCGCTTCTTCCCCGGCTTCGCGTCGTCCCCTTCCTAGGCCTTGCCGTCGTCCACCGCCCTGGTGCTCTCGGCGCGGCGTGGTCAACGCGGTCAAGGAACGACTTCCATCGGAAGAGTACTGTAAATGGAGAGGCTGACAGTTAGGTCCACGGCAGCCACAAGGAAGTGCCTCTTTATTACGTGGAAAATAATTATTCCTTCACTTGACAGCAGGGACCCACCGGACGGGCCACCGTATTTGGCTAAAAAATGTTTCCCCCTGACTGATGGGACCCATCGGACGGGCTACCGTATTTCGCGAAACAAACGTTCCCCCCACTGAGCTTGGACCCACCGGAAGTGCCGCCTTATTACGCACAAAAAATGAATACTCCCCCTGCTAGTTGGGACCCACCTTGGTGGGTGGCTGACTTG
This sequence comes from Secale cereale, assembly GCA_902687465.1. NCBI lineage: Eukaryota > Viridiplantae > Streptophyta > Magnoliopsida > Poales > Poaceae > Secale > Secale cereale. The sequence continues at coordinate 201,516,948 of LR738712.1, forward strand.
TGGGCCTACTAAGTTGACAAGGACGAAGTGCTTTGTCAACTTAGTCAATATGAACGATTGTAGCTCCAGTGACTATGCGATGTCCATCCAACGGTCGTAGTGCTTCTTCAACCTCTGGTCTTCTTGCTCTAGCCGCCCAAAGTAGCACCGGTCGTGCTGCATGCTCCTGCCTCCCGTGGCCGGCTGTGCTGCCGCGGAGGCCTCACACCGCAACCGAACCAGTGAACCCTCGTACTCCTCTCCGCGCGGGCTTCCACTGACGCGTCTTCCCTGGCTCCGCATCGTCCCCTTCCTAGGCCTCGCCGTGGTGCTCTCGGCGCGGCATGGTCAACATGGTCACGGAACGACTTCCATCGGAAGAGTATTGCACGTGGAGAGGCTGACAGCTGGGTCCACGGCCGGATACAAGGAAGTGCCTCCTTATTACGCGTAAAATAATTATTCCTCCACCTGACATCAGGGACCCACCGGATGGGCCACCATATTTCTTGAAAAAAATGTTTCCCCCTGACTGCTGGGACCCACCAGCTACATCTTCGCATGCAAGGAAGTGCGTCCGGGCAAAGAAGCGATTTGTCCCCCTGACTGCTGGGACCCACCAGCTACATCTTCGCACGCAAGGAAGTGCCTGACAGTCGGGACCCACCTGGTCGAAGTGTACGTAGCGTTGTCATTCTGGTCGCGAACATGTACGTACATACTGGTCGATGTAGAGGCGAGCACGTGTCATAGCAGAGGCGCGCACGTAGCATGTACACGTACGTACATCGGCCAGTCTACAAGAAAGAAAATACGGTCACGTACGTGCATACGGGCAGGGTCTCGAACGCTTACTCACGCATACGTACGGCCAGGGCTCGTGTACATGGCTGTGTCGGAACGGAGAAACTACGTCATCGTCGTGTTCATGGGGAGGCAACGGAATGTGTCGTGTTCACCGGGAGGCAACGGAACGTGTGGGAGCCAATCGGCTTGGACGGAACAGCCGATGGAAACGAAGCCTGGCGTACCGCAGAATGGAGGAAATGGCCTTGTGTTCGACCGGCCACGGTCGAAACGGGATCTTGTTCATTGGGAGGGATCTGGCGTACCGCAAAACGGAGGAAACAGACCTCCTACGGTCGAAACGGGGGTCCTGTTGATCGGGAGGGGTGTGGAGTATCGCAAAATGGAGGAAACAGACTTGTGTTGGAGCGCTACGGTCGAAACAGGGGTCCTGTTCATCGGGAGGGGTGTGGCATACCACAAAACGGGACTCCACGAGATACCGTTCATCTCCACCGTCGACCCCCTCCAGCCTCCATGGGCTATAGTTCATCCACTGTCGACCTCCTCCGGCCTTCACCTGCGACTGTTCAGCCTCCACCGCGCACTACTCCACCGGCTACTATTCAACCAGCCCTCTCCACGGGCTCCTATGCAACCACCCCTCCATGGGCTACTGTTCATCCAGCCCTCCACCATCTACTATTCATCTAGCCCTCCATGGGGCGCTCCTGTTCATGCAGCCCTTCACAGGGTCATGTTCATGCAACCCCAACTAGCTCGATCGAATGTGGTCTTGTTAATGCAGAGGCAACACCACGGGGTCATGTTCAGCCACCCCCACCGGGAACTGTTCATCCAAACCATCCCAGCAATGCTCATTGTTCATGCAGAGGCAGCATCGATCGGCTTCAGTTAGCAGCAGTAGCGAAGGAATTGCTCGATCGGGTTCAGTTAACTACCATCGATCGATCGCTTGGGTTCAGTAACGTGTAGCCTGCCGTGCAATCGCTCGGGTTCAGTTAGAGCCCAACGCCTCACTCGGGTTCAGTTATAGCGCAACGCCTCGCACCCACGCGTGAGCGTGTACGAGAGAAACGCGCATCGCTCGGCTCCGACCACCCACCGTAACCGGGAACACCTCGATATTTTCCTCGCCCTCGCTTCTACCACGGTTTTTTCCGTCATGGACGGCCCAAAGAATTTCATGCATCTGCGTCTCCGGCCCGCCCAGGACGAAAAGTCCATTTTCTGTCATGATTTTTTGTCATAGAAGTAAGACCCCACCACATCTATGATGATACCGTGTTTTTTCACAATTATTATCATAGAAGTGTCATAAGTATGACAAAAAAAGTTTCTTTCGGCCCAAAATGTCACGGATGTGTCTTTTTTTGTAGTGAACCTCCACACAAAATCTACTCGTTACACACATTTGACCAGACTCGGTCAGACCGAATAGAAGAACACGGTCAGACTGAAGAAGTTCAAAATGTGAATGTTAGACATCTCGGTGGTACCGATAGCATCAGCTTGTTGAGACCGATGCATTAGGGTTACGGCAAAACCTCAACTCAGTTTGACCGATTACACAAACTTGGTGAGACCGATTCTGATATTAGGAAAAACAGAGACTTGGTCAGGAAAAATCGGCGGGACTGATTCGCTCATCTCGATGAGACCGTAACGTTATGAAGAGGTAACAACGATTTTGCAATGCTAACTCGTTGAGACCAATTCTCACATCTTGGTTAGACCGAAATGTTGCAAATAGGAAACAAAGAGTTTACATTCCCATCTCGGTGTGACCTAGACCCCTATCGGTGAGACCGTACTGATTAGGGATTTGGCAGTGGCTATGTCAAGTGAACTCGATGGCGCCGGGTAGATCAAATCGGTGGGGCTGAGTTTGACTTTTAGGTTTGGGACATATGTGGAAATGAGAAAGTGGCTGAGGGTTTTGGAGCATATTACCAAGCACTTGAGCAACCATATCATCAAGAAACACCTTATCCCCTTTTAATAATATTGGCTTTTCCTATGGAATCAATGTGATCTTGGATCACTGAAATGAAAATGTAGAGTCTTGAGCTTTTTCCAATCTTTGTCCTTTGCTTCTTGAAAGGGGTTCCACCTCCTCTTGTTCTTGACAGCTTGAAAAGGTCCCACATCCTCTGGTCCTGCCACTCCACTCTTGAACTCATCTGAAATTTATTAGATGAAAATATTAGTCCAACAAGGGATATGTTGTCATTAATTACCAAAATCACCCAGGGAGCACTTGTGCTTCCACCTTAGAACTCAGGCAAGAACTCGTTCTTTGACTGATCCATTTTGAACTCCTTGGAAATCTTATCAAGGTATGTACTCATCGAGGGTCTTATCAAGTGTCTTGATCTATCTCTATAGATCTTGATGCCTAATATGTAAGTAGCTTCACTAAGGTCTTTCTTTGAAAAACTCCTTTCAAAACTCCTTTATGCTTTCCAGAAAATTCTACATCATTTCCGATAAACAATATGTCATTCACATATACTTATCAGAAATGTTGCAGTGCTCCCACTCACTTTCTTGTAAATACAGGCTTCACCGTAAGTCTGTATACAACCATATGCTTTAATCACCTCATCAAACTGTATATTCCAACTCCGAGATGCTTGCACCAATCCATAGATGGATCACTGGAGCTTGCATATTTTGTTAGCACCTTTAGGAACAACAAAACCTTATGGTTGCATCATATATGACTCATCCTTAAGAAATCCATTAAGGAATGCAGTTTTGATATCCATTTGCCAGATTTCATAAAATGCAGCAATTGCTAACATTATTTGGACAGACTTGAGCATCGCTAGGGTTGGAAAGTCTCATAGTAGTCAACTCCTTGAACTTGTTGAAAACATTTTGCGACAAGTCGAGCTTTGTAGATAGTAACATTACCATCAGCGTCAGTCTTCTTCTAAAGATCCATTTATTCATTTTGGCTTATCGATCATCGCGCAAGTCCACCAAAGTCCACACTTTGTTCTCGTACATGGATCTGCTACTTCTCGAGCTTGCGTTGTATTCCCTCGAAGAGGAAAGGGAGATGCAGCACAGTAGCGTAAGTATTTCCCTCCGTTTTTGAGAACCAAGGTATCAATCCAGTAGGAGACCACGCGCGAGTCCCTCGCACCTGCACAAACAAATAAGAACTTCGCAGCCAACGTGATAAGGGGTTGTCAATACCTTTACGGTCACTTACGAAAGTAAGATATGATAGAGATGATAGTTTATATTTTTGGTATTTTTGGTTTATAAGAACATCAAATAAAAGCGGTAAAAGTAAAGTAGATGTAGATTGATATGTTGAGAATAGACCCGGGGGCCATAGTGTTCTCTAGTGGCTTCTCTCATGATAGCGATATTCTATGACGGGTAAACAAATTACTGTCGAGCAATTGATAGAAAAGCGAATAATTATGAGACTATCTAGGCATGATCATTGTATATAGGCATCACGTCCGAGACAAGTAGACCGACTCCTCCTTGCATCTACTACTATTACTCCACACATCGACCGCTATCCAGTATGCATCTAGTGTATTGAGTTCATAAGAACAGAGTAACTCCTTAAGCAAGATGATATGATGTAGAGGGATAAACTCAACTAATATGATATAAACCCCATCTTTTTATCCTCGATGGCAACAATACAATACGTGCCTTGCTGCCCCTACTGTCACTGGGAAAGGACACCGCAAGATTGAACCCAAAGCCAAGCACTTCTCCCATTGCAAGAACTATAGATCTAGTAGGCCAAAAAACCAATAATTCGAAGAGACTTGCAAGGATATTATGAACACACATAAAAAGTTCAGAGAAGAACCAAATATCTTTCATAGATAATCTTGATCATAAACTCACAATTCATCGGATCTCGACAAACACACCGCAAAAAGAGATTACATCAAGTAGATCTCCTCAAAGATCGAGGAGAACTTTGTATTGTGATCCAGATAGAGAGAAGAAGTCATCTAGATACTAGCTATGGACCCGAAGGTCTGTGGTAAACTACTCACAACTCATGGTGAGGGTGATGATGATGATGATGAAGAAGAACTCCGTGATGGATCCCCCTCCGGTGGAGCTCCGGAATAGGCTCCAAGATGGGATCTCACGGGAACAGAATGTACGGTGGTGGAATTAGGATTTTCTCTCTGTTGTTGAAGGTTTCGGGGTACGTAGACTTATATAGGAAGAAGGAGGACACCGAGGATGCTCGAGGGGCCCACGAGGCAGGGGGTGCGCCCTGGGTAGGGGGACGCCCCCCCCCCACCCTCGTGGGCGCCTCGATGCTCCCCTGACGTGGTTCTCAAGTTCCCTGTGCGTGATTTTCTCCAAAAATATCTCTCGCGAAGGTTTCATTCCGTTTGGACTCCAATTGATATTCTTTTTCTGCAAAACCTTGAAACAGGCAAAAAACAGCAATCTGGACTGGGCCTTTGGGTTAGTAGGTTAGTCCCAAAAATGATATAAAAGTGTATGATAAAGCCCATTAAACATCCAAGACTTCATAAATAATAGCATGGAACAATCAAAAATTATAGATACGTTGGAGACGTATCAGGACCCTATCTCAGATTTCATTGCCTCAAGCCATTTTTGGAATCTTGGCTCATCATAGCTTATTCATACTTCGAACATTCGTCGTTGTCTAACAACATGACTTCCAGGACAGGGTTACCGTACCACCCTCGTGTGGTACGCATTCCGGTCGACCTTCAAGGTTCGATAGTAACTTGATCCGAAGTTTCATGATCATTATCATTAACTTCTTCTCTAGTTGGTGTAGGCATCACAGGAATGGTTTGCTCTGATGAGCTAATTTCCAATTCGAGCGAAGGTACAATTACCTCATCAAGTTCTACTTTCCTCACAGTCACTTCTTTCGAGAGAAACTCCTTCTCTAGAAAGGACCCATTCTTAGCAACAAAAATCTTACCTTCGGATCTGTGGTAGAAGGTGTACCCACCAGTTTCTTTTGGGTATCCTATGAAGATGCACTTCTCCGATTTGAGTTCGAGCTTATCAGGTTGAAGGTTTTTTGCATAAGCATCGCAACCCCAAACTTTAAGAAACGACAGCTTTGCTTTCTTGCCAAACCATAGTTCATACGGTGTCGTCTCAATGGATTTATACGGTGCCCTATTTAACATGAATGCAACTGTCTCTAATGCATAACCCCAAAATGATAAAGGCAAATCTGTAAGAGACATCATATAATTGACCATATCCAATAGAGTACAGTTACGATGTTCGGACACACCATTACACTGTGGTGTTCTAGGTGGCGTGAGTTGTGAGACTATTCCACATTGTCTTAATGAAGGCCAAACTCGTAACTCAAATATTTGCCTCCGCGATCAGATCGTAGAAACTTTATTTTCTTGTTACGACGATTCTCTACTTCTCTCTAATTCTTCGAACTTTTCAAATGTTTCATACTTGTGTTTCATCAAGTATATATAACCATACCTACTCAAATCATCTATGAAGTTGAGAAAATAATGCTACCTGTCGTGTGCTTCAACACTCATCGGACCACATACATCAGTATGTATAATTTCCAATAAGTTATTAGCTCGCCCCATTGTTCCGGAGAATGGAGTTTTAGTCATCTTTCCCATGAGGCATGGTTCGCAAGTATCAAATGATTCATAATCAAGTGATTCCAAAAGTCCATCAGCATGGAGTTTCTTCATGCGCTTTGCACTAATTTGACCTAAACGGTAGTGCCACATGTATGTTGCACTATCATTATCAACTTTGCATCTTTTGGCATCAATATTATGAATATCTGTATCACTACGATCGAGATTCAATAAACAATGGGTGTATGACCATAGAAGGCTTTATTCATGTAAACGTAATAACAATTATTATCTGACTTAAATGAATAACCATATTGCAATAAACACGATCCAATCTTGTTCGTGCTCAACGCAAATACCAAATAACATATACTTAGGTTCAATACTAATCCCAAAAGTATAGGGAGTGTGCGATGATGATCATATCATTCTTGGAACCACTTCCAACACACATCGTCACCTCACCCTCAACTAGTCTCCGCTTATTCTGCAACTCCTTTTTCGAGTTACTAACCTTAGCAACTGAACAGGTATCAACTACCCAGGGGATACTATGAGCACTAGTAAGGTACACATCAATAACATGTATATCAAATATACCTTTGTTCACTTTTCCATCCTTCTAATCCGCCAAATATACCTTTGCTTCTAGTGACCACTTTCTTTGCAGTAGAAGCACTCAGTTTTAGGCTTGGTTCTAGCTTTGGGCTTCTTCTCGGGAGTGACATCTTGCTTGCCATTCTTCTTGAAGTTTCCTTTTCTTTCCCTTGCCCTTTTTCTTGAAACTAGTGGTCTTGTTAACCATCAATAGTTGATGCTCTTTCTTGACTTTTACCTTCCCGATTTTAGCATCGTGAAGACTAGAGGAATCATTTTCGTCATCCCTTGCATTTTATAGTTCATCACGAAGTTCTAGTAGCTTGGTGATAGTGACTAGAGAACTTTGTCAATCACTATCTTATCTGGAAGATTAACTCCCACTTGATTCAAGTGATTGTAGCACCCAGACATTCTGAGAACATGCTCACTAGCTGAGCCATTGTCCTCCATCTTGTAGGAAAAGTACTTGTCAGAGGTCTCATACCTCTCGACATGGGCATGAGTCTGAAATAACAATTTCAGCTCTTGAAACATCTCATATTCTCTATGGCGTTCAAGACATTTTTTAAGTTCCGGTTCTAAGCCATAAAGCATGGTGCACTAAACGATTAAGTAGTCATCATATCGAGCTTGCCAAACATTCATAACGTCTACATCCGCTCCTGCAACAGGTCTGTCACGTAGCGATGCATAAATGACATAATTCTTTTGTGCAGGAATGAGGATAATCCTTAGATCATGGACCCATTCCGTATCATTGCTACTAACATGTTTCAACGTAGTTTTCTCATGGAACATATTAAAAATAGGGGAGCTACATTGCACACTATTGCTCTACAACATAATATGGAAAGACATTTTCACTAAGTTCATGATAAATTGGAGTTCAATTAATCAAATTACTAATGAACTCCCACTTAAATCAACATCCCTCGGGTTATCTAAGTGATACATGATCCAAATCAACTAAACCATGTCTGATCATCACATGAGATGGAGTAGTCATCAATGGTGAACATCTCTATGTTGATCATATCTACTATATGACTCATGTTTGACTTTTCGGTCTCCAGTGTTCCGAGGCAATGTCTGCACATGCTAGGCTCGTCAAGTTTAACCCAAGTATTACGCGTGTGTAAAACTGTCTTACACCCGTTGTATGTGAACGTAGAGTCTATCACACCTGATCATCACGTGGTGTCTCGAAACAATGAAATGTAACAATGGTGCATACTCGGGGAGAAAACTATTATTGAAATTTAGTGAAGGGATCATCTTATAATGCTACCACCGTACTAAGCAAAATAAGATGCATAAAAGATAAACATCACATGCAATCAAAATATGTGACATGATATGGCCATTATCATCTTGTGCTTTTGATCTCCATATCCAAAGCATCGTCATGATCTCCATCGTCTCCGGCTCGATACCTTGATCTCCATCATAGCGTCGTGGTTGTCTTGCCAACTATTTCTTCTACGACTATTTCTAACTCATAGCGATAAAGTAAAGCAATTACATGGCGCTTGCATTTCATATAATAAAGAGACAACCATAAAGCTCCGGCCGGTTGTCGATAATTTACAAAACATGATCATCTCATACAATAACGTATAACTCATCACGTCCTGAACAAATATGACATCACAACATGCCCTAAAAAAGAGTTAGACATCCTCTACTTTGTTGTTGCATGTTTTACGTGGCTGCTATGGGCTTCTAGCAAGAATCGTTTTTACCTATAGCACAAAACCAGAATGGTGATTTATCAAGTTTGATGTTTTAACCTCCAACAAGGACCGGGCGCAGTCAAATTTGATTCAACTAAAGTAGGATAAACACACACAAGTGATACGTCCAAAACGTATCTATAATTTCTACTTGCTCCATGCCACTTTTGGGTGATATTGCTATGATATTCATACACTTCCATACACTTTTGATCATATTTGGACTAACTTACTAATCCAGTGCACCCCAGTGCCAGTTTCTGTTTTCGGCTGTTTTTGTATTTCAGGTTTTCACGTTTCGAGAACTGCCCAGAAAAATCCAGAAAAATTATATAAAAAATCAGCGAACCGGAAACAACACTACGTCCGAAGGGCAGCCTGGGGGGGGCACAGGGGCTCCAGGCGCCCTGTGGGCGCGCCCCCCCCCTGGGCCGCGCCGGGGGGGGGCGCCTGGGCCCCCCGAGGCTCCCCCGGTGCCCTACTTTGGCATATATTTAAAGGGTTCCCCGTAACCCTCAGAACATGACTTCTTTTCGCGATCCCATCTCTGTTCCGCCGCCGCCGCAGCTTCCAAGATCGGGAGCACCAGGAGAACTCTTCCCGGCACCCTTCCGGAGGGGAGGATCACCACCGGGAGCTTCTCCACCACCATGGACGCCTCCCGGATGACTCGTGAGTAGTCTCCCTTGGACCATGAGTCCATGACCAGTAGCCATGTGATGTTCTCCTCCCGTTCTTGTGCTTCACTAATTAGTCCTCGTGAGCTGCCCTACATGATCGAGGCACCTATGTAATCCTTATGATGTTGCTATGTTGAGTTTGCTGGGATCCGATGGATTATGAGATTATGTTCAGATTGATCTTGAGTAATATATTTGATTCACCTCTTTTATATTTTAGTTCATAAGTAATTCTTGCATGTTCTCCGTTGTTATTTATTGCTTTGGCCGAGTAATAGGTAGTGACTCCAAGAGGGAACGTTATGCTCGATTGTGGGTTCATGCCCCTCGATGACTAGCTTGAGTGACAGAAACATGAGTCTAGGGGATGTGCTGTTGCCACAAAGGGGAAAACAACGGTGCTTGTGCCCGCGGGTGCAAGGATTGTTTACTTTACGCAAAGTCCTTTTAATGCAATTGTCTGTTGCATTGAGTTTACACTATGGGTGGGACTCGCAACTTAATACCAGCGAGATGTTCTGGATAGATATCTCAAGGTGGATGATTAGTAGTAGATATTGATGGATTTCGGTCTACTTACTTTGGCGTACCGCCCATGCTTTGAACCTCAACCTTTCTTGCAATGTAGTCAGCATTGGTTTGCGTTCGTGGTCCTGACAATTGCCCAGCTGTAATTTGTTTACCTCACATAGCTGTTTTATCGTCTTTTGGGAGAGATACATCACTAGTGAACATCATGAGACTCCGGTCCATATTACCATCATTGATCACATCCACTATTTACTTTTCACTATTTTATTTACTATTGCAAAACACTATCTATCACTACTATCATATTGCTTTTAACCCTTTGTGAACTACAAGGCCGGAGAGATTGACAACCTCTATGTACTCGTTGGGAGCAAAGTTATTTGTATCTGTGTGCAGGTCCACGTTGATTGCTAATTGCGCCGTTAGCAGTTGACACCTACCTGTTGAACCTAGGAGTCTCTGGGGATTCGATCCTTGGCATCTTTGCTAGGGGAAAACACTTCTACTTACTGCATCTTACACCTTCCACTTGGGGTAACCAACGAGGGGTTCGAGGCCCATCAAGGAGTATTTTCTGGCGCCGTTGCCGGGGACTCCACTCTTCAGGATAGGGGAGTTGCATGCTATCTTTTACCTTTGCTTTTTAGTCTTGTTAGTTTACTTTTCAATTTTTTTTGCTTTTAGTTCCTTTTATCGAAAATCACAAAAATAGTTATCTTGCTTGCTTGCTACTATGGGTTCCACCGAGAACACCAAGTTGTGTGACTTCACTAGTCACAACAACGATGACTTTATCAGCACACCTATCACTACACCTGCCACTTCAGCACCTTCATATGAAATTAAACCTGCTTTACTGAACTTAGTTATGAAAGAACAATTCTCCGGTGCTGGAGATGATGCTGCTTTACACTTGAACAACTTTGTTGAACTTTGTGATATGCAAAAGTACCAAGAAATAGATGGTAATATTGTTAAGCTTAATCTTTTTCCTTTCTCTTTGAGAGGAGGAGCTGAAATTTGGTTTTAGTCTTTGCCTAGAAATAGCATAGATTCATGGGACAAGTGCAAATATGCTTTTATCGGAAAATACTATCCACCTGCTAAAATTATCCAACTTAGAAGTAACATCATGAATTTTAAACAATTGGATAATGAACACGTTGCCCAAGCTTGGGAACGTATGAAATCTCTTATCAAAAACTGCCCTACTCACGGTTTGACTACTTGGATGGTTATCCAAACTTTTTATGCAGGCTTGAATTTTACCTCGCGGAACATGTTAGACTCGGCCGCGGGAGGAACTTTTATGTCAACTACACTTGGTGCTGCCACAAAGCTTCTCGATGAGATGATGACCAACTATTCCCAATGGCACACCGAACGCGCTCCAACAGGTAGGAAGGTAAACTCTGTCGAGGAGATTTCCTCCCTCAATGAAAAAGTTGACTTGATCATGTCTCTACTTTCGAAGCAATCTACTGTTGATCCTCGTGATGTTCCTTTACATTATTTGATTGCTCAAGAACAAGTAGATGTTAACTTTATCTCTAGAAACAATTTCAATAACAATGCTTATAGGAGTAACTTTGGTAACAATTCTAGACCGTTCCCCTCTAACTCTTATGGGAACAACAATGCTTATCCTAGTACCAAGAACTCCAATACTGAACTAGAGACTATGCTTAGAGATTTCATCACTACCCAAAAAGCCTTTAATAAGAATGTAGAAGAGAAACTACATTAACTAGATGATCTTTCTTTTAAGGTAGACCACTTAGCCAATGAGGTAAAATTGCTAAGAATTGAAACTTCTCCTCTTAAGGAGAGGGAAGTCATCCCTATTAATGCTACTCAAGTATAAATTAATGAAAATATTAGGATGATGGCTAAGCTTAAAGAAAGATGGGCTAGAGAAAGGGAGGAAGAGGAAAGAATTAAGAGCCTTCCTACCCACCACACTGTTGCTACTATCCAAGTTATTGAGGATGTTCACACTCTTAGCACCCAATGTACTCCTGGTCCCAATGGACCTATTAATGGTGATGCTATAGAAACTACCAAACAGGTGAGCCTTAAGGACACCACTACCACTTTACTTGATGCTCGTGACCTTGATTTTGATAATTGCACTCTTACAGAAGTTATTGATTTCCTTCACAAGATGTCTAGAGATCCCCGCACTAGCACGCTTAACCTTGCCTTCACAGAGCATATCACTAATGCTCTCATCAAAGCTAGGGAGGAGAAACTTAGAGTAGAAGCCTCCATACCTAGAAAGATAGAAGATGGTTGGGATCCTATGATAAAAAATTATTTGAATGACTTCTCTTGTTATGCATTATGTGATGTTGGTGCTAGTACCTCTGTTATGCCCAAAAGGATATATGATATGCTTAAATTGAAACCTTATGATTCTTGTTCTTTTGGTGTTCGTCTCGTTGATTCTGCCATAAAGAAACCTTTGGGGAGGATTGACGATGTTCTTATTGTTGTCAATGATAATTATGTGCCCGTTGATTTTACTATTATGGATATTGAATGTGATCCTTCATGTCCAATTATTTTGGGACGTCCCTTTTTGCGCACCATTGGTGCTGTCATTGACATGAAAGAGGGTAATATAAAATTTCAGTTTCCTCTCAAGAAAGGGATGGAACACTTCCCTCGTAAGAAGGTCAAGTTACCTTTTGAGTCCGTTGTACGGGCTAGCCATTCTTTTACATTTGATAAAACTTGATCTATGCATTATGCCTAGCTTAAAGGCATAAAAGAAAGCGCTTTTGGGAGGCAGCCCACATGAATAAATTTTTTGCTTTTGTTGTGTCTTGATGTTGTTTACTGTTGTAGCATCATCATTGTATCTTTGCTTTTCATATTTGTGCCAAGTATAGCCTCTGATTGCTAGAAAGTTCAAAGGTTGTGAGGTGCTGTCCAGGAAACAGATTCTGTCCTTGGATAGAAAAATTCGTATAAAATCACCAGATCATCTTTTTGGTCTGAATATTTTCGACAGTGTTCTCTATATAATTGTCTTTCGTGCGTCAGTTCTGAATTTTTTGATTTGAGTTGCAGAAGTATCCCGAACAGGTCAATTACTGCCTGCTGTTCTGTTTTTCACAGATTCTGTCCTGTTTTGCCTTACCTTCACTTTGCAAATTGAGAACTTGCTTTTTCTTTGCAAAAACCTTTTGGCAATCTTGATAAACAGTAGAACTTCAAGAATATCCTTATTTCCAGCAAGGTATAATTATTTTATTAAGGGTACTAACCTCGCTAATCAGATTATGATGAGTTATGTATGAAGGGAGTTTTCAAGTGTGCGAGGGAAGATGATAAAAAGATTCAGGAGTGTCAAGCGCTCAAGCTTGGGGATGCCCCCGTGCACCCCCAAGAAATATTCAAGGAGACTCAAGCGTCTAAGCTTGGGGATGCCCCCGTGCATCCCCTTCTCCATCAACACTATCATTTCGTCTTTCGTTCCGCTATATTTTTATCACTTCATGTGTTATGTGCTATGCTTGGAGCGTCTTGCTTTCAGTTTTCTTTTTAGTTTTTCATAACGAGTTGGAACCCGGCATTCCTTTATGTGGGAGAGAAACACGTTCCACCTCTACCTAGAACATTACATAGAATTTTCATGTGTATGTATGCTGTGTGTGTTGTTTGTCTTTTAATAGCTACTATCGTGCTCTGCTCTTAGTATTTATGCTTATCTTTTCAAGAGCTTTTATTTAGTTGGTTGCTTGAACTCTCTTTAATTACCATGCTCACCTTATTAAGAGAGTTTGCTTCCATTGCATGGGTTAATGTGTCTATGATAAAGATACTACTTTCATGATGGTGCTTAGTAGTTCAGGTTTTCTTTTGGTTAATCTCAAATAGCTGGGGGGTTCCCAATGTGTTATTGGAGTACCAACTTGGTTTTTTTGCCTATGATGTGGTATGGTTTAGTAATATCTTCCTTCGAGAATTTATTTTGATTGACTTGGCGTATGCTCACGCATATTCAAGATTGTAAAGAAAGTCTGTCAAGCCTTGATGATCTTTTGTTTCTGAGTAGCGATATAACTACCATGCCTGATTCAATATTGCTTTGTCGCTCTGCATGATTATGACCGTCATTGCTCTCTTAGTTGGTCGCTCCCAGTCTTTTGCTAACCTCCACCTGTACTAAGCAAACTAAACATGCAATACATAGCTCATGGGAAAGTAGCCTAAAAACTATTGTGGTAAAGAATATGTTGCCTATGTATCTCATTTCTTATAAGTTGCTTGCTGAGCGGTAACCATGTTTCTGGGGACGCCATCAACTATCACACTTTTGTTGAATATCATGTGAGTTGCTATGCATGTTCGTCTTGTCTGAAGTAAGAGTGATTTACCGTGGGTTGAATTAATATGCATATTGTTAGAGAAGAACATTGGGCCGCCAACCAAAGCCATGCATCATGGTGGAAGTTTTAGCTTGGACCTTAATCCTTGATCTCTCATGAGAATATGCTTATGCATTAAAGAGGAGTCCATCATCTATTTTCTATGTTGTCCCGGTATGGATGTCCTCAAGTTGAGATCTATCAAAAATGAGAAATCAAATGCGATCTATCTCCTTGGACCTTTGTACAGGTGGCATAGAGGTACCCCTTTGTGACACTTGGTTAAAACATATGCAATGCAATGATAACCCATGGGGATCCGAGCTAATTAGGACAAGGAGCGAGCACTATTGGTATTCGATGCATGAGGCTTGCAACTTATAGGATGTTTTATGCATGACACATATGAAGTACTACTACCGTTGAAACAATTGCTTCCATGTTTTCAAAATAAAAAGCTTTAGCACTTAACCTTTCTTTTACCTTTATGTTGAAGCACCAACTACTCAGAGCATGATTGTCATTCTGAGTGTAATGTGCATTGTCCCAAAGTAGCATTGTCTTTTGCATGATTGTGATATCGTTTATTCTGAAATGATTGTATCTAGTCATCACTTAAACCTTGAAGGTGCCCCTGCACTTATGTTTTGCATCACTAAAGGGGGCAAGCTAGATATCACTTTATCATATTTGCACATCATGTTCATTGCAAATCTTTTTGATGTTTCAGTTTCATGTTGTAAAACTTTCAGTCATTTGTGATTTTCTCTTGAGGCAACTTAATTACTTTAGAATTATTGTCTCAGTAAGCTTTTGTCATATGACTATGAGAAAGTCCTATATGGTTAATAGCATGTCACCACAGAAATTATTCTTGTTATCATTTACCTACTCGAGGACGAGCAGGAATTAAGCTTGGGGATGTTGATACGTCCAAAACGTATCTATAATTTCTGCTTGCTCCATGCCACTTTTGGGTGATATTGCTATGATATTCATACACTTCCATACACTTTTGATCATATTTGGACTAACTTACTAATCCAGTGCTTCCCAGTGCCAGTTTCTGTTTTCGGCTGTTTTTTGTATTTCAGGTTTTCACGTTTCGAGAACTGCCTAGAAAAATCCAGAAAAATTATATAAAAAATCAGCGAACCGGAAACAACACTGTGTCCGAAGGGCAGCCTGGGGGGGCCACAGGGGCTCCAGGCGCCCTGTGGGCGCGCCCCCCCTGGGCCGCGCCGGGGGGCGCCTAGGCCCCCCGAGGCTCCCCCGGTGCCCTACTTTGGCATATATTTAAAGGGTTCCCCGTAACCCTCAGAACAGGACTTCTTTTCGCGATCCCATCTCTGTCCCGCCGCCGCCGCCGCTTCCAAGATCGGGAGCACCAGGAGAACTCTTCCCGGCACCCTGCCGGAGGGGAGGATCACCACCGGGAGCTTCTCCACCACCATGGACGCCTCCCGGATGACTCGTGAGTAGTCTCCCTTGGACCATGAGTCCATGACCAGTAGCTATGTGATGTTCTCCTCCCGTTCTTGTGCTTCACTAATTAGTCCTCGTGAGCTGCCCTACATGATCGAGGCACCTATGTAATCCTTATGCTGTTGCTATGTTGAGTTTGCTGGGATCCGATGGATTATGAGATTATGTTCAGATTGATCTTGAGTAATATATTTGATTCACCTCTTTTATATTTTAGGTCATAAGTAATTCTTGCACGTTCTCCGTTGTTATTTATTTGTTTGGCCGAGTAATAGGTAGTGACTCCAAGAGGGAACGTTATGCTCGATTGTGGGTTCATGCCCCTCGATGACTAGCTTGAGTGACAGAAACATGAGTCTAGGGGATGTGCTGTTGCCACAAGGGGGAAAACAACGGTGCTTGTGCCCGCAGGTGCAAGGATTGTTTACTTTACGCAAAGTCCTTTTAATGCAGTTGTCTGTTGCATTGAGTTTACACTATGGGTGGGACTCGCAACTTAATACCAGCGAGATGTTCTGGATAGATATCTCAAGGTGGATGATTAGTAGTAGATATTGATGGATTTCGGTCTACTTACTTTGGCGTACCGCCCATGCTTTGAACCTCAACCTTTCTTGCAATGTAGTCAGCATTGGTTTGCGTTTGTGGTCCTGTCAGTAGCCCAGCTGTAATTTGTTTACCTCACATAGCTGTTTTATCGTCTTTTGGGAGAGAGACATCACTAGTGAACATCATGAGACTCCGGTCCATATTACCATCATTGATCACATCCACTATTTACTTTTCACTATTTTATTTACTATTGCAAAACACTATCTATCACTACTATCATATTGCTTTTAACCCTTTGTGAACTACAAGGCCAGATATTAGAAATCAACGTGGACCTGCACACAGATACAAATAACTTTGCTCCCAACGAGTACAGAGAGGTTGTCAATCCCTCCGGCCTTGTAGTTCACAAAGGATTAAACGCAAGTGATAGTAGTGATAGATATAATTGCAATAGTAAATAATAGCAAAAAGTAAATAGCGGATGTGATCAATGATGGTAATATGGACCGGAGTCTCATGATGTTCACTAGTGATGTCTCTCTCCCAAAAGATGATAAAACAGCTATGTGAGGTAAAGGAATTACAGCTGGGCAATTGACAGGACCATGTGCGCAAACCAATGCTGACTACATTGCAAGAAAGGTTGAGGTTCAAAGCATGGGCAGTACGCCAAAGTAAGTAGACCGAAATCCATCAATATCTACTACTAATCATCCACCTTGAGATATCTATCCAGAACATCTCGCTGGTATTAAGTTGCGAGTCCCACCCATAGTGTAAACTCAATGCAACAGACAACTGCATTAAAAGAACTTTGCGTAAAGTAAACAATCCTTGCACCCGCGGGCACAAGCACCGTTGTTTTCCCCCTTGTGGCAACATCACATACCCTAGACTCATGTTTCCGTCACTCAAGCTAGTCATCGAGGGGCATGAACCCACAATCAAGCATAACGTTCCCTCTTGGAGTCACTACCTATTACTTGGCCAAAGCAATAAATAACAACGGAGAACATGCCAGAATTACTTACGAACATAAATATAAAAGAGGTAGATCAAATATATTACTCAAGCACAATCTGAACATAATCTCATAATCCATCGGATCCTAGCAAACTCATCATAGCAACAACGGAAGGATTACATATGTGCCTCGATCATGTAGGGCAGCTCACGAGGACTAATTAGTGAAGCACAAGAACGGTAGTTTCCGGAGCGCTGATTTTTTATATAATTTTTCAGGATTTTTCCTGGTAGTTCTCGTAATGTGAAAACCTGAAATACAAAAACAGCCGAAAACAGAAACTGGCACTGGGGTGCACTGAGTTAATAGGTTAGTCCAAATATGATCAAAAGTGTATGGAAGTGTATAAATATCATAGCAATATCACCCAAAAGAGGCATGGAGCAAGCAGAAATTATAGATACGTTTTGGACGTATCAACATCCCCAAGCTTAATTCCTGCTCGTCCTCGAGTAGGTAAATGATAACAAGAATAATTTCTGTGGTGACATGCTATTAACCATATAGGACTTTTTCATAGTCATATGACAAAAGCTTACTGAGAAAATGAATCTATAGTAATTAAGTTGGCTCATGAGAAAATCACAAAGGACTGAAAGTTTTACAATATGATACTGAAACATCAAATAGATTTGCAATGAACATGATGTGCAAATATGATAAAGTGATATCTAGCTTGCCCCCTTTAGTGAAGCAAAACATATATGCAGGGGCACCTCCAAGGTTTAAGTGATGACTAGATACAATGATTTCAGAATAAACGATATCACAATCATGCAAAAGACAATGCTACTTTGGGACAATGCACATTACACTCAGAATGACAATCATGCTCTCAGTAGTTGGTGCTTTTAAAAAAAGGTGGAGACTCTCAAACCGTGGCTTTTGTTCGCAAGGTTGAAAACCCGTAGTCGGAAACAAAGACAAAGCATGTACCTGAGCTCTTGGCTTTAAAACAGTGGTAATAATTTATTTTAGATCATGCATGTTTCGTCAACGAATGCTAGGAGACAACTCAATCACTTTTCGAGATGGACAAGTTTCGAGGAACGGCTCCCGAATGAGGACGATCACATCCCCTTAATCTCCTTTGTTTATCACTGCCAAAGTTTTCTGATTTCTCATGAACAAAGCGTGAAGGATGGTTTGTTTGTTATATTATCTTTTTGAGCCGGGCGCACTCAATGCCAGTTCCTTCTCGTATTATGGGTTTGCACATTATACATGCAATCCCGGGGTGAAGCTTGTCCAACTTAAAAAGGTCATGAATTAACCACTACTTCCTCATGAACTTATAACAGAGGCACAAAATAAGAATGCTTTTTCTTTGAATAATTTCGAGATGGCACATGCAAGTCTCCGTTAGGAATGGCAGGTAAATACCATGTAGGAAGGTATGGTGGACTCATATGGCATAACTGGATTAAAGGATGTGGATGCACAAGCAGTCAGTCCACTTAGTACAGGCGAAGGTTAGCAAAAGACTGGGAGCGACCAACTAAGAGAGCAATGACGGTCATAATCATGCAGAGCGACAAAGCAACATTGAATCAGGCATGGTAGTCATATCGCTACTCAGAAATAAAAGATCATCAAGGCTTGACAGACTTTCTTTACAGTCTTAAATATGCGTGTGCATACGCCAAGTCAATCAAAATAAATTCTCGAAGGAAGATATTACTAAACCATACCACATCATAGGCAAACAAATCATGTTGGTACTCCAATAACACATTGGGAACCCCCCAGTTATTTGAGACTAACCATAAGAAAACATGAACTACTAAGCGCCATCATGCACGTAGCATCTTTATCATAGTGATACTAGGGAGGACCGCATCAAGGATCGGTTCAAAAGGCTGTGTTAACCAATCGTGGTCGACGAGCTCTCTCTCATTAGGTTGGGGCCTGTGAGAATGAAGATTGTGTGCAAAGCTCTGAACAAGCTCAATGGAGTTGTGGAAGTCTAGTTCAATCACGAGGGTTACGAGGTCAAGGTGGAGATCGAGCGCCTGCCCAAACGTGGGGGTGAAGGAAATATGCCCTAGAGGCAATAATAAAGTTATTATTTATTTCCTTATATCATGATAAATGTTTATTATTCATGCTAGAATTGTATTAACCGTAAACTTAGTACATGTGTGAATACATAGACAAAACAGAGTGTCCCTAGTATGCCTCTACTAGACTAGCTCATTGATTAAAGATGGTTATGTTTCCTAGCCATAGACATGAGTTGTCATTTGATCAACATGATCACATTATTAGGAGAATGATGTGATGGACAAGACCCATCCGTTAGCTTAGCAACTTGATCGTTTAGTTTTACTGATATTGCTTTCTTCATGATTTATACATGTTCCTATGACCATGAGATTATGCAACTCCTGAATACCGGAGGAACACCTTGTGTGCTATCAAACGTCACAACGTAACTGGGTGATTATAAAGATGCTCTACACGTGTCTTTGAAGGTGTTTGTGGTGTTGGCATAGATCGAGAATAGGATTTGTCACTCCGAGTGTCGGAGAGGTATCTCTGGGCCCTCTCGGTAATACACATCATAATAGGCCTTGCAAGAAAATGACTATTGAGTTAGTCACAAGATGATGTATTAAGGAACGAGTAAAGAGACTTGCCGGTAACGAGATTGAACTAGGTATGATGATACCGACGATCGAATCCCGGGCAAGTAACATACCGATGACAAAGGGAACGACGTATGTTGTTATGCAGTTTGACCGATAAAGATCTTCATAGAATATCTAGGAGCCAATATGAGCATCTAGGTTCCGCTATTGGTTATTGACCGGAGTTGAGTCTCGGTCATGTCTACATAGTTCTCGAACCCATAGGGTCCGCACGCTTAACGTTCGATGACGATCGGTATTATGAGTTTATGTGTTTTGATGTACTGAAAGTAGTTTGAAGTCCCGGATGTGATCACGGACATGACGAGGAGTCTCGGAATGTCCGAGACATAAAGATTCATATATTGGAATGTTATATACTGACACCAGTTGAGTTCTGGGGGTTATCGGATAAATACCGGTGTATCGCGGGGCTACCGGAACCCCCAGGGGAGTTGTTGGGCCTCATGGGCCCAAGTGGAGGAAGAGGAGGCATGGCCAGCTAGGGGCGCGTGGCCCCCTAGCCCAAACCGAATTGGACTAGGGGGTCGGCCCCCGTTTCCATCTTCTCCCTCTCCTCCTTCCTTCTCTCCTACTCCAACTAGGGAAAGAGATGGATCCTACAACCGATGGGAGTAGGACTCCCCATGGCGCGCCCCTCCTCCTTGGCCTCCTCCTCCACCCCTCCCTCCTTTATATATGTGGGGAGGGGGCACCCCATAGACACACAAGTTTATTTTAGCCGTGTGCGGTGCCCCTCCCCACAGATACACACCTCGGTCATACCGTTGCAGTGCTTAGGCGAAGCCCTGCGCCGGTAGCTTCATCATCACTGTCATCACGCCGTCGTGCTGACGAAACTCTCCCGTGATGCTCAACTGGCTCAAGATCTCGTGGGACGTCATCGAGCTGAACATGTGCTTAACGCGGAGGTGCCGTACGTTCGGTACTTGGATCGGTTGAATCGCGAAGACGTTTGACTACATGAACCGCGTCACTAGACGCTTCCGCTTTCGGCCTATGAGGGTACGTAGACGCACTCTCTCCACTCGTTGATATGCTTCTCCTAGGATCTTGCGTGATCGTAGAAAAAAATTTAAATACTACGTTCCCCAACAGTGGCATCATGAGCCAGGTCTATTCATACATGATATGCACGAGTAGAACACAATGAGTTGTGGACGATAATAGTCCTACTACTTACCAGCATGTCATACTTTGATTCGGCGGTATTGTGAGATGAAGCGGCCCAGACCAACAATACGCGTACGCCTACGCGAGACTGGTTTCACCGTTACAAGGACTCATTGCTTAAAGGTGACTGGCGGGTGTCTGTATCTCTCACTTTAGTTGAATCGAGTATGGCTACGCCCGGTCCTTGTGAAGGTTAAAATAGGACACTTGACGAAAAATCATTGTGGTTCTTGTATGCGTAGGTAAGAACGGTTCTTGCTAAGCCCGTAGAAGCCACATAAACCTTGCAACAACAAAGTAGAGGATGTCTAACTTGTTTTTGCAGGACATGTTGTGATGTGATATGGCCAAGACATGATGAGTTATACGTTATTGTATGAGATGATCATGTTTTGTAAATTATCGGCAACCGGTAGGAGCCTTATGGTTGTCTCTGTATTGTATGAATTGCGAAGGCCATGTAATTGCTTTACTTCATCACTATGAGTTAGTGATAGTAGTAGTAGCAATAGTTGCCGAGACGACCACGACGCTACGATGAAGATCATGGTCTCAAGCCAGTGACAATGGAGATCATGATGATGCTTGGAGATGGAGATCAAAAGCACAAGATGATGATGGCCATATCATGTCACATATTTTGATTGCATGTGATGTTTATGTTATTATGCTTCTTATTTTGATTAGTACGGCGGTAGCATTATAAGATGATCCCTTACAAAATTTCAAGGTACAAGTGTTCTCCCTGAGTATGCACCGTTGTCGTGCCGAGACACCACGTGATGATCGGGTGTAATAAGCTCTACGTTCAAATACAACGGGTGTAAGACAGTTTAGCACATGCAGAATACTCGGGTTAAACTTGACGAGCCTAGCATGTACATACATGGCCTCGGAACACTGTAGACCAAAAGGTCGAGTGTGAATCATTGTGGCACCTCGATCCGCATGGAACAGGGGGCCTTCGCACGTCAGCCCGGGATAACACCTGACGCACAACATGTCCAAGATACAACATTCCAGGTACCATAATATTCATCAAATAAATGTGTATATGATTACATCATTGATGAATACAATTATCTGGCATAGCTCTATACATGGCGGCTGAAGTCTTGGTTTGGCGGCATAACAACTCTGGTTGGGCTCCACAACTCACAGGACTGGCAAGATTACGGCCTAGCACGACAGAGCAAGCGAACCATTCGAGTGCGACCTACAAAATTGGCCTGACACGCCAGGTCAGTACATTGACTGTACTTGCAAGACAACCAAATACATAGCATCGAAACAAGCAGAAGACACAGGAGGAACCAAGCGCGTACACAAACCTATCTTACACCAATTTCTAAACATGTCATGATATAGATCAACTGAGGATGAACGATATCATAGCATCTACTCATATGGCAATCACATGGCATATCAAAACATGCTTATAACAAAACGAAACATGGCATAAAATAAATCAAAGCAAGGCATGGCATCATGAGACTATGCTGTAAATAAACTACTATACATATAATCAATGCAGACATAACATGATAACTTTATGCAAACCTTTCTTGTTCTATCATGGTTCTTAAAATGCAACATATTACTCATGCAATGCAACCAAACTTGTGCACCAAGTCCCTCGAACTCTTACCAACGGGTTGCCTTGCAACCGAACGGTGATCTTTTCGTCGATCACAACCATGACCAACACTTGGTCTCCAACACTCACCGAGAACTCGGCTCGTGATCGTATCAAAACATCGTCGTGACTTCGCATGACCATCTCATAGTTCAAGTCACCACATTCTTGTTATCACAGTAAATAATTTTATTATCTTAGGTTTATTCCTCCATTTCGACCAAGACCCGATAGTGTGACCTACTACGAACTGTGTGCTATCGATAGACTTTATAAACACTCTGCAGAGGTAGCGCACTGTACCCACACCACGGAATCCATGGCCTCGTCATCCCATTCAGGTAGACCAACAGTGTAACGCCCCGGACACACCTGCCGGTGGTCGTTACTCCTGGCGGGATCTACACTAGCCCCACATATCAATACTAGTCTTTTCTGCGCACTTTGTCCTCAGTCGTGCGCACCCAAGGGCAATTTCCCGATCGGTCACCCTAATAAGCCAGGCTATCACATACACCCACACTCAGAGGAACCGACGTCCTCGTCTGGCCACAGGAACATTCCCTCTTGGCACAAACGTCTGTGCTTCCAGGACAGCACATGTGCCATACCGTGTGCCACGTGGGGTCACAAACGTCATGCACAACATGACTGCAAACTGTTTGTAAACATCCGTGTAACCGTGAGGGTCGGCTCTGATACCAACTTGTAACGCCCCGAACAAACCCGCCGGTGGTCGTTACTCCTGGCGGGATCTAGACTGGCCCCACATATCAATACTAGTCTTTTCTGCGCACTTTGTCCTCACTCATGCGCACCCAGGAGCAACTTCCCGATCGGTCACCCATCCTGAAACTACTCCAAGCTAAGCATGCTTAACTTTGGAGTTCTATCTGAATGGGCTCCCAGAAAAGAAGGAAATCCTTATTGATATGAGTAGTCTATCATCCCTAATAAGCCAGGATATCACAAACGGCGTTCCGACAAAACCGACCTACTGTCATGACACTCTCTCGGCCACTCCGACTCATTCCCCATTGGGCTAGTCATGGGTGGCCCCGTGTCTACCAAAGACACACGACCACCGTCGTGGCCAAACAGAAACGATCCCAAACGGGAACCCGGTACCAATCCAACAACAACGGGCACACAAGGCTTATGTCCACCTACATGATCAGGGTAGCACGTGCCCATAACCTTCCCTAGTTGGAGGCACCGGCGAGAGGCACGACAATAGTTCGCATTAAGGCCTTCCCATAAAGGCAAATGTGGCTGCACCGAAGAAGTTCGATTTGGTGGCACCAAGACTTGATCCCATCGATGACGGAGGAGGTTGTTATTATTAAATCATTGTATTACTTCTCCATCATCATGAGCGTATTTAACAAGAATGCAACAATGAACATGTAGCATACAAAAGCATATACCAAATGTTGAACTTCTCAGGTCCACAACTATAGCATAAAGAAGCATATTAATACCAAGTACAAGCACATTAACGGTGCATTCTAATCAATATAACATTTTATAACGATGTCTGGAAAATCAAATTACAGTGGTGACATGGCATTATTAATAATGACATTCTAACTAACATGGCAAAAGATGTCATGAAGCACAAGCATGCATGGAAGTCATAAAGAAATGGCTGCAGCTGGAAACATTAAGAAAACAATTGCAACTACACACACACAAGGCACAAGCAAAGTCAACATGCGAGTTCGGGGCTCATGATAAGAGGTTGGCTTGCCTGGGGTGACAAATACTCCGAGAAGAAGTGGAGAAACGATCGGGAAAAGAGCTGCCGGAAATATTTCTCTCTCGAAAGAGGCTGGTTAACGGCAATGGAAAAATGGTCATTTTCAGAATGTTGAAACATAATGAAAATGATGCCAATAGAACGGGCTCGACGAAACGAAGAAGTGGGTTTTGGATACACCTCATTCAGAGTTATGGATAAAAAGATACGGACATTAAAAGTCCAGGGACTAGACTGTAAAAATATCTCTACAAACAGGTCCCTGGTAGTTTAAACAGAACGCGTCTTCTATGAGAATACGCTTTCCAGAGAGGTAAACGCATTTCCACCCGAAAAAGAGGAAGAATGCGCTTTTGTTAAGCGAAGACGTACTCTTAGGACTACGCCTCCACTTAACCACGTCAGCGGGCCGGCCCGGTCAGCGCTGAGTGGCCGACAGGTGGGGCCCGTCACTTATCCACATCACACCCAACTGGGTAAATGTGGGGTGACTGACAGTGGGACCCGCGGGCAGGGTCGTCGTCTTCATATCCTTCACGTGCTCGCCCGCATGGATCAAAGGCCAGGGCCAGCGCCGACGATGGCCCGTGCAGCTCCGGCGGTCCCCGGACGCGCTGAGGCCACCGGAGAGACGGACAGGGAGCGCTGCGTCCATCTGGGCAGACTGCGGGCGTCAAGGAGGGACGAAGTGGCGACGCTGCACGAAGGCAGAGAGCTTGCGACGGCGGTCAAATCTTCGGGTCGCGGCCTGAGGTACTCCGGCGGCGAGGTGAGGGGCTGGGGAGGTCCGCCGGACGTAGAGAGGGGCTTATATGGTGGAGGAACAACGAGGGGAGCGCTGCACCGCCGGAATTACAGAAGAACAGAGGCGGCGGCCATGGCGGCAGAGAGAGGTGGGGAGGGGCTCTATAGCTCGAGGGAGAGGTTCGACAGGCAGTTGTGGTGCTCGAGGGGGATCTTGCGGGCTCTTTAAATAGCCGGGCGAGCTCGAGGGGGGAGAGGGGAGGAGGTGGCACGCGGCGGGCGACATGTCCACGCACCGGCGGCGGCGCAGTGTCGGCAGACGCGGCCAACTTGCTCGGGAAACGACGGGAAGGCGACGAGGAGGGAGCAGGCGAGCGCTAGTGGCTCACGGAGTCGAGCAAAGCTCTGAGACGAGCAGAGGAAGGGGAAAGAGGAGAAGAAAGCGACGACAGCATAGTGGCGCACTGTTCGGCCAGTGGCACGGCTCGCCACAAAAGAAAACGAAGAGGGGCAGAGGTACTGGGGGAAGAGGACGCCGAGGGGACACTGTTGGGCAACACTGGCGAGGCCAGAGCTGGTCGGAGCAGCGATGCCGCCGACAACAGTGGATAGACCACCGTTTTGGCTGGCTCTCCGCTTGATCACCATGGAGAAGGCGCGCTCCGGGGTTTTAATTGAAGTAACTTCATGTCTACCGCGTAGTCCTTCGAAGATAGAAAGTTACTATGGTAAAGAAACGAGAGGAGACAAACTGAGTTGAGTAGAATAAGTTTCACAAGTTTGCTGTTGCAAACTTGACAGCAACCTAGAGATAAAACCAGAGGAGTAGAAAGGTAACAATGATGTGTGGGATGCTTAGGGTAACAAGAACTATGATCCTGGGAGTTTTGAGGTCATTAGGACAAATATTTAGCATAGTTGCTTTACAACTGCTAAAATCTGTCCAGAAACTAAATGAGGAAGAAGCACTCACTAGGAGTGATGGATTGAGCTAAGATTGGCCAAAGCTTGATGATTTGGACATACAATGATGCTGTGAAAGTTTTATACCAAATGGACTTACCAAGTTGGTACTTGTTTCACAAACATCACTTCTGACCAAAAACTTAGGAAAAATCTAGGAAAAGATTGGCTACATGAAATGAGCCAAAATCTTGGAAAGGTGAGTTATATGGATAGGAGAATGCTTGGGAATATTTTCAGCTATAATGGAGCAAGATAAAATGCACTTGCTTCACAAACTGAAAAATTGGACAGAAAGCAAGAATTCCTTCTGTGTTCACATAGCTCAATAAAATGAGCTAAATTTATGTAGAGGCTAATGATTTGGAATACTTGAGAGGATGGAAGAGTTTCATCCCATTTGAAAAATTTATGAAGGTACTTCCTTCACAAACTTGTATTCTGGTCAGAAACTTTGAAAAAATAGCACAAGGAGCTAGGATGAAAGGATTGAGCTCATATTTGGTATTCATGGGTGATTTATCAATGTTAATCACCTTGCCATATTTCAGCTTAATTGGAATTAAGAATAAGACACTTCCTTTGCAAAAATTCAGAGAAGGCAGAAACTTTCATTGGATCATGTGCCAAAATTTTCAAGTATGGAACATGAGTTAATGATGAAACTAATGATTATATAGCAAGGACAAACTCCACAATTTATGTGAGAATTTTCTCTGCTATAAAAATAGTAGTTCCTTTGGAAAATGGCTAAAGTGCAATATTGGCTAAAAATAGGGAAGGGAAATTTTCCTTATTTTAATGTGGCCAATATTTTTGCCAGAGCTTGGATTAGGCATAAGTATCAACTCCACCAATTCTCATGAATTTAGGAGATGGCTAGCTATGCCTTTGGATTTTATTCCTGAGACAGACAGGAAAAGGAATAAACCACAATTCAAAAATATTACATGGAACTTGGCAATATTTTTGCATATCCAAGGATTAGGAGGATAAGATGGTCTCTAGGAATAGATCAAATGATAAACAGATCAAGAAAAATGATGGTTCCTTTGTAGTCACAAAGGCCACCTATAAATTCCAAATTTTTGGAATTAGGGTTTGAGGAGATTTGAGGTGTTGCAGATGAGGTCTTGCCCACTAACAGAGACATGAGCAAGGTTTTGAAGAGTTGAGAATGACCAGAAATCTTAGAGTCAACTAGAAATCCTCATGAGAAAATTTTAAAAAGGTTTGCCAGGAAGAAATAACAGCACAAAATTGATAACCCAATTTTGAGGCTATTACAAACCTCCCCCCCTTAAAAAGAATCTCGTCCTCGAGATTCCTAGGGTTACTACAACAATTAAAAGATAGCCACTCCGAGGAGAAACCTCTGGGTTAAATTTAACCCTTTGGTTAGATGCAGACGAGTTGGGGTACCGATAATTGGTACACCCAGAGAGAGTCATGGGAAAAACAGGATTACCTCCACGGCTAGGGGCACTAGAGATCAGACTCCTGAAAAACGCTGGATGCACCCCAATGAATAGTGGTTTCAACCGCTGACATGTGGGTCTAGGGCCCACTGGCAGCATCCTTCTTCTACCTCCGGCTGGCTGCTTCATCTCCGTCACTGCTTTGCGTGCGGCTTGGCGCAGCGCGCATCTAGCTCCTAGGGCGATGAGGACCCTAGTGCCGTAGTGTGCGGCGTGCACAGCGACGGTGCAGCGAGCACTCATGTCGTGGGCCAGCACCGTGTCGGCACTGCTCGCGGATTTGCCTCATGGACGCCGGTGAATGAGCGACGAGCGATTTCCCTGGACATCGCTCACAGTACACCGGAGTTGGGCTATAAAATGGCAGCGCGGCTTCTCCTCCAGCACACAAATGCAATGCCACTCTACCACCTCTTCAGTTTGGACGAGATCGAGCCGAGCTCCTTCGGCGAGGCGGTGTTCCTGGTGGCGCTGCAGTGGTTCCTTGCTGCTCTGCTGGGCACGCTGATCGGCTCGTCATTTCTCCTAATGATACTCATTAGGAACGAGCGGGCTCGAGGCAATGCGCGGCTCGGTGCGGTGGATCGAGGTGCGGAAGAAGATGGTCCACTGGGTGGTCCTCCGCCACGCTTGATCCTCCGTCGCTTTGCGCCGGCGGAGTAAGTGCGTGTTGCGGTAGAGCGGGGTGGCGACTTGCCTGCGTTACACAAGGCAGAGGTGAGGGTGACTGGTTCCAAATGCATGTGAGGTGGCTGCACCAGCTCAGGATGCATACTGTGGTGCGGGAAAAATTTCGCGGATGATTCCATGAAAAAGTAGGTGTCGAGGTAGAATCAGAGTGGAAATCTGTATTGTGGCCGATGTACTGGGTCGAGAGAAATAAAGTTGGCACCGTTTCTCCGAAAATGAAGTTAGAAACGAGAATTAGAGACGAGAATTTGCCAGATGGGAAGGCCTCTGCGAGGCTCTGATTTTGGAAAGCCGGGCACACGAGGTGTGTACCGATAGGGAGTGATATGTGACTTTGCATTCCCATGAGTACTGCCCAAAAGTACCCGTGGGTGAACCGGGTGTGTGTGTGATATGCAGTATAATCCAAACTAGCAAACAGATGCAATAGACAAGCAATGAAAAACACACCAGACAAATTATACTAAAGTTTTTAATGCTAGTGGGTATATGTAATCCTGGTACACATATACCTACACCAGCGTTTTATTTTCGACTCGGGATGAGTAAATGTTATTTTAGTGTATGTGATCTATTAATTAACATCTGGTTAGCAACATATCGCCAACCCTGTCAAACATTTCTGCTTGACAGTGTGACAAGCAAAAACAACACAAAAGCCAAAAGCACATACATATCATACGGGTTACACCAGTGCAAGCATGCAACAAAGCACGAATGCGCTACGCACTACACGAACCTACCCACTCTGGGGTACATAAGTCTATCCTCATATCGAGGATGAATAGACTAACTGACCTACTTGCAGAAACACCTAACTGCGTGACTAAAGTCATGTAGAAGGCTGGCCTTGCCGGGGCTCTCCGGGAGGGCGAAGACTGAGCAAATCTTTGTATTCATCGTCTGACAACACTATGGGTGGAGACTCGGCTACTGGGGGTGTGGCTGAAGTTGATCCCAGTAAATGTTGCTGGTGGATCCGGTAAAGAGCCTGGTCGAAGGTGATGGGGGTTGGTATAGGACACATCACAGGCCGAGAGGGTAACACTGGTTCAGATGGCATGGGGTGGATAACTTCAGATGCGAATCTACGAGCTTCACAGTAAGCTTCCTTGACAACTCGTACCACATCATTGTCCAAGGTTCTAAATTCGGCAAGAATCTTAGAAATCATCATCCCCTGGGCAGTGATATACTGCACCAGGCGAGTGATTGTGGGGTCATCTCCTTGGATAGCAGGAGAAGGTTGCATTCCTGCTTCTGCCACAATGGGGAAAAAGCAGAACTCCCGCTTTTATGCCACTTGCGGGAATTTGGTTCGGAGGTGAAGGATGGCCTCCACAGCAACGGCCTAAATAGCCAAATCAGTATTGGCATCGCTCTGCACTGAAGAACCAAGGGTTGACCATCTGCTGCGAGACTTGGGCAGATGTGCACTCTAGCATCATAGCGATGAAGGTGAGGGACGGGTGCTGATTGAAACACCAGGTATTCGGGGCTAGCGTTAGAGCCAAAGGCTTTGCTGAGCATCTCAATAAGGAGAGGTGGAAAGCCAGGGTGGTTGACGGCAAAGGTGCGGGTGTAAAACTTGGGAGCTCTTAGGGCTCTAGTCATGGCTGGAGTGTTACTAGCTAGGCTTCTCTGCAGGGACATGGTTGACTGAGGAGTGAGCGGTACGGCGAACGGAAAGGGGATTTTATAGGCAGCTATGCGGGGGTATGCCCGCATGGTGCGGCCCCTTACCCTGAAGGGTAAGCGGTGCGCCCGACCGAAAAAGATAAGGGCGCTATTTGTGCCACGGATAACTAGGCGGGGACAGCGGGGTAAGGATGTGTCGGTCCCGACTACGCCACCTGTTGATTAACAGTGGCCATGCCGGATGCCAAGGATGGGTCAAATCCCTTAAGGTCATTAAGGGTTGATGGTAGCGGTGATCTAATGCTAGAATAATCTATGCCAGCCTGGCTGCTCTGATACCATGTCCCGTGGCACCCCGATCTGCATGGAGCAGGGGGCCT
This sequence comes from Secale cereale, assembly GCA_902687465.1. Lineage (NCBI taxonomy): Eukaryota > Viridiplantae > Streptophyta > Magnoliopsida > Poales > Poaceae > Secale > Secale cereale. Next base: position 201,547,442 of record LR738712.1, read on the forward strand.
TCGCACGTCAGTCCAGGATAAAACCTGACGCACCACAAGTCCAAGATACAACATTCCAGGTACAATAATATTCATCAAATAAAAGTGTATATGATTACATCATTGATGAATACAATTATCTGGCATAGCCCTAAGGCTATTTACATGGCGGCGGAAGTCTTGGTTTGGCGGCATAACAAATCTGGCTAGGCTCCACAACTCACAGGACTGGCAAGATTACAGCCTAGCACGACGGAGCAAGCAAACCATTCGAGTGCGACCTACAAAGCTGGCATGACACGCCAGTTCAGTACATTGAATGTACCTACAAGACTACCAAATACATAGCATCCAAACAAGTAGAAGACAAAGTAGGAACCAAGTGCGTACACAAACCTACCTTACACCAATTTCAAAACATGGCATGATATAGATCAACTGAGCATGAACGATAACATAGCATCTACTAATATGGCAATCACATGGCATATCAAAACATGCTTATAAGAAAACAAAACATGGCATATAATAAATCAAAGCAATGCATGGCATCATGAGACTATGCTGAAAATATACTACTGTACATATATTCAATGTAGACTAACATGATAACTTTATGCAAACCTTTCTTGTTCTATCATGGTTCTTAAAATGCAACATATTACTCATGCAATGCAACCAAACTAGTGCAACTACCAACAGGTTTCCTTTCAACCGAACGGTGATCTTTCCGGCAATCACAACCATGACCAACACTTGGTCTCCAACACTCACCGAGAACTCCTCTCGTGATCATATCAAAACAGCATCGTGACTTCGCACGACCATGTCATAGTTCAAGTCACCACATTCTTGTTATCACAGTAAATAATTTTATTATCTCAGGTTTATTCCTCCATTTCGACCAAGACCCAATAGTGTGACCTATTATGAACTGTATGCTATCGATAGACTTTATAAACACTCTGCAGAGGTAGCGCACTGTACCCACACCACGGAACCCATGGCCTCGTCATCCCATTCGGGTGGACCAACGGCGTTCCGACGAAACCGTCCTACTGTCATGACACTCTCCCGGCCACTCCGACTCATTCCCCACTGGGCTAGTTATGGGTGGCCCCGTCTACCAAAGACACACGACCACCGTCATGGCCAAACAAAAACAGTCCCAAATGGGGACCTAGTACCAATCCAACAACAACGGGCACTCAAGGCTTATGTCCGCCTACCTGATCAGGGTAGCGCGTGCCCATAAGCTTCCCTAGTTGGAGGCACCGGCGAGAGGCACGACAATAGTTCGCATTAAGGCCTTCCCATAAAGGCAAATGTGGTTGCACTACAGAAGTTCGATTTGGTGGCACCAAGACTCGATCCCATCGATGAGGGAGGAGGTTGTTATTATTAAGTCATTTTATTACTTCTCCATCATCATGAGCATATTTAACAAGAATGTAACAATGAACATGTAGCATACAAAAGCATATACAAAATGTCGAACTTCTCAGGTGCACAACTATAGCATAAAGAAGCATTATAATACCAAGTATAAGCACATTAACGGTGCATTCTAATCATTATAACATTTTATAACGATGTCCAGAAAATCAAATTACAGTGGTGACATGGTATTATTAATAATGACATTCTAACTAACATGGCAAAAGATGTCATGAAGCACAAGCATGCATGGAAGTCATAAAGAAATGGCTGCAGCTAGAAACAGTAAGAAAACAATTGCAACTACACACACACAAGGTACAAGCAAAGTCCACATGCGAGTTCGGGGCTCATGATAAGAGGTTGGCTTGCCTGGGGTGACAAATACTCCGGGAAGAACTGGAGAAACGATCGCGGAAAGAGCTGCCGGAAACATTTCTCTCTTGAAAGAGGCTGGTTAATGGCAAGGGCAAAATGGTCATTCTTAGAATGTTGAAACATAATGAAAATGATGCCAACAGAACGGGCTCGACGAAACGAAGAAGTGAGCTTTGGATTCACCTCATTCGGAGTTACGGATGAAAAGATACGGACGTTTAAAGTTCAGGGACTAGTCTATAAAAATATCTCTACAAACAGGTCCCTGGCAGTTTAAACAGAACGCGTCAGAATACGCTTTCCAGAGAGGAAAACGCATTTCCAGCCAAAGAAGGGGAAGAATGCGCTTTTGTTAAGCGAAGACGTACTCTTAGGAGTACGCCTCCACTTAACCACGTCAGCGGGCCGGCCCGGTTAGCGCTGAGTGGCCGATGGGTGGGGCCCCTCACTTATCCACATCAGTACCCGACTGGATCAATGTGGAGTGACTGACGCGCGGGGCCCGCGGGCAGGGTCGTCATCTTCATCTCCTTCACGCACTCGCCCGCGCGGAGTAGAGGCCAGGGCCGGCGCTGGCGATGGCCCGGGCAGCTCCGGCGGTCCCCAAACGCGCTGAGGCCACCGGAGAGACCGGCGATGAGCGCCGCGTCCATCTGGGCAGACTGCGGGCGCCAAGGAGGGATGAACTAGCGACGCTGCACGAAGGTAGAGAGCGTGCGGCGGCGGTGAAATCTTGGGGTCACGGCCTGAGGTACTCCGGTGGCGAGGTGAGGGGCTAGGGAGGTCCGCCGGACGTAGAGAGGGGCTTAGATGGTTGAGGAACGGCGAGGGGAGCACTGCACCGCCGGAATCAAAGAAGAACAAAGGCGGCGGCCATGGCGGCAGAGAGAGGTGGGGAGGGGCTCTGGAGCTCGAGGGAGAGGTTGGGCAGGTAGCTGTGGTGCTCGAGGGGGATCTCGCTGGCTCTTTAAATAGCTGGGCGAGCTCGAGGGGGAGAGGGGAGGAGGTGGCACGCGGTGGGCGACGTGTCCGCGCACCGGCGATGGCGCAGTGCCAGCAGACATGGCCAACTTGCTCGAGATGCGGCGGGAAGGCGACGAGGAGGGACCAGGCGAGCGCCAGATGCTCACGGAGTCGATCAAAGCTCTGAGACGAGCAGAGGAAGGGGACAGAGGAGAAGAAAGCGACGACAGCATAGTGGCGCACTGTTCGGCTAGTGGCACGGCTCGCCGGAGAAGAAAACAAAGAGGGGCAGAGGTCCATGGGGGAAGAGGACGCCGAGGGGACACTGTTGGGCAACACTGGCGAGGCCAGAGCTGTTCGGAGTAGCGATGCCGCCGACAACAGTGGATAGACCACCGTTTTAGCTGGCTCTCCGCGTGATCACCACGGACAAGGCATGCTCCGTTTTTTGTACTGAAGTAACTTCATGTCTACCACGTAGTCCTTCGAAGATTGAAAGTTACTATGGTAAAGAAACGAGCAGAGACAAACTAAGTTGAGTAGAATAAGTTTCACAAGTTTTTTGTTGCAAACTTGACAACATCCTAGAGATAAAACCAGAGAAGTAGAAAGGTAACAATGATGTCTGGGATGCTTTGGGTTACAAGAACTATGATCCTGGGAGTTTTGAGGTCATTAGGACAAATATTTAGCATAGTTGCTTTACAACTGCTAAAATCTGTCCAGAAACTAAATGAGGAAGAAGCACTCACTAGGACTGATGGATTGAGCTAAGATTTGACAAAGCTTGATGATTTGGACATACAGTGATGATGTAAAAGTTTTATACCAAATGGACTTACCGAATTGGTACTTGTTTCACAAACATCACTTCTGACCAAAAACTTAGAAAAAATCTAGGAAAATGTTGGCTACATGAAATGAGCCAAAATCTTGGGAAGGTGAGTTATATGGATAGGAGAATGCTTGGGAATATTTTCAGGTATAATGGAGCAAGATAAAATGCACTTGCTTCACAAACTGAAAAATTGGACAGAAAGCAATAATTGCTTCTGTGCTCACATAGCTCAATAAAATGAGATAAACTTAGGTAGAAGCTAATGATTTGGAATACTTGAGAGTATTTTTTACTCTGTTCTTATGAACTTAATACTCTAGATGCATGTTGTATAGCGGTCGATGTGTGGAGTAATAGTAGTAGATGCAGAATCGTTTCGGTCTACTTGTCTCGGACGTGATGCCTATATATAATGATCATGCCTAGATAGTCTCATAATTATTCGCTTTTCTATCAATTGCTCGAAGTAATTTTTTTACCCGCCGTAGAATATCGCTATCATCAGAGAAGCCACTAGAGAACACTATGGCCCCCGGGTCTATTCTCAACATATCAATCTACAATCTGCTTTACTTTTCCGCTTTTACTTTCTGTTCTTATAACCAAAAATATCAAACTATCATCTCTATCAGATCTCACTTTCGTAAGTGACCGTAAAGGGATTGCCAACCCCTTATGGCGTTGGCTGCGAAGTTCTTATTTGTTTGTGCAGGTGTGATGACTCACCCGTGGTCTCCTACTGGATTGATACCTTGGTTCTCAAAAACTGAGGGAAATACTTACGCTACCGTGCTGCAATACCCTTTCCTCTTCGAGGGAATACAATGCAAGCTCGAGAAGTAGCATCTACATAGTTCTTGAACCCGTAGGGTCCGCACGCTTAACGTTTGATGACGATCGGTATTATGTGTTTATGTGTTTTGATGTACCGAAGGTAGTTCGGAGTCCCAGATGTGATCACGGACATGACGAGGAGTCTCGAAATGTCTAAGACATAAAGATTTATATATTGGAAGGTTATATTCGGACACCGGATGAGTTCCGGGGGTTATTGGATAAACACCGGAGTACCGGGGGCTACCGGAATGCCCCGGGGAGTTGTTGGGCCTCATGGGACCAAGTGGAGGAAGAGGAGGCGCGGCCAACTAGGGGTGCGCGGCCCCCTAGCCCAAACCGAATTGGACTAGGGGGTTGGCCCCGCTTTCCTTCTTCTCCCTCTCCTCCTTCCTTCCTCTCCTACTCCAATTAGGGAAAGAGTAGGAATCATACTCGTGTGGGAGTAGGACACCCCATGGCGCGCCCCTCCTCCTTGGCCGCCTCCTCCTCCCCTCCCTCCTTTATATACGTGGGGAGGGGGCACCCCATAGACACACAAGTTGATTTTTGCCGTGTGCAGCCCCCCTCCCCCACATACACACCTCGGTCATACTGTTGCACTGCTTAGGCGAAGCCGTGCGCCGGTAGCTTCATCATCACCGTCATCACGCCGTCATGTTGACAAAACTCTCTCGTGACGCTCAATTTGATCAAGAGCTCGTGGGACGTCATCGAGCTGAACGTGTGCTGAACGTGGAGGTGTCGTACGTTCGGTACTTGGATCGGTTGGATCACGAAGACGTTCAACTACATCAACTGCGTCACTAGATGCTTCCGATTTCGGTCTACGAGGGTACGTAGAAACACTCTCCCCACTCATTGCTATGCTTCTCCTAGATAGATTTTGCATGATCGTAGGAAAAAATTCAATACTACGTTCCCCAACAGGGGTGACGGCGGTGCGCTGGGGTCCAACCCCTCGGATAACCGTCCCCTAGCAATGGTGACAAGTCAGGCCGCCCCTTCCCTGGGCGGCAGCAGCAAGTAAAGTGGCGAAGGGCTCGGGCAGGATAAAGTGGCCGTTGGCGGGAGAAGTGGCGCTCCTGCCAATGGCGATGTGATCATGGGGGAGCAGGAGGACGAGTTCAAGGACAACATCCAGGACACTTCTATTGACACTGAGACTTGGGACAAGCTGGGTGCTCCGGGCGGTGGGGCTCAGGTGGTGGCTACGCAAGACACGGCGGTCAGCATCCCTCCGCTGGCCCGCGCGCTGGCTGGTGCTTTTGATGAGTATGGACCTAACCTGGCACTGCCAGTGCTGGAGCTGACTGGTGATCCAATGGTGGTGGAGTCACCAAGGGGCTGGGAGGGGGGAACCCTCTTTCCCACTTCCCCCGTGGCGATCTGTGTGTTCGCACACGAACACGTCACCGTGTACCCTCGACACCGGGGATGATGCACCGCCGCTCACGTCGAAGGAGACCTGTCCTGAAGCGCGGTACGCAAGCATTCCGGTGAGCGCTTTTGTAGACCCGAAACCCCACACACCCGGGAGGGACCCCGTCAGGGCGCGCGGCGGCTATGGGCTGCCATAGGTCGACCTGATCGCCCCTAGGGCCTCGGGGTTCGCCACCCTGCAACAAGAAGAACAGACGAAGAACGAGGAAGAAGAAGAACTAGGGTTAAGGAAAAAAGATAAAAGATAAAAAATGGTAGATGATCTAATCGATTGTGTGTTGTTCAATGGGCCGTCACCCCTTAGTTATATAAGAGGCGGTTGGACTTCCCGTGCAAGGAAAAGGCTTGGATTCACGTCCAAAACCCTAGCCAAATTCGGATTGGTTTTGTCCGAACTTTCCAAAACTGTTCGGTTTAAACTCGATGTACCTTGCGGGTAATTTTTGAGGTGGTAAACGACCTCGGATGGAAATGAGCCCAAAAGCAATCTTGACCGTTTCGATGAGACGAACAACTTTCATGTTGATATTTCTACGATTTGAAGTCATCTTCTAGGCCAAAACGGTCACACAAAACAGGCTGTTATTCGCGCTACCCATCAGACACGTGGCTGGTGGGGCGCGCCACTTATGGCTTTGTGACAGAGCTGCATTCGAATGGCTTTAACTTTTGCATACGAACACGGATTGGGACAATTGTTATAGCAAAATCGACCGTTTGGACAAGACGCACAACTTTCATGTTGAAACTTTTTCCATTTGATGTCATATTAATTGGGTTTCAAACCATTCTTTAATCTGGTGTCACCATGAGCATCTCTGAACTTGTCATAACTTTTGCATCCGGACACCGTTTTAGACCATCTTCATATTCATCTTGATCTTCTCGAAGAGAGCCATCTCATGGTGACTTTCAATAGTAAGTTTGAACTAATCTGGACATAGCTTCAAGCCACTCTTTATAAATGTGCCACTTTTGAGCGTCAACACATGCCCCCCTGTTTTTCAGGAAAGCAAGCGTGCCGAAAAATAATTTGTACCATGTTGGTTCTAAGGACGTTGTCAACACCCCATCGGCCATTTATATGCTTAGGACGATAATTATATATCGGCCATTATTGTTCTTGAACCCTTGATGCAAACTTGGGCGAAACCTTCTCAACTTCATTAACAATCCGATGATAAAGTTCCATAGGTATGTATATCAAGGTCAACCTTCCAACCATATTTTTCCCCCTTTTGCTAGGATTTTATAGATAATCAACAATAAACTCTCTCCAATCCTTACTATCACCTGCATCAAAATTCATTAGTGGACGAAGCTGTAAACTTCGGTTCGGCCTTACCTATAGTGACGAGACGAAGCATCGGCTATTGAGAGAAATGCAATACACCATGATTAATGTAGTAGCCGGATGCTTGCTGTGCCAACTCTTTTGAATTGTCATGTCTAAATATATGAAAAACATTAATGCAACCCAAGGTAAATTTTGCATCTAGACATAACCCAAGATAAACAATAAGTGATTCGTCAAAACATTGATAGCACTTGGATATTTGTTGCACTACTCATAACGAATCACCGAAAGCCTCAATATGTATAGCACCTATAGCAAGTAAAAGAGTCAATACGAATAACAATGCATATTCGGCTTTGATTAATCATGCATAAAAATATTCTAAGCGGCATGAGGCTTCAAAAAATAGTACCATAAGGAGATATATAAACAACACCAACACTTTGGCCATTGCTACGAATTGAACCATCAAAACATAATCTCCATAGTACTAAAATATTATGCATGTCATTAAAACAATGTTCAGTAATAAAATCAGCTATGATTTGGCCTCTTATAGATCTCAAAGATGCATAAGCCAAATCATATCCAAACAAAGTATAAGCCCACTAGCCAATTCTGCACTATGAATTGGTCCATGCAACGTATATTCAATGACATCGGTCATGATGTTTCAACTCCATTCAATCATAATATAGGCATACATATGAATTTTCATGAGCACATACTTTGTCTCGCTCTCCATTCGAACTAAGAACGATGCTAGAATACTACACCGGCCATGCATTGATATATTCTTAGGACGATAGATAAATATCGGCCGTTACCATGTAGACATCATTCAAAGCACATATAGCCGACATAAACAAATGAAATGACAAATCAAGTATTTCGGCCCTTTGGATCAGCAAGAAACTTGTAGCTAATCAAATGTATAGTGACTTAGTAATACCCTTTCATGATGTAAGAAATTATATGGCATCCATGGATTAAAATAAGCCCATTGAGGGCTACCAATCATACCTGATGACGAATTCCATGGCATAGGCATTAATGGCATAGTTGAAGAATATGGATAATGTGTAGACCGAAGATGCTGAAATCTTCGGCTTGGTCCTTCATAGTTTTCACTCTTTTCCTTCTTCACCTTTCCGCACTTCTTGTAATGGAAGCTTGCACATAATTCTTATTTTGAGCACTTCCTTTGGGAACCCATGCCATGTTCCTTTCTTCAAGTTCTTGTGCACTAAGTTTTTGTAATTTCTTCTTTTGCCAATATGATAAGCCGAGTGGACACCCCGACTGCGATTTTGTCTGAAGTAATGGCAATTCTTGTTTTACATTGTGCACTCTCAACTTCTCTTCTTCAGATTTGGCACATTGACTATCAATAATTGGTTGTTTCATCTTATTGCCTTTAGTAGCCAATGTCAACACTTTAATTGGCTCTTTTTTCATTTGATATCAAATCTGAAGTTGCACTCTTACGGCCATCTCTTTTAACACGGTAAACTTGGTTGACCACCTCTTTCTTCTTCCTTGAGCTCTGGACCGATTCCTTATGATTGAAACGGTCTTTAACATGTGATTGTTCAAATGTTGATCTTCTCAGAGCTGCATAATATTGGTGAGATGGCTTAAAATAATATGGATAATGTGCCCTTGTATCATACATCTCCCGTGATGAATATGAATCTACATGAGCACAGGGAGGCATCTACGGCATTGGCATTGGCGGCCCAAAATAAGGATATGAATATGTTGCATAAAAATTGTCACTTTGCCAATGCCGATCCTCATACTTGCGCCTTGGGGGTGATCTTGGTTTCTTTGCATGATTTGGCCGATAAGCATTCTTCTCTTCACTCTTCTTTTGATATTTCTCCAATAGTTCAGCGAAAGTGATTTTTGATCTCTTACACTTGCACTTATTTTGGCCTTTGCTTTCTTTTGGTTTGCTTTCATCGATCATTGGATTTGCTTGTTGCCCCCCAGTCCTTGGCGTCTCCATTGTAGCTTCGATGGAATTCTCGCCCTCAAGATTATGTTCATTATGCTCTTCAACAACTTCTTTACTTGAAAGCTTGATCCCATCACCTGCAGTTTTTATCTTCTCTTTAAATGGATTGGCTTGAAGCAGCCGATGCAAAACCTTTCTGCCATCGGGACCAATCGGAATAGACTGGTCATCTCTTGGTGTTTCAGCAACTTTCAATCGTCCTTTTTCAATGGCCGATTTAACTACTTGACGAAACATATTGCAATCCTCAAAATTATGTTTGAACGAATGATGCAACCTACAATACATTCGTCCTTGAATTGATAGATTGACATGGTGATCAAGAATTCATATGTAATTATTTTTCAGCAACAAATCAAATATTTGATCACACATGCTTGAATTGAAGGTAAACATTTTATTCTCTATCCGATCTTGCTGTTTGAACGGCTTTGGAGATAAGCAAACGAATGGTTCAGATTTGTAGTTTCCCCATTCGGCTATGCATTGTTTTTTCCACTCTATCTCTGATGTCTTTGTATAAGATAATATATTAGCATCAGTTTTCTCAATAGCATTTAACCTTGTCTTTAAATTTCTGAAATGAAGATATTTAGAACATACATGTCTCAGTTGAGACCAAGTGCACGCCAAGTACGAAATAAGCAAAGCTACCCAACTAGATATGAACTTTACATAAAGCAACGGGGAAAGCTCTGGCTGTAACAATAAGTCAATATCGTTCTTTATAAATGGCGTAATGGGTTGACCGATATGTTCCATAACAAGTTTATTGCTAGCAAGTAAATTACCCTTCTTCATTGGTCTTTCAAAATTACTTATGAGAATATTTCTTATAGATGCATCAATAATGAAGTCGCGACCAAATCTGTAAATATGTAAATTATTCTCTATGCATACCTCTTCAAATATGTTGGGAGAACATGATGGTGGTGTCACTTGAAGAACATCTTGCTCCGTCTTTGGATGGCTCCCCAACACCTTTTCATCATCTTTTTCTTGATTACGTGCATCATTGCTTTGAAGATCCATGTTAGCCGAACTTTGTTCGGCTACTTGTTCTTGTCCTTGAGGCTTATCAATTTCTATGGCACGTAACTCACAGGGCAGGAAGTAGGTTCCATTGACTTCGGAAAAATCAAGTATGACTGTTTTGCTATGCTTTCCATGCCCTTTCTCAATAATGCTTGCCTTTTTGGATTTGATGGACTCAGAATATATACTACTTGATTAGGCTTTTCTAATAACCGAATTTTCTTTGTTAACTAAATCAACAACTTTATCTTTTTGAATTTGCAAGGCTTCTCGCTCTCATCTAATTTTAGCCCACATCGCAGCTTGGCGAGCTTTAAACTTTTTCATCTCAATTTCCATCCACTCATCATGAGATCCCCCCGCAATACTTTGAGACTCTTTCGGCAATGAGGTGCCGAAACTTTGCGATTGTTTAGGTGGTACACTGGATGGTACAGCACTGGGCAACTGCATCATTTGCACAACTCTAGCTTTTACAACAGCAAAATCATGAGGCTTCCCGCCTTCTATTAGTTCATGGCGAATAGAGTTGCACAAATCCGAAGAGAATGTAAGCTTGTTCTCAATTACCCAGTCTGGATTTGGTTGCCCCCAAATGCTTTTAGACTCTTTCGGCAATGAGATGTTGCCGAAATTCTGTAATTGTGTAGGGGGGACATGATATGCCACAGTAGTAGGTGAAGGCATCTGTGCTCCTGCAGAAGTTTCACTTATTCGGCCATGACCATTAAGGTGCGATCCGAATTATGGACATCAACAGTTGCGTATGGTGCCAAAAAACTAGTAGCATGAGGTGTAGCATATGATGTTTGAGGGTAACTGGCCGAATAACTAGTAGTAGCATGGCCAATTCCACTATCAACCGGCATGTTTGGATTAACATGTTGCAAATTAGTTGCCGATGAATAAAAAGATGAAACATTATGTTGCATGCCATTGAAAGATCCTACATGGGGTGTTTCACCTTGATTAACCGAACTCATCATGTTGTTCATCGGCATATGGATTTGTGGGGTTGCCGATGCATGGGAGTTGGGATGCATATGTTGCATGTTGCTAAAATTATATGAAGTAGAATCATGGAGATTTTATTGCATCAGCCCTTGCACATAATTAGATGCATGATTGATAAAGCTAGGGCTAGCCAATACATTATGCTCATTATATGATCTAGCAACAACATATGTATTATTTGCATCTACATATGTGAATTGGGTATTCATATTACCTTTGTAGATTGCAAACCCTAGATGACGATCTCTTCGTAGCAAGAACGGGCTGGAGACCATGCAAAGCTTCGTCCCCGGCGGAGTCGCCAAAAAGTGTGTTTACACACAAACACTTCACCGTGTACCCTCGACACCGGGGATGATGCACCGCCGCTCACGTCGAAGGAGACCCGTCCTGAAGGGCGGTACGCAAGCAATCCGGCGGGCATTTTTGTAGACCCGAAACCCCACACGCCCTGGAGGGACCCCGTCAGGGTGCGCGGCGGGTATGGGCTGCCCTAGGTCGACCTGATCGCCCCTAGGGCCTCGAGGTTCGCCGCCCTGCAACAAGAAGAACAGACGAAGAACGAGGAAGAAGAAGAATTAGGGTTAAGGAAAAAAGATAAAAGATAAAAAGTGGTAGATGATTTGACCGATTGTGTGTTGTTCAATCGGCCGTCACCCCTTAGGTTTATAAGAGGCGGCTGGACTTCCCGTGCAAGTAAAAGGCTTGGATTCACGTCCAAACCCTAGCCAAATTCAGATTGGTTTTGTCCGAACTTTCCAAAACTGTTCGGTTTAAACTGGATGTACCTTGCGGGTAATTTTGGAGGTGGTAAACCACCTCGGATGGAAATGAGCCCAAAAGCAGTCTTGACCGTTTCGACGAGACAAACAACTTTCATGTTGAACTATCTACGATTTGAAGCCATCTTCTAGGCCAAAATGGTCAAAAAAATGGGATGTTATTTGCGCTACCCATCAGACACGTGGCTGGTGGGGAGCGCCACTTATGGCTCTATGACAGGGCTGGGTTCGGATGGCTGTAACTTTTGCATACGAACTCGGATTGGGACGATTCTTATAGCAAAATCAACCGTTTTGACGAGACGCACAACTTTCATGTTGAAACCTTTTCCATTTGATGTCATATTAATTGGGTTTCAACTCATTATTTTATCTGGTGTCACCATGAGCATCTCTGAACATGTCATAACTTTTGCATCCGGACACCGTTTTAGACCATCTTCATATTCATCTTGATTTTCTCGAAGAGAGCCATCTCATGGTGACTTTCAATAGTAAGTTTGAACTAATCTTGACATAGCTTCAAGCCACTCTTTATAAACATGCCACTTTTGAGTGTGAACACTGTGTTGACTCTAGATGCCTCCTGGACGAGGGGTCTGACCTGACTCCTGCTTCTGGTCGGCGCGACTCGAGTGGTTCGGGAAGGCCGCCCAAGAAGACAGCAGGGAGGAAGCTAGTGGCCAAGGAGGTGGTCGCTCGGCTCCCGGAGCTAGCGATGGAGCTGTGGGGTGAGCTTGAGGCGGCGCTAGTGGCGACGGGGACCGGAGCCAAGGCCAAGAGATCCAAGGCACCCCTACAGTGCAGCGGGCGCCTAGTGCTCAGGCCAAGGCCAAGATGGGTGACATGTCATCCATGGAGAGCGACAAGCTCCGCCTCGCCGACAAGAACATGGAGACCTCGGGTAATCCACTACCATATTTTAGAATTTTAAATGCATTCTCGGATGATCATCTTCCTATGATTTTAAGCAATAGCGGCATGGAGGTCTTAGTTAGTAATGTAGACATTATTTCAGTTTTTCGTGCGCGTGAAGAGGCCCAGACCGCGCTCGCTGGGGCTGCTGCTAGATGTGCGGCAACAGCTGAAGGTTCCTTGGCAACAGCAGGGGCTGATGTAGGATCTGTGCCGGATGAGAAAGCAGGGGAGAGGAGGCCTCTTGATAAGTCTCCGTCGTATCTATAATTTTTTATTGGTCCATGCCAATATTCTACAACTTTTACATACTTTTGGTAACTTTTTATACTATTTTGGGACTAACATATTGATCCAGTGCCCAGTGCTAGTTCCTATTTATTGCATTTTTTTTGTTTCACAGGAAATCCATATCAAATGAAGTCCAAATGCGATAAAAACTTATGGAGATTTTTATGGAATAATTGTAATTTTTGGGAAAAAGAATCAACGCGAGACGATGCCCGAATGGGCCACAAGGACGGAGGGCGCGCCCATAGGGGTAGGGCGCGCCCCTGACCCTTGTGGCCAGTCCGTAAGGCGGTTGGTGCCTTCTTTTGCCGCAAGAAATCGAATATAAGGATAATAATTGTGTTAAAATTTCAGCCCAATCAGAGTTACGGATCTCCGGGAATTTAAGAAACCGTGAAAGGCCAGAATCTGGGAGCGCAGAAACAGAAGGAAACAGAGAGAGAGGTCCAATCTCGGAGGGGCTCCCGCCCCTCCGCCGCCATGGAAGCCTTGGACCAGAGGGGATACCCTTCTCCCATCTAAGGGGAAGGTCAAGGAAGAAGAAGAAGAAGAAGAAGAAGAAGAAGGGTGGCTCTCTCCCCCCCTCTCCCGGTGGCACTGGAACACCGCCGGGGCCATCATCGTGACGGCGATCTACACCAACAACTTCGCCGCCGTCATCACCAACTCTCTCCCCCTCTATGCAGCGGTGTAACACCTCTTCTACCCACCGCAATCTCTACTTAAACATGGTGCTCAACACTATATTATTTGCCAATGATGTGTGGCTATCCTATGATCTTTGCGTATATCCATTTTGTCCTATGGATTGGTTGATGATCGTGATTGGTTTGAGTTGCATGTTTTATTATTATTGGTGTTGTCCTATGGTGCTCTCCGTGTCGCGCAAGCATGAGGGATCCCGCTGTATGGTTTGCAATATGTTCATGATTTGCTTATGGTGGGTTGCTAGAGTGACAAAAGCTTAAACCCGAGTAAGTAGGTTGTTTGTGTATGGAAGTAAAGAGGACTTGATACTTTAATTCTATGGTTGGATTTTACCTTAATGATCTTTAGTAGTTACGGATGTTTGCTAGGGTTCCAATCATAAGTCCATATGATCCAAGAAGATAAAGTATGTTAGCTTATGCCTCTCCCTCATATAAAATTGCAATAATGATTACCGGTCTAGTTATCGACTGCCAAGGGACAAATAACTTTCTTAAGTGACAAAAGATCTCTACTAAACTAACTTAGTTGTTTCTTTATCTTAACAACCCCTTGTTTTTGTTTAAGCAGTCTTTATTATCTTGCAAACTTATCCCGTTACACCTACAAAGTACTTATATTTTCGTACTTGTTCTAGGTAAAGCAAACATCAAGCATGCGTAGAGTTGGATTGGTGGTCGATAGAACTTGAGGGAATATTTGTTCTACCTTTAGCTCCTCGTTGGGTTCGACGCTCTTACTTATCTAAAGAGGCTACAATTGATCCTCTATACTTGTGGGTTATCAAGACCTCTTTCTGGCGCCGTTGCCGGGGAGTAATAACGTGGGGTGACTATTCTCGTGTGTGCTTGTTTGCTTTATCACTAAGTAGATTTTATTTGTTGTTCTAAGTTGTCCTCTATCTTTAGTTATGGATATGGAACACAAAATACCAAAAATTAGGTTTACTTGCTACTCATGGAGATGGGGAACCTCCTAAAACCCCCGATGCTCATTATGTGAAAGATATTATGCACGAGTTTAATAATCCTAAGAAAACCCCATTCAATTATGTAATGGGAGACACGTTGGATCAACGTGAATACTTTAGGGATTATCGCTTGACTCAAAAAGGGAAACTATTATGGGATCAAATTCATATGTTGCATTGGTATGCTCGGCAACTATGCTTGAGATATGATTATACTTGTTGCTCTAGGATGAAGGCTCCACACCTTCCCTTTTCATGCAAATTTAATGATAATGAAACCTTAGCTTCTTATGCTAATGGTAGATGTGATTACTATGATGTGGAACAAATAGAAGAATTTGTTGCTTTCAAGGGTGCTTATGAAATTGAATCTTTGTTTGAAAGAAGTGAAAATCTTGATGATGCTGTTTACAGACCTAAAAATTATGCTATACTTAAATATTGCTATGAGAATTATGAATAAAATTCCGATATTGATGCGTTTATTGAGAAAGTCTCCGTTGTTCAAGAAGAGACTAATATTTTGCAGGAATCTATGAAAGAAGAAATTGGTGAGATTGTGAGCTCATTGGATGAAAAAGATGAGGAGGAGAGCGAAGAACAAAAGGAGGAAGAGTTGAATGATCACCCGTGCCCACCTTCTAATGAGAGTAACTCTTGATCCCATACATTGTTTAATTTCTCTTCTTACTTACCCAAGGATGAATGCTATGATGATTGCTATGATCCTTTTGATTCATTTGAAATATCCCTTTTTTGGTGAACTTGATACTTGCTGTGCTTCTTGCCATGATGCCATTATGAATGATGCTTATGGAGATGAACTTGCTATAGTTCCTTATGTTAAGAATACAATTGTTGCTATTGCACCCACACACGATAGTCCTATTATCTTTTTGAATTCTCCCAACTACACTATATAGGAGAAGTTTGCTCTTATTAAGGATTGTATTGATGGGTTGCGTTTTAATACTACACATGATGATTTTAATAGATATAATATGTGTGTGCTTGCTGCTCCTACTTGCAATTATTATGAGAGAGGAACTACATCCCTGCCTCTCTATGTTTCCAATACGATAAAATTGCAAGAAACTGTTTATGCTAGGCCTTTACTATGTGTGCATGAATTGTTCTTTTATGACATGCCGATGCATAGGAAGAGAGTTAGACTTCTTTGTTGCATGATATATGTTACTTTGTGATCACTACTAAATCACAAATCATTGTTAATTAAAATTGCCTTTGATATACCTTCGGATCCGGGTGGATACATTTCTTGAGCACTATATGCCTAGCTTAATAGCTTCAAAGAAAGTGCTGCCAGGGAGACAACACGGAAGTTTTAGAGAGTCATTTATTTCTGTTGTGTGCTTTTATAAAGTTTAAAAACAAAAAATAAAGAGGGGAACCTAAAAAGTTTTTCAAAAAGAGAAGCGATTGGGAGGTTATGCATTGGAAAAGTGAGGGTCGACCTTGAACACTTGTGTTCATGCTCATGGAAACAATGTAGAATTTTTCATGGAAGTTTCTCACAAAAATATTTATCCCCTTTTACAAATCCATTGTATTATCAAAATAATGTGCCAAGATTTTCCTTTAGGATGATTAGATTGCTTGTTGGTTTGTGCGATGCAAAACAAAAACTTTGGCTATAGTGCATGATTTTTCATTTTTTTACTGGAACGTCAAATGTTTCTGAAACTTTTTGCAAAGTCTCTCTATACAAATTGTTTATTTTGTCCTAATTTTTCATAATTTTTAGAGGTACATAAGTATGGTTAATGTTCAGATAACTACAGACTGTCCTGTTTCACAGGTTGCTGTTATACTTTCATTATTTGCTTATATTTGAAATCTTGTTGAGCCTCCTTTGATTTGGGGCCATAATATTGTGATAGCATACAGTGGGTAATGTTTGATTATAATTATACAATAATGTTAGAGCAGTACATAATGGGATTTGATGTTATATGTACTAACCCCTCTAATAAAAAAGTTTCGTTAAGTTTTCTGTGGATGAAGTGTTCGAAGATTGAGGAGGTATTCATACGACAAGAATGAAGAGAGGCAAGAGCTTGAGCTTGGGGATGCCCGAGGCACCCCAAGTAAATCTTTAAGAATACTCAAGCGTCTAAGCTTGGGGATGCCCCGGAAGGCATCCCATCTTTATTCGACAACTATCGGCATCTTTCGGTTTTTTGTTCACATGATATGCGTAAATCTTGCAGCGTTGTGTGCTTTTTATTTTTATTTTATTACTGTACCATGATGGTATCAGATAGTCCTTTGTTGATTTATAGAATGTTCTTTGCACTTCACTTATATATTTTATGTATGGCTTTATAGAATGCTTCATGTGCTTCACTTATATCATTTGAAGTTTGGGTTGCTTGTTTCCCTTCACATAGAAAACCGCCATTTGTAGAATGCTCTTTTGCTTCACTTATATTTATTAGAGCATGGGCATATCTTTTGTCGAAAGAATTATAACTCTCTTGCTTCACTTATATCTATTTAGAGAGTTGACATGAATTGGTCATTCACATGGTTAGTCATAAAATCCTACATAAAAGTTGTAGATCACTGAATATGATATGTTTGATTCATTGCAATAGTTTCGTGATATAAAGATGGTGATATTAGAGTCATGCTAGTTAGTAATTGTGGATTGGTAGAAATACTTGTGTTAAAGTTTGTGATTCCCGTAGCCTGCACATAAGGTGAACCCTTATGTGATGAAGTCGGTGTAATGCCCAGTATGAGATTATACCTTCCACGTGTCGAGGCACGACTTAAAGGCATAATCTCATAATAGAATGATCTCAAGAATGGTATCTTTGCACAACTCATGTAAAAGAGGGATGAAATTGTAAAAGAGTAGTTGGCTTACACTCGCCACGTCACACAATGCATTACATAAAGATTCATCATCCAAATAACATCAGAGTCCGACTACGGACGAAGATCCAAATGAAAGATACCATAAATAAAGAACACAAGGTCCCGATCATCCTAGTAAGAGCCCTATCGATCCTCTAGGTAAGACACGTAGTATCGCCCACGTTCTTCGTCGAACTCCCAGTACAACTCTGAAGCACCAGCTGTGTAGTTCTCAACGGTACCTGCATCTGGTGTTGTGTAGAAACTGTGAGCCACGGAGGACTCAGCAATCCCATCCCCGGGTAGCAATACTATCAAAGCCTTGGGTGTGGAACAAGGCTGGAAACAAGGTTGCAGCAGCACTAGCACTAGCTTACGTGTTTAGAGCGAGAAGATAAAGTGCCAACGATCACCAAAGTGATCACGGAGTGATCCTATCTAAGCACGTCAAACATAACCCCACCGTGTTCACCTCCCGAATCCCTTCGGAAAGCGACCGTCACGGTTACTCACGCTGGTAGTGTGCTATGAACATAGTGTCAAGTTTTCTACAATCGAATATTAACAAATTCCCATCTGCCACATAACTGCGGGAACGACTTTTAAAAGATCAAAACCCTGTAGGGGTGTGCCAACTTAGCCCATCACAAGCTCATGATCTGCGGAGTCGCAACTCCAAGGTGGGAAGACCCGAGTATTCTCGGAATCCCGTGCTCAAGATATTCCGACAAAGGTAAAATTAATCGAGCCAGACCTCCCGGCGTGCCGACACCCTGATAGTAGCCGCGCGTATCTCGTCTCAGGCCATGACCGGATGGGACAAGCTACAGGTTTTTACCAGCCCTTGAGTTTCCTCGAGGTGGCCCCGTAGCACGCCCAGTTTGGACCAACACTCATGTGGAGCACTGGCCCGGATTGTTGATTAAGAAAAGGGTTTATAACTCCCTATGCAAGTTTTAGTTATTAGGCAAATGGAAAACCAATGTTGGGCCTTGCTTGAAAAGCTTTATCGCTAAGCGGGTTATCGAGGGGGGCCCATAAACCCCAACCATGTTAGGGGCGCAAAAATCAAGGAACATAACACCGGTATATACGGTTCCTAGGGTGGCATGAGTGGAACAAAACACCAAGCAGAGGCCTAGCCTTCCACCCATTGCCAACTATATAGATGATTTAGTTTAACAGATTATATATTGTGATATCCCAACAATAACTTCATCATGAAGCAAGAATCTTCTAATCTCCACCTGCAACTAACAATGCTATAAGAGGGGCTGAGCGAAGCTTACGTAGTCAATCAAAGGTTTGCTAGGTTGGGTGGTTAGAGAGTTTCATGGCAACAATAGGAGGCTGACAAACAGACATAGGCATTGAGGCAAAAAGCTAAAGAGCGAGACATCTAGCATAGGCAAAGATAGTGGTGATATCTAGGTAAGGTCATCTTGCCTGTTGAATCCTCGGAGGGAACATAACCTTGCTCCTCACACTCAACCTTGGTAGAAACCTCGTACTCCGTATCGTCACCGGGATCTAACCAAGCACAACAATGCAACAACGGAACAAAATCAATAAACATGCAGTGCTCAACCACATGATGCATGCACATGAAGCATATGAACATGGAAGAAATGATGCATGGCCTAGGGGTCACAAGAATGCATCCACATCATAACCAAACAAGATCACACAAGCATGGAACAAGCAAAAGAACAACTCAACAAGTTTATTATTAACAAACAAGCAACCAACATGTTTTAAAGAAGTGGGTTAACATGGCAAGGGTGCAACTATCATACAGCAACATGCTAGCACATTTCAATGGGCTGGAATTAAATAACACAATATCCAGAAACTCCCATATTAATTTATTTGCATTTGGGACAGATCTGAAAAACTTCTGTGATAGAGTTGCCAAACATGCTAAATAACAACACCAAAATATTCTACACATTTTTCTACCCCAAATGCATATATAAAGTTTGTTAAATTTGGAGTTTTAGATATTTAGTTGTGATTTTTACAAGTTTAAGCATATTTAAAACAAGTTTAAATTCAAACAACATTTTAAATGTTTTTAAACATGGCAGCAAGTAGCATTTTCACAATCTACACAAAATTCTAAGCACTTTTCATATAGGGCTCATATTCATCAGAAACATATATATGCAGATATTAATTAAATAAGAAAAACAGAAAATAAAATAAAACAATATAGGCGCCAGGGTCCAGAATGACCCAGGCTCAGCTAGCCACGCCCACTCACAAGGGGGCCCGGCGGGGCTGAGCTGGCGACGTGGGTGCGCGCGGGGGCTGGGACGGCGCTGTGAGGCTGGCAGGTGGGGCCCTGCTGTCAACCTCAGGCGAAAAACAAAAAGGGGCGATAACCACTGCTCCCGCGAGGGATCAAACCCACACCCACTCGCTGAAACTGATGGAGACAAACCATTGTGCTACTGAACTGAACTTTACAGAGAATAGGTAGCAAGTCGGAAGAATAGACAAAAGAAAGCAGAAGTAGGGGAAGCACTGCCCTCGTCGGAGCTGCTCCGGCGATCAAACGGCACGGCGGAGGGGTGCGAGAGGCTCCTGGAGGAGTTCCGCATCCATCCAGCCTACTTGCAGCGCCTACGGAGCACTACAACACCGGCGGCGAGCAACGATAGCACGGCAGCGACGGAGCAACGGCGAGGCCATGCAAAGCCCTAGGCGGCACGGCGACTAGACATGCAGCTCCTACGAGACTAGGCGAAGTGAACGGGCAGCACATCATGACCTAGAGGGGTCGGAACACTCGCCGACAACGAGGTCCGACGGCGACGCGATCGGTCGCTCAGAGAACTAGGGCCTAGAGTACGCGCAGAAAGGGGAAAAGGTCACGGGGAGAGAGAGGAGCGCACCATGAGCACGACGGAGTGCTCGGCTGGCCCAGTCGTGGACGGAGTCGACGACGGCGCGCCTTGAACACCTACGGCCACCGGAGAGGAAGAAGAGGAAGAAGAGCTCGTCGTGGAGGCGATCGGGTCCGCGTAGTCGACGTAGACGACAGAGTCGACGTCGTGGAAGCAGACGGACAGCGTTGGCGAGGCTGAGGACTACGCGGGACTCGTCGGCGACGAGGGGCTACTCTCAGATGCGCCCGGGTGTCGATGGGAACGGCGGATCTGGAGGATCTCGGCTCTCTAGACGGCGAGAGGGGGGAGAGGAAACTTAGGGATGAGGAGAGGACATGCTTCGGGTTTAAAAAGGGGGCGGCGACGGCCTCGACGTCCGTGAACTCATGGCGCGACGGTGAGCGCGGGTGTGCTCTGTTTCGGCTGACGGATGAAGACGTCGACGTGGCCCTATGCTACAGACAGGTGGGGCCAAGCGTGTAAAAGGCCACGGCGTGACGGCTGCGCCTGCTGGCTGGGCCTGTGGGTGGCGTTGGGCTGCGCAGAGAGGGAAAAGGAAAGATGGGCCTGGGGGGAGAGAGAAGGAGAGGAAGCCCAGGTGCACTGCTAGAGCTGCTTATTTTCTTTTTCTTTTATTTTTTTCAGGCAGAAAAGAAAATGAAAAGCACAGAAATAAATAAGAAGAGTTAGGGAAAAAGAAAAATATCCCCAAGCTCAGTGATTTATGCCCTATTTAAATAAATTGACTTGTACATTTTTAGAGGCAGAAAAATAAAAGGAGTTTGAATATGGTTCAAACTCTTGATATTTTAAAACCCAACCAAATCATTTTCAAATAGGTTGATATTTTGTGGAGAGGTTGTTCACATGGTGCAAGATTTAAAGGTGGAGAAAGAAACACTAAGGCACTTGGCTAGGTGGCTTGCATAATAGAGCAAAGAAGAGGCCAGAAAGAAGAGAAAGGAGAAGAAGAAGAAGAAGAAAGAAGAGGGAGAAGGGGGTAGGGTTAGCTAGTCTTGGCTAGACCTCACACACAACAACATCACAAGGTCTCACACATGCACAAAATAAAGTAAACTATGGTGCCATGATGATATGATGATGAGCAATGCAAGGATGCAAAATAATAAAAGATATGGCAATGCAAGTAAAATAAATGACAAGAACCCCCAAGGATAATGACAAGGATCAAAAGAGGAAGCTTTATTGCCATTATAGGAAAGTGTTACATATGGGGCATTACAATCTCTCATACACTACAAAAAGATCTCTTCCCGAGATCTAGGACTCGAAGAAGGAAGGATACTAAGAACGAAGGTGATCTTCTCGTTCCCACGTAGCTTCTCGGTCGGCATGGTGTGACCACTTAACTTTCAAGAACTTGATTGACTTTTTGCGGGTTTTTCGCTCAGTCTCCTCAAGAATAGCAACAGGGTGCTCTCGATAAGATAGGTCTTGTTGAAGATCAATCTCCTTGAACGGAATGGTGCGTTCAGGTGTCTTGAAGCACTTGCGGAGTTGAGACACGTGAAACACATCATGAACATTTGCAAAGTTGGAGGGAAATTCAAGTTGATAGGCTAGATCGCCTCTTTTGCCAAGAATCTTGAAAGGGCCCACGTATCTAGGAGCAAGCTTGCCTTTGATACCGAATCTTTGGGTTCCTTTCATAGGAGAAACACGGTGATAGACATGATCTCCAATGTTGAAAGCCAAATAACGATGCTTGCCGTCATAGTAGCTCTTTTGACGTGATTGAGCGGCTTTCAGATTCTCATGTATGACTTTGCACATTTCTTCGGCTTCTGAGATCAAATCATTGCCAAGAAGTTGACGTTCACCAGTCTTGGACCAGTTGAGAGGGGTACGACACTTTCTGCCATAGAGGATTTCAAAAGGAGCTTTGCCGGCACTTGCTTGGAAGCTGTTGTTGTAAGAGAACTCGGTAAACGAGAGACAATCTTCCCACTTCATGCCAAAAGAGATGACACAAGCTCTCAGCATGTCTTCGGGGATCTGGTTCACTATTTCGACTTGACCACTAGTCCAAGGGTGAAACGCAATGCTGAAACGAATCTTAGTGCCCATGGCTGACTGA
The DNA here is from genome assembly GCA_902687465.1 of Secale cereale. NCBI lineage: Eukaryota > Viridiplantae > Streptophyta > Magnoliopsida > Poales > Poaceae > Secale > Secale cereale. The sequence continues at coordinate 201,570,218 of LR738712.1, forward strand.
AAGGAGTCCCAGAACTTGGATGTGAACAAACTTCCACGGTCTGAGGAGAAGACTTGAGGAATGCCATGCAACGAAACAATTCTGCAAGTGTACAACTCTGACAACTGAGCTGCGTTGATGGATTCTTTGACAGGGAGGAAGTGAGCTACTTTAGTTAGCTTGTCAATCACTACAAAGATAGCATCATTCCCCTTCTTGGACTTATGAAACCCAGTGACGAAATCCATTTCAATGTGGTCGAATTTACACTCGGGAATAGGTAGAGGTTGGAGGAGACCGGCTGGAGGTTGATGCTCTGCCTTCACTCTTCTGCAGACATCACATTCATTCATGAATTGGGCAATCTCCCTTTTCATGCGAGTCCACCAGTAAGATTGCTTGAGGTCTTGGTACATCTTGGAACTTCCGGGATGAATCGAGAGGAGGGAGTCATGTGATTCGTTCATTATGAGCTTCCTAAGATCACCCTTGGGAACCACAATTCTATCCTCAAAGAACAAGGTGTCTTTCTCATCAACATGATAGCACTTGTATTTGGGAGTACCCTTAGCAATACCATGTTTCACTTTCTGCACCATAGCATCACTTAGTTGGGCCTGACGGATCTGATCTTCCAAGGTAGGAGCAACTTGAAGGTTTTCAAGAAAGCCTTGCAGAACAACTTGGAGGTTGAGCATCCTGAATAATTCACAAAGCTCGGGCTGAAATGGCTTGAGAAGGAGACTGTTGCAATATGCCTTTCTGCTCAAGGCATCTGCAATGACATTGGCCTTGCCAGGTGTGTACTCAATTCTTGGATCATACTCTTGGATCATCTCAACCCAACGAGTCTGGCGAAGGTTCAGGTTAGGCTGTGTGAAGATGTACTTCAAGCTCTTGTGATCGATGAAGATGTCCACTTTTCCGCCCAACAGAAGGTGTCTCCACGTGATCAAGGCTTGTACAACTGCTGCTAGCTCGAGATCATGTGTGGGGTAATTCTTCTCATTTGGTTTCAACTGATGAGAAGTGTATGCCACATTCTTCTTGTCTTGCATGAGAACACCACCAAGTCCTTGTAAAGAAGCATCACAAAAGACTTCGTAGGGCTTGGACTCATTCGGAGGAGTAAGAACCGAAGCAGAAATGTGCTTCTCTTTGAGTGTTTTGAATGCCACATCACAATCAGGAGTCCAGTTGTACTAGACATTCTTCTACAACAGGTTGGAAAGAGGCTTGGCAATCTTGGAGAAGTTCTCAACGAACCTTCTGCAATATCTAGCGAGACCAAGGAAGCTTCGGAGTTGCTTGACATTCTGCGGGGGTTCCTAGTTGACAATAGATTCAACTTTCTCGGGGTTGACAGAAATACCCTCGGCAGAGATGATATGGCCAAGATATAAGACCTTATCCAGCAAAAATTCACATTTGGAGAACTTCGCATAGAACTTGTGTTCACGGAGCCTGTCCACGACCAAACGGAGGTGCTTGGCATGGTCTTCTTCATTCTTCGAGAATACCAAGATATCATCCAGATAGACGAGAACAAATTCATTGGTGTAGGGGTTGAATATGAAGTGCATCATCCTTGAGAAGGTGGGTGGAGCATTAGCGAGGCCAAAAGACATGTCCGTGTATTCATAAGAGCCAAAACTCCTTCTGAATGTGGTCTTGGGAATATCTTCTTCACGAATACGGATCTGGTGATAACCCATCCGGAGATCGAGCTTTGAGAACACCTTTGCTCCTTTGAGCTGCTCAAACAATTCATTGATATTGGGGAGCGAATATTTGTTCTTTATTGTCTTCTTGTTCAATGGCCGGTAATCAACGCAAAGGCGCTCCGTGCCATCCTTCTTCTTGACAAATAGAACACCACAGCCCCAAGGAGAAGTGCTAGGCCTGATTAGACCCATACGCTTTTGCTCATCGAGTTGTTTCTTCAGCTCCTTCAACTCATCAGGCGAAAGCTTGTACGGACGCCGACATGCTGGCTCGGTACCGGGCTCGAGTTCAATGACGAATTCAACTTGACGATGGGGAGGCATGCCTGGAAGCTCTTCAGGGAAAACATCTTCATACTCATTGACCACCGCAAACTGAGAGATGGCAATAATCTCGCCCTTGTCATTGTGAGAGAATAGCCTGATTGTGTTCTCTCGAGAGGCGAAGATAATCACGTCTTCGTCAGGATGAGTAAGCTTGACTTCCTTATTTGCACAATCAATGTTTGCATCATGCTTGGAAAGCCAATCCATCCCAAGAATAAGATCAATGTCGGAGTTGCCGAGAATAACCGGAGAAACCAGAAAGTGGTTATCACCCATGTAAATAGATATATCCGGAGCATACAAGCTAGAATTCATTTGCTTTCCCGGAGAAGTAACCGATAACTCCCTTGGTAAAGCCACTGTGCCCACATTGTGCTTGGATGCAAATGGATATGACATGAAAGAATGTGATGCACCAGAATCAAACAAAACCTTAGCATGTTTAAGGTTGACTGGAAGGTTACCAAGTATCACATCTGAAGAGTTCTCTGCTTGAGCTGCATTCATCAGATTCACTCTTGCAACCTTGGGATTGTGCTCGACAATAGCAGTGTTGACAGGTGGAGGAGGCGGAAGGCGCCTTGGGTTGGGACACTTGTTAGCATAATGACCCTTCTGAGTGCACTTGTTGCAAATCACTTCTGAGAGAGGACGGTGATAAGGACCACTTGACTTTGAAGCTCGGAAGTGATTCTTGGACTGATTGCATGGGTTGGGTGGGTGGGAGAAACCACGGCCACTAGAGTGCTTGTTGTTGTTGTTGTTGTTGTTGTTTGGAGGGCGGAGCACTGGAGGAGGTGGAAGCCAAAACTTCTGTTGCTTTGCGACCACTTGGCAAGAAGAGGAGGAGTTAATAGCATCTCTGATCCTCTTTTTGGAAGCTTCAACCTTGAGTCGGGCTGCCTCTTGCTTAAGAGCCATGTTATAGAATTGATCAAATTCATCCGGCTCGAACAAGGTGAGAGCTAGTTGTAGTTCAACCTTCAGACCACCACGGAACTCATAAATCTTGCTCTTGGCATCTGGGATGTCTTGCTTGGCATAGCGAGCGAGATTCTGGAACTTGACACTGTATTGATAGACGGACATGGTGCATTGCTTCAGGTTGTGGAATTGCTCACGCATGCCTTCAGTGACACTAGTTGGAATGTGGTGAGAGCAGAAATCCTTGCAGAAGTCAGTCCACGAGATCTCACGTCCTTCTCTGGAATCTTTGTACTGTTGCCACCAATCAGCAGCTTGATCCTTGAGTTGGAAGGCGATAAACTAGACATAATCCTTAGGTCTCACATTACTTGTAATGCCCAGGATGGGACTATACCTCCTACGTGTTGAGGCACGACTTAAAGTTATAAGCCCATTCTGGAATGATCTCAAGTTCGGTATCTTTGCACATCTCATGTAAAAATAGGGATGAAAAAGGAAAACAGATAGTTGGCTTACACTCGCCACGTCACACAATTCATTACATAGCAAATCATCATTCAAATAACATCACAACCCGTCTACGGGTGATGATCCAAATGAAAGATACCAAACATACATAAAGCCACAGGTCTGAATCGCCCCTAGTAGAAACCACTACTGATCATCGGGATAGTGCACATAGTAACGGCTACGTTCCTCATCATACTCCCAGTATAGCTATGTGACGTCACCTGAGTAGCTCACCATGGTACCTGCATCTGGTGTGGTGTAGAATCTGTGAGCCACAGAGGACTCAGCAATCCCGTTCCCGGGTAGCAAAACTATCTAAGCCTTGGGTGTGGAACAAGGCTGAAGAAGGAATAAAAGGCTGCAGCAGCACTAGCACTAGCTTAAGTGTTAAGAGCGAGAAGAAAAGTGCCACGAGCGACAAGGTGATCACAAAGTGATCATATCTAAGCACGGCAAACATAACCCCACCGTGTTCACTTCCCGAACCCCTATCGGGAAATGACCGTCACGGTACTCACACTGGTAGTGTGTTCTGAACATGGTGTCAAGTTTTCTACAACCGGATATTAACAAATTCCCATCTGCCACATAACCGCGGGCACGGCTTTCGAAAGTTCAAAACCCTGCAGGGGTGTTCCAACTTGGCCCATGACAAGCCCACGATCCGCGGAATCGCAACTCCAAGGTGGGAAGGCCCGAGTATCCTCGGAATCCCGTGCTCAAGATACTTCGACTAAGGTAAGGCTAATCCAGCAAATCCTCCCGGCGTGCCGACACCCTGATAGTAGCGGCGCGTATCTCGTCTCAGGCCACGACCGGATGGGTGATCCCATAGGTTTTTACCATCCCTCGGGTTCCCCCAAGGTGGCCCCGCGTAACCCCCAGTTTGGACCAACACTCATGTGGAGCACTGGCCCGGGTTGTTGATTAAGAAGAGGGTTAATTACTCCCTATGCAAGTTTTTATTTGTTTAGGCAAATAGTACCAATGTTGGGACTTGCTGGAAAAGACTTAGCGCTAAGCGGTTTATCGAGGGGGTCCCATAACCCCAATCGTGTGAGGAACGCAAAATCAAGGAACATAAGACCGGTTTAGACGGTTCCTAGGGCGGCATGAGTGGAACAAAACACAGAGCAAGAGGCTCAGCCTTCCACCCATTACCAATATATAGATGATTTCATTAAAGAGTTTATATAGTGTAATATCCCAACAAGCTTCAACATGAAGCAAGAATCTTCAAATCTTCTCCTGCAACTAGCAATGCTATAAGAGGGGCTGAGCGAAGCCTATGTAGCCAATCAAAGGTTTGCATAGGTAGGGTGGTTAGACAGATTCATGGTTACAATAGGAGGCTGATAGACAAAACATGGGCATCGAGGCAATAAGCTAAAGAGCGAGACTTCTAGCAATAGGCAAAGATAGTAATGATATCTGGGTCAGGTCATCTTGCCTGTCGAGTCGTCGATGGGATCGTAAGAGGGCTCCTCGTTCTCAACCTCGGTAGTAACCTCGTTCTCATACTCGGTCTCAGCTTCCGACTCTACTCAACACAAGAACACACGAGGCACGAAATCAAACAAGATGCAATGCGCAAACTACAGGATGCGTGGTTGATGTACTAAGGAAGCACTGCAGGTGCACTTAGGATGCACATCAAGCCAACATAGGAAGCACAGAGAAACAGCACAAGAAACATGACAACATACTCAAGCAAGTAGGATGCAAGACAAGTCCATTTAAGATGCAAAACATGGAAAGGTAGGAAGCACAGAGAAACAACACAAGAAACAGCAGGTTTAAATGAGGCCGGAAACTACTTAAGACAAATCCGGTAAGTCCTCATATGCATAGTTTGAAATTAGTCCAGATCTGAACAAACCTTAAGTTAAAGTTGTTAAACAGCAAGTTAACATGCACCATGACAATCTACACGAAATTCTAGTCAAGTTTCATATAAAGTTTGTTTAAAACGGAGCTACGGTCTAGAAGATATGATTAAGACAAGATAAGCATGGCAACGGTGCAAGATGCACCCAAACATCAAGCAACATACTCCAAAACATGTTAACAGGATGATATTATGAATCTACATGCAAAACCACACAAGTTTCATGTAGGACTCACCCAAAACGGAGCAACGGGCTAAAAGATACACCCGAAACAATAAACAATGCAAAGCTGAAATTAACAGCCACATAGCCACTTCGGTGCAAGAAATATATACTCTACAGCACTCAAACATGGTGACAAGAAGCATGGACATGAAGTAGACATATCCTACAGTAAACAATTCCATTGGAGCATCTCCATAGGAGGCATGGATCAATAGCAACAAGCTACAACATTTTGAACATGACAATAAAAATCTGACACCAATATTTTATAGCAACTTGGGAGCAAGAATTAAATATGAAACATCAATCCAAATGAGCATGTGAGGGCATGGATGGATAGACAATAACATATACAACAAGGAATGATCAATGTCCACCCCAAAACTATCATGGATTTGCCTAGGACAACAAGCAAACATGGCATCAGCATATTACACATTCCAGACTTAGTGAAATTTCCCTAAGTGTTAAAACAGCAATTTTATCATGGCATGTTTGTGAGCATGTTTAAGTCACCTCAAAGCATAACATGGCAAGTGGTTTGCACCACAGCAAAGAACACATGATGGGGAATCCAAAACATATGAGCATGCAACATGGGGACAACCACATCAATAGCAACGAGCTCCTCAACTAGGCATCTTGTAACAAGTTTAAAAACCTAACAACGACATGCACTTTTGCAATGGAGATAAACATGTCAATATGAATTCTATCATGCATCCTATAGCAACCAACATGTAGAGCATCTCATGATGAACATTTCGACATATCATTTGCTTCATTTGGATAAACATGCATCAATTTATCACATCTCAAACATGGCATCAAAACAACGAATAGCAGCAGTTTATATCCTATAGCACTCTTGTCATGAAGATTAAGACATCTAGATGGACTCAAACATGCATGGCACAATGGAACAAAACATAGTACATGTCACCACGATCATTTTGACATATTATATGCACAAATCGGACAAGCACAGTAAAAGCTATCATCATCACAAAAATGCATCAGACACTGAAAACTAAAAGACTTAGACAAAAAAAAACAGAGGGTCAACCTGCGGGCGCGGGTCAACGGGCTTCGGGTCACGGGTCGGTGGAGCGGGTCGCGGGCGCGAGGGTCCGCGGGTGGTCAACGGGATCCGTACCCGTTAGGGCTCCCGCTGGATCTGGCGTGCTGGATCGGGACGATCCCGAGCGGGCGCTGCTCCGGCGCTCGAGGCGGCCCGGTGAGGCAACCAGCGACCGGCGGCTAGGGGCCCGGCGGTGAGGAAGGCTGGAGGAGGCCGGGATCTTGCGGGCGCCGACGGTGATCTAGAAGCTCAGCGGTGTCGGGAGCTTGAAGGCGGCGGTGATGGCAAGCGGCGGCGGCGGCGGGGGGGGTCGTGCGCCGCGACGGAGGAGATCGGCGAAGGGGCGCGCGGGGCGAGCGGCCCGGGACGCGGCGGCGACGGGATGCGGGCCGCGGAGGCCGGGGACGGGCCCGGTGGGCCCGCGCGGTAGGAGGCGGCGGCTGTGTCCGGCAGATTTGTCCGGCCCGGGTCGGACACGTCCGCCTGGCGCGGAATTTGAGGCGGGGGCTGGAGGAGGAAGAAGACTAGGGTTTTGGACGAAAAAAATGGAGGGGTGGACGTTTTTATAGGCACAAGGATCTAGGAGAGTCCAAATGAGGAGCGGTTTTCGGCCAGGCGATCACAATTCAACGGCCGAGATGATGGGAAGGTTTGTGCTGGGTTGTTGAGCTGTTGTGGAGGGGTTCTTGGGCCTCAAAGAGGAGGTACTTTTAGCCCACGAGGTTACTCGTTGGAGTACCAAACGAACTCCAAACGTGACGAAACTTGGCAGGCGGGTTACACGTATCAGAACAACATCGCACGACAAGGCTCACGCCATTCCGGAAACGTTACACGGCCAAACACGAAAGAAGGACTCGGGGAAGCCACGGGCACGTGTGAGAGCGTCGGAACTCGAAACGGACAACGGGAAGGGACGAGTGAGACCGGATGCAAACGACAACACAAATGCAATGCAATGCACATGACAACATGACATGGATGAATGCACACACGCACTCGACAAAACGACGAAAACCCGAAAAGACGAAGAACCCGGAATGGAACTGATGAAGCCAAAGTTTATATATTGCCATATAGGGAAAGTGTTACATCCGGGGCATTACAAACTCTCCTCTATTACGAAAAGATCTCGTCCCAAGATCTAAGACTGGAAGAAGGAAGGGTACTCGGAACGAAGGTGATCTTCTTGTTCCCACGTAGCTTCTCGGTCGGTATGGTGTGACAACTTGACTTTCAAGAACTTGATTGACTTGTTGCGGGTCTTGCGCTCGGTTTCTTCGAGAATAGCAACGGGGTGCTCTCGGTAAGACAAGTCTTGTTGAAGATCAATCTCCTCAAACAGAATAGTGCGTTCATGTGTCTTGAAGCACTTGCGGAGTTGAGACACGTGAAACACATCATGAACATTAGCGAAGTTGGAAGGGAGCTCAAGTTGATAGGCTAGATCACCTCTTTTGCCAAGGATCTTGAAAGGGCCCACGTATCTAGGAGCAAGCTTTCCTTTGATACCAAATCTTTGGGTTCCTTTCATAGGAGAAACACGGAGGTAGACATGATCACCAATGTTGAAGGCCAAATCACGATGCTTGCCGTCATAGTAGCTCTTCTGACGCGACTGAGCGGCCTTGAGATTCGCATGTATGACTTTGCACATTTCTTCGGCTTCTGAAATCAAGTCACTGCCAAAAAGTTGACGTTCACCCGTCTCGGACCAGTTGAGAGGGGTACGGCACTTTCTGCCATAGAGGATTTCAAACGGAGCTTTGCCTGCACTTGCTTGGAAACTGTTGTTCTAAGAGAACTCGGCAAACGGAAGGCAATCTTCCCACTTCATGCCAAAAGAGATGACATGATGCGGAGCATCCTAAGGACATCACCATGTCAAGAGTCCGTTTGGCAAGTGACACGTGCGGCCTCTACTTCTCATACATAAAGGTGAATCATCTCCTTTACACGTGTTCACTTGACCCCTTCGAGGATGGTTTACTACTTGACACTCCACTCGTGTGCATGCATAGGTATCGTCGAAGCTTCACAGACGACGAGGAGGAGTGCAAGCGCCAAGGGACACCTACGCCATCAACGAGGGAAGCATGGAAGCGAAGGCGGAAGAAGACGGAGCGGCTGAAGTTACAGCTGCCGGACATCCGGCGCCAGCCCGGACATCCGGCCTTCAGCCCGGAAATCCGGCGCCAGCAATAAAACCGCACCCGAGACTTGGCCCCGCTAGCCCGTACATCCGGCCAACCGCCCCGGACATCCGGCGTCTCATGAGAGCCCGGACATCCGGCCCCCAGCCGGACATCTGTCCTTGCCTGCGTGCATGTATCCGGGCCAATGCCCATGTACCCGTTTCGCCCCTCACTTACCCCTTCATGACCCTAGACTATATATACTCCTCCACCTCCACCATTTTAGGGTTAGCAATGATTTAGCTCATACGTGAGATAGAGCTCTGCTCATCCATCCCGGATCTACTCCACGAGAGAGACCGCGGCCCCTCTACGGAGAAGATCCACCTTGGATTCAAGACCCCTAAACGGGAAGATCCTTCACGGATTCAAGACCTCCTCTTGGAGATGAACTCTACCTTGTATCTTTCCCTTTGTTGTTCATGTATCTTGTGATCTTGTGTGTTTGATTGTCTAGTGGATGTGTGATTGGACTTGTTCTTGAGTGTTCCCCTCGTGATTCCCCTTTGTGTTCTTCGTGTTCATCGTGGGATCCCCTCCATTTCGTGAAAGATCGGCCACATAGGGTTCCACCCTACATCATATGGTATCATGAGCCACGGTTTCTCACGAATTTGGAGCCTCCCCACCGTTTTCTAGCCTTGTTTTGTTGTGTTCTTCCCCAAATTCGAAAACTCCCCACCAAAAATTGCCCAAAATTTTTTGTGATCTGTTGGTTTTGATGAGGTTTTGTTGATTTTGATCCATGGATTTGCTTGGTTTCAAGTGGATCTAGCATTTCCCCAAGTTTCCCCATCTTTCCTCCACGAAATCGCTCAAATTTCGCCCCCAAAATCATCAAATTCCGCCCCCAAACGAGTTTGGAAGTCCCAATCCCGATCTGGAATCGTCGGGCCGGACATCCGGGCCATAGGCCGGACATCCGGGCCATCGGGCCGGACATCCGGGTCCCCGGCCGGACATCCGGCTCCTGGAGGTCAAAATCACGCAAGTTTCTGGACATCAGGTCCCGGAAATCCGGGCTCCACCCCGGATGTCCGACCGCTGGGAATTTCAGCCACCCGTGTTTCACCGTTTTGTCCATAACTAATTCATCCGGAGTCCGATTTTGACGTTCTTGAGCTCGTTTTGAAGCTTTTGACATCCCCCATAACACAAAAATACTACCATCATCATTTGACTCCATCATATTTTGTGGATTTTGGCATCTTTGCCTAGGGCTTCCACCATATCATCCGCATAACCACCACTTACTTCCGCAACCTAACCATTTTGTCCCCCATAGCATTTGTGGTTGCTTGAGTAGTGATTTGAGTCTCCTAAGGTGTTTAGGATACTTAGGGACCATTGCTTCTTCATCAACCACCACCACCACTTCTGCATACCCATTGCCCATTATACATAGCCAACCAAACTTAACCCAATTCTGTTCGAGCTTGTTTGAGTTGTGGCTTGTGTCTCCTAAGGTGTTTCGGCTACTTAGGGACCGTGACTTCAACTCCGACAACGTGTATAGCCCATCATACACTTCCACCACCATAACCCATTTTGACCGGGTTTCCACCAACAATTCCGCGACCACCACCACTTGTCCGCTACCACCATTTGACATTTGTCCTTGAGATTTTGAGTTGTGGTTTTTCCGTTTCCTAAAGTGTTTCAGCTAATTAGGAACGGGTCTACATCAAGAACACCGCCTCTCATCATTGACTCGGACGGTAACCTCGACGACATCATTGTATATTCCCCTTGCAGTTGCATGGTTAACCCCTAGCCCATTTTTTCGTCACTTGCCTATCGAGACTAGCCTTTGAGTATTGCCGGCAACGTTACTTGTGCACATTAGTGATCATCGATCCGCCCTTCCATTGCATACATACCATATCATCTTGGTATCATCATATCATCCCTTGTGTCACAAGATTGTTCCCGCATATACACAATTGCTATCTTGGTTTGTGCATTTCGCATCGTGGCCATACAAAAAAAGAGAAAGACAAAGAAGCTTGTAAGCAAGAGCCATAGCATCATACCACATTGCATATAAGATTGTCATATCCGATCATCTTGGATCATCTTGTGCTGAAAAGCACCGGAACATCATACACATAGCATGCTTGTGATAGGAAGTTGCTACATTTTGTCTCATATAGGTAGTGCACAAGTCGTATCCGCCTTTTGAGCAATCGGCTAGCGTCTCTCTAGTGTTGTGCGACAAGAGCATTTTCCGTGGATTCCACATTTTGTGCTCATTCCTTGGTTGCACGACCCCATTTATCTATCCGTGTGTGTGTTTCCGTGTGCCACATATTGCTATTGGTCTACTTGTTTCACTTGCGAATTTGTGAATCTCTTTCAACTTTATTGACTCTTGCTAACATTTTGCATCAAATTTTTGTGCCACTATCCTCACCGAGCTACTCGATAAGCTTTACTTGATAGGTGTGAGTGAACAAGTCCGGTACCAATTCCACTATTCTTTCATTTCACATTGAGTGAAACGGGATACATCCTCAACATTCGGAAAAGGTAACTTGGTATTGTTTATCTCATCTATTACTCACCTTTGCTCGAGTCTTCTGATGGATAGGAAAAGCATTTCATCTACTTCGGTCTACAACAACAACGACAAGTTCGATGCCATGACGAACAACTTGTGCGCCAACATGAATGCTCAAATGGAGGAGCTCAAAGCCCTCATCAAGAACCACAAGAGGTCTCCCTCATCTTCGAGAAGACGCTCAAGTGCACATCCTTCCGAGCTACCATCTCCGGCAAGATCTCATCGGCATCGACACCATCAACGACAACAACGTGAAGGTCAAGAGCTCAACACCAACAACCGCTCGACGACTTCACCGTACACCTTGGCATCTTCGCCAAGCGACTTCAAGGCATCTTCGCCTTTGGATATGAGGCATCTTCGCCCACAAGCACCTCAAGCTTATGATCAAGAGAAGCTCCCCAAGCTCAAGTCCGCGACTTCCACGAGCTACTACGACCTCGACAATGACCACGAGATTCCTTTCTATGGGACTCAAGAACCCGAGGAGTATCTCGAGTGGGAGCGCAAGATGGACGACTACCTCAAGCTACATCAAGTTCCCTATGAAGATCAAGTGAAGTACGCCACAAGAAACTTCCACGACAACGCGTCAACATGGTGGCTTCACACACCTTCGACGAGCTTCAACGTGAATTGGCCCAAGACCAAGAGAGCTTTGCGGCGAGAGTTCGTGCCTCCCACCTACACGGAACATCTTCTACACCAATTGGAGAACACCATACAAGGATCCAAGTCCATCGACGAGTACTTCAAGGACATGAAGATTGCCTTGCGACGAGCCGGTGTGGACGACCCCATTTCGATGAAGCTCCACTTCATGATGGGATTGCACAACGACATCTACAAGACTATCTTCTTCGAGAACTACAAGTCCCTCGACGACAACTACATTGGTGCTCTCAAGGTGGAACAAGAACTCATGAAGGCCAAGGCTTTTCCACCGCAAGCACACTTCTCGAAGACCAAGCTCCAAGATGGCGAGCATGAGGCTAGTACCACCATGATGTCCAAGCCCGACGAGCTCCAAGACGACGTTCCCAAGTTCAACTTCATCGCCATCCCTCTTTGTGGCATTCATGATGCCGAGTCTACTTTGACTCTTTTTCAAGACGGTGCGGCGACGACTAAGACTACGAAGCCGTTCGAGGACCAAGCTTTGGAGGCGAGCGACAAGGTGGCGAGCGAGGATGATGCTTCCATCTTAGGAGGCGAGAGTGATGATGTGCCATCTTCGGCCTTCATCCACGGCGACGATGAGGAGATGGTTGCGCATGGGATTTTCCCTTCGACCACGGCGACGTATGATGACTTGAGTGACTTGTGCCACTATATTGAGAGGGAGAGCGAGTTCACCACTAGCCCCATATATGATGAGCTGCCCCGATTCACATGTGAGGAGAGCCACAACCCCCACCACTTGAGTGAGATGAGTGACTCCACCATATGTGAGTTTGAGTGCACCTACTTTGAGGGAGTGAGTGAGCCACCACATAGAGAGAGTGAGATAGTTGATAGGTCATGTGAGGCCACTTTCAACACTAACGACTTGACCTCTACCTCTATTGTGTCTTCTCATTCGGTGCTAGGTCCCACATTTGATGACGCGCCGATCCTCGATGACTTCGTCCTTCCTATGGACAAGACGATGGCCATGGTGGAATATGATGCACCCCCCACATGGTTCCATCAAGATGACGATGATGACCACCATTTGGTCTTTCCCACCTCACCTACACCACATGAGTGGAAAGAGAAAGGTAACAAAGGTGAAGGTGATGCTCTCGTCCCACTAGTGGACTATGTTAACATTGATTGCTTGCATGATGTTGATCCACCTATTGCCATGCTTCATTCTAGTATGATTTCCCCATGCGATGATTTACCCATTTATGATGAGTTTGATGATTGCCATGTGGAGTCTATTAGTTGTGATGCCATGTTGCATAGGATTTCTTGTGATAATTCTCTCGGTCACATCATGTTTGACAATCCGCTTGACTTGTCATATGCTATGCATGAGATAAAAAATATGTCATATTTGCAATCTCATCGTAGTAACTATGCATATGCCATTAAAATAAATCCAATTTGCACTTATGGCATAGATGACAAGCCCATGGTTATTGGCATTTCTTTTTCTTGTGATGATATTGACATGCTTCCTTTGCATCATATCCATCATATGCCATGCCATGATTACCTAGCTTCCGACATGCATTGTTTTGGATGTTGTTACACTTCTCCAAATTATGCTTCCGATATTGCATATGAGGAGACCCCCATAGTTTCCTCATACTTTTTAGGAGATTTTTACCCATCCCATCCATTGCATAATCCCCATGCTTGTGTGCACAATATGCTCCCCATGAATGAACTTGCTATCGATGTGCCATATAATTGTATGCTCAATTTGCATCCACATCATGCTATACACAATAACTATTCATTCATGATGGATGACATGTTCTAATACCATGCATCAAATTTCTTTGAGAGATGCTTATCTTGTGCTATCTCTAACGTGCACATACACATCATGATGGATGATGTGTACATTTACCACGCACTCAATTTCTTCGGTTTGTGTCTCTTTTGTGTAGGTCCCCATACTTACTCGTCAACCTCGCAAGAGCATGAGTTGACGAAACGAGCTCTAGAGAGCACCGATGACTTGGGATTCCGTGGATTATCCTTCCCACCGCTCCCTTCGCGCAAAGACTTCGCGCATTTCTTTTACATGGCCCTCACATGGATATGGCTAATTGTTCATTATGTATCATTTGCCCATATTGCCATGTTCACATTGCATGATATGTCAATCCCTTTGCCTTTGCCATGCATTTGTGACCCATGCTTTGCATTACACATGATGATTGATTCTCATACTTGTATGTGTATTTGCAAGCTTGGTGGAGATATCACTTGTTATTGCCATGATTCCTTTGCACACCATGCCTATTATGATGCTTTGACCTTGATTTGTGATCGTGCTTGCGATATGTCATGTGCATTGCCTATATCCACTATTTGCTCACATTACATGATTGCCATGCCTTCTCCTAGTGTGTTGCATCTTCGCTCCACTAGTTTGCACAACTTGATCACCATGCTTGCTTATGTTGCATCATCGATGATTCATACTTGCTCCTTTCATGCGGTTGATGACAACCATTGCCATGCTTTGCACATGATTGATATTGCTTGTTTTAGTCTTGCCAATGAGATTGCCCCCATAGCATTCTCTTATTTATTTGGAGATTATGACATCATTCTTGTGAAGCATGCTTGTCTTACCTCCTTGCACCATATGCCTAGTGCCATGAATATAGCCATTGTTGCACCATATTATTCATGCACTTTTGCTTCTAATGGTTATGTGCAAGAGAAGAGAACCATCATGATGGATGATGTGTTTATCTACCATGCGCATACGTTCTTCCTTTTGTTGTGTGCATGTGTAGGATACTTGGACTATGTGTCGACTTCCACTTCACGTGAGTTGACCATTCGAGCTCTTGAGAGCGAACCACTTTCTACCACGACGCTTCTACATCGCACTTGCTTGTGCTTCGGCATTGTGAAGGATGCACAAGGACACATTTTCAAGGTGATATCCTTCTCATTCGAGGAACCAAAAACCATGTGCATGCATATTGTGGATCACACTACTTGTGTTGCTTGCACCATGCCACTTTGCACACATGTTAGAGATCTTGATTCGACTTACCATTTACACATCTCCATGCCTCATGTTATATATGCCTTGTGTGTTGCATCCAATTCTTGGATTATTTCTCCCTATCATATGCTTGGCTGCAACAATGTCATCTTTTCACATATGCCATGTCCCATTGCTTGTCACGTGATTGACTTGTTTGCCTCACAGATGATGAACAATTGATATTTCTATTGTGTTGAGTGCCACTCGATTTTCACTACACCCTATGCGCATTATGCTTGGATTGTCTTGCACTTGACCCTTGTGTTTAGACACTTCATTTTCTACGGTGTTGTAAATGATTCCTATGCCTACCATAGACCTTTCATTGAGCACTTTATGCATGCTTGCTATGACTTTGAGGTAGATGCTTACTCTCTTGTCACACATATGTGAATCTCTACCTCACATTTACTTGCTTGTTTCCATGATGACCTTGATTGTGCTCAATTCATATGCTTACATGCCATCTCACAATCCTTTGTCACACCACATGATATACTTGATGACAACACTTGTTGGGTGAATCACCTCTTGAATGCTTGGTTTTGCACTAATGCTAACCACATTTGTTTTTCCAAGTGTTTGTTGTCCTTGCACCTTTTGAAGGAATCACTAGACGGTGCGACATTGGAGAGTGCCCATTTCAAGCTTCACGATGATGAGTGCTTGGTGATCGACCGCTTCGACATGGCGACGCCATCTCTTTCCCATGGTGATTTGGCTTTCGATCCGAGGTCGGATCTTTTCCAAGGGGGAGGGGATGATGCGGAGCATCCTAAGGACATCACCATGTCAAGAGTCCGTTTGGCAAGTGACACGTGCGGCCTCTACTTCTCATACATAAAGGTGAATCATCTCCTTTACACGTGTTCACTTGACCCCTTCGAGGATGGTTTACTACTTGACACTCCACTCGTGTGCATGCCTAGGTATCGTCGGAGCTTCACAGACGACGACGAGGAGTGCAAGCGCCAAGGGACACCTACGCCATCAGCGAGGGAAGCATGGAAGCGAAGGTGGAAGAAGACGGAGCGGCTGAAGTTACAGCTGCCGGACATCCGGCGCCAGCCCGGACATCCGGCCTTCAGCCCGGAAATCTGGCGCCAGCAACAGAACCGCACCCGAGACTTGGCCCCGCTAGCCCGGACATCCGGCCAACCGCCCCGGACATCCGGCGTCTCATGAGAGCCCGGACATCCGGCCCCCAGCCGGACATCCGGCCTTGCCTGCGTGCATGTATCCGGGCCAATGCCCATGTACCCGTTTCGCCCCTCACTTACCCCTTCATGACCCTAGACTATATATACTCCTCCACCTCCACCATTTTAGGGTTAGCAATGATTTAGCTCATACGTGAGATAGAGCTCTGCTCATCCATCCCGGATCTACTCCACGAGAGAGACCGCGGTCCCTCTACAGAGAAGATCCACCTTGGATTCAAGACCCCTAAACGGGAAGATCCTTCACGGATTCAAGACCTCCTCTTGGAGATGAACTCTACCTTGTATCTTTCCCTTTGTTGTTCATGTATCTTGTGATCTTGTGTGTTTGATTGTCTAGTGGATGTGTGATTGGACTTGTTCTTGAGTGTTCCCCTCATGATTCCCCTTTGTGTTCTTCGTGTTCATCGTGGGATCCCCTCCATTTCATGAAAGATCGGCCACATAGGGTTCCACCCTACATCATGACACAAGCTTTTAGCATGTCTTCTAGAATCTGATTCACTCTCTCGACTTGACCACTAGTCTGAGGGTGAAATGCAGTGCTGAAACGGATCTTAGTGCCCATGGAAGACTGAAAGGAGTCCCAGAACTTGGATGTGAACAAACTTCCATGGTCTGAGGAGATAACTTGAGGAATGCCATGTAAGGACACAATTCTGGAAGTGTACAACTCTGCCAGTTGAGCCGCATTGATGGATTCTTTGATTGGAAGGAAGTGAGCTACTTTGGTGAGCTTGTCAATGACAACAAAGATAAAATCATTCCCTTTCTTGGACTTGGGAAAGCCAGTGACGAAATCCATTTCAATGTTGTCGAATTTCCACTCGGGAATAGGAAGAGGTTGGAGAAGACCGGCTCGACGTTGATGCTCTGCCTTCACTCTTCTGCAGACATCACATTCATTCACGAATTGGGCAATCTCGCTTTTCATTCGAGTCCACCAGTAAGATTGCTTGAGGTCTTGGTACATCTTGGAACTTCCAGGAAGAATCGAAAGGAGGGAATCATGTGCTTCGTTCATTATGAGCTTCCTGAGATCACCCTTGCGAACCACAAGTCTGTCCTCAAAGAACAAGGTATCTCTCTCATCAACGCGATAGCACTTGTATTTGGGAGTACCCTTTGCAATACCATGTTTCACTTTCTGCACCATAGCATCACTGAGTTGGGCCTCACGAATCTGATCTTCCAAGGTAGGAGCAACTTGAAGATTTGCAAGAAAGCCTTGCGGAACAACTTGGAGGTTGAGCTTCCTGAATGCTTCACAAAGCTCAGGCTGGAACGGCTTGATAAGGAGACTGTTGCAATATGCCTTTCTGCTCAAGGCATCTGCAATGACATTTGCCTTGCCAGGTGTGTATTCGATGCTTGGATCATACTCTTGGATCATCTCAACCCAAAGAGTCTGGCGAAGGTTCAGGTTCGGCTGTGTGAAGATGTACTTCAAGCTCTTGTGATCGGTGAAGATGTCGACTTTTCTGCCCAACAGAAGGTGTCTCCACGTAATCAAGGCGTGTACCACAGCTGCTAGCTCGAGATCATGAGTGGGGTAGTTCTTCTCACTTGGCTTCAGTTGACGAGAAGTGTATGCCACAATCTTCTTGTCCTGCATTAGCACACCACCAAGTCCTTGAAGAGAAGCATTATAGAATACTTCGTAGGGCTTGGACTCATTCG
The DNA here is from genome assembly GCA_902687465.1 of Secale cereale. NCBI lineage: Eukaryota > Viridiplantae > Streptophyta > Magnoliopsida > Poales > Poaceae > Secale > Secale cereale. The sequence goes on from LR738712.1 coordinate 201,588,262, forward strand.
GAGGAGTAAGAACTGGAGCAGAGATGAGCTTTTCTTTGAGAGTTTTGAATGCCACATCACAATATGGAGACCAGTTGTACTTGACATTCTTCTGCAGCAAGTTGGAGAGAGGCTTGGCAATCTTGGAGAGGCTTGCCAGCTATTGCAGAAGGTTCGTTGAGAACTTCTCCAAGATTACCAAGCCTCTTTCCAACCTGCTTCAGAAGAATGTCAAATACTTTTGGTCTCCAGAGTGTGAAGTGGCATTCAAAACCCTCAAAGAAAAGCTCGTCTCTGCTCCAGTTCTGACTCCTCCAGATGAATCCAAGCCCTATGAAGTATTCTGTGATGCTTCTCTTCAAGGAATTGGTGGTGTGCTTATGCAAGATAAGAGAATTGTGGCTTACACTTCTCGTCAGCTCAAGCCAAGTGAGAAGAACTATCCCACACATGATCTCGAGCTAGCAGCTGTGGTACATGCTTTGATTACGTGGAGACATCTGTTGTTGGGCAGAAAGGTCGACATCTTCACCGATCACAAGAGCTTGAAGTACATCTTCACACAGCCGCATCTGAACCTCCGCCAGACTCGTTGGGTTGAAATGATCCAAGAGTATGATCCCAGCATTGAATACACTCCTGGCAAGGCGAATGTGATTGCAGATGCTTTGAGCAGAAAGGCATATTGCAACATCCTTCTTATCAAGCCGTACCAGCCTGAGCTTTGTGAAGCTTTCAGGAAACTCAACCTCCAAGTTGTTCCGCAGGGTTTTCTTGCAAATCTTCAAATTGCTCCTACCTTGGAAGATCAGGTCCGTGAGGCCCAACTCAGTGATACCATGGTGAAGAAGGTGAAACATGCTATTGCTAAGGGCATTCCGAAATACAAGTGCTTTCGTGTTGATGAGAGAGATACCTTGTTCTTCGAGGACAAACTCGTTGTTCCCAAAGGTGATCTCAGGAAGCTCATAATGGAAGAAGCACATGATTCTCTCCTTTCCATTCAGCCTGGCAGTTCCAAGATGTACCAAGACCTCAAGCAGTCTTACTGGTGGACACGCATGAAAAGGGAGATTGCCCAATTCGTGAATGAATGTGATGTTTGCAGAAGAGTGAAAGCAGAACATCAACGTCCAGCCGGTCTTCTCCAACCTCTTCCTATTCCCGAGTGGAAGTTCGACCACATTGAAATGGACTTCGTCACTGGTTTTCCTAAGTCCAAGCGAAGAAATGATGCTATCTTTGTGGTGATTGACAAGCTTACCAAAGTCGCTCACTTCCTGCCAGTCAAAGAATCAATCAATGCAGCCCAATTGGCAGAGTTGTACACTTCCAGAATTGTGTCTTTACATGGCATTCCTCAAGTTATCTCCTCAGACCGTGGAAGTTTGTTCACTTCAAGGTTCTGGGACTCCTTTCAGTCCGCCATGGGCACTAAGATCAGGTTCAGCACTACTTTTCACCCTCAGACTAGTGGTCAAGTCGAGCGTGTGAATCAGATTCTAGAAGACATGCTCAGAGCCTGTGTCATATCTTTTGGCATGAAATGGGAAGACTGCCTTCCATTTGCCGAGTTTTCTTACAACAACAGCTTTCAAGCAAGTGCCGGCAAAGCTCCGTTTGAAATCCTCTATGGTAGAAAGTGTCGTACCCCTCTCAACTGGTCTGAAACAGGCGAACGTCAACTTCTTGGCAATGACTTGATCTCAGAAGCCGAAGAAATGTGCAAAGTCATACGTGAGAATCTCAAGGCCGCTCAGTCGCGCCAGAAGAGCTACTATGACGGCAAACATCGTGATTTGGCATTCAACATTGATGATCATGTTTATCTCTGTGTGTCTCCGATGAAAGGCACCCAAAGATTCGGTATCAAAGGAAAGCTTGCTCCTAGATACGTCGGGCCTTTCAAGATTCTTGGCAAAAGAGGCGATCTAGCCTACCAACTTGAGCTCCCTCCAAACTTCGCCAATGTTCATGATGTCTTCCATGTGTCTCAACTTCGCAAATGCTTCAAGGCACCCGAGCGCATGATTCCGTTTGAAGAGATTGATCTTCAACAAGACCGGTCCTACCGAGAGCATCCCGTTGCAATTCTCGAAGAAACCGAACGCAAGACCCGCAACAAGTCCATCAAATTTCTGAAAGTCAAGTGGTCACATCACACCGACCGAGAGGCTACGTGGGAACGAGAAGATCATCTTCGTTCCGAGTACCCTTCCTTTTTCCAGTCCTAGATCTCGGGACGAGATCTTTTTGTAGTAGAGGAGAATTTGTAATGCCCCAGATGTAATACTTTCCCTTTTGGGCATATAATATATCTCCGGCTTCATCTTTTTCCTTTCCGGGTTCTTTGTCTTTCGGGTTTTCGTCATTTTGTTGTGTGAGTGTGTGGCATTCATTCATATCATGTAGACATGTGCATCGCATTGCATTTGTGTTGTCGGTTGCATCCGGTTCCTCGCATTCCTTCCCGTTGTCCGTTTCGCGTTCCGGAGCTCCCTCACGTGTCCGTGACGTCCCGTAGGCCTACTTTGGTGTTTGGGCGTGTAACGTTACCGGTGTGCAGCGAGACTTGTCGTGTGTTGTTGTTTTGTTGTGTGTAACCCGCCTCTCAAATCTCGTCGCGTTTGGACTCCGTTTGCTATCCCATCAGTTATTTGTGTGGGTCCAAAGTGCCTCCACTTGTGGCCCAGAAACATCCCTCCAGCAGCCCACTTCCCTCTCCTAGGCCCATCTAAACTTTCCCCGCGATCGGATCCGTCGGATCGCGATCGGAGGGCTCCTAACACCCCCAAATCCCTCAACCCTAAAAATCTGCTATTTAGACCCCTAGGTCCAATTTGAGCATCCCTAGCCTCTTCTCCACTTCTCCCCTAAAATTTTTGATCTGGCCAGCCACTTGGCAGCTTCCTCCCGCAGAAATCGCGCCGGGGCTGCAGCCTCGAGCCAGCCATCGTCGCCAGCTCCTTCCTTCCTCGGTGAACGCCAGTTCGCTCCTTCCCTCGATCGCCTCGAGCCGCCGACCAGGCGATCGGCCAGGTCCAAGCATCGGCCTCCACCGATCGGATCGGGGCAGAGGCCGACCGATCCTCCCTCCGGCCCAAGCGCCTCGCTCTCGCCAACCGCCCCGACCTCCCTTTTGCCTCCCGCAGGACCACATCGCCGCGACCGGGCCGGCCCACTGCCTTCGCCGCAGCCAGGCGCCCAGGCCTCCTTCGCCAGCACCGAGCCGCGGGCCAGTGCCCTGCTCCGCCAGGCCGCGGGCCGCGCCAGTCCTTCCATCGCCTCCGCCCCAGCCGCGCCCTCCAGCGGGCCTCGCACGCCACTAGGCCGCGCCCCTCCACCGCAGCGGGCCGCCGCCTCCTGCGCCGCCCCGGCCCATCCGGCCGCCTCCACTCCGGGTCGCGCCCCTCCGCCCCGCGGGCCACCGGCGCCAGGTGGGCCGAAGCCGCCTCCAGCAGCATCGCCGATCCGCCGCCCTGGGCCGAAGCCACCGAGCCGGGCCGGCTCCGCCGCCTCTCCGATTCCGGCCCGTTGTTGATTTTTTTTCTCCAGATCTGCCTGAGAAGGTTGACCCCCAAATCCCTAAGTCCCTGTTGTTTTGATCTGTGATGCATATTTCAACTGAGGATATCTTTTTGTGTGGATGTCCGTTTCGCGCAAATAGCATGTCTAGACGTTCGTCGTGATTAGCACTACGTTTTATCTTTTTGTGTCATGCATGTTAGAGATCATCTAGATGCTTGTTTTCCCGTTGCAAGAGTGCATTCCGATATAATTGCTGCTATGTGATGTTTTTATGTCATCTTTGCATAGTGATATCTTTTAGCTCGTTTGTCCGAATGATGCAAATGACATGTCCACGTGTTCGTCTTGCCATGCTCTCCATGTTGTTTGTGATAGGTTGCATGATAGATTTATTCTTGCCATGTTTATCATCGTTGCAAGGTGCCATGTGGTTGTGATGTTGTTTCACTTGTTATGAAATGCCATCGTGTTGAGCTCGTTGCTATCGTTGTGTTTATCTCCATGAAGCATGCTTGTGTGTTTCGGAATCACCATCATGTGTACTTTGATGAGGTGCTTACCACTTGCCATGTTTAGTTTCGAGGTGACTTAAACATGCTCTTTTAGATGCCATGATCAAATTGCTGTTTTAGGACTTAGTGGTTTTTCACTAAGTCTGAAATCTGTAACGTTCCGATGCCATGTTTGCTTGCTGCTCTAGGACAAACCATGATAGTTTTGGAGTGGATCTTGATTGTTCCTTGTAGAATATATTGTTGGCTTTCCATTCATGTTCTCACATGCTTATTTGTGTGGCTGTAGCATGTTTATCTTTTGCTTCAAAGTTTCAATAAAATTCTGCTGCCAGAATTTTATTGTCAAGTTCAATATGTCCAAGCTTATTGCTATTGATCCGTGGCTCCTTTGGGGGTGCACCTTTGGACTTATTTGCTGTAGGATATGTCTAGTTTATGTTCATTTCCTTTGCCATGATGTTTGAGTGCTGTAGCTTAATTATTTTGTGCTCCGAAGTTGCTATGTTGCTGTAATTTTCAGCTTTCGCTCATTTCTTGTTTCGGGCATAACTTTTAGCCCGTAACTCCGATTTCAGCGAGTCTTATATGAAACTTGATTGTTTTACTGTGTTGATTCATAATATCATATTGTTATCATGTTTTGAGGTGTTTTGCTTGAGTGCTATTTTCCGTGCTCCGTGTGCATCCTTAGTGCATCCATCATGCATCCATCTTTTTCGAGTGCGCATTGCATCTTGTTGATTTGTGCCTTGTGTGATTGTATTGTTTAGAGCCGGAAGCTGAGGCCGAGTACGAGTACGAGCACGAGGTTACAAACGAGGTTGAGCACGAGGACCCTTCTTACGATCCGAACGACTTCTCTTCAGGCAAGATGACCGAACCCCGATAACATTACTATCTTTGCCTATTGCTAGTAGTTCCGCTCTATAGTTTGCCTCGATGCCCATGTCTTTCCTGTCAGCCTCCTACTTGTAACCATTGCCATGTTTAACCACCCTACCTACGCAACCGTTGCTTGGCTAAGTACGCTTCGCTCAGCCCTTCTTATAGCATTGCTAGTTGCAGGTGAAGATCGAAGATGCTTGCTTCATGTTGAAGTTTGGTTGGGTTATATCACACTATATAAATGCTTAAAAATGAAATCATCTATATATTCGCAAGGGTGGAAGGCTAAGCCTTTTGCTTGGTGATTTGTTCCAGTCATGCTGTTAGGAACCGTATAAACCAGTGTTATGTTCCTTGATTATGTGTTCCTAACATGGTTGGGGTGTATGGGACCCCCTCGATAAACCGCTAAGTGCTAAGTCTTTTCCAGCAAGTCCCAACTTTGGTACTATTTGCCTAATAACTAAATAACTTGCATAGGGAGTAATTAACCCGAGTTCTTAATCAACAACCCCGGGCCAGTGCTCCACATGAGTGTTGGTCCGAAACGGGGAGCCTGCGGGGTCACCACGAGGGAACTCGAGGATTAATATAAACCCGTAGCCTCGCCCATCCGGTCGTGTCCTGAGACTTAGATACGCGCGGCTACTATCAGGGTGTCGACACGCCGGGAGGATTTGCTGGATTAGCCTTACCTTAGTTCGGTATATCTTGAGCACGGGATTCCGAGAATACTCGGGTCTTCCCACTTTGGAGTTGCGACTCCGCGGATCGTGGGCTTGTAATGGGTCAAGTTGGAACACCCCTGCAGGGTTATGAACTTTCGAAAGCCATGCCCGCGGTTATGTGGCAGATGGGAGCTTGTTAATATCCGGTTGTAGATAACTTGACACAATGTTTCTAATACACTACCAGCGTGTGTTCCGTGACCGTCAATTTCCGAATAGGGATTCAGGATTTGAACACGGAGGGGTTATGTTTGTTGAGCTTGTAGCTAGGATCACTTCGTGATCACTTCTCGACTGAGGCTTCTCTTCTCGCTCTCTCTCACGTAAGCTAGTTGCTAGTTGCTGCTGCAGACACTTATTCTTTTCTTCAGCCTTATCCTCTCCCAAGGCTTAAATAGTCTTGTTACCCGGGAACGGGATTGCTGAGTCCTCTGTGGCTCACAGTTATTTCACCACACCAGATGCAGGTCCAGCTGTGAGCTATCCAGGTGATGGCACCGAGCTAGACTGGGAGTACGACGAGGAGCGTAGTCGGTACTATGTACGTTATCCAGATGATCAGTAGTGGAGACTTCTACTAGGATTCGATCCGACCTGTGGATGTTATTTAAGATTGGTATCTTGACATTTGGTTTTGCCATTAGAGGGTTGTGATATTCTTAATGTATGATGTTTGAGACATGTATTGTATTTGTGTGACGTGGCGAGTGTAAGCCAACTATTTATGTTTACAATTCCCCTCTTTTACATGAGATGTGCAAAGATTACCAAACATGAGATCATTCTAGGATGGACTTATGCCTTTAAGTCGTGCCTCGACACGTAGGAGGTATAGTTCCATCCTGGGCATTACAACGCATCCACTATACAAGCTATGGCAATACTCCCGAACTACCTCCCCAGTACTGGGTGATGTCGGGGTTATCTTGCCACTAACCGCATAGGAGAGTTTTCGATGTCGTCCGTCTTAAGTATTCCAGAACTGATGCGATATATTTTTGACGACAACACCTCAGAGCTCAACTGTGACGCCCGAAGACCGACGTCCCAGAAGATCCCAGAAGATTCCAGATGTTCCGGGTTTTCCAGTGTGTTTCTTTTGAGCTTGTGTTATTTATTGCATTGCATCATGTCATCATGCCATCATGTCATATTTCTTTTGCATCTCAACTAAATAAATCGTGTGGATCTTCGATCTATTTAAATCGAGGGAAGGTTGTCTTCTCTTTATAACATAAAAGCCTCTCAATATTATTAGGGAGCTATATTAATAAATATTCCATTTGTTTGGAATTAACCGCAACACACTTGCATATTTTTCTCATGCCTCTTAATTCAAGTTTCACCGTCAAACCTCCCTCTATTTATTTTTCTGTTGTATCGAGGCTCCTCCTAAAGTCTAGACTCCTTTCAAACTCCTTAAGGCAAGCTAATTATTTTAGTTTGCACTTCCCTATTTTTGTTGGAACTATTTTTGTGGGGTTGGTTTTATTCCATAAAGCCTTTCAAAAATGTTCCATCTTTTATTTCTTGTTCGTGGCCTTTTTCTTAATATTTTAATCTATCTCTTTTTTTCCGCTAAAGATTAAATAGAGGGAGAGAGAGAGAGTTGGTCCTCCCAGCCGGTCTTCCCTTCTGGCCCGAGCCGGCCCAGCCTCCAATTCTCCCTGGCCCATCTCCTCCCTCGCCCGAACCCTAGCTAGCGATCCTCCCGATCGCTCCTCCTTTCCTCCCTCCTGCGCCGCCAGGAGCCGAACCCCATCATACCCTCGACCCGTTCCCTCTCTCCTCGCTCGACCCGGTCTCCACTTCTCTCGATCCCAGTCCCCAGCGCCCGAACTCTTTCTCCTCTGGTCGCCCGCACCTCTCCATCCCCATCGATCGCCATCGCTCCAGGCCCGCCGCACCTCAGCTTCCTCCTACCGCGCGCCTGGTTCCCCCGCGAGCCGGCCCGAACAGCCAGCGCCCCGCGCCCCGGAGCCAGCCAAGGCCGGCCCGCTCCCTGCGCGCCCAGGGGTGCTTCCTCGTCAGGCCGAGCAGCACCGTCCGCGTCGCCAAGGTCGCCTCCCTGCGCCTTCCTTCGCGCCTCCCCATCGCCTCCAGTGCGCCGCGCCATGGCCGCGCCCCCTCCAGCGGCAGGAGCCGTGCCGTCCTCCAACGAAGGCCAGCCGCCACCTCAATCAGCCACCACGGCCGCGTCCATCCTCCCACCAGTGGCCCGAGCGCCTTCCTCTCGTCGCTGTCTCCCTCAAGACGAGGCCAGCGCCTCGCCTCCCCGTCCAAGGCCACCGACACGCCAAGCTCCCGCATCGCGACCTCCTCCCTGAGCTCCTGCAGCCCCATGTTGCCATGAGTTCTAGCTCGAGGCGGGTTCGATTCCGAGCAGTAGCGGCAGAGATGCCGCTGCTCTGCCTCCGTTTCCCGTCGCCGCCTAGACCTTGCTGCCGTTTTTGTTTTTGCCAAGTTCTTTTGTACGGGAGACCCCAAGTTCCAGGGATGCAAGTTCTGCTACCCGTGTACAACAACGTGGATTCGCCGAGTATGACTACACGAATTCCCCAAGTACCACGACGACCGACTCGACAAGTACCCCTACCGATGAACGAGAACAACTACTTCCCTCTACGGCATGTACCACTCCTTCAACTACCGTCGCTCGACGACCGTGAGTACCACTACACTAACGTGAACGCCTACTTCCTCTACGAATCGCGAGAACGACTTCTTCCTCTACGATCTCGAGCCGCCCCGAAACAAATGTTCAAAGGTATAACCCGAGACGACGATCCGTGGAATGCATGTGTTGTATGAAATGTTTCCCGTGTGTGTGCACCGTGCCCGTATCATATTTTGTCGTGCTCCTCGGTTGCCTCATCGCCGACTCGTGGGAACCCGGTGACGGGATCACCCCACCTTTCTTCTTGCTTGACACACTCTCCGTTATCTTTTGCACTGGTCTCTCAACGAGTTACCGGTACCGAGATGCTGCCGTTGCATCATTTTCGGATCGTTGCCGTGGCACCTTTTCCCTTCCACCACGGTGAAAATACTTCACATATCTCTTGTCAACATTTAATAATAATTGCATAAAACTTGATCATGTCATCCGCATCATGTTAACAACCCTAAAATGTTTAATGTTGTTTGCTTATAATTACTAAACATGCTCATGGGGATTTTCCGGAATTGTTGTTGTTATTTCCGGCCTCATTTAAAATACCTTAATAGTGTAGTTTTATTATGCTTCACCTCTTGCCATGTTAAAAACATTTAATCTTGTCTTGTAAATAAACGAGAGTCAACTAAATAAATATAATGTGGTGTTTCGTCAATATGCAACTCGTTGCATATTGAACTCCACTTAACTTCTAGTACTTGTATGCCATGTTTATACTTGTGTGTTTACCGTGTTGTTTGCTTCTTTCCGGTTGCTTCTCTTGTTAGCTTCGGTTTCGTTCCGGAGTTGTGAGGATTCGCTCGACTATGTTGCTCCGTCTACTTCATGGACCCGTTCTTCTTCCTTGCGGAATCCCAGGCAAGATGATCATACCCTTGGATACCTTTACTACCATTGCCATGCTTAGTTGTCTTGATGCTATCGTTACATGTCGCGCTACCCATCTTTTATGTCAGCCTCTCCTTGTTGCCATGAAACCTCTAACCTTGAAACCTTCCTAGCAAAACCATTGTTTGGCTATGTTACCCGCTTGCTCAGCCCCTCTTATACCGTTGTTAGTTGCAGGTGAAGATGAAGTTCGTTCCTGGAGGGAACTTGTTGTTGGAATATCACAATATCTATAATTATTATTAACACACCTATATACTGGGCATGGGTGGAAGGCTTGGCCTTTTGCTCGGTGTTTTGTTCCACTCATGCCACCTTAGGCGCCGATAAACCGGCATTATGTTCCTTGATTTTGCGTTCCTTACACGATGGGTGGATGGGGACCCCTTGACAGTTCGACTTTGAATAAAACTCCTCCAGCAAGGCCCAACATTAGTTTTAATTTGCTCATAATAATAACTTAATTAATTAATTAATTTGCATAAGGGAGACGCTCCTTGGAGATTCTTTTCTACATAGCAGGGGGGCCAGCGCTGATGGTGTTGGTCCCAAACGGGGGTTATGCGGGGCCACCACGGGGAAACTCGAGGTTTGGCTCATGTAGGATCACCCATCCGGTCGTGGCTGGAGACGAGATACGCGCGGCTACTATCAGGGTGTCGACACACCGGGAGGTCTTGCTGGACTTGTTTTACCATTGTCAAAATGTCTTGTGCTACCGGGATGCCGAGCCTGATCGGATTTCCCTAAGATAAGGGGTGATGATATTATATTTATCACTTCAGCTAATCGTGAGAGCTTGTGATGGGCTAAGTTGGGACACCCCTGCAGGGTTATGATCTTTCGAAAGCCGTGCCCGCGGTTATGTGGCAGATTGGAATTTGTTAATGTCCGGTTGTAGAAAACTTGACAGAGGATTCGATGTAAAACACACAACTGTGTGAGTAACCGTGACTGTCTCTTTTCACTTTGAGAAGAGAACACGGTGGGGTTATGTTTGACTCGTATGTAGTTCAGGATCTTTAGCGATCACTACTTTTGCGACCGTTTGCGTAGATGTTCATCTTATTCTTGTACTCGTAAGTTAGCCACCATATTATGCTTAGCCGCTGCTGCAACCTCACCACTTTACCCTTCCTACCCATAAAGATTTGCTAGTCTTGATACCCATGGTTATGGGATTGCTGAGTCCTCGTGGCTCACAGATACTACAACACCAGATGCAGGTTTAGCCAAGTTTGATGCAGGAGCTGGTTCAAGTTCTTCACCGGGAGCTTGATGAAGAGAGTGGCCGTATGTTTGTGACGTTTTCGACGATCAGTAGTGGTTTCTACTAGGATTCGTTCCTGACATGTGGCTTTATGTTTTGGTATCTTGTCTTTTGGATCTTACCCTTAGACGGGCTGTGATGTTTTGAATGATGATTGCTTATGTAATGTATTCTGTGAAGTGGCGAGTGTAAGCCAACTATCTCCTTTTGCAATTTAATCCCTCTTTTACATGAGTCGTGCAAAGATACCAAACTTGCGATCATTCCAGAATGGGCTTATATATTTAAGTCGTGCCTCGACACATAGGAGATATAGTCCCATCCTGGGCATTACAAGTTGGTATTCGGAGCCTTCTCCGACCTAGGAGCCCCACTGATTGATCGAATCATTGACGGTTGAGTCTAGGCACACACCTGAAAATGTTTTGAGTCCTATATATATATATATATATATATATATATATATATATATATATCGGAGAGTAGGATTTCTGTTTGCTTCTCATCTCTTTTCACTCTGGTGAGGACTCTTGACGATTACTCTTATCTCTGCTACTTTCAAAAATTGCACCAAATTTTTTTTTGGGATCTCGCGAGTATTGTTTGGACTGTTCCGATGTCTTTGTGACGAGAACATTGTTCTCGATGCCTCCTGTCATTAGGGGTTGTGGCAGTGTCCCGGGGAGTTGAGCTCCGAGGTGTTGTCGTCACAAATCCATCGCGGCAGTACTAGAATACTTAAGACGGCCGACATCGAAACTCTCCTATGCGGTTAGTGGCAAGATAACCCCGACATCACCCAGTACTGGGGAGGTAGTTCGGGAGTATTGCCATAGCTTGTATAGTGGATGCGTTTCAAAGGTCTGAGGTAAACGGTTTCCGGAGATAACTGGTAATGTGTTGAAGGATGGATACAACTGGATGTAGGTTTAGAGTTGAGTGCACGGTGCTTCCCCTGTATCCCCAACACCTTATTGCATAACTGGAAACTTTCTGAAATTAATAGGTGGGTTCATCTAGTAGTTCTAGGCATTCTTCCAACGAGTGCATGATATGAAGTTCGGGGTTCTACATTGAGTGAAGTGGTTTTATGGACTTGTTCTGATCGGGAGTTGCATCTTAAAGGGTCCTTGGCTATGCTGATCCGGGGATTGCAAAACCCTTTTGTAACACGTTCCATGAGCTTTCAGCACGAAGATGTCGAACGAAACTTCTATCTTGTATTTGTTCTATCTGTTCCTTGTTCCTTTTTATTATCTTTTGTTCTCCCAATTGGCTTCTCGACAAGTGGATGTACCTGCGTAATTCATTCGTTCAATTCTCTGTTCGGATAGAGATGTTGCAACATAATCTTCTTCATAAACATATCTATCCTTTGTTCTTGTTTTGATTCTGGTATTCAAGTTGCTTCGATGTCAAATGTTGATTCCATACCTTTCATAATTGGTGTTCTCATATTTCTATGGGAGTGCTAGTCCTTCTTGACCATCAAGATTTTCATGTTAATCATTTTCAACCGGTGTGCCTTCTCTTCAAGTTATTCCATACGGACGTCGTGGAGAAATCTGACGATTTGTCTGTTTCATTCATCCCAAGTTGTCTTTGTTTTCCCGCCCTCCCACCCTTCTTCTTCTCGGAGTCAGAAATTCTAAATGTAATATCCATTTTATTCATGTGATGTTTCTTCATTCTTTTCCTTCAATGTTCTTATCCAGTGATTTATCAGGTAGATGCTCAAGAGCTTCAAGTTCATCATTCTTTTGTTCTCAAATTCTGCCGGTGGATGTAATTCAAGATTTCGGAGTTGATCTTATCCTTTTTCCTCATGTCGCAATGCTTTTTTATTCCGGTGCACCAATTAATCATTCTCCTCTTGTTATTCATATCCGGACTGCTGAAGATTCATAATTCCATTCTTAATCACGTCAAGCTATTTTGAGATTGTTATCTTACTCAAGCCATTTAATTCAACTGGTGCAATATCTCTTAAGCAATCTTTTCCAACGGTGATTTCTTTAGTGGGCCCTAACCCACAGGTATTTTTCCAGGATCTTACCAGACTCTTCTTTTTCCGGAGTTATTCTAAATTTTTTTTAAAGTGTGACGTAAGAATGATTCCCATCAGTCACATGCCTTCTCCAAGATCGTTTTCAAATTCTTTCATCATTGTTTCAACCTTTTGATTCTTCATTCCGGAGTGCTCAACAATTCTTCATGGCATTTCTCGTCTTCATCCTCAACATTTGGAGACCGGAGAAGTGTTTCTCTTAAATCTTGGCCCGTCTTCTTGAAGATTCGTGGTTCTAGCTTCTTGCCATCCTCATTATTGTTCAGATTGTGAGGAATTCTTTTATACCCTTCCGAAGCATTTCATGAATTCTTTCCATTGTGATCCTCCGAAGGCCATCATTTCAGAAGATTCTTCGTTCTCAGTTTTCAACTTCGTCCTCCAAATATTCTTCATTGATGTTTCTTCGTTCGTCTCCATATTTTTACGGTGGTTCTTTCAAGATTAACCTTCCGTTGTTATCGTTTTAATTCATTTGTTCTTTTCATAATCCTACCGATGCTTCGTTGAAGATTTTATCCAAGGTTGTACTATATCTCTCTTTAATTCCTTGCAACGAGAATAAGTAGTATGCCAAATCCTTTGATTGTCATCAATTTAATTGGTGAAGGAGATGCATGACATAATTCTTATTCTTATTCCTTCAAGGGGATTTAATTCCTTTTGTCTGGAGCTTGTTCATCATATCATATTCTCGGTTCTAAGTTGTTCATCTTGTTTTCCGGAGCTCCAAGTTATTTCAATTATCATTTCAAAGCTCCATCTAATTCATCACAGGCCTTGCATCTTATTCTTTTCATCTTTCACTTCTCATGCTTTCATTACCGGAGTTCTTCATGGTGGTTCATCATCATTTAATTCATCCTCGAAGTCTTCATCAAGATTCTTGTTGGAGCTCAAGCATTCTTCATCATGCTTTCCAATTGCAATTCTTTCTACCTTAGCTTTTCAGATGGTGTTATGTCATTCTTGTCAATTCCTTCATGTTTCATGATTCACAAGTTATCAAGAATGAGATATTTAAACCCATCATTTCTTTGTTCAGGAGATCTTTTCAACCCTTTAATTATTCGTTGGAGTTATCTTGGGTTGTATTTCACCTAAAAGCTTTCCCTAAGGATCGTTGCTCTTATGGTGTTTATAAATGACCCAACTTCTTCTTTTATCATTCCGATGAAATAAATTTTATCGTCTCCTTGTTGATCTCAAGCCAATCAATTGTTTCCATTAGTGGCTGGTTGTCACCTCATAATTCTGAGGTGTTTTCCCTAAGCCCACATCAAGCTTATTCATTTTTGTTGTTGATTTCTTCCATCAACCCCATTCAACCCTTCTTGGTAAGGAGGATTTCCTAATTCAATTTTGAGAGAAGTTGTCATTTTCTTCTCCGTTCTTTTCTTTCCAACGACCTAGCATATATTCTTTCATTCCGGAGGCATTGTGATGACGATCTCTTTGACCATCATCTTGTTTTTATCAAGATGATGTTCTTCCCTTGCTTATCTATTTAACTGGAGTGTTGTATTCTTCATTCAAGATCCCTCATCTTATTAGTTTTGCCTCTCTTTTCAACCGGAGTGCTGTCTGAATCCTTCATAACCCCTTTTGCCATTCTTTCAGTTGTTTCAGAGGTTATGTGTTGTTGATTTCATCAAGTATCATTCCATCTCCTCAAGTTCTTGTTAATTCCTTCCATTTTCAGTCGGAGTGCTGTCCAATTCTGTCATTCTTATTCCTTGGCTATACTGTTGCAGTTTCATATTCTTTTGGTTCGTAAGCTCTTGTTTCATGTCTTTCATCCTACAAGGCTCTCATAATGTTCCTTGTTCATCTTTCCTAACGGAGTATTTTCATCTTCATTCATCTCTGTCGTATTCTTCTTTCAATTTGTTCAACCCTCCAAGGTTCGTGGTTTCACCAGTTTGTCGAAGAAGCAACTTTGTTTTACCTCTTCCTTTTCCGTTTTTACCCGGTGCCATCTCTAGGATCTCGGGTCGAGATCCTCTGTTAGTGTGGGAGAGTTGTGACACCCGAAGACCGACGTCCCAGAAGATCCCAGAAGATGCCAGATGTTCCGGGTTTTCCCGTGTGTTTCTTTTGAGCTTGTGTTATTTATTGCATTGCATCATGTCATCATGCCATCATGTCATATTTCTTTTGCATCTCAACTAAATAAATCGTGTGGATCTTCGATCCATTTAAATCGAGGGAAGGTTGTCTTCTCTTTATAACATAAAAGCCTCTCAATATTATTAGGGAGCTATATTAATAAATATTCCATTTGTTTGGAATTAACCGCAACACACTTGCATATCTTTCTCATGCCTCTTAATTCAAGTTTCACCGTCAAACCTCCCTCTATTTCTTTTTCTGTTGTATCGAGGCTCCTCCTAAAGTCTAGACTCCTTTCAAACTCCTTAAGGCAAGCTAATTATTTTAGTTTGCACTTCCCTATTTTTGTTGGAACTATTTTTGTGGGGTTGGTTTTATTCCATAAAACCTTTCAAAAATGTTCTATCTTTTATTTCTTGTTCGTGGCCTTTTTCTTAATATTTTGATCCATCTCTTTTTTTTCTGCTAAAGATTAAATAGAGGGAGAGAGAGTTGGTCCTCCCAGCCGGTCTTCCCTTCTGGCCTGAGCCGGCCCAGCCTCCAATTCTCCCTGGCCCATCTCCTCCCTCGCCCGAACCCTAGCTAGCGATCCTCCCGATCGCTCCTCCTTTCCTCCCTCCTGCGCCGCCAGGAGCCGAACCCCATCGTCCCCTCGACCCGTTCCCTCTCTCCTCGCTCGACCCGGTCTCCACTTCTCTCGATCCCAGTCCCCAGCGCCCGAACTCTTCCTCCTCTGGTCGCCCGCACCTCTCCATCTCCATCGATCGCCATCGATCCAGGCCCGCCGCGCCTCAGCTTCCTCCTACCGCGCGCCTGGTTCCCCCGCGAGCCGGCCCGAACAGCCAGCGCCCCGCGCCCCGGAGCCAGCCAAGGCCGGCCCGCTCCCTGCACGCCCAGGGGTGCTTCCTCGTCAGGCCGAGCAGCACCGTCCGCGTCGCCAAGGTCGCCTCCCTGCGCCTTCCCTCGCGCCTCCCCATCGCCTCCAGTGTGCCGCGCCATGGCCGCGCCCCCTCCAGCGGCAGGAGCCGTGTCGTCCTCCAGCGAAGGCCAGCCGCCACCTCAATACCACGGCTGCGGCCGTCCTCCCACCAGTGGCCCGAGCGCCTTCCACTCGTCGCCGTCTCACTCAAGCCAAGGCCAGCGCCTCGCCTCCCTCTCCAAGGCCACCGGCACGCCAAGCTCCCACATCGCGACCTCCTCCCTGAGCTCCTGCAGCCCCATGTTGCCATGAGTTCTAGCTCGAGGCGGGTTCGATTCCGAGCAGTAGCGGCAGAGATGCCGCTGCTCGGCCTCCGTTTCCCGTCGCCGCCTACACCTTGCTGCCGTTTTTGCTTTTGCCAAGTTCTTTTGTACGGGAGACCCCAAGTTCCAGGGATGCAAGTTCTGCTACCCGTGTACAACAACGTGGATTCGCCGAGTACGACTACACGAATTCCCCAAGTACCACGACGACCGACTCGACAAGTACCCCTACCGATGAACGAGAACAACTACTTCCCTCTACGGCATGTACCACTACTTCAACTACCGTCGCTCGACGACCGTGAGTACCACTACACTAACGTGAACGCCTACTTCCTCTACGAATCGCGAGAACGACTTCTTCCTCTACGATCTCGAGCCGCCCCGAAACAAATGTTCGAAGGTATAACCCGAGACGACGATCCGTGGAATGCATGTGTTGTATGAAATGTTTCCCGTGTGTGTGCACCGTGCCCGTATCATCTTTTGTCGTGCTCCTCGGTTGCCTCGTCGCCGACTCGTGGGAACCCGGTGACGGGATCACCCCACCTTTCTTCTTGCTTGACACGCTCTCCGTTATCTTTTGCACCGGTCTCTCAACGAGTTACCGGTACCGAGATGTTGCCGTTGCATCATTTTCGGATCGTTGCCGTGGCACCTTTTCCCTTCCACCATGGTGACAATACTTCACATATCTCTTGTCAACTTTTAATAATAATTGCATAAAACTTGATCATGTCATCTGCATCATGTTAACAACCCTAAAATGTTTAATGTTGTTTGCTTATAATTACTAAACATGCTCATGGGGATTTTCCGGAATTGTTGTTGTTATTTCCGGCCTCATTTAAAATGCCTTAATAGTGTAGTTTTATTATGCTTCACCTCTTGCCATGTTAAAAACATTTAATCTTGTCTTGTAAATAAACGAGAGTCAACTAAATAAATATAATGTGGTGTTTCGTCAATATGCAACTCGTTGCATATTGAGCTCCACTTAACTTGTAGTACTTGTTTGTGCAC
This sequence comes from Secale cereale, assembly GCA_902687465.1. Classification (NCBI taxonomy): domain Eukaryota; kingdom Viridiplantae; phylum Streptophyta; class Magnoliopsida; order Poales; family Poaceae; genus Secale; species Secale cereale. Next base: position 201,605,177 of record LR738712.1, read on the forward strand.
TTTGCCATGCCATGCGTAATTAAACCGGACATGCATCATACTTGGATGTGCATCGTATGCCATGTTTATACTTGTGTGTTTACCGTGTTGTTTGCTTCTTTCCGGTTGCTTCTCTTGTTAGCTTCGGTTTCGTTCCGGAGTTGTGAGGATTCGCTCGACTATGTTGCTCCGTCTACTTCATGGACCCGTTCTTCTTCCTTGCGGAATCCCAGGCAAGATGATCATACCCTTGGATACCTTTACTACCATTGCCATGCTTAGTTGTCTCGATGCTATCGTTACATGTCGCGCTACCCATCTTTTATGTCAGCCTCTCCTTGTTGCCATGAAACCTCTAACCTTGAAACCTTCCTAGCAAAATCTTTGTTTGGCTATGTTACCCGCTTGCTCAGCCCCTCTTATAGCGTTGTTAGTTGCAGGTGAAGATGAAGTTCGTTCCAGGAGGGAACTTGTTGTTGGAATATCACAATATCTATAATTATTATTAACACACCTATATACTGGGCATGGGTGGAAGGCTTGGCCTTTTGCTCGGTGTTTTGTTCCACTCATGCCACCTTAGGCGCCGATAAACTGGCATTATGTTCCTTGATTTTGCGTTCCTTACACGATGGGTGGATGGGGACCCCTTGACAGTTCGACTTTGAATAAAACTCCTCCAGCAAGGCACAACATTGGTTTTAATTTGCTCATAATAATAACTTAATTAATTAATTAATTTGCATAAGGGGGACGCGCCTTGGAGATTCTTTTCTACATAGCAGGAGGGGCCAGCGCTGATGGTGTTGGTCCCAAACGGGGGTTATGCGGGGCCACCACGGGGAAACTCGAGGTTTGGCTCATGTAGCATCACCCATCCGGTCGTGGCCTGAGACGAGATACGCGCGGCTACTATCAGGGTGTCGACACATCGGGAGGTCTTGCTGGACTTGTTTTACCATTGTCGAAATGTCTTGTGCTACCGGGATGCCGAGCATGATCGGATTTCCCTAAGATAAGGGGTGATGATATTATATTTATCACTTCAGCTAATCGTGAGAGCTTGTGATGGGCTAAGTTGGGACACCCCTGGAGGGTTATGATCTTTCGAAAGTCGTGCCCGTGGTTATGTGGCAGATTGGAATTTGTTAATGTCCAGTTGTAGAAAACTTGACAGAGGATCCGATGTAAAACACACAACTGTGTGAGTAACCGTGACTGTCTCTTTTCACTTTGAGAAGAGAACACGGTGGGGTTATGTTTGACTCGTATGTAGTTCAGGATCTTTAGCGATCACTACTTTTGCGACCGTTTGCGTAGATGCTCATCTTATTCTTGTACTCGTAAGTTAGCCACCATATTATGCTTAGCCGCTGCTGCAACCTCACCACTTTACCCTTCCTACCCATAAAGCTTTGCTAGTCTTGATACCCATGGTTATGGGATTGCTGAGTCCTCGTGGCTCACAGATACTACAACACCAGATGCAGGTTCAGCCGAGTTTGATGCAGGAGCTGGTTCAAGTTCTTCACTGGGAGCTTGGTGAAGAGAGTGGCCGTATGTTTGTGACGTTTTCGACGATAAGTAGTGGTTTCTACTAGGATTCGTTCCTGACCTATGGCTTTATGTTTTGGTATCTTGTCTTTTGGATCTTACCCTTAGACGGGTTGTGATGTTTTGAATGATGATTGCTTATGTAATGTATTGTGTGAAGTGGCGAGTGTAAGCCAACTATCTCCTTTTGCAATTTAATCCCTCTTTTACATGAGTCGTGCAAAGATACCAAACTTGCGATCATTCCAGAATGGGCTTATATCTTTAAGTCGTGCCTCGACACGTATGAGATATAGTCTCATCCTGGGCATTACATCAACTCCCCGGGACACTGCCACAACCCCTAAATGACAGGAGGCATCTAGAACAATGTTCTCGTCACACAGACATCGAAACAATCCAAACAATACTCGCGAGATTCCTAAAAAAAAATTGGTGAATTTTTGAGAGTAGAAGAGGCAAGAGTAATCGTCAGGAGTCCTCACCAGAGTGAAAATAGATGAGGAGAAAAAGAAATCCTACTCTCTGATATATATATAGGACTCAAAACATTTTAAGTGTGTGCCTAGACTCAATCGTCAACGATTCGATCAATCAGTGGGGCTTCTAGGTCGAAGAACGCTCTGATACCAACTTGTAATGCCCAGGATGGGACTATACCTCCTACGTGTCTAAGCACGACTTAAAGGTATAAGCCCATTCTGGAATGATCTTAAGTTTGGTATCTTTGCACATCTCATGTAAAAATAGGTATGAAAAAGGAAAAGAGATAGTTGGCTTACACTCGCTACGTCACACAATTCATTACATAGCAAATCATCATTCAAATAACATCACAACCCGTCTACGGGTGAAGATCCAAATGAAAGATACCAAACATACATAAAGCCACAGGTCCGAATCGCCCCTAGTAGAAACCACTACTGATCATCGGGATAGTGCACATAGTAACGGCTACGTTCCTCATCGTACTCCCGGTATAGCTCTGTGCCGTCACCTGAGTAGCTCACCATGGTACCTGCATCTGGTGTGGTGTAGAATCTATGAGCCACAGAGGACTCAGCAATCCCGTTCCCGGGTAGCAAAACTATCTAAGCCTTGGGTGTGGAACAAGGCTGAAGAAGGAATAAAAGGCTGCAGCAGCACTAGCACTAGCTTACGTGTTAAGAGCGAGAAGAGAAGTGCCACGAGAGACAAGGTGATCACAAAGTGATCCTATCTAAGCACGGCAAACATAACCCCACCGTGTTCACTTCTCGAACCCCTATCGGAAATGACCGTCACGGTACTCACGCTGGTAGTGTGTTCTGAACATGGTGTCAAGTTTTCTACAACCGGATATTAACAAATTCCCATCCGCCACATAACCGCGGGCACGGCTTTCGAAATTTCAAAACCCTGCAGGGGTGTTCCAACTTAGCCCATGACAAGCCCACGATCCGCGGAGTCGCAACTCCAAGGTGGGAAGGCCCGAGTATCCTCGGAATCCCATGCTCAAGATACTCCGACTAAGGTAAGGCTAATCCAGCAAATCCTCCCGGCGTACCGACACCCTGATAGTAGCCGCGCGTATCTCGTCTCAGGCCACGACCGGATGGGTGATCCCATAGGTTTTTACCAGCCCTCGGGTTCCCCCAAGGTGGCCCCGCGTAACCCCCAGTTTGGACCAACACTCATGTGGAGCACTGGCCCGGGTTGTTGATTAAGAAGAGGGTTCATTACTCCCTATGCAAGTTTTTTGTTGTGTAGGCAAATAGTACCAATGTTGGGACTTGCTGGAAAAGACTTAGCGCTAAGCGGTTTATCGAGGGGGTCCCATAACCCCAACCGTGTGAGGAACGCAAAATCAAGGAACATAACACCGGTTTATACGGTTCCTAGGGCGGCATGAGTGGAACAAAACACCGAGCAAGAGGCTCAGCCTTCCACCCATTACCAATATATAGATGATTTCATTAAAGAGTTTATATAGTGTGATATCCCAACAAGCTTCAACATGAAGCAAGAATCTTCAAATCTTCTCCTGCAACTAGCAATGCTATAAGAGGGGTTGAGCGAAGCCTACGTAGCCAATCAAAGGTTTGCATAGGTAGGGTCGTTAGACAGATTCATGGTTACAATAGGAGGCTGACAGACAAAACATGGGCATCGAGGCAATAAGCTAAAGAGCGAGACTTCTAGCAATAGGCAAAGATAGTAATGATATCTGGGTCAGGTCATCTTGCCTGTCGAGTCCTCGATGGGATCGTAAGAGGGCTACTCGTTCTCAACCTCGGTAGTAACCTCGTTCTCGTACTCGGTCTCGGCTTCCGGCTCTACTCAACACAAGAACACACGAGGCACGAAATCAAACAAGATGCAATGCGCAAACTACAGGATGCATGGTTGATGTACTAAGGAAGCACTGCAGGTGCACTTAGGATGCACATCAAGCCAACATAGAAAGCACAGAGAAACAGCACAAGAAACATGACAACATACTCAAGCAAGTAGGATGCAAGACAAGTCCATTTAGGATGCAAAACATGGCAAGGTAGGAAGCACAGAGAAACAACACAAGAAACAGCAGGTTTAAATGAGGCCGGAAACTACTTAAGACAAATCCGGTAAGTCCTCATATGCATAGTTTGAAATTAGTCCAGATCTGAACAAACCTTAAGTTAAAGTTGTTAAACAGCAAGTTAACATGCACCATGACAATCTACATGAAATTCTAGTCAAGTTTCATATAAATTTTGTTTAAAACGGAGCTACGGTCTAGAAGATATGATCAAGACAAGATAAGCATGGCAACGGTGCAAGATGCACCCAAACATCAAGCAACATACTCCAAAACATGTTAAAAGGATGATATTATGAATCTACATGCAAAACCACACAAGTTTCATGTAGGACTCACCCAAAACGGAGCAACGGGCTAAAAGATACACCCGAAACAATAAACAATGCAAAGCTGAAATTAATAGCCACATAGCAACTTCGGTGCAAGAAATATATACTCTACAGCACTCAAACATGGTGACAAGAAGCATGGACATGAAGTAGACATATCCAACAGTAAACAATTCCATTGGAGCATCTCCATAGGAGGCATGGATCAATAGCAACAAGCTACAACATTTTGAACATGACAATAAAAACCTGACAGCAATATTTTATAGCAACTTGGGAGCAAGAATTAAATATGCTACAGCAATCCAAATGAGCATTTGAGGGCATGGATGGATATACAATAACATATACAACAAGGAATGATCAATGTCCAACCCAAAACTATCATGGATTTTCCTAGGACAACAAGCAAACATGGCATCAGGATATTACAGATTCCAGACTTAGTGAAATTTCACTAAGTGTTAAAACAGCAATTTTATCATGGCATGTTTGTGAGCATGTTTAAGTCACCTCAAAGCATAACATGGCAAGTGGTTTGCACCACAGCAAAGAACACATGATGTGGAATCCAAAACATATGAGCATGCAACATGGGGACAACCACATCAATAGCAACGAGCTCCTCAACTAGGCATCTCGTAACAAGTTTAAAAACCTAACAGCCACATGCACTTTTGCAATAGAGATAAACATGGCAATATCAATTCTATCATGCATCCTATAGCAACCAACATGTAGAGCATCTCATGATGAACATTTGGACATATCATTTGCTTCATTTGGATAAACATGCATCAAGTTATCACATCTCAAACATGGCATCAATACAACAAATAACAGCAGTTTATATCCTATAGCACTCTTGTCATGAAGATTAAGACATCTAGATGGACTCAAACATGCATGGCACAATGGAACAAAACATAGTACATGTCACCACGATCATTTTGACATATTATATGCACAAATAGCACAAGCACAGTAAAAGTTATCATCATCACAAAAATGCATCAGACACTGAAAACTAAAAGACTTGGACAAAAAAAACTGAGGGTCAACCTCCGGGCGCGGGTCAACGGGCGCCGGGTCGCGGGTCGGTGGAGCGGGTCGCGGGCGCGAGGGTCCGCGGGTGGTCAACGGGATCCGTACCCGTTAGGGCTCCCGCTGGATCTGGCATGCTGGATCGTGACGATCCCGAGTGGGCGCTGCTCCGGCGCTGGAGGCGGCCCGGCGAGGCAACCAGCGACCGGCGGCTAGGGGCCCGACGACGAGGAGGGCTGGAGGAGTCCGGGATCTTGCGGGCGCCGGCGGCGATCTAGAAGCTCGGCGGCGGCGGGAGCTTGAAGGCGGCGGTGATGGCGAGCGGCGGCGGCGGCGGCGCCGGCCGGCGGCGGGGTTGTGCGCCGCGACGGAGGAGATCGGCGAAGGGCCGCACGGGGCGAGCGGCCCGGGACGCGGCGGCGGCGGGATGCGGGCCGCGGGGGCCGGGTACGGGCCCGGAGGGCCCGCGCAGTGAGAGGCGGTGGCTGTGTCCGGCGGATTTGTCCGGCCACGTCGGACACGTCCGCCCGGCGCAGAATTCAAGGCGGGGGCTGGAGGAGGAAGAAGACTAGGGTTTTGGACGAAAAAAATGGAGGGGTGGACGTTTTTATAGGCACAAGGAGCTAGGAGAGTCCAAATGAGGAGCGGTTTTTGGCCACGCGATCACAATTCAACGGCCGAGATGATGGGAAGGTTTGTGCTGGGTTGTTGGGTTGTTGTGGAGGGGTTCTTGGGCCTCAAAGAGGAGGTACTTTTAGCCCACGAGGTTACCCGTTGGACTACCAAACGAACTCCAAATGCGACGAAACTTGGCAGGCAGGTTACACGTATCAGAACAACATCGCACGACAAGTCTCACGCCATTCTGGAAACGTTACACGGACAAACACGAAAGAAGGACTCGGGGAAGCCACGGGCACGTGTGAGAGCGTCGGAACTCGAAACGGACAACGGGAAGGGACGAGTGAGACCGGATGCAAACGACAACACAAATGCAATGCAATGCACATGACAACATGACATGGACGAATGCACACACGCACACGACAAAACGACGAAAACTCGAAAATACGAAGAACTCGGAATGGAACTGATGAAGCCAAAGTTTATATATTGCCATATAGGGAAAGTGTTACATCCGGGTCATTACATTACTGCACCCGAAATGCTTTTTGATGTGTGTTATCTAGTCTTCAGCATCAAGCGGATCCACAGAGTAACTGAACGCCTTCGGTTGGTTTGCCAGGAATTGGTTGAGGGTTGCAAAGTGAGGTTGGTTGAACAAATTGCCTTGGCCTTGGTTCCCATGACCACCTTGATTTTCTTGGTTGGCTTGAATGTTCTGCATCATTTGCATAAGCATCTGGGTGTTCTGGTTGGTCACTTGCATAATTGCTCTCCAGGCATCAGACGGAGGAGGAGGGGAAGGTGGACGATCAGGAACTTCTTCACCCTCTGGGTTAGCATTGGGAACCTTCTTAGGAGCCATCCTGGAGGAGATGACAACTATTAGCCATTGATTGAAATATATAAGCTGAATCAACGTCTAGAACTTGCAACATAAGTCTTGACAAGAACATTCGAACAAAATGAACGAATGTAATCCACAGTTCAATGGTACAACAATCTTCACGAGAAGCCACTTGGGAGAACAAAAGGTAAATAAAACAACAAGGATCAGATAGAAGAAATACAAGATAGAAGCTCCGTCCCACATGTTCGTGCTGAAAGCTCATGGACCGTGTTACAAAAGGGTTTTGCAATCCCCGGATCAGCATAGCCAAGGACCCTTTAAGATGCAACTCCCGATCGGAACAACGCCCATAAAACCACTTCACTCAATGTTGAACCGCGAACTTCATATCATGCATTCGTTGGAAGAATGCCTACGAGCTACTAGATGAACCCACCTATCAATTTCCGAAAGTTTCCAGTTATGCAATCGGGTGTTGGGGATACAGGGGAAGCACCGCGCACTCAACTCTAATCCTACATCTAGCTGTATCCATCCTTCAACACATAACCAGTTAATTCTGGAAACCGTATACCTCGGACCTTCGAAACGCATCTGCTATACATGCTATGGCAATACTCCCGAACTACCTCCCCAGTACTGGGTGATGTCGAGGTTATCTTGCCACTAACCGCATAGAAGACTTTTCGATGTCGGCCGTCTTAAGTATTCCAGAACTTCTGCAATAGATTTGTGACGACAACATCTCAGAGCTCAACTCCCCGGGACACTGCCACAACCCTAAATGACAGGAGGCATCGAGAACAATGTTCTCGTCACACAGACATCGGAACAATCCAAACAATACTCGCGTGATCCTAAAAAAAATTAGTGAATTTTTGAGAGTAGAAGAGATAGAACATCGTCAGGAGTCCTCACCAGAGTGATAAAGGGATGAGGAGTAAAAGAAATCCTACTCTCTGATATATATATAGGACTCAAAACATTTTCATGTGTGTGCCTAGACTCAACCGTCAACGATTCGACCAATCAGTGGGGGCTCCTAGAACGGAGAAGGCTCTGATACCAACTTGTAATGCCCAGTATGAGATTGTACCTCCCACGTGTCGAGGCACGACTTAAAGGCATAATCTCATACTAGAATGATCTCAAGAATGGTATCTTTGCACAACTCATGTAAAAGAGGGATGAAATTGTAAAAGAGTAGTTGGCTTACACTTGCCACATCACACAGTGCATTACATAAACATTCATCATCCAAATAACATCAGAGTCCAACTACGGACGAAGATCCAAATGAAAGATACCATAAATAAAGCAACACCAGGTCCCGATCATCCTAGTAAGAGCCCTACTAATCCTCTGGGTAAGACACATAGTATCGCCCACGTTCTTTGTCGAACTCCCAGTACAACTCTGAACCACCAGCTGTGTAGTTCTCAACGGTACCTGCATCTGGTGTTGTGTAGAAACTGTGAGCGACGGAGGACTCAGCAATCCCGTTCCCGGGTAGCAATACTATCAAAGCCTTGGGTGTGGAACAAGGCTGGAAACAAGGTTGCAGCAGCACTAGCACTAGCTTACGTGTTTAGAGCGAGAAGAGAAAGTGCCACCGATCGCCAAATTGATCACGGAGTGATCCTATCTAAGCACGTCAAACATAACCCCACCGTGTTCACTTCCCGAAACCCTTCGGAAAGCGACCGTCATGGTTACTCATGCTGGTAGTGTGTTATGAACATAGTGTCAAGTTTTCTACAACTGGATATTAACAAATTCCCATCTGCCACATAACCGCGGGCACGGCTTTCGAAAGATCAAAACCCTGTAGGCGTGTCCCAACTTAGCCCATCACAACCTCACGATCTGCGGAGTCGCAACTCCAAGGTGGGAAGACCCGAGTATTCTCAGAAACCCGTGCTCAAGATATTCCGACAAAGGTAAAACTAATCCAGCAACACCTCCCGGCGTGCCGACACCCTGATAGTAGCCGCGCGTATCTCGTCTCAGGCCACGACCGATGGGACAAGCTACAGGTTTTTACCAGCCCTTGAGTTTCCTCGAGGTGGCCCCGCAGCACGCCCAGTTTGGACCAACACTCATGTGGAGCACTGGCCCGGGTTGTTGATTAAGAAAAGGGTTTATAACTCCCTATGCAAGTTTTAGTTATTAGGCAAATGGAAAACCAATGTTGGGCCTTTCTGGAAAAGCTTTATCGCTAAGCGGGTTATCGAGGGGGGGCCATAAACCCCAACCGTGTTAGGGACGCAAAATCAAGGAACATAACACCAGTTTATACGGTTCCTAGGGTGGCATGAGTGGAACAAAACACCAAGCAGAGGCCTAGCCTTCCATCGATTGCCAAGTATATAGATGATTTAGTTTAACAGATTATATATTGTGATATCCCAACAATAACTTCATCATGAAGCAAGAATCTTCAAATCTCCACATGCAACTAACAATGCTATAAGAGGGGCTGAGCGAAGCTTACATAGACAATCAAAGGTTTGCTAGGTTGGGTGGTTAGAGAGTTTCATGGCAACAATAGGAAGTTGACAAACAGACATAGGCATCGAGGCAATAAGCTAAAGAGTGAGACATCTAGCATAGGCAAAGATAGTAGTGATATCTGGGTAAGGTCATCTTGCATGTTGAATCCTCGAAGGGAACGTAACCTTGCTCCTCACACTCAACCTCGGTAGAAACCTCGTACTATGTATCGTCATCGGGCTCTAACCAAGCACAACAATGCAACAACGGAACAAAATCAATCAACATGCAGTGCTCAACCACATGATGCATGCACATGAAGCATATGAACATGGAAGAAATGATGCATGGCCTAGGGGTCACAAGAATGCATCCACATCATAACCAAACATGATCACACAAGCATGGAACAAGCAAAAGAACAAGTCAACAAGTTTATGTTGATTAACAAACAAGCAACCAAAATGTTTTAAAGAAGTGGGTTAACATGGGAAGGGTGCAACTATCAAACAACAACATGCTAGCACATTTAAATGGGCTGGAATTAAATAAAACAATATCCAGAAACTCCCATATTAATTTATTTGCATTTCGGACAGATCTGAAAAACTTCTGTGATAGAGTTGCCAAACATGCTAAATAACAACACCAAAATATTCTACACATTTTTCTACCCCAAATGCATATATAAAGTTTGTTAAATTTGGAGTTGTAGATATTTAGTTATGATTTTTACAAGTTTAAGCATATTTAAAACAAGTTTAAATTCAAACAGCATTCTAAATGTTTTTAAACATGGCAGCAAGTAGCATTTTCACAATCTACACAAAATTCTAAGCACTTTTCATATAGGGCTCATATTCATCAGAAATATATATATGCAGATATTAATTAAACAAGAAAAACAGAAAAGAAAATAAAACAATATAGGCGCTAGGGTCCAGAATGACCCAGGCTCAGCTAGCCACGCCCACTGACAAGGGGGCCCGGCGGGGCTGAGCTGGCGACGTGGGTGCGCGCGGGGGCTGGGACGGCACTGTGAGGCTGGCAGGTGGGGCCCTGCTGTGAGCCTCAGGCGAAAAACAAAAAAGGACGATAACCACTGCGCCCACGAGGGATCGAACCCACGCCCACTCGCTGAAACTAACGGAGACAAACCACTGCGCTACTGAACTGAACTTGACAGAGAATAGGTAGCAAGTCTGAAGAACAGACAGAAGAAAGCAGAAGCAGGGGAAGCACTGCCCTCATCGGAGCTGCTCGTCGGAGCTGCTCCGACGACCAAACGGCACGGCGGAGGGGTTTGAGAGGCTCCTTGAGGAGTTCTGCATCCATCCAGCCTACTAGCAGCGCCTATGGCGCACTACAGCACCGACGGCGAGCAACGACAACATGGCGGCGACGGAGCAATGGCGAGGCGATGCAAAGCCCTAGGAGGCACGTAGACAAGCAGCTCCTACGCGACTAGGCGAAGCGAACGGGCAGCACAGCATGACCTAGAGGGGTCGTAACACTCGCCGGCGACGAGGTCCGACGGTGACGTGATCGGGCGCTCGGAGAACCAGGGCCTAGAGTACGCGCACAAAGGGGAAAAGAGCACGGGGAGAGAGAGGAGCTCACCATGAGCACGGCGGAGTGCTCGGCTAGCCCAGACGTGGACGGAGTCGACGACAGTGTGCCTCGAACACCTACGGCCACCGGAGAGGAAGAATAGGAAGAAGAGCTCGTCGTGGAGGCGATCGGGTCCGCATAGTCGACATAGACGACGGAGTCGACGTCGTGGAAGCAGATGGACAGCGTTGGCAAGGCTGAGGACGATGCGGGGCTCGCCGGTGACGAGGGGCTGCTCGCAGATGCGCTTGGGTGTCGATGGGAATGGCGGATTTGGAGGATCTCGGCTCTCCAGACGGCGAGAGGGCGAGAGGAAACCTAGGGAGGAGGAGAGGACATGCTTCGGGTTTAAAAAGGGGGCGGCGAGGGCCTCGATGTCCGTGAACTCACGGTGCGACGGTGAGCGCGGGCGTGCTCTGTTTCGGCTGACAGAGGAAGACGGCGAGGTGGCCCTGTGCCACAGACAGGTGGGGCCAGGCGCGGAAAAGGCCACGGCGCGACGGCTGTGCCTGCTGGCTGGGCCTGCGGGTGGAGTTGGGCAGTGAGGGAAAGGAAAGATGGGCCTGGGGGAGAGAGAAGGAGGGGAAGCCCAGGTGCACTGCTGGAGCTGCTTCTTTTCTTTTTCTTTTATTTCTTCAGGCAGAAAAGAAAAAGAAAAGCACAGAAATAAATAATAAGAGTTAGGGAAAAAGAAAAATATCCCCAAGCTCAGTGTTTATGCCCTATTTAAATAAATTGACTTGGACATTTTTAGAGGCAGAAAAATAAAAGGAGTTTGAATATGGTTCAAACTCTTGATATTTTAAAACCCAACCAAATCATTTTCAAATAGGTTGACATTTGGTGGAGAGGTTGTTTACATGGTGCAAGATTTATAGGAGGAGAAAGAAACACTAAGGCACTTGGCTAGGTGGCTTGCACAATAGAGCAAAGAAGAGGCCAGAAAGAAGAGAAAGGGGAAGAAGAATAAGAAAGAAGATGGAGAAGGGGTAGGGTTATGTAGGCTTGGCTAGACCTCACACACAACAACATCACAAGGTCTCACACAGGCACAAAATAAAGTAAACTATGATGCCATGATGATATGATGATGAGCAATGCAAGGATGCAAAATAATAAAAGATATGGCAATTCAAGTAAAATAAATGACAAGAACCCCCAAGGATAATGACAAGGATCAAAAGAGGAAGCTTTATTGGCATTATAGGAAAGTGTTACATATGGGGCATTACAGTCAGAGCAAGATTTATTCTTTGATTGCAAACCTTTGTGTGGAGGTCGGGATCACGCGATGGTAAACTCCTACCAACCCTTCCCCTAGGAGCATGCGTGTACTACTTTGTTTCGATGGCTAATAAATTTGTGTAATAAGTATGTGAGTTCTTTATGACTAATGTTGAGTCCATGGATTATATGCACTCTCACCCTTCCACCATTGCTAGCCTCTCTAGTACTGCGCAACTTTCGTCGGTGCATTAAGCCCACCATATACCCTTCCTCAAAACAGCCACCATACCTACCTATTATGGCATTTCCATAGCCATTCCGAGATATATTGCCATGCAACTTTCAACATCTTCATATACATGACTTGAGCATCCGTTGTCATATTGCTTTGCATGATCGTAAGATAGCTAGCATGATGTTTTCATGGCTTGTCCGTTTTTGATGTCATTGCTACGCTAGATCATTGCACATCCCGGTACACCGCCGGAGGCATTCATATAGAGCCATACTTTGTTCTGGATATTGAGTTGTAATATTGAGTTCTAAGTAAATAAAAGTGTGATGATCATCATTATTAGAGCATTGCCCCAGTGAGGAAAGGATGATGGAAGCTATGATTCCCTCACAAGTTGGGATGAGTCTCCGGACTTCAAAAATAATAAAAGAGTCCAAAGAAGCCCAAATTAAAGAAGAGGCCAAAGAAGCCCACCAACAAAAGAAAACAAAAAAATGAGAGAAAAAGAGAGAAGGGGCAATGCTACTATCCTTTTACCACACTTGTGCTTCATAGTAGCACCATGTTCTTCATGTAGAGAGTCTCCTGAGTTATCACTTTTGTATACTAGTGGGAATTTTCATTATAGAACTTGGCTTGTATATTCCGGATGATGGGCTTCCTCAAATGCCCGAGGTCTTCATGAGCAAGCAAGTTGGATGCACACCCACTAGTTTCTTTTTGAGCTTTCATACACTTATAGCTCTAGTGCATCCATGCATGGCAATCCCTACTCACTTGCATCAATATCAATTGATGGGCATCTCAATAGCTCATTAATTTGCCTAGTTGATGCGAGACTTTCTCCTCTTTTGTCTTCTCCTCGCAACCACCTTCTATTCCACCTATAGTGTTATATCCATGGCTCGCGCTCATGTGTTGCGTGAAAGTTGAAAAAGTTTGCGAACATAAAAGTATGAAACAATTGATTGACTGAAACAGGGGTTGTGCATGATGAAATACTTTGTTTGGTGAAGATGGAGCATAGACAGAACATATGATTTTGCAGGGATAACTTTCTTTGGCCATGTTATTTTGAGAAAGACATGATTGCTTTACTAGTATGCTTGAAGTATAATTGTCTTAATGTCAAATGATAGACTATTGCTTTGAATCACTTATGTCTTAATATTCATGCCATTATTAGACAACATGATCAAGATTATGCTAGGTAGCATTCCACATCAAAAATTGTCTTTTTATCATTTACCAACTCAAGGACAAGCATGAATTAAGCTTGGTATGCTAATACGTCTCCGTCGTATCTATAATTTTTTATTGTTCCATGCCAATATTCTACAATTTTTACATACTTTTCGCAACTTTTTTTATACTATTTTTGGGACTAACATATTGATCCAGTGCCATTCCTATTGTTGTATGTTTTTTGTTTCGCAGAAAATCCATATCAAACGGAGTCCAAACGCGATAAAAACTTACAGAGATTTTTTTGGAATATATGTGATTTTGGGGAAAAAGAATCAACGTGAGATGATGCCCGAGGGGGCCACAAGGACGGAGGGCGCGCTCCTGACCCTTGTGGCCACTCCGTATGGCGGTTGGTACCCTTCTTTCACCGCAAGAAAGCCAATATCCAGATAAAAATCGTGTTAAAATTCCAACCCAATCGGAGTTACGAATCTCCACGAATTTAAGAAACGGTGAAATGCTAGAATCTGGGAGCACGGAAATAGAAGGAAAGAGAGAGAGATCCAATCTCAGAGGGGCTGCCTCCCCTCCGCCGCCATGGAGGCCATGGACCAAAGGGGAAACCCTTCTCCCATCTAGGTGAGGTCAAGGAAGAAGAAGAAGAAGAAGAAGAAGGTCGCCTCTATCCTCTCTCCCGGTGGCACCGGAACGCCGTCGGGGCCATCATTGTGAAGGCGATCTACACCAACAACTTCGCCGCCATCATCACCAACTCTCCCTCCTCTATTCAGCGATGTAACACCCCTTCTACCCACTGTAATCTCTACTTAAACATGGTGCTCAACGCTATATATTATTTCCCAATGATGTATGGCTATCCTATGATGTTTGAGTAGATCTGTTTTTTCCTATGGGTTGATTGATGATCATGATTGGCTTGAGTTGCATGTTCTATTATTATTGGTGCTATCCTATGGTGCTCTCCGTGTCACGCAAGCGTGAGGGATCCCCACTGTAGGGTTTGCAATATGTTCATGATTTGCTTATGGTGGGTTGTTAGAGTGACAGAAGCTTAAACCCGAGTAAGTAGGTTGTTTGCGTATGGGGGTAAAGAGGACTTGATACTATAATGCTATGGTTGGGTTTTACCTTAATGATCTTTAGTAGTTACGGATGTTTGCTAGAGTTCCAATTACAAGTGCATATGATCCAAGAAGAGAAAGTATGTTAGCTTATGCATCACCCTCATATAAAATTGCAATAATGATTACGATCTAGTTATCGATTGCTTTGGGACAAATAACTTTCTTGTGTTACAAAAGCTCTCTACTAAAACTAACTTAGTTGTTTCTTTATCTTAACAACCCCTAGTTTTTATTTACGTGCTATTTATTATCTTGCCAACTTATCCCATTACACCTACAAAGTACTTCTTGTTTCATACTTGTCCTAGGTAAAGCAAACGTCAAGCGTGCGTAGAGATGTATGGGTGATCGATAGAACTTCAGGGAATATGTGTTCTACCTTTAGCTCTTTGTTGGGTTCGACACTCTTACTTATCGAAAGAGGTTACAATTGATCCCATATACTTGTCGGTTATCACATCTGTTCTTCCTTCTTGCAGTCATGCTCCGACTAAGTGTGAGTGGCAAAATCGGTGAGCTCCATGGTAGTTCACCTTCGGAATCATATTATATAGTGCGATACTTTTTCTGGAATATCCGAGGCTGCGGGCAAACGGGGCGTCGCACGCAGCTTAGAGAATACTTGGCCAAAGAGCGAATCAAGGTAGTGGCGTTGCAAGAGAAGGTAAAAACTGACTTTACTTGTAGAGATCTTATTACGCTTGACCCGCTTCAAAGGTTTGATTGGCATTTGGTTCCCTCCACTGGAATCTCGAGTGGTCTATTGATGGGATGTAATCGTGATGTATGTGATGTAATTGTGTGGGACTGTGGTGTGTTCTGCATTGCTGCTACGATTAAACACCGTGTCTCAAGTCTATATTTGGTGATTGTGTGCGTGTATGGGCCGGCAGATCACGCGAGATTGGCTGACTTTCTTGCTGAGCTCTTAAGTTTGGTTGGGATAAAACGAGCGACCCACCAACCTTTGATCGTGGGTGGGGATTTCAACTTGATCTGCTCGAGGGTGGACAAGAACAACGATAACATGGATTGGGCTAGGGTGTCCATGTTCAATAATGCGATCGTTGCGGGGGCGTTGCGAGAGGCTGCGCGTACAGGAGCTAGATATATTTGGACTAACAAGCAACTACGGTCGGTCTGCAACGTTCTCGGCCGGGTGTTCTTCACTCCGGAGTGAGAGGCCCTCTTTCCACTTTGTTCTCTAGTGGCGGAGACACGGATTGGTTCAGACCACCTCCCCCTCATCCTCTCATCTGGAGAAGATTCCATTCATCGTAGTAGTAGATTCTACTTCCAAATGGTATGGTTCGAGGCAGAGGGCTTCGAGCACATGTTCCAGGAGCGTTGGGCGCTCATTGTGTCGCAGCTTGGGTACCAACGTGACCCGGCGGAGTTCCAGACGACGACTGCTGTCGTGTTGCGCGCTTTTCTAAGGGGCAGGGGTGCTAAGCATGGCAGAGAATACAAGAAGGAAAGGGCTAGGATAGTAGAAGAGATAGCGGCGATGGATCTGCAAGCTAATGCTAGACCCTTTTTCAAAAGCGAGTGATCTCATCATTACGCCCTTGAAAATCAAGTCCTTGCTATCCTGATGGCCGAGGAAGAATATTAGCGTCGTAGGGGCGGCATTAAATGGGTAACTAAGGGAGATGCGAACACTGGCTATTACCATGCGTATGCGAAGGACGGGAGCATAAATGTTAAATTATGCATCTTAACTCGGGTAAAGGTTTACTAGTTACCAAATCTGAATTTGTTAGCCACATCTATGATTTTTTTCATTCGCATGGTGTGTACGGCTTAGGAGAAAGTTGTGTGCCTTCAGGAAGACTTGTGGGATCCGTCCGACAGGGTGTCGCAGGAGGATAATGACGAGTAGGCCCTGTCCTTCCTACCGAAGGAGATCGACAAGGCGTTGGCAGCTATCAAGACAGACACCACACCAGGCCCTGATGGCTAGCATGTGGAATTCTTTAAACGGTTTTGGCCTAGCCTTAAGCATATCTTATACGCACTCGTGAATGGCTTTGTGTTAGGAACAGTCAAGCTGTCCCGGCTTAACTACGGTGCTATTAGTCTTATCCCGAAGGTTAAGGGCACAGACAACATTAAGTTGTTTAGGCCTATAACCCTTATTAATGCCCCGTTCAAGTTGTGTGTGAAGGCATACGCCACTCGGATAGCACCAATAGCTCAATGTGTGATCCTCAAAAGCTAAACTGCCTTCCTTAAGGGTTGTAATATCCTAGAGGGTCCGATTACAATACTCGAGATAGTGCATGAGCCCAAACGCGCCAAGCGGAAAGGTGTCTTGCTTAAGCTCGACTTTAAAAAGCCTATGACCGAGTGAACTAGGAGTTCCTTCGGGAGGTCCTCCTCAAAAAGGGTTTTGAGGCTGGCTTCGTTCACCGGATCATGCACCTCGTTAGTTGCGGTCAAACGGCGGTCACGATTAACGGTGAAATGGGAAAGTTCTTCTACAACAAAAGGGGCCTCCACCAAGGTGACCCCAGCTCGTCGCTCATATTCAACTTTGTTGCGGACGCCTTTTCGGCTATGCTCATCAAGGCTTGAGTAGTAGGGCACATCAAAGGGTTGGTGGCCCACCTCATCCCTGGTGGGGTTACCCACCTGCAATACGCTGACGACACGATGCTCCTGTTCGAGCCTGATAACCGTAGCATCGCTTCATTTAAGTTGCTGTTGATCACCTTCGAGCTCCTCTCCGGGCTGAAAATAAACATCCTAAAGAGTGAGGTGATCACCATAGGGATGGGGCAACAAGAAAGTAGGCGTGTTGCCAGTCTCCTCAATTGCAAGGTTGGGGGCTTTCCGATTAAATATCTAGGCATCCTGATCTCCCACCGGAAACTTTTGATCTCCGAGTGGGAACCTCTTTATGGCAAGGTGGCGAATATGGTTAGTCCGTGGAGAGGGAGGTTCATGTCCTCGACGGCTCGGCTGATTCTTACCAACTCTGGTCTATCCTCCTTACCACTTTTACCATGGGAATGTTTCTTCTGGCGGATGGGGTCCACTCGAAGATCGACACTCCTCGCTCCAGGTTCTTTTGGGAAGGAACTGGAACCAAAAGGAAATACATTTAGTTAGGTGGGCGGCGGTATGTAGGCCAAAAAAGTTCGAAGGCATGGGGATCATTAATTCCAAGCTAATGAATGTGGCCCTGCTTACCAAATGGTGGTGGAGCCTAGCCGAAAACGAGTCAAGGCTTTGGGCGGATCTCCTTCGGGCAAAATATTTCCAGGATAGAAATTTGTTTAAGGCTAAACTTTCGGGCTTGGCGTTCTAGAATGGGATCGAGGCAATCCAACCGGCCTTTTTGGTAGGGGCCCATTTCGATGTGCACAATGGTTTGTCCATACGGTTTTGGCTTGATATCTGGATCGATACGAGACCACTTTGGCAAATGTACCCTATGCTTTTCCAATTAGCCACAAAAACTAATGTGCTGGTGGATAGACCGCTCAGTTTGGGGACTGATACAGTCTCCTAGGGCTTGTCGTCTTCAAAATAAATCTCGGTAAAATCCTTATACTCCAAGCTTTTGGAGGGTAACGCCTTGGACATAGCCAGGGGGCTTTTGGAAGGCCGTGATTCCGCTCAAGATCAAGATTTTCTTGTGGAAAATGTTTAAAAAGGATCTCCCGACGACAGATAATGTGAGCAAGCGTAATCGACCATCCAATGGTGCCTGCATCGTGTGTGGTAATCAAGAGGACGTGTACCACGTTTTCTTCCATTGTGTGTTATCTAGGTTTGCGTGGTGTGCGGTTAGGGAAGTGTTCCACCAGAACTGGAACCCCGCGTCAGGCATGGATATGCTAGACATTGTGCGTACACAGAAAGGAACTAGCGCTTGGATCAAGTGGCACTACGTAGGGGCGCTCCTATGGTCTATCTGGACGATACGAAACAAGATGATGATCGAAAATAAATTCCCTGCTCATCCCGCTAATGTTATCTTTAAATGCCATCTCTTCCTACAGTTGTGGACACCATTGAGAAAGCAACATGATGCTGAGCGGATGAACGAAACCATGGAGAAGATTAGCAGTACCTTAACGATCTAGACTAGCTGTGACTAGTCTAGACTCACGGTCGACGAGTCGACATGGCGACGAGTCGACGTGAGTTAAGCAGTAGGTAGTAGGTACATTGAGTAAATGCAACTAGATTCAAATGCAAGGAAATAAGTTCAACACTTCAAGTCTTCAACACCAAAACATGAATGGCAGATTCAAATGCAAGGAAATAAGTTCAAGTGTTCAACACTTCAAATCTTCAAGCAATCAAGCCTCAAGCTCCATGTCTTCAAGCTGGAAATCGGTGTCTTCATCATCTAGTGATTCAACATCGTCTTCATCGCTGCTCTCCATGTCTTTGTCATATTCTGCCGCTTCTAATTCAGCCCTCAACTCTTCATCATGCACAACCAGCCTTGTTCTTGCGTTGGTCCGAGTGTAGGTGATATAAGTGCCTATGGGTCGTGCAATAGACTCAGTAGAATCACCGCGAGCTCTCCTAGGATTGTTGCGGCCTGCTAGAGTAGTTGACGCACCCATGGCTTCATCAACCTGAGACTAAAGTAGTGGTGTTTCACCGTTCAACACACCAACGCAATGCCGCTCTACCACCTCTTCGGTTTGGACGAGATCGAGCAGAGATCCTTCGGCGAGGCTGTGTTCCTGGTGGCGCTGCGGTGGTTCCTCGCTTCTCTGCTGGGCACGCTGTTCGGCTCGTCATTCCTCCTGATGATACTCATTAGGAATGAGCGGGCTCGAGGCAATGCGCGACTCAGTGCGGTGGATCGAGCTGCGGGAGAAGATGGTGCACTGGGTGGTCCTCCGCCACGCTTGATCCTCCGTCGCTTTGCGCCGGTGGAGTAAGTGCGTGTTGCGGTGGAGCGGGGTGGCGACTTGCCTGCGTTACACAAGGCAGAAGTGAGGGTGATTGGGTCCAAATGCATGTGAGGTGGCTGCGCCAGCTCAGGATGCATACTGTGGTGCGGGAAAAATTTCGCGGATGATTCCACGAAAATTTAGGTGTCGAGGAAGAATCAGAGTGGAAATCTGTATTGTGGCCGATGTACAGGGTCGAGAGAAAGAAAGTTGGCACCATTTCTCCAGAAATGAAGTCGGAAACGAGAATTAGAGACGAGATTTTGCCAGATGGAAAGGCCTCAGCGAGGCTCTGATTTTGGAAAGTCGGGCACACGAGGTGTGTACCGATACGGAGGGATATGTGACTTTGCATTCCCATGAGTACTGCCCGAAAGTACCTGTGGGTGAACCGGGTATGTGTGTGATATGCAGTATAATCCAAACTAGCAAACAGATGCAATAGACAAGCAATGAAAAACACACCAGACAAATTATAATAAAGTGTTTTAATGCTAGTGGGTATATGTAATCCTCGTACCCATATACCTACACCAGCGCGCATTTTATTTTCGACTCGGGATGAGTAAATGTTATTTTAGTGTATGTGATCTACTAATTAATATCTGGTTAGCAACATATAGCCAACCCTGTCAAACATTTCTGCTTGACATAGCGACAAGCAAAAATAATACAAAATCCAAAAGCACATACATATCATACGGGTTACACCAGTGCAAGCATCCAACAAAGCACGAACGCGCTATGCACTACACAAACGTACCCACTCTGGGGTACATAAGTCTATCCTCATATCGAGGATGAATAGACTAACTGACCTCCTTGCAGAAACACCTGACTGCGTGACTAAAGTCATGTAGAAGGCTGGCCTTGCCGGGGCTCTCCGGGAGGGCGAAGACTGAGCAAATCTTCGTATTCATCGTCCGACAGCACTATGGGTGGAGACTCGGCTACTGGGCGTGTGGCTGAAGTTGATCCCAGTAAATGTTGCTGGTGGATCCGGTAAAGAGCCTGGTCGAAGGTGATGGGGGTTGGTCTAGGCCACATCACATGCCGAGAGGGTAACACTGGTTCAGATGGCATGGGGTGGATAACTTGAGATGCGAATCAACGAGCTTCACGGTAAGCTTCCTTGACAACTCGTACCGCATCATTGTCCAGGGTTCTAAATTCGGCAAGAATCTTAGAAATCATCATCCCTTGGGCAGTGATATACTGCACCAGGCGAGCGATTGTGGGGTCATCTCCTTGGATAGCAGGAGAAGGTTGCATTCCTGCTTCTGCCACAATGGGGGAAAAGCAGAACTCCCGCTTTTCTGCCACTTGCGGGAACTTGGTTCGGAGGTGAACGATGGCCTCCACAGCAACGGCCTGAATAGCCAAATCAGTAGTGGGCATGGCTCTGCACTAAAGAACCAAGGTCTGACCATCTGCTGCGGGACCTGGGCAGATGTGCACTCTAGCATCATAGCGATGAAGGTGATGGACGGGTGCTGATTGAAACACCAGGTATTTGGGGCTAGCGTTACAGCCAAAAGCTTTGCTGAGCATCTCAATGAGGAGAGGTGGAGAGCCAGGGTGGTTGACGGCAAAGGTGCAGGTGTAAAACTTGGGAGCTTTAAGGGCTCTAGTCATGGCTGGAGTGTTACTAGCTAGGCTTCTCTGCAGGGACATGGCTGACTGAGGAGTGAGCGGTACGGCGAGCGGAAAGGGGATTTTATAGGCAGCTATGCGGGGCATGCCCGCATGGTGCAGCCCCTTACCCTAAAGGGAAAGCGGTGCGCCCGACCGAAAAAGATAAGGGCGCTATTTGTGCCACGGATAACTAGGCGGGGACGGAGGGGTAAGGACGTGCCGGTCCCGACTATGCTACCTATTGATTAAAAGTGGCCAAGCCAGATGCCAAGGACGGGTCAAATCTCTTAAGGTCACTAAGGGTTGATGGTAGCGGTGATCTAATGCTAGGATAATCTATGACAGCCTGGCTGCTCTGATACCATGTCCTGTGGCACCCCGATCGGCATGGAACAGGGGGCCTTCGCACGTCAGCCCAGGATAACACCTGACGCATGACAGGTCCAAGATACAGCATTCCAGGTACAATAATATTCATCAAATAAAAGTGAATATGATAACATCATTGATGAATACAATTATCTGGCATGGCCCTAAGGCTATTTACATGGCGGCGGAAGTCTTGGTTTGGCGGCATAACAACTTTGGTTGGGCTCCACAACTCACAGGACTGGCAAGATTACGGCCTAGCACGACGGAGCAAGCGAACCATTCGACTGCGACCTACTAAGCTGGCATGACACGCCAGGTCAGTACATTGAATGTACTTGCAAGACAACCAAATACATAGCATCCAAACAAGCAGAAGACAAAGCAGGAATCAATCGCGTACACAAACCTACCTTACACCAATTTCTAAACATGGCATGATATAGATCAACTCAGCATGAACGAGAACATAGCATCTACTAATATGGCAATCACATGGCATTACAAAACATGCTTATAACAAAACAAAACATGGCATAAAATACATCAAAGCAAGGCATGGCATCAGAAGACTATGCTGAAAATAAACTACTGTACATATATTCAATGCAGACATAACGTGATAACTTTATGCAAACCTTTCTTGTTCTATCATGGTTCTTAAAATGCAACATATTACTCATGCAATGCAACCAAACTTGTGCACCGGGTCCCTCGGACTCTCTTACCAACGGGTTGCCTTTCAACCGAACGGTGATCTTTCCGGCGATCACAACCATGACCAGCACTTGGTCTCCAACACTCACCGAGAACTCGTCTCGTGATTATATCAAAACATCGTCGTGACTTCGCACAACCATCTCAGAGTTCAAGTCACCACATTCTTGTTATCACAGTAAATAATTTTATTATCTCAGGTTTATTCCTCCATTTCTACCAAGACCCGATAGTGTGACCTACTATGAACTGTGTGCTATCGATAGACTTTATAAACACTCTGCAGAGGTAGCGCACTGTACCCACACCACGGATCCCATGGCCTCGTCATCCCATTCGGGTGGACCAACGCCTTTCCAACGAAACCGACCTACTATCATGACACTCTCCCGGCCACTCCGACTCATTCCCCATTGGGCTAGTCATGGGAGGCCCCATGTCTACCAAAGACACACGACCATCATCGTGGCCAAACAGAAACAGTCCCAAACGGGGACCTGGTACCAATCCAACAACAACAGGCACACAAGGCTTATGTCCGCCTACCTGATCAGGGTAGCGCGTGCCCATAAACTTGCCTAGCTTGAGGCACCGGCGAGAGGCACGACAATAGTTCGCATTAAGGCCTTCCCATAAAGGCAAATGTGGTTGCACTGCAGAAGTTCGATTTGGTGGCACCAAGACTCGATCCCATCAAGGACGGAGGAGGTTGTTATTATTAAGTAATTTTATTACTTCTCCATTATCATGAGCATATTTAACAAGAATGCAACAAAGAACATGTAGCATACAAAAGCATATACAAAATGTCAAACTTCTCAGGTGCACAACTATAGCATAAAGAAGCATAATAATACCAACTACAAGCACATTAATAGTGCATTCTAATCATTATTACATTTTACAACGATGTCAAGAAAATCAAATTACAGTGGTGACATGGCATTATTAATAATGACATTCTAACTAACATGGCATAAGATGTCATGAAGCACAAGCATGCATGGAAGCCATAAAGAAATGGCTGCAGCTGGAAACAGTAAGAAAACTATTGCAACTACACACACACAAGGTACAAGCAAAGTCAACATGCGAGTTCGGGGCTCATGATAAGAGGTTGGCTTGCCTAGGGTGACAAATACTCCAGGAAGAAGTGGAGAAACGATCGCGGAAAGAGCTGCCGGAAACACTTCTCTCTTGAATGAGGCTGGTTAACGGCAAGGGCAAAATGGTCATTTTCAGTATGTTGAAACATAATGAAAATGATGCCAACAGAACGGGCTCGACGAAACGCAGAAGTGGGCTTTGGATTCACCTCATTCGGAGTTACGGATAAAAAGATACAGACATTTAGAGTTCAGGGACTAGTCTGTAAAAATATCTCTACAAACAGGTCCCTGGCAGTTTAAACAGAATGCGTCTTCTATGAGAATATGCTTTCCAGAGAGGAAAAGGCATTTCCAGCAGAAGAAGAGGAAGAATGCGCTTTTGTTAAGCGAAGACGTACTCTTAGGAGTACGCCTCCACTTAACCACGTCAGCGAGCCGGCCCGGTCAGCGCTGAGTGGCCGACGGGTGGGGCCCATCACTTATCCACATCAGCACCTGACTGGATCAATGTGGAGTGAATGACGCAACGGGCCCGTGGGCAGGGTCGTCATCTTCATCTCCTTCACGCGCTCGCCCGCGTGGAGCAGAGGCTAGGGCCAACACTGGCGATGGCCCGGGCAGCTCCGGCGGTCCCCGGATGCACTGAGGCCACCGGAGAGACCGGCGAGGAGCGCCGCGTCCATCTGGGCAGACTGCGGGTGCCAAGGAGGGACGAAGTGGCGACGCTACATGGAGGCAGAGAGCATGCGGCGGCGGTTAAATCTTGGGGTCACGGCCTGAGGTACTCCGGCGGCGAGGTGAGGGGCTGGGGAGGTCCGTGGGATGTAGAGAGGGGCTTAGATGGTGGAGGATCGGCAAGGGGAGCGCTGCACCACCGGAATCACAGAAGAACAGAGGCGGCGGCCATGGCGGCAGAGAGAGGTGGGGAGGGGCTCTGGAGCTCGAGGGAGAGGTTGGGCAGGTAGCTGTGGTGCTCGAGGGGGATCTCGCTGGCTCTTTAAATAGCCGGGCGAGCTCGAGGAGGGAGAGGGGAGGAGGTGGCACGCGGCGGGCGACATGTCCACGCACCAGCGATGGCGCAGTGTCGGCAGACGCAGCCAACTTGCTTGGGAAGCGGCGGGAAGGCGACGAGGAGGGAGTAGGCGAGCGCCAGAGGCTCACGGAGTCGAGCAAAGCTCTAAGATGAGCTGAGGAAGGGAACAGAGGAGAAGAAAACGACGACAGCACAGTGGCGCACTGTTCGGCTAGTGGCACGGCTCACCGGAGAAGAAAACGAAGAGGGGCAGAGGTCCAGGGGGAAGAGGACGCCGAGGGGGCACTGTTGGGCAACACTGGCGAGGCCAGAGCTAGTCGGAGCAACGATGCCGCCGACAATAGTGGATAGACCACCGTTTTGGCTGGCTCTCCGCGTGATCACCACGGACAAAGCATGCTCCGGTTTTTTTACTGAAGTAACTTCATGTCTACCGCGTAGTCCTTCGAAGATAGAAAGTTATTATGGTAAAGAAACGAGCAGAGACAAACTAAGTTGAGTAGAATAAGTTTCACAAGTTTGTTGTTGCAAACTTGACAGCATCCTAGAGATAAAACCAGAGAAGTAGAAAGGTAACAATAATGTCTGGGATGCTTTGGGTAACAAGAACTATGATCCTCGGAGTTTTAAGGTCATTAGGACAAATATTTAGCATAGTTGCTTTACAACTGCTAAAATCTGTCCAGAAACTAAATGAGGAAGAAGCACTCACTAGGAGTGATGGATTGAGCTAAGATTTGGCAAAGCTTGATGATTTGGACATATAATGATGATGTAAAAGTTTTATACCAAATGGACTTACCGAATTGGTACTTGTTTCACAAACATCACTTCTGACCAAAAACTTAGGAAAAATCTAGGAAAATATTGGCTACATGAAATGAGCCAAAATCTTGGAAAGGTGAGTTATATGGATAGGAGAATACTTGGGGATATTTTCAGCTATAATGGAGCAAGATAAAATGCACTTGCTTCACAAACTGAAAAATTGGACAGAAAACAAGAATTGCTTCTGTGCTCACATAGCTCAATAAAATGAGATAAACTTAGGTAGAGGCTAATGATTTGGAATACTTGAGAGTATTTTTTACTCTGTCCTTAAGAACTTAATACTCTAGATCCATGTTGTATAGCGGTCGATGTGTGGAGTAATAGTAGTAGATGCAGAATCATTTCGGTCTACTTGTCTCGGCCGTGATGCCTATATATAATGAGCATGCCTAGATAGTCTCATAATTATTCTCTTTTCTATCAATTGCTCGACAGTAATTTGTTTACCCGTCGTAGAATATCGCTATCATGAGAGAAGCCACTGGAGAACACTATGGCCCCCGGGTCTATTCTCAACGTATCAATCTACAATCTGCTTTACTTTTCCGCTTTTACTTTCTGTTCTCATAACCAAAAATACCAAAAATATCAAACTATCATCTCTATCAGATCTCACTTTCGTAAGTGACCATAAAGGGATTGACAACCCCTTATCGCGTTGGCTGCGAAGTTCTTATTTGTTCGTGCAGGTGCGAGGGACTCACCCGTGGTCTCCTACTGGATTGATACCTTGGTTCTCAAAAACAGAGGGAAATACTTACGCTACCGTGCTGCATCACCCGTTCCTCTTCGAGGGAATACAATGCAAGCTCGAGAAGTAGCATCTACATAGTTCTCGAACTCATAGGGTCCACACTCTTAACGTTTGATGACGATCGGTATTATGTGTTTATGTGTTTTGATGTACCGAAGGTAGTTCGGAGTCCCAGATGTGATCGCGGACATGACGAGGAGTCTCGAAATGTCCAAGACATAAAGATTCATATATTGGAAGGTTATATTTGGACACCGAATGAGTTCCGGGGGTTATCGGATAAATACCGGAGTACCGGGGGCTATCGGAACCCCCGGGGAGTTGTTGGGCCTCATGGGACCAAGTGGAGGAAGAGGAGGCGTGGCCAGCTAGGGGCGCGCGGCCCCCTAGCCCAAACCGAATTGGACTAGGGGGTCGGCCCCTCATTCCTTTTTCTCCCTCTCCTCCTTCCTTCCTCTCCTACTCCAATTAGGGAAAGAGAAGAATCCTACTCCTGTGGGAGTAGGACACCCCATGGCGCTCCCCTCCTCCTTGGCCGCCTCCTCCTCCCCTCCCTCCTTTATATACGTGGGGAGGGGGCACCCCATAGACACACAAGTTGATTTTAGCCGTGTGCAGCGCCCCTCCCCACAGATACACACCTCGGTCATACCGTTGCAGTGCTTAGGCGAAGCCGTGCACCGGTAGCTTCATCATCACTGTCATCACGCCGTCATGTTGATGAAACTCTCTCGTGACGCTAAACTGGATCAAGAGCTCGTGGGACATCATCGAGCTGAACGTGTGCTGAACGCTGAGGTGTCGTATGTTTGGTACTTGGATTGGTTGGATCACGAAGACGTTCGACTACATCAACCGCGTCACTAGATGCTTCCGCTTTCGGTCCACGAGGGTACGTAGAAACACTCTCCCCATTCGTTGCTAAGCTTCTCCTAGATAGATCTTGCGTGATCGTAGGAAAAAAATTCAATACTACGTTCCCCAACAGGGGTGACGGCGGTGCGCTGGGGTCCAAGCCCTCGGATAACCGTCCCCTAGCAATGGTGACAAGTCAGGCCACCCTTTCCCTGGGCGGCAGCAGCAAGTAAAGTGGCGAAGGGCTCGAGCAGGATAAAGAGGCCACTGGCGGGAGAAGTGGCGCTCCTGCCAATGGCGATGTGATCATGGGGGAGAAGGACAAGCTGGGTGCTCCGGGCAGTGGGGCCCAGGTGGTGGCTACGCAAGACACGGCGGCCAGCGTCCCTCCGTTGGCCCGCGCGCTGGCTGGTGCTTTTGATGAGTATAGACCTAACCTGGCACTGCCAGTCCTGGAGCTGACTGGTGATCCAATGGTGGTGGAGTCACCAAGGGGCTGGGAGGGGAGCCCTCTTTCCCACTTCCCCTGTGGCGATCTGTGTTGACTCTGGATGCGTCCTGGACGAGGGGTCTGACCTGACTCCTGCTTCTGGTCGGCGCGACTCGAGTGGTTCGGGCAGGCCACCCAAGAAGACAGCAGGGAGGAAGCTAGTGGCCATGGAGGTGGTCGCTCGGCTCCCGGAGCTAGCGATGGAGCTGTGGGGTGAGCTTGAGGCGGCGCTAGTGGCGAAGGGGACCAGAGCCAAGGCCAATAGATCGAAGGCACCCCTGCAGTGCAGCGGGCGCCCAGTGCTCAGGCCAAGGCCAAGATGGGTGACATGTCGTCCATGGAGAGCGCCAAGCTCCGCCTCGTCGACAAGAACATGGAGACCTCAGGTAATCCACTACCATCTTTTTAGAATTTTAAATGCATTCTCAGATGATCATCTTGCTACGATTTTAAGCAATAACGGCATGGCGGTCTTGGTTAGTAATGTAGACATAAATTTACTTTTTCGTGCACGTGAAGAGGCCCAGACCGCACTCGCTGGGGCTGCTGCTAGATGTGCGGCAACATCTGAAGGTTCCTTGGCAACAGCAAGGGTTGCTGTAGGATCCGTGCCAGATGAGGAAGCAGAGGAGAGGAGGCCTCTTGATAAGTCTCCGTCGTATCTATAATTTTTTATTGTTCCATGCCAATATTCTACAACTTTTACATACTTTTGGTAACTTTTTATACTAGTTTGGGACTAACATATTGATCTAGTGCCAGTGCCAGTTCCTATTTGTTCCATGCTTTTTTTTGTTTCACAGGAAATCCATATCAAATGGAGTCCAAATGCGATAAAAACTTACGGAGATTTTTTTGGAATAATTGTAACTTTTGGGAAAAAGAATCAACGCGAGACGATGCCAAAATGGGACACAAGGACGGAGAGCGCGCCCATAGGGGTAGGGCGTGCCCCTGACCCTTGTGGCCACTCTGTAAGGCGGTTGGTGCCTTCTTTCGCCGCAACAAATCTAATATAAGGATAATAATCATGTTAAAATTTCAGCCCAATCGGAGTTACGGATCTCTGGGAATTTCAGAAACGGTGAAAGGCTAGAATCTAGGAGCGCAGAAACAGAAGGAAACAGTGAGAGAGGTCCAATCTCGGAGGGGCTCCCACCCCTCCGCTGCCATGGAGGCCTTTTACTAGAGGGGAGACCCTTCTCCCATCTAGTGGGGAGGTCAAGGAAGAAGAAGAAGATGAAGAAGGGTGGCTCTCTCCCCCTCTATCCTGGTGGCACTGGAACACCGCCGGGGCCATCATCGTGACGGCGATCTACACCAACAACATCGCCGCCGTCATCATCGACTCTCTCCCCCTCTATGCAGCGGTGTAATACCTCTTCTACCCACTGCAATCTCTACATAAACATGGTGCTCAACACTATATTATTTGCCAATGTTGTATGGCTATCCAATGATCTTTGCGTAGATCCATTTTGTCCTATGGATTGGTTGAGGATCGTGATTGGTTTGAGTTGCATGTTTTATTATTATTGGTGTTGTCCTTTGGTGCTCTCTATGTCGTGCAAGCATGAGGGATCCCGCTATAGGGTTTGCAATATGTTCATGATTTGCTTATGGTGGGTTGCTAGAGTGACAAAAGCTTAAATCCGAATAAGTAGGTTGTTTGCGTATGGAAGTAAAGAGGACTTGATACTTTAATTCTATGGTTGGATTTTACCTTAATGATCTTTAGTAGTTACGGATGTTTGCTAGGGTTCCAATCATAAGTCCATATGATCCAAGAATATAAAGTATGTTAGCTTATGCCTCTCCCTCATATAAAATTGCAATAATGATTACCGGTCTTGTTAACGACTGCCTAGGGACAAATAACTTTCTTAAGTGACAAAAGATCTCTACTAAACTAACTTAGTAGTTTCTTTATCTTAACAGCCCCTTGTTTTTATTTACGCACTCTTTATTATCTTGCAAACTTATCCCGTTACACCTACAAAGTACTTCTAGTTTCATACTTGTTATAGGTAAAGCGAACGTCAAGCGTGCGTAGAGTTGTATCGGTGGTCGATAGAACTTGAGGGAATATTTGTTCTACTTTTAGCTCCTCATTGGGTTCGACACTCTTACTTATCTAAAGAGGCTCGATTGATCCCCTATACTTGTGGGTTATCAAGACCTTTTTCTGGCGCCGTTACCGGGGAGTAATAACGTGGGGTGCATATTCTCGTGTGTGCTTGTTTGCTTTATCACTAAGTAGATTTTATTTGTTGTTGTAAGTTGTTCTCTATCTTTAGTTATGGATATGGAACACGAAATACCAAAAATTAGGTTTACTTGCTACTCATGGAGATGGGGAACCTCCTAAAACCCCCGATGCTCATTATGTGAAAGATATTATGCACTACTTTAATAATCCTAAGAAAACCCCTTTCAATTATGTAATGGGAGACACGTTGGATCAACGTGAATATTTTAGGTATTATCGCTTGACTCAAAAAGGGAAACTATTATGGGTTCAAATTCATATGTTGCATTGGTATGCTCGGCAACTATGCTTGAGATATGATTATACTTGTTGCTCTAGGATGAAGGCTCCACACCTTCCCTTTTCATGCAAATTTAATGATAATGAAACCTTAGCTTCTTATGCTAATGGTAGATATGATTACTATGACGTGGAACAAATAGAAGAATTTGTTGCTTTCAATGGTGCTTATGAAATTTAATCTTTTTTTGAAAGGTGTGAAAATCTTGATGATGTTGTTTACAGACCTAAAAATTATGCTATACTTAAATATTGCTATGAGAATTATGAATAAAATTCCGATATTGATGCGTTTATTGAGAAAGTCTCCGCTATTCAAGAAGAGACTAATATTTTGCAGGAATCTATGAAAGAAGAAATTGATGAGATTGTGAGATCATTGGATGAAAAAGATGAGGAGGAGAGCGAAGAACAAAAGGAGGAAGAGTGGAATGATCACCCATTCCCACCTTCTAATGAGAGTAACTCTTTATCCCATACATTGTTTAATTTCTCTTCTTACTTACCCAAGGATGAATGCTATGATGATTGCTATGATCCTTCTCCCATCTAGGGGGGAGGTCAAGGAAGAAGAAGAAGAAGAAGAAGAAGAAGGTCGCCTCTCTCCTCTCTCCCGGTGGCACTGGAACGCCGTCGGGGCCATCATTGTGAAGGCGATCTACACCAACAACTTCGCCGCCGACATCACCAACTCTCCCCCCTCTATTCAGGGGTGTAACACCCCTTCTACCCGCTGTAATCTCTACTTAAACATGGTGCTCAACGCTATATATTATTTCCCAATGATGTATGGCTATCCTATGATGTTTGAGTAGATCTATTTTGTCCTATGGGTTGATTGATGATCATGATTGGCTTGAGTTGCATGTTTTATTATTATTGGTGCTGTCCTATGGTGCTCTCCGTATCGCGCAAGCGTGAGGCATCCCCACTGTAGGGTTTGCAATATGTTCATGATTTGCTTATGGTAGGTTGTTAGAGTGATAGAAGCTTAAACCCGAGTAAGTAGGTTGTTTGCATATGGGGGTAAAGAGGACTTGATACTTTAATGCTATGGTTGGGTTTTACCTTAATGATCTTTAGTAGTTACGGATGTTTGCTAGAGTTCCAATTATAAGTGCATATGATCCAGAAAGAGAAAGTATGTTAGCTTATGCCTCTCCCTCATATAAAATTGCAATAATGATTACCGATCTAGTTATCGATTGCTTAGGGACAAATAACTTTCTTGTGTGACAAAAGCTCTCTACTAAAACTAACTTAGTTGTTTCTTTATCTTAACAACCCCTAGTTTTTATTTACGTACTCTTTATTATCTTGCAAACTTATCCCATTACACCTACAAAGTACTTCTTGTTTCATACTTGTCCTAGGTAAAGCAAACGTCAAGCGTGCGTAAAGTTGTCTGGGTGGTAGATAAAACTTGAGGGAATATGTGTTCTACCTTTAGCTCCTCGTTGGGTTCGACACTCTTACATATCGAAAGAGGTTACAATTAATCCCATATACTTGTGGTTTATCACCTTTGTTCTTCCTTCTTCCATTCATGCTCCGGCTAAGTGTGAGTGGTAAAATCGGTGATCTCCAGGGTAGTTCGCCTTCGGAATCATATTATATAATGCGATACTTGTTCTGGAATATCCGAGGATGCGGGCAAACGGGGCGTCGCACACAGCTTAGAGAATACTTGGCCAAAGAGCGAATCAAGGTAGTGGCGTTGCAAGAGACGGCAAAAACTGACTTTACTTATAGAGATCTTATTGCGCTTGACCCGCTTCAACGGTTTGATTGGCATTGGGTTCCCTCCACTGGACTCTCGGGTGGTCTATTGATGGGATGTAATCGTGATGTATGTGATGTAATTGTGTGGGAGTGTGGTGTGTTCTACATTGCTGCTACGATTAAACACCGTGTCTCGGGTCTATCTTTGGTGATTGTGTGCGTGTATGGGCCGGCAGATCACGCGAGATCGGTTGACTTTCTTGCTGAGCTCTTAGGTTTGGTTGGGACAAAACGAGCGACCCACCAACCTTTGATCGTGGGTGGGGATTTCTACTTGATCCGCTCGAGGGCGGACAAGAACAACGATAACATGGACTGGGCTAGGGTGTCCATGTTCAATAATGCGATCATTGTGGGGGCGTTGTGAGAGGCTGCGTGTATAGGAGCTAGATATATTTGGACTAACAAACAACTGCGGTCGGTCTGCAACGTTATCGACCGGGTGTTCTTCACTCTGGAGTGAGAGGCCCTCTTTCCACATTGTTCTCTAGTGGCGGAGACGAGGATTGGTTCATACCACCTCCCCCTCGTCCTCTCATCTAGAGAAGATTCCATTCGTCGTAGTTGTAGATTCTACTTCCAAATGGTATGGTTTGAGGCAGAGGGCTTCGAGCACATGTTCCAGGAGCGTTGGGCGCTCATTGTGTCGCAGGTTGGGTACCAACGTGGCCCGGCAGAGTTCTGGACGACGGTTGCTGTCGTGTTGCGCGCTTTTCTAAGGGGTGGGGGTGCTAAGCATGGCAGTGAATACAAGAAGGAAAGGGCTAGGATAGTAGAAGAGATAGCGGCGATGGATCTGCAAGCTAATGCTAGACCCTTTTCCGAAAGCGAGTGACCTCATCATTACGCCCTTGAAAATCAAGTCCTTGCTATCCTGATGGTCGAGGAAGAATATTAGCGTCGTAGGGGCGGCATTAAATGGGTAACTAAGGGAGATGTGAACACTGGCTATTACCATGCGTACGCGAAGGACGGAAGCATAAATGTTCAATTATTCATCTTAACTCGGGTAAAGGTTTACTAGTTACCCAATCTGAAATTGTTAGCCACATCTATGATTTTTTCGTTCGCATGGTGTGTACGGCTTAGGAGAAAGTTGTGTGCCTTTAGGAAGACTTGTGGGATCCGTTCGACAGGGTGTCACATGAGGATAATGACGAGTTGGCCCTGTCCTTCCTACCGAAGGAGATCGACAAGGCGTTGGCAGCTATGAAGACACACACCACACCAGGCCCTGATGGCTGGCATGTGGAATTCTTTAAACGGTTTTGGCCTAGCCCTAAGCATATCTTATACGCACTGGTGATTGGCTTTGTGTTAAGAACAGTCAGCCTGTCCCGACTAAACTACGGTGCTATCACTCTTATCCCGAAGGTTAAGGGCGCAGACAACATTAAGTTGTTTAGGCCTATAACCATTATTAATGCCCCGTTCAAGTTGTGTGCAAAGGCATACGGCACTCGGCTAGCGCCAATAGCACAACGCGCGATCCTCAAAAGCCAAACCACCTTCCTTAAGGGCTGTAATATCCTAGAGGGTCCAATTGCGCTACTCGAGATAGTGCATGAGCCCAAACGCGCCAAGGGGAAAGGTGTCTTGCTTGAGCTCGACTTCAAAAAAGCCTATGACCGAGTGAACTGGGAGTCGTTCGGGGGGTCCTCCTCAAAAAGGGTTTTGAGGCTGGCTTCGTTCACCGGATCATGCACCTCGTTAGTTGCGGTCAAACGGCGATCACGATTAACGGTGAAATGGGAAAGTTCTTCCGCAACAAAAGGGGCCTCCACCAAGGTGACCCCAGCTCGTCGCTCATATTCAACTTTGTTGCGGACGCCTTTTCGGCTATGCTCATCAAGTCTTGAGTAGCAGGGCACATCAAAGGGTTGGTGGCCCACCTCATCCCTAGTGGGGTTATCCACCTGCAATACGCCGACGACACGATGCTCCTTTTCGAGCCTGATAACCATAGCATCGCTTCGTTAAGTTGATGTTGATCACCTTCGAGCTCCTCTCCGGGCTGAAAATAAACATCCTAAAGAGTGAGGTGATCACCATAGGGATGGGGCAACAAGAAAGTAGGCGTGTTGCCAATTTCCTCAATTGCAAGCTTGGGGGCTTTCCGATTAAATACCTAGGCATCCCGATCTCCCATCGAAAACTTTTTATCTCCGAGTGGGAACCTCTTTATGGCAAGGTGGCGAATATGGTTAGTCCGTGGAGAGGGAGGTTCATGTCCTAGACGGCTCGGCTGATTCTTACCAACTCTGGTCTATCCTCCTTACCACTTTTTACCATGGGAATGTTTCTTCTGGCGGATGGGTACCACTCGAATATCGACACTCCTCGCTCCAGGTTCTTTTGGGAAGGAACTGGAACCAAAAGGAAATATCACTTAGTTAGGTGGGCGGCGGTATGTAGGCTAAAAAAGTTCGAATGCATGGGGATCATTAATTCCAAGCTGATGAATGTGGCCCTGCTTACCAAATGGTGGTGGCGCCTAGCTCAAAACGAGTCGGGGCTTTGGGCAGATCTCCTTCGGGCAAAATATTTCCAGGATCGAAATTTGTTTAAGGCTAAACTTTCGGGCTTGGCATTCTAGAATGGGATCGAGGCAATCCAACCGGCCTTTTTGGTAGGGGCCCATTTCAATCTGCACAATGGTTTGTCCACACAGTTTTGGCTTGATATTTGGATCAATACGAGGCCACTTTGGCAAATGTACCCTATGCTTTTCCAATTAGCCACAAAAACTAATGTGTTGGTGGATAGACCGCTCATTTTGGGGACTAATACGGTCTCCTAGGGCTTGTCGTCTTCAAAAAAATCTCGGTAAAATCCTTATACTCCAAGCTTTCAGAGGGTAACGCCTTGGACATAGCCAGGGGGCTTTGGAAGGCCGGGATTCCGCTCAAGATCAAGATTTTCTTGTGGCAAATGTTTAAAAAGCATATCCCGACGACGAATAACGTGGCCAAGCGTAATCGACCATCCAATTGTGCCTGCATCGTGTCTGGTAATTAAGAGGACGCGAACCACGTCTTCTTCCATTGTGTGTTAGCTAGGTTTGCGTGGTGTGCGGTTAGGGAAGCATTCCACCAGAACTAGAACCCCGCGTCGGGCACGGATATGCTAGACATTGTGCATACACAGAAAGGAACTAACGCTCGGATCATGTGGCACTATGTAGGGGCGCTTCTATGGTCTATCTGGACGATACGAAACAAGATGACGATCGAAAAGAAATTCCCTACTCATCCCGCTGATGTTATCTTTAAATGTCATCTCTTCCTACAGTTGTGGACACCATTGAGAAAGCAACATGATGCGAGCGGATGAAGGAAACCATGGAGAAGATTAGCAGTACCTTAATGATCGCTCATCAACCTCCGTAGCTGGTCTCACCTTTTGGAGTTTTAGACATTGCTGGGCGCAACATTTTCGAGTCGACGAGTCGACGGGTCGCTCGGGAGGGGCGACTCTAGACTAGCTGTGACTAGTCTAGACTCACGGTCGACGAGTCGACATGGCGACGAGTCGACGTGAGTTAAGCAGTAGGTAGTAGGTACATTGAGTAAATGCAACTAGATTCAAATGCAAGGAAATAAGTTCAACACTTCAAGTCTTCAACACCAAAACATGAATGGCAGATTCAAATGCAAGGAACTAAGTTCAAGTGTTCAACACTTCAAATCTTCAAGCAATCAAGCCTCAAGCTCCATGTCTTAAGGCTGAAAATCGGTGTCTTCATCATCTGGTGATTCAACATCGTCTTCATCGCTGCTCTCCATGTCTTTGTCATATTCTGTCATTTCTAATTCAGCCCTCAACTCTTCATCATGCACAACCAGACTTGTTCTTGCGTTGTTCCGAGTGTAGGTGATATAAGGGCCTATATGTCATGCAATAGACTCACTAGGATCACCATGAGCTCTCCAAGGATAGTTGCGGCCTGCTAGAGAAGTTGACGCACCCATGGCTTCATCAACCTGAGACTAAAGTAGTGGTGTTTCATCGTCCAACACACCAACGCAATGCCGCTCTACCACCTCTTCGGTTTGGACGAGATCGAGCCGAGCTCCTTCGGCGAGGCAGTGTTCCTGGTGGCGCTGCGGTGATTCCTCGTTGCTCTGCTGGGCACACTGATCGGCTCGTCTTTCATCCTGATGATACTCATTAGGAACGAGTGGGTTCGGGGCAATGCGGGGGTCGGTGCGGTGGATCGAGGTGCGGGAGAAGATGGTGCACTGGGTGGTCCTCCGCCACGCTTGATCCTCCGTCGCTTTGCGCCGGCGGAGTAAGTGTGTGTTGCGATGGAGCGAGGTGGTGACTTGCCTGCGTTACACAAGGCAGAGGTGAGGGTGACTGGGTCCAAATGCATGTGAGGTGGCTGCGCCAGCTCAGGATGCATATTGTGGTGCGGGAAAATTTCGCGGATGATTCCACAAAAAAGTAGGTGTCGAGGTAGAATCAGAGTGGAAATCTGTATTGCGGCCGATGTACTGGGTCGAGAGAAATAAAGTTGGCACACTTTCTCCAGAAATGAAGTCGGAAATGAGAATTAGAGACGAGAATTTGCCAGATGGAAAGGCCTCTGCGAGGCTCTGATTTTGGAAAGCCGGGCACACGAGGTGTGTACCGATAGGGAGGGATATGTGACTTTCCATTCCCATGAGTGCTGCCCAAAAGTACCCGTGGGTGAACTGGGTGTGTGTGTGTGTGATATGCAGTATAATCCAAACTACCAAAAAAGATGCAATAGACAAGCAATGAAAAACACACCAGACAAATTATACTAAAGTGTTTTAATGCTAGTGGGTATATGTAATCCTGGTACACATATACCTACACCAGCGCGCATTTTATTTTCGACTCGGCATGAGTAAATGTTATTTTAGTGTATGTGATCTACTAATTAACATCTGGTTAGCAACATATCGCCAACCCTGTCAAACATTTCTGCTTGACAGAGCGACAAGGAAAAACAACACAAAAGCCAAAAGCACATACATATCATACGGGTTACACCAGTGCAAGCATCCAACAAAGCACGAACGCGCTACGCACTACACGAACCTACCCACTCTGGGGTACATAAGTCTATCCTCATATCGAGGATGAATAGACTGACTGGCCTACTTGCAGAAACACCTGACTACGTGACTAAAGTCATGCAGAAGGCTGGCCTTGCCGGGGCTCTCCGGGGGGCGAAGACTGAGCAAATCTTCGTATTCATCGTCCGACAACACTATGGGTGGAGACTCGGCTACTGGGGGTGTGGCTGAAACTGATCCCAGTAAATGTTGCTGGTGGATCCGGTAAATAGGCTGGTCGATGGTGATGGGGGTTGGTCTAGGCCACATCACAGGCCGAGAGGGTAACACGGGTTCAGATGGCATGGGGTGGATAACTTGAGATGCGAATCTACGAGCTTCACGGTAAGCTTCCTTGACAACGCGTACCGCATCATTGTCCAGGGTTCTAAATTCGGCAAGAATCTTAGAAATCATCATCCCCTGGGCAGTGATATACTGCACCAGGTGAGCGATTGTGGGGTCATCTCCTTGGATAGTAGGAGAAGGTTGCATTCCTGCTTGTGCCACAATATGGGAAAAGCAGAACTCCCGCTTTTCTGCCACTTGCGGGAACTTGGTTCGGAGGTGAAGGATGGCCTCCACAGCAACGGCCTGAATAGCCAAATCAGTAGTGGGCATGGCTCTGCACTGAAGAACCAAGGGCTGACCATCTGCTGCGGTACATTGGCAGATTTGCACTCTAGCATCATAGCGATGAAGGTGAGGGACGGGTGCTGATTGAAACACCAGGTATTCGGGGATAGCATTACAGCCAAAGGCTTTGCTGAGCATCTCAATAAGGAGAGGTAGAAAGCCAAGGTGGTTGACGGCAAAGGTGCGGGTGTAAAACTTGGGAGCTTTTAGGGCTCTAGTCATGGCAGGAGTGTTACTAGCTAGGCTTCTCTGCAGGGACATGGCTGACTGAGGAGTGAGCGGTACGGCGAGCGGAAAGGGGATTTTATAGGCAGCTATGCGGGGCATGCCTGCATGGTGCGGCCCCTTACCCTGAAGGGTAAGCGGTGCGCCCGACCTAAAAAGATAAGGGCGCTATTTGTGCCACGGATAACTAGGCGGGGACAGTGGGGTAAGGACGTGTCGGTCCCGACTACGCCACCTGTTGATTAATAGTGGCCATGCCGGATGCCAAGGACGGGTCAAATCCCTTAAGGTCATTAAGGGTTGATGGTAGCGGTGACCTAATGCAGGATAATCTATGCCAGCCTGGCTGCTTTGATACCATGTCATGTGGCACCCCGATCATGGAGCAGGGGGCCTTCGCACGTCAGCCCAGGATAACACCTGACGCACGACAGGTCCAAGATAAAGCATTCTAGGTACAATAATATTCATCAAATAAAAGTGTATATGATTACATCATTAATGAACACAATTATCTGGCATAGCCCTAAGGCTATTTACATGGCAGCGGAAGTCTTGGTTTGGCGGCATAACAACTCTGGCTGGGCTCCACAACTCACAAGACTGGCAAGATTACGGCCTAGCACGACGGAGCAAGCGAACCATTCGAGTGCGGCCTACAAGGCTGGCATGAAACGCCAGGTCAGTACATTGAATGTACTTGCAAGACAACCAAATACATAGCATCCAAACAAGCAGAAGACAAAGCAGGAACCAAGCGCGTACACAAACCTACCTTACACCAATTTCTAAACATGGCATGATATAGATCAACTGAGCATGAACGATAACATAGCATCTACTAATATGGCAATCACATGGCATATCAAAACATGCTTATAATAAAACAAAAAATGGCATAAAATAAATCAAAGCAAGGCATGGCATCATGAGACTATGTTGAAAATAAACTACTGTACATATATTCAATGCAGACATAACATGATAACTTTATGCAAACCTTTCTTGTTCTATCATGGTTCTTAAAATGCAACATATTACTCATGCAATGCAACCAAACTTGTGCACCGGGTCCCTCGGACTCTCTTACCAACGGGTTGCCTTTCAACCAAACGGTGATTGATGGGCCTCTAACCCCTCGTTGGTTACCCCAAGTGGAAGGTGTAAGATGCAGTGTTGTGGAAGTTTTTCCCTTAGCAAAGATGCCAAGGATCGAATCCCCAGAGACTCCTAGGTTCAACAAGTAGGTGTCAACTGCTAACGGAGCGGATAGCAATCAACGTGGACCTGCACACATATACAAATAACTTTGCTCCCAACGAGTACAGAGAGGTTGTCAATCCCTCCGGCCTTGTAGTTCACAAAGGATTAAACACAAATGATAGTAGTGATAGATAATGTTTGCAATAGTAAGTAAAAGCGAAAAGTAAACAGCGGATGTGATCAATGATGGTAATATGGACCGGAGTCTCATGATGTTCACTAGTGATGTCTCTCTCCCAAAAGACGATAAAACAGCTATGTGAGGTAAACGAATTACAGCTGGGCAATTGACAGGACCACGAACGCAAACCAATGCTGACTACATTGCAAGAAAGGTTGAGGTTCAAAGCATGGGCGGTACGCCAAAGTAAGTAGACAGAAATCCATCAATATCTACTACTAATCATCCACCTTGAGATATCTATCCAGAACATCTCGCTGGTATTAAGTTGCGAGTCCCACCCATAGTGTAAACTCAATGCAACAGAAAACTGCATTAAAAGAACTTTGTGTAAAGTAAACAATCCTTGCACCCACGGGCACAAGCACCGTTGTTTTCCCCCTTGTGGCAACAGCACATCCCCTAGACTCATGTTTCTATCACTCAAGCTAGTCATCGAGGGGCATGAACCCACAATCGAGCATAACGTTCCCTCTTGGAGTCACTACGTATTACTTGGCCAAAGCAATAAATAACAACGGAGAACATGCAAGAATTACTTATGAGCATAAATATAAAAGAGGTAGATCAAATATATTACTCAAGAACAATCTGAACATAATCTCATAATCCATCGGATCCCAGCAAACTCATCATAGCAACAGCATAAGGATTACATATGTGCCTCGATCATGTAGGGCAGCTCACGAGGACTAATTAGTGAAGCACAAGAACGGGAGGAGAACATCACATAGCTACTGGTCATGGACTCATGGTCCAAGGGAGACTACTCACAACTCATCCGGGAGGCTTCCATGGTGGTGGAGAGGCTCCCGATGGTGATCCTCCCCTCCGGCAGGGTGCCGGGAAGAGTTCTCCTGGTGCTCCCAATCTTGGAAGCGGTGGCGGCGGCGGAACAGAGATGAGATCACGAAAAAGAGTTCCCGTCCCGAGGGTTTCGAAGGACGCTCTAAATATATGCCGAAGGGGGCACCAGACGGGGCTCGGGGGGCCCAGGCGCCCCCCCGGCGCGGCCCAGGGGGGCGCGCCGCCCGGGCGCCTGGAGCCCTGGTCCCCCCCCCCCCGGCTGTCCTTCGGACGCAAGGTAGGTTCTGGAACGCTGATTTTTTATATAATTTTTCTGGATTTTTCCTGGCAGTTCTCGTAACGTGAAAACCTGAACTACAAAAACAGCCGAAAACAGAAACTGGCACTGGGGTGCACTAGATTAGTAGGTTAGTCCAAATATGATCAAAAGTGTATGGAAGTGTATGAATATCATAGCAATATCACCCAAAAGTGGCATGGAGCAAGCAGAAATTATAGATACATTTTGGACGTATCAACATCCCCAAGCTTAATTCCTGCTCGTCCTCGAGTAGGTAAATGATAACAAGAATAATTTCTGTGGTGACATGCTATTAACCATATAGGACTTATTCATAGTCATATGACAAAAGCTTACTGAGACAATGATTCTATAGTAATTAAGTTGCCTCATGAGAAAATCACAAATGACTGAAAGTTTTACAATATGAAACTGAAACATCAAAAAGATTTGCAATGAACATGATGTGCAAATATGATAAATTGATATCTAGCTTGCCCCCTTTAGTGAAGCAAAACATAAATGCAGGGGCACCTTCAAAGTTTAAGTGATGACTAGATACAATGATTTCAAAATAAACGATATCACAATCATGCAAAAGACAATGCTACTTTGGGACAATGCACATTACACTCAGAATGACAATCATGCTCTCAGTAGTTGCTGCTTTTAAAAGAAGGTGGAGACTCAACATAAAAGTAAAAGAATGGTTATGTGCTAGAGCTTTTTATTTTGAAAACATAGAAGCAATTTTGTCAACGGTAGTAGTACTTCATATGTGTCATGCATAAGACATCCTATAAGTTGCAAGCCTCATGCATCGAATACCAATAGTGTTCGCACCTTGTCCTAATTAGCTCGGATTTCCATGGGTTATCATTGCATTACATATGTTTCAACCAAGTGTCACAAAGGGGTACCTCTATGCCACCTGTACAAAGGTCCAAGGAGATAAATCGCATTTGATTTCTCGTTTTTGATAGATCTCAACTTGAGGACATCCATACCGGGACAACATAGAAAATAGATGATGGACTCCTCTTTATTGCATAAGCATATTCTTATAAGAGATTGAGGATTAATGTCCAAGCTAAAACTTCCACCATGATACATGGCTTTGGTTGGCGGCCGAATGTTCTTCTCTAACAATATGCATACTCATTCAACCCATGGCAAATCACCCTTACTTCAGACAAGACGAACATGCATAGCAACTCACATGATATTCAAGAAAAGTGTGACAGTTGATGGCGTCCCCAGAAACATGGTTACCGCTCAGCAAGCAACTTATAAGAAATAAGATACATAAGCAACATATTCTTTACCACAATAATTTTTAAGCTACTTTCCCATGAGCTATGTATTGCAAAGTTAGTCTGGTTAGTACAGGTGAAGGTTAGCAAAAGACTGGGAGCGACCAACTAAGAGAGCAATGACGGTCATAATCATGCAGAGCGACAAAGCAACATTGAATCAGGCATGGTAGTTATATCGCTACTCAGAAATAAAAGATCATCAAGGCTTGACAGACTTTCTTTACAGTCTTTAATATGCGTGAGCATACCCCAAGTCAATCAAAATAAATTCTCGAAGGAAGATATTACTAAACCATACCACATCATCGGCAAACAAATCATGTTGGTACTCCAATAACACATTGGGAATTCCCCAGCTATTTGAGACTAACCATAAGAAAACCTGAACTACTAAGCGCCATTATGCACGTAGCATCTTTATCATAGACATATTAACCAATGCAACGGAAGCAAACTCTCTTAATAAGGTGAGCATGGTAATTAAAGAGAGTTCAAGCAACCAACTAAACAAAAGCTCTTTGAAAAGATAAGCATGAATACTAAGAGCAGAGCATGGTAGTAGCTATTTAAAAGACGAAGAACACACACAGCAAAGATAGACATGAAAATTCTATGTTATGTTCTAGGTAGAAGTGGAGCGTGTTTCTCTCCCACATAAAGAATGCTGAGTTCCGACTCGTTATGAAAAACTAAAAAGAAAACTAAAAGCAAGACGCTCCAAGCATAGCACTTAACACATGAAGTGATAAAAATATAGCGGAACGAAAGACGAACTGATAATGTTGATGGAGAAGGGGATGCACGGGGGCATCCCCAAGCTTAGACGCTTGAGTC
The DNA here is from genome assembly GCA_902687465.1 of Secale cereale. Taxonomy (NCBI): domain Eukaryota; kingdom Viridiplantae; phylum Streptophyta; class Magnoliopsida; order Poales; family Poaceae; genus Secale; species Secale cereale. Next base: position 201,647,693 of record LR738712.1, read on the forward strand.
TCCTTGAATATTTCTTGGGGGTGCACGGGGGAATCCCCAAGCTTGAGCGCTTGACACTCCTGAATCTTTTTATCATCTTCCCTCGCACACTTGAAAACTCCTTCATACATAACTCATCATAATCTGATTAGCGAGGTTAGTATCCTTAATAAAATAATTATACCTTGCTGGAAATAAATATATTCTTGAAGGTCTACTGTTTCTCAAGATTGCCAAAAGGTTTTTGCAAAGAAAAAGCAAGCTCTTGGTTTGCAAAATGAAGGAAAGGCAAAACAGGACAGAATCTGTGAAAAACAGAACAGCAGGTACTAATTGATTTGTTCGGGGTACTTCTACAACTCAAATCAAAAAACTCAGAACAGACGCACGAAAGACAATTATATAGAGAACGCTGTCGAAAAAATTCAGACCAAAAATATGAACTGCTGATTTTATACGAATTTTTCTATCTAATGACAGAATCTGTTTCCTGGACAGCACCTCACAACTTTTGAACTTTCTAGCAATCAGAGGCTATACTTGGCACAAATATGAAAAGCAAAGATACAATGATGATGCTACAGTAGTAACCAACATCAAGACACAACAAAAGCAAAATATAAAAATTTATTCATGTGGGCTGCCTCCCAAAAGCGCTTTCTTTTATGCCTTTATGCTAGGCATAATGCATAGAGGAATCAATAACCATCATGATAATCGGAGTTATAAATTGATTCATATGGTTCCTCAACAAGTTCACTCTTGTTCCTTCTAGGAAAGGGGTACACACCTTTTGCCTTCCCGCGTAAGCGGATTTGTCCCTTACCTATATCGATGAAGCCTTTTACCGCTCGGAGGAAGTCTCTTCCAAGCACTATATTTCCTTGGTTTGGCTCCATGATGAAGAAATCAACCATTGCAATCCCTTTACGGAATTTAACTGGCACATCTTTTATTCTTCCCTGGATTTCAGAAATATCTCCATTAGTGTGTTCATGATAAGATGGTAGTCTATCCATGTTAAATTTTAAAGAATCATGAACAGTTTTTGGCATAGTAGAAACCATAGATCCAATATCACAATAAGCAAGGAAGTCTTGATTAGAGATGCTAATCCTAACAAGAGGCTCCCAGTCATTATCTATTTCCAAAATATCTCTCTTATTGGGTTTGGGTTTCTCTACCTTCATTAATTCTAGAGCATCCATTCTCTTTTCAATAGTCACAAGTCTATCTATGATAGTATCAAAATTATGATCATAAACAAAGTAACTAGATAGACCATGTATAATTTCAAGAGCTCTAGCTTCATCACATTCTAGGAAATCTCCCTCGGCTATAATGTCAAGAGAGTGTTGACACCATTTAAAAAGACCTTGGTAAAAATTCCTAAGCACAATTTTTATAGGTATCCAAGGCATAATTCTCCTATGTGCATCAGAAATTATGTCCCATGCCTTCTTCATATTTTCTCCATCCCTTTGATGGAAATCTAGAACTTCTGATTCCCTCAAAGCACCATATCCTAACATGTTTAGCTAAACAGATAGGACTACTAACAGGAAGGCAAAATAAAAAAAATTGTAATTTTTGATAAAGGATACTAAAGCAAAAACTGAAAGGTAAACTAACAAGACTAAAAAGAAAAGGTAAAAGATAGCATGCAACTCCCCTATCCTGAAGAGTGGAGTCCCCGGCAACGGCGCCAGAAAAACTCCTTGATGGGCCTCTAACCCCTCGTTGGTTACCCCAAGTGGAAGGTGTGAGATGAAGTGTTGTGGAAGTTTTTCCCTTAGCAAAGATGCCAAGGATCGAATCCCCAGAGACTCCTAGGTTCAACAAGTAGGTGTCAACTGCTAACGGCGCGGATTAGCAATCAACGTGGACCTGCACACAGATACAAATAACTTTGCTCCCAACGAGAACAGAGAGGTTATCAATCCCTCCGGCCTTGTAGTTCACAAAGGATTAAACGCAAATAATAGTAGTGATAGATAATGTTTGCAATAGTAAGTAAAAGCGAAAAGTAAACAGCGGATGTGATCAATGATGGTAATATGGACCGGAGTCTCATGATGTTCACTAGTGATGTCTCTCTCCCAAAAGATGATAAAACAGCTATGTGAGGTAAACGAATTACAGCTGGGCAATTGACAGGACCACGAACGCAAACCAATGCTGACTACATTGCAAGAAAGGTTGAGGTTCAAAGCATGGGCGGTACGCCAAAGTAAGTAGACAAAAATCCATCAATATCTACTACTAATCATCCACCTTGAGATATCTATCCAGAACATCTCGCTGGTATTAAGTTGCGAGTCCCACCCATAGTATAAACTCAATGCAACAGACAACTGCATTAAAAGAACTTTGCGTAAAGTAAACAATCCTTGCACCCGCGGGCACAAGCATCGTTGTTTTCCCCCTTGTGGCAACAGCACATCCCCTAGACTCATGTTTCTGTCACTCAAGCTAGTCATCGAGGGGCATGAACCCACAATCAAGCATAACGTTCCCTCATGGAGTCACTACGTATTACTTGGCCAAAGCAATAAATAACAACGGAGAACATGCAAGAATTACTTATGAACATAAATATAAAAGAGGTAGATCAAATATATTACTCAAGAACAATCTGAACATAATCTCACAATCCATCAGATCCCAGCAAACTCATCATAGCAACAGCATAAGGATTACATATGTGCCTCGATCATCTAGGGCAGCTCACGAGGACTAATTAGTGAAGCACAAGAACGGGAGGGGAACATCACATAGCTACTGGTCATGGACTCATGGTCCAAGGGAGACTACTCACAACTCATCCGGGAGGCGTCCATGGTGGTGGAGAGGCTCCCGATGGTGATCCTCCCCTCCGGCAGGGTGCCGGGAAGAGTTCTTCTGGTGCTCCCGATCTTGGAAGCGGCGGCGGCGGCGGAACAGAGATGAGATCGCGAAAAAGAGATCCGTCCCGAGGGTTTCGAAGGACGCTCTAAATATATGCTGAAGGGGGGCACCAGACAGGGCTCGGGGGGCCCAGGCGCCCCCCCGGCGCGGCCAGGGGGGGGCGCGCCGCCAGGGCGCCTGGAGCCCTGGTGCCCCCCCCCCCCCCCCCCCCCCCCCCCC
>LR738712.1:201650836-201774447 GCA_902687465.1 Secale cereale
GGCGCAAGGTAGGTTCTGGAACGCTGATTTTTTATATAATTTTTCTGGATTTTTCCTGGCAGTTCTCGTAACGTGAAAACCTGAAATACAAAAACAGCCGAAAACAGAAACTGGCACTGGGGTGCACTGGATTAGTAGGTTAGTCCAAATATGATCAAAAGTGTATGGAAGTGTATGAATATCATAGCAATATCACCCAAAAGTGGCATGGAGCAAGCAGAAATTATAGATACGTTTTGGACGTATCAGTGATCTTTCCGGCGATCACAACCATGACCAACACTTGGTCTCCAGCACTCACCGAGAACTCGTCTCGTGATCATATCAAAACATCGTCGTGACTTCGCACGACCATCTCGTAGTTCAAGTCACCACATTCTTGTTATCACAATAAATAATTTTATTATCTCAGGTTTATTCCTCCATTTCGACCAAGACCCGATAGTGTGACCTACTATGAACTATGTCATGTCGATAGACTTTATAAACACTCTACAGAGGTAGCGCACTCTATCCACACCACAGAACCCATGGCCTCGTCATCCCATTCGGGTGGAGCAAGGCCGTTCGGACGAAACCGACCTACTGTCATGACACTCTCCCGGCCACTCCGACTCATTCCCCACGGGGCTAGTCATGGGTGGCCCCGTGTCTACCAAAGACACACGACCACCGTCGTGGCCAAACGGAAACAGTCCCAAACGGGGACCTGGTACCAATCCAACAACAACAGGCACACAAGGCTTATGTCCGCCTACCTGATCAGGGTAGCGCGTGCCCATAACCTTCCCTACTTGGAGGCACCAGCGAGAGGCACGACAATAGTTCGCATTAAGGCCTTCCCATAAAGGCAAATGTGGTTGCACTGCATAAGTTCGATTTGGTGGCACCAAGACTCGATCCCATCGATGACGGAGGAGGTTGTTATTATTAAGTCTTTTTATTACTTCTCCATCATCATGAGCATATTTAACAAGAATGCAACAATGAACATGTAGCATACAAAAGCATATACAAAATGTCAAACTTCTCAGGTGCACAACTATAGCATAAAGAAGCATAATAATACCAAGTACAAGCACATTAACAGTGCATTCTAATCATTATAACATTTTATAATGATGTCCAGAAAATCAAATTACAGTGGTGACATGGCATTATTAATAATAACATTCTAACTAACATGGCAAAAGATGTCATGAAGCACAAGCATGCATGGAAGTCATAAAGAAATGGCTACAGCTGGAAACAGTAAGAGAAAACAATTGCAACTACACACACACAAGGTACAAGCAAAGTCAACATGCGAGTTCGGGGCTCATGATAAGAGGTTGGCTTGCCTAGGGTGACAAATACTCCGGGAAGAAGTGGAGAAACGATCGCGGAAAGAGCTGCCGGAAACACTTATCTCTTGAAAGAGGCTGGTTAACGGCAAGGGCAAAATCAGAATGTTGAAACAAAATGAAAATGATGCCAACAGAACGGGCTCCACGAAACGAAGAAGTGGGCTTTGGATTCACCTCTTCGGAGTTACGGATAAAAAGATACGGACGTTTAAAGTTCAGGGACTAGTCTGTAAAAATATCTCTACAAACAGGTCCCTAGCAGTTTTAACAGAACGCGTCTTCTATAAGAATACGCTTTCCAGAGAGGAAAACGCATTTCCAGCCAAACAAGAGGAAGAATGTGCTTTTGTTAAGCGAAGACATACTCTTAGGAGTATGCCTCCACTTAACCACGTTAGTGGGCCGGCCTGGTCAGCCCTGAGTGGCCGACGGTGGGGGCTGTCACTTATCCACATCAGCACCCGACTAGATCAATGTGGAGTGCCTGATGCGCAGGGCCCGCGGGTAGGGTCGTCATCTTCATCTCCTTTACACGCTCGCCCGCACGGAGCAGAGGCCAGGGTCGCCGCCGGCGATGGCCCGGGCAGCTTCGGCGGTCCCCGGACGCGCTGAGGCCACCGAAGAGACCGGCGAGGAGCGCCGCGTCCATCTAGGCAGACTGCGGGTGCCAAGGAGGGACGAAGTGGCGACGCTGCACGGAGGTAGAGAGCGTGCGACGGCGGTCAAATCTTGGGGTCACGGCCTGAGGTACTCCAGCGGCGAGGTGAGGGGCTGGGGAGGTCCGCGGGACGTAGAGAGGGGCTTAGATGGTGGAGGAACGGCGAGGGGAGCGCTGCACCGCCGGAATCACAGAAGAACAGAGGCGGCGGCCATGGCGGCAGAGAGAGGTGGGGAGGGGCTCTGGAGCTCGAGGGAGAGGTTGCGCAGGTAGCTGTGGTGCTCGAGGGGGATCTCGCTGGCTCTTTAAATAGCCGGGCGAGCTCGAGGTGGGAGAAGGGAGGAGGTGGCAAGCGACGGGCGACGTGTCCACGCACCGGCGATGGCGCAGTGTCGGCAGACGCGGCCAACTTGCTTGGGAAGCGGCGGGAAGGCGACGAGGAGGGAGCAGGCGAGCGCTAGAGGCTCACGGAGTCGAGCAAAGCTCTGAGACGAGTAGAGGAAGGGGACAGAGGAGAAGAAAGCGACAACAGCATAGTGGCGCACTATTCGGCTAGTGGCACGGCTCGCCGGAGAAGAAAACGAAGAGGGCCAGAGGTCCAGGGGAAGAGGACGCCGAGGGGACACTGTTGGGCAACACTGGCGAGGCTAGAGCTGGTCGGAGCAGCGATGCCGCCGACAACAGTGGATAGACCACCGTTTTGGCTGGCTCTCCGCGTGATCACCACGGACAAGGCATGCTCCGGGTTTTTTTACTGAAGTAACTTCATGTCTACCGCGTAGTCCTTCGAAGATAGAAAGTTACTGTGGTAAAGAAACGAGCAGAGACAAACTAAGTTGAGTAGAATAAGTTTCACAAGTTTGCTGTTGCAAACTTGACAACATCCTAGAGATAAAACCAGAGAAGTAGAAAGGTAACAATGATGTCTGGGATGCTTTGGGCAACAAGAACTATGATCCTGGGAGTTTTGAGATCATTAGGACAAATATTTAGCATAGTTGCTTTACAACTGCTAGAATCTGTCCAGAAACTAAATGAGGAATAAGCACTCACTAGGAGTGATGGATTGAGCTAAGATTTGGCAAAGCTTGATGATTTGGACATACAATGATGATGTAAAAGTTGTATACCAAATGGACTTACCGAATTGGTACTTGTTTCACAAACATCACTTCTAACCAAAAACTTAGGAAAAATCTAGGAAAAGATTGGCTACATGAAATGAGCCAAAATCTTGGAAAGGTGAATTATATGGATAGGAGAATGCTTGGGAATATTTTCAGCTATAATGGAGCAAGATAAAATGCACTTGCTTCACAAACTAAAAAATTGGACAGAAAGCAAGAATTGCTTTTGTGCTCACATAGCTCAATAAAATGAGATAAACTTAGGTAGAGGCTAATGATTTGGAATATTTGAGAGTATTTTTTACTCTGTTCTTATGAACTTAATACTCTAGATGCATGTTGTATAGCGGTCGATGTGTGGAGTAATAGTAGTAGATGCAGAATCGTTTCGGTCTACTTGTCTCGGACGTGATGCCTATATACAATGATCATGCCTATATAGTCTCATAATTATTCGCTTTTCTATCAATTGCTCAACAGTAATTTGTTTACCCGCCGTAGAATATCTCTATCATGACAGAAGCCACTACAGAACACTATGGCCCCCGGGTCTATTCTCAACATATTAATCTACAATCTACTTTACTTTTCCTCTTTTACTTTCTGTTCTTATAACCAAAAATACCAAAAATATCAAACTATCATCTCTATCAGATCTCACTTTGGTAAGTGACCGTAAAGGGATTGACAACCCCTCATCGCGTTGGCTGCGAAGTTCTTATTTGTTTGTGCAGGTGCGAGGGACTCACCAGTGGTCTCCTACTGGATTGATACCTTGGTTCTCAAAAACTGAGGGAAATACTTACACTACCGTGCTACATCACCCTTTCCTCTTCGAGGCAATACAACGCAAGCTCGAGAAGTAGCATCTACATAGTTCTCGAACCCGTAGGGTCCGCACGCTTAACGTTTGATGACGATCGGTATTATGTGTTTATGTGTTTTGATGTACCGAAGGTAGTTCGGAGTCCCAGATGTGATCACGGACATGACGAGGAGTCTCGAAATGTCCAAGACATAAAGATTCATATATTGTAAGGTTATATTCGGACACTAGATGAGTTCAGGGGGTTATCAGATAAATACCGGAGTACCAGGGGCTACCGGAACCCCCCGGGGAATTGTTGGGCCTCATGGGACCAAGTGGAGGAAGAGGAGGCGCAGCCAGCTAGGGGCGCGCGGCCCCCTAGCCAAAACCGAATTGGACTAGGGGGTCGGCCCCGCTTTCCTTCTTCTCCCTCTCCTCCTTACTTCCTCTCCTACTCCAATTAGGGAAAGAGAAGGAATCCTACTCATGTGGGAGTAGGACACCCCATGGCGCGCCCCTCCTCCTTGGCCGCCTCCTCCTCCCCTCCCTCCTTTATATACCTGGGGAGGGGGCACCCCATAGACACACAAGTTGATTTTAGCTGTGTGTAGCGCCCCTCCCCATAGATACACACCTCAGTCATACCGTTGCAGTGCTTAGGCGAAGCCGTGCGCCGGTAGCTTCATCATCACCGTCATCACGCCGTCATGTTGACGAAACTCTCTCGTGACGCTCAACTGGATCAAGAGCTCGTGGGACGTCATTGAGCTGAACGTGTGCTGAATGCGGAGGTTTCGTACGTTCAGTACTTGTATCGGTTGGATCACGAAGACGTTCGACTACATCAACCGCGTCGCTAGATGCTTCTGCTTTCGGTCTACGAGGGTACGTAGAAACACTCTCCCCACTCGTTGCTATGCTTCTCCTAGATAGATCTTGCGTGATCGTAGGAAAAAAATTCAATACTACGTTCCCCAATAGGGGTGACGGCGGTGCGCTGGGGTCCAACCCCTCGGATAACCGTCCCCTAGCAATGGTGACAAGTCAGGCCGCCCCTTCCCCGGGCGGCAGCAGCAAGTAAAGTGGCGAAGGGCTCGGGCAGGATAAAGAGGCCGCTGGCGGGAGAAGTGGCGCTCCTGCCAATGGCGATGTGATCATGGGGGACCAGGAGGACTAGTTCGAGGACAGCATTCAGGACACTTCTATTGACACTGAGACTTGGGACAAGCTGGGTGCTCCGGGCGGTGGCGCTCAGGTGGTGGCTACGCAAGACACGGCGGTCAGCGTCCCTCCACTGGCCCTCACGTTGGCTGGTGCTTTTGATGAGTATGGACCTAACCTCGCACTGCCAGTCCTGGAGCTGACTGGTGATCCAATGGTGGTGGAGTCACCAAGGGGCTGGGAGGGGGAGCCCTCTTTCCCACTTCCCCCGTGGCGATTTGTGTTGACTCGGGATGCGTCCTGGACGAGGGGTCTGACCTGACTCCTGCTTCTGGTCGGCACGACTCGAGTGGTTCGGGCAGGCCGCCCAAGAAGATAGCAGGGAGGAAGCTAGTGGCCATGGAGGTGGTCGCTCGGCTCCCGGAGCTGGCGATGGAGCTGTGGGGTGAGCTTGAGGCGGCGCTAGTGGCGACGGGGACCGGAGCCAAGGCCAAGAGATCCAAGGCACCCCTGCAGTGCAGCGGGCGCCCAGTGCTTAGGCCAAGGCCAAGCTGGGTGACATGTCGTCCACGGAGAGCGCCAAGCTCCGCCTCACCGACAAGAACATGGAGACCTCAGGTAATTCTCGGATGACCATCTTGCTACGATTTTAAGCAATAGCGGAATGGCGGTCTTGGTTAGTAGTGTAGACATTATTTCACTTTTTCGTGCGCGTGAAGAGGCCCAGACCGCGCTCGCTGGGGCTGCTGCTAGATGTGCGGCAACAGCTGAAGGTTCCTTGGTAACAGCAGGGGCTGCTGTAGGATCCGTGCCAGATGAGGAAGCATAGGAGAGGAGGCCTCCTGATAAGTCAACGTTGTATCTATAATTTTTTATTGTTCCATGCCAATATTCTACAACTTTTACATACTTTTGGTAACTTTTTATACTATTTTAGGACTAACATACTGATCCAGTGCCCAATGCCAGTTCCTATTTGTTGCATGTTTTTTTGTTTCACATGAAATCCATATCAAATGGAGTCCAAATGCGATAAAAACTTACGGAGATTTCTTTGGAATAACTGTAATTTTTGGGAAAAAGAATCAACGCGAACGATGCCCGAGTGTGCCACAAGGACGGAGGGCGCGCCCATAGGGGTAGGGCGCGCTCCCGACCCTTGTGGCCACTCCGTAAGGCGGTTGGTGCCTTCTTGCGCCGCAAGAAATCCAATATAAGGATAATAATCCTGTTAAAATTTCAGCCCAATCGGAGTTACGGATCTCCAGGAATTTAAGAAACGGTGAAAGGCTAGAATTTGGGGGCGCAGAAATAGAAGGAAACAGAGAGAGCGGTCCAATCTCGGAGGGGCTCCCGCCCCTCCGCCGCCATGGAGGCCATGGAACAGAGGGGAGACCCTTCTCTCATCTAGGGGGGAAGTCAAGGAAGAAGAAGAAGAAGAAGAAGAAGAAGAAGGGTGGCTCTCTCGCCCTCTCTCCCGGTGGCACTGGAACACCGCCGGGGCCATCATCGTGATGGCGATCTACACCAACAACTTCGCTGCCGTCATCACCAACTCTCTCCCCCTCTATGCAGCGGTGTAACACCTCTTCTACCCACTGTAATCTCTACTTAAACATGGTGCTCAACACTATATTATTTGCAAATGATGTATGGCTATCCTATGATCTTTGCGTAGATCCATTTTGTCCTATGGAATGGTTGATGATCGTGATTGGTTTGAGTTGCATGTTTTATTATTATTGGTGTTGTCCTATGGTGCTCTCCGTGTCGCGCAAGCATGAGGGATCCCGTTGTAGGGTTTGCAATATGTTCATGATTTGCTTATGGTGGGTTGCTAGAGTGACAAAACCTTAAACCCGAGTAAGTAGGTTGTTTGCGTATGCAAGTAAAGAGGACTTGATACTTTAATTCTATGGTTGGATTTTACCTTAATGATCTTTAGTAGTTACGGATGTTTGCTAGGGTTCCAATCATAAGTCCATATGATCCAATAAGATAAAGTATGTTAGCTTATGCCTCTCCCTCATATAAAATTGCAATAATGATTACCGGTCTAGTTATCGACAGCCTAGGGACAAACAACTTTCTTAAGTGACCAAAGATCTCTACTAAACTAACTTAGTTGTTTCTTTATCTTAACAGCCCCTTGTTTTTATTTGCGCACTCTTTATTATCTTGCAAACTTATCCCGTTACACCTACAAAGTACTTCTAGTTTCATACTTGTTCTAGGTAAAGCGAATGTCAAGCGTAAGTAGAGTTGTATCGGTGGTCGATAGAACTTGAGGGAATATTTGTTCTACCTTTAGCTCCTCGTTGGGTTCGACACTCTTACTTATCTAAAGAGGCTACAATTGATCCCCTATACTTGTGGGTTATCAAGACCTTTTTCTGGCGCCGTTGCCGGGGAGTAATAACGTGGGGTGACTATTCTCGTGCGTGCTTGTTTGCTTTATCACTAAGTAGATTTTATTTGTTGTTCTAAGTTGTTCTCTATCTTTAGTTATGGATATGGAACACGAAATACCAAAAATTAGGTTTACTTGCTACTCATGGAGATGGGGAACCTCCTAAAACCCCCGATGCTCATTATGTGAAAGATATTATGCACTAGTTTAATAATCCTAAGAAAACACCTTTCAATTATGTAATGGGAGACACGTTGGATCAACGTGAATACTTTAGGGATTATCGCTTGACTCAAAAAGGGAAACTATTATGGGATCAAATTCATATGTTGCATTGGTATGCTCGGCAACTATGCTTGAGATATGATTATACTTGTTGCTCTAGGATGAAGGCTCCACACCTTCCCTTTTCAAGCAAATTTAATGATAATGAAACCTTAGCTTCTTATGCTAATGGTAGATGTGATTACTATGACGTGGAACAAATAGAAGAATTTTTTGCTTTCAAGGGTGCTTATGAAATTGAATCTTGGTTTGAAAGGTGTGAAAATCTTGATGATGCTGTTTACAGACCTAAAAATTATGCTATACTTAAATATTGCTATGAGAATTATGAATAAAATTCCGATATTGATGCGTTTATTGAGAAAGTCTCCGTTGTTCAAGAAGAGACTAATATTTTGCAGGAATCTATGAAAGAAGAAATTGATGAGATTGTGAGCTCATTGGATGAAAAAGATGAGGAGGAGAGCGAAGAACAAAAGGTGGAAGAGTGGAATGATCACCCATTCCCACCTTCTAATAAGAGTAACTCTTTATCCCATACATTGTTTAATTTATCTTCTTACTTACCCAAGGATGAATGCTATGATGATTCCTATGATCCTTCTGTTTGAAATATCCCTTTTTGGTGAACTTGATACTTTCTATGCTTCTTGCCATGATGCCATTAAGAATGATGCTTATGGATATGAACTTGCTATAGTTCCTTATGTTAAGAATAAAATTGTTGCTATTGCACCCACACACGATAGTCCTATTATCTTTTTGAATTCTCCCAACTACACTATATCGGAGAAGTTTGCTCTTATTAAGGATTGTATTGATGGGTTGCGTTTTACTACTACACATGATGATTTTAATAGATATAATATGTGTGTGCTTGCTGCTCCTACTTGCAATTATTATGAGAGAGGAACTACATCCCCGCCTCTCTATGTTTCCAATACGATAAAATTGCAAGAAACTGTTTATGCTATGTATCGGCCTTTACTATGTGTGCATGAATTGTTCTTGTATGACATGCCGATGCATAGGAAGAGAGTTAGACTTCTTTGTTGCATGATATATGTTACTTTGTGCTCACTACTAAATCACAAATCATTGTTAATTAAAATTTCCTTTAATATACCTTGGGATCCGGGTGGATACATTTCTTGAGCACTATATGCCGAGCTTAATAGCTTCAAAGAAAGCGCTGCCAGGGAGACAACACGGAAGTTTTAGAGAGTCATTTATTTTTGTTGAGTGCTTTTATAAAGTTTAAAAACAAAAAAATAAAGAGGGGAACCTAAAAAGTTTTTCAAAAAGAGAAGCGATTGGGAGGTTATGCATTGGAGAAGTAAGGGTCGACCTTGAACACTTGTGTTCATGCTCATGGAAACAATGTAGAATTTTTCATGGAAGTTTCTCACAAAAATAATTATCCCCTTTTACAAATCCATTGTATTATAAAAATAATGTGCCTAGATTTTCCTTTAGGATGATTAGATTGCTTGTTGGTTTGCGCGGTGCAAAACAAAAACTTTGGCTGTAGTGCATGATTTTTCATTTTTTTTAATGTAACGTCAAACGTTTCTGAAATTTTTTGCAAAATCTTTCTATACAACTGGTTTATTTTGTCCTAATTTTTCATAATTTTTAGAGGTACATAAGTATGGTTAATGTTCAGATTACTACAGACTGTCCTGTTTCACAGATTGCTGTTATACTTTCATTATTTGCTGATATTTGAAATCTTGTTGAGCCTCCTTTGATTTGGGGCCATAATATTGTGATAGCATACAGTGGGTAATGTTTGATTATAATTATACAATAATGTTAGAGCAGTACATAGTGGGATTTGATGTTATATGTACTAACCCCTCTAATAAAAAAGTTTTGTTAAGTTTTCTGTGGATGAAGTGTTCGAAGATCGAGGAGGTATTCATATGACAGGAATGAGGAGAGGCAATAGCTCGAGCTCGGGGATGCCCGAGGCACCCCAAGTAAATATTTAAGAAGACTCAAGCATCTAAGCTTAGGGATGCCCCGGAAGGCATCCCATCTTTATTCGACAACTATCGGCATGTTTCGGTTTTTTTTGTTCACATGATATGCGTAAATCTTGCAGCGTTGTGTGCTTTTTATTTTTATTTTATTAATGTACCATGCTGGTATCAGATAGTCCTTGGTTGATTTATAGAATGTTCTTTGCACTTCACTTATATATTTTGTGTATGGCTTTATAGAATGCTTCATGTGCTTCACTTATATCATTTGAAGTTTGGGTTGCCTGTTTCCCTTCACATAGAAAACCGCCATTTGTAGAATGCTCTTTTGCTTCACTTATATTTATTAGAGCATGGGCATATCTTTTGTAGAAAGAATTAAAAATCTCTTGCTTCACTTATATCTATTTAGAGAGTTGACATGAATTGGTCATTCACATGGTTAGTCATAAAATCCTACATAAAACTTGTAGATCACTGAATATGATATGTTTGATTCCTTGCAATAGTTTTGCGATATAAAGATGGTGATATTAGAGTCATGCTAGTTAGTAATTGTGGATTGGTAGAAATACTTGTGTTAAAGTTTGTGATTCCCGTAGCCTGCACATAAGGTGAACCCTTATGTGATGAAGTCAGAGCAAGATTTATTCTTTGATTGTCATCCTTTGTGTGGAGGTCGGGATCACGCGATGGTTAACTCCTACCAACCCTTCCCCTAGGAGCATGCGTGTAGTACTTTGTTTCGATGGCTAATAAATTTTTGCAATAAGTATGTGAGTTCTTTATGACTAATGTTGAGTCCATGGATTACACGCACTCTCACCCTTCCACCATTGCTAGTCTCTCTAGTACTGCGCAACTTTCGCCGGTGCATTAAACCCACCATATACCCTTCCTCAAAACAGCCACCATACCTACCTATTATGGCATTTCCATAGCCATTCCGAGATATATTTCCATGCAACTTTCATCATCTTCATATAGATGACTTGAGCTTTCGTTGTCATATTGCTTTGCATGATCGTAAGATAGCTAGCATGATGCTTTCATGGCTTGTCTGTTTTTGATGTCATTGCTACGCTAGATCATTGCACATCCTGGTACATCGCCGGAGGCATTCATATAGAGCCATACTTTGTTCTAGATATCGAGTTGTAATATTGAGTTGTAAGTAAATAAAAGTGTGATGATCATCATTATTAGAGCATTGCCCCAGTGAGGAAAGGATGATGGAAGCTATGATTCCCTCATAAGTTGGGATGAGTCTCCGGACTTCAAAAATAATAAAAGAGTCCAAAGAAGCCCAAATTAAAGAAGAGGCCAAAGAAGCCCACCAAAAAAATAAAACAAAAGAAAACAAAAAATGAGAGAAAAAGAGAGAAGGGGCAAAGCTACTATCCTTTTACCACACTTGTGCTTCAGAGTAGCACCATGTTCTTCATGTAGAGAGTCTCCAGAGTTATCACTATTGTATACTAGTGGGAATTTTCATTATAGAACTTGGCTTGTATATTCCGGATGATGGGCTTCCTCAAATGCCCGAGGTCTTCATGAGCAAGCAAGTTGGATGCACACCCACTAGTTTCTTTTTGAGTTTTCATACACTTATAGCTCTAGTGCATCCATGCATGGCAATCCCTACTCACTTGCATCGATATCAATTGATGGGCATCTCCATAGCTCATTAATTTGCCTAGTTGATGCGAGAATTTCTCCTCTTTTGGCTTCTCCTCACAACCACCTTCTATTCCACCTATAGTGTTATATCCATGGCTCACGCTCATGTGTTGCGTGAAAGTTGAAAAAGTTTGCGAACATAAAAGTATGAAACAATTGCTTGGCTGAAACAGGGGTTGTGCTTGATGAAATACTTTGTGTGGTGAAGATGGAGCATAGACAGAACATATGATTTTGCAGGGATAACTTTCTTTGGCCATGTTATTTTGAGAAAGACATGATTGCTTTACTAGTATGCTTGAAGTATTATTGTCTTAATGTCAAATGACAGACTATTGCTTTGAATCACTTGTGTCTTAATATGCATGCCATGATTAGACTACATGATCAAGATTATGCTAGGTAGCATTCCACATCAAAAATTATCTTTTTATCATTTACCAACTCGAGGACAAACATGAATTAAGCTTGGGATGCTAATACGTCTCCGTCGTATCTATAATTTTTTATTATTCCATGCCAATATTCTACAACTTTTACATATTTTCGCAACTTTTTTATACTATTTTTGGGACTAACATATTGATCCAGTGCCATTCCTATTGTTGCATGTTTTTTTGTTTCGCAGAAAATCCATATGAAACGGAGTCCAAACGCGATAAAAACTTAAAAAGATTTTTTTGGAATATATGTGATTTTTGGGAAAAAGAATCAACGCGAGACGATGCCCGAGGGGGGCACAAGGACGGAGGGCGCGCCCCTGACCCTTGTGGCCACTCCGTAAGGCGGTTGGTACCCTTCATTCACCGCAAGAAAGCCAATATCCGGATAAAAATCATGTTAAAATTTCAACCCAATCTGAGTTACGGATCTCCAGGAATTTAAGAAACAGTGAAAGGCTAGAATCTGGGAGAAGGAGAGAGAGAGAGAGAGAGAGAGAGAGAGAGAGAGAGAGAGAGAGAGAGAGATCCAATCTCGGAGGGGCTCCCGCCCCTCCGCCGCCATGGAGGCCATGGACTGAAGGGGAAACCCTTCTCCCATCTAGGGGGAGGTCAAGGAAGAAGAAGGTCGCCTCTCTCCTCTCTCCCGGTGGCACCGGAACGCCGTCGGGGCCATCATTGTGAAGGCGATCTACACCAACAACTTCGCCGCCGTCATCACCAACTCTCCCCCTCTATTCAGCAGTGTAACACCCCTTCTACCCGCTGTAATCTCTACTTAAACATGGTGCTCAACGGTATATATTATTTCCCAATGATGTATGGCTATCCTATGATGTTTGAGTAGATCTGTTTTGTCCTATGGGTTGATTGATGATTATGATTGGCTTGAGTTGCATGTTTTATTATTATTGGTGTTGTCCTATGGTGCTCTCCGTGCCGCGCAAGCGTGAGGGATCCCCATTGTCGGGTTTGCAATATGTTCATGATTTTCTTATGGTGGGTTGTTAGAGTGACAGAAGCTTAAACTCGAGTAAGTAGGTTGTTTGCATATGGGGGTAAAGAGGACTTTATACTTTAATGCTATGGTTGGGTTTTACCTTAATGATCTTTAGTAGTTACAGATGTTTGCAAGAGTTCCAATTATAAGTGCATATGATGCAAGAAGAGAAAGTATGTTAGCTTATACCTCTCCCTCATATAAAATTGCAATAATTATTACCGATCTAGTTATTGATTGCTTAGGGACAAATAACTTTCTTGTGTGACAAAAGCTCTCTACTAAAACTAACTTAGTTGTTTCTTTATCTTAACAACCCCTATTTTTTATTTACGTACTCTTTATTATCTTGCAAACTTATCTCATTACACCTACAAAGTACTTCTTGTTTCATACTTGTCCTAGGTAAAGCAAACGTCAAGCGTGCGTAGAGTTGTATGGGTGGTCGATAGAACTTGAGGGAATATGTGTTCTACCTTTAGCTCCTCGTTGGGTTCGACACTCTTACTTGTCGAAAGAGGTTACAATTGATCCCATATACTTCTGGGTTATCACCTCTGTTCTTCCTTCTTACAGTCATGCTCCGGCTAACTGTGAGTGGCAAAATCGGTGAGCTCCAGGGTAGTTCGCCTTCGGAATCATATTATGTAATGTGATACTTGTTCTGGAATATCCGAGGCTGAGGAAAATGGGGCGTCGCACGCAGCTTAGAGAATACATGGCCAAAGAGCGAATCAAGGTAGCGGCATTGCAAGACACGGTAAGAACTGACTTTACTTATAGAGATCTTATTGCGCTTGACCCGCTTCAAAGGTTTGATTGGCATTGGGTTCCCTCCACTGGACTCTCGGGTGGTCTATTGATGGGATGTAATCGTAATGTATGTGATGTAATTGTGTGGGAGCGTGGTGTGTTTTGCATTGCTGCTACGATTAAACACCGTGTCTCGTGTCTATCTTTGGTGATTGTGTGCATGTATGGGCCGGCAGATCACGCGAGATCGGCTGACTTTCTTGCTGAGCTCTTAGGTTTGGTTGGGACAAACGAGTGACCCACCAACCTTTGATCGTGGGTGGGGATTTCAACTTGATCTGCTCGAGGGCGGACAAGAACAATGATAACATGGATTGGGCTAGGGTGTCCATCTTCAATAATGCGATCGTTGCGGGGGTGTTGTGAGAGTCTGCGCGTACAGGAGCTAGATATATTTGGACTAACAAGCAAATGTGGCCGGTCTACAACGTTCTCGACCGGGTGTTCTTCACTCCGGAGTGAGAGGCCCTCTTTCCACTTTGTTCTCTAGTGGCGGAGACGCGGATTGGTTCAGACCACCTCCCCCTCATCCTCTCATCTGGAGAAGATTCCATTTGTCGTAATAGTAGATTCTACTTCCAAATGGTATGGTTTGAGGCAGAGGGCTTCGATAACATGTTCCAGGAGCGTTGGGCGCTCATTGTGTTGCAGCTTGGGTACCAACGTGGCCCGGCGGAGTTCTGGACGACGGCTGCTGTCGTGTTGCGCACTTTTCTAAGGGGCGGGGGTGCTAAGCATGGTAGTGAATACAAGAAGGAAAGTGCTAGGATAGTAGAAGAGATAGCGGCTATGGATCTGCAAGCTAATGCTAGACCCTTTTCCGAAAGCGAGTGAGCTCATCATTACGCCCTTGAAAATCAAGTCCTTGCTATCCTGATGGCCGAGGAAGAATATTAGCATCGTAGGGGCGGCATTAAATGGGTAACTAAGGGAGATGTGAACACTGGCTATTACCATGCGTACGCGAAGGACGAAAGCGTAAATGTTCAATTATGCATCTTAACTCGGGTAAAGGTTTACTAGTTACCCAATCTGAAATTGTTAGCCACATCTATGATTTTTTCATTCGCATGGTGTGTACGGCTTAGGAGAAAGTTGTGTGCCTTCAGGAAGACTTGTAGGATCCGTCCGATAGGGTGTCGCAGGAGGATAATGACGAGTTGGCTCTGTCCTTCCTACCGAAGGAGATCGACAAGGCGTTGGCAGCTATGAAGACAGACACCACACCAGGCCCTAATGGCTGGCATGTGGAATTCTTTAAACGGTTTTGGCCTAGCCTTAAGCATATCTTATACGCACTAGTGAATGGCTTTGTGTTAGGAACAGTCAACCTGTCCCGGCTTAACTACGGTGCTATCAGTCTTATCCCGAAGGTTAAGGGCGCATGTAACATTAAGCTGTTTAGGCCTATAACCCTTATTAATGCCCCATTCAAGTTGTGTGCGAAGGCATATGCCACTCGGCTAGCGCCAATAGCATAACGCGTGATCCTCAAAAGCCAAACCACCTTCCTTAAGGGTTGTAATATCCTAGAGGGTCCGATTGCGCTACTCGAGATAGTGCATGAGCCCAAACGCACCAAGGGGAAAGGTGTCTTGCTTAAGCTCGACTTCAAAAAAGCCTATGACCGAGTGAACTGGGAGTTCGTTCGAGAGGTCCTCCTCAAAAAGGGTTTTGAGGCTGGCTTCGTTCACCGGATCATGCACCTCGTTAGTTGCGGTCAAACGGCGGTCACGATTAACGGTGAAATGGGAAAGTTCTTCCACAACAAAAGGGGCCTCCACCAAGGTGACCTAGGTCGTCGCTCATATTCAACTTTGTTGCGGATGACTTTTCGGCTATGCTCATCAAGGCTTGAGTAGCAGGGCACATCAAAGGGTTGGTGGCCCACCTCATCCTGGTGGGGTTACCCACCTGCAATACGCTGACGACACGATGCTCCTTTTCGAGCCTGATAACCATAGCATCGCTTCGATTAAGTTGCTGTTGATCACCTTCGAGCTCCTCTCCGGGCTGAAAATAAACATCCTAAAGAGTTAGGTGATCACCATAGGGATGGGCAACAAGAAAGTAGGCGTGTTGCCAATCTCCTCAATTGCAAGCTTGGGGGCTTTCCGATTAAATACCTAGGCATCCCGATCTCTCACCAGAAACTTTTGATCTCCGAGTGGGAACCTCTTTATGGCTAGGTGGAGAATATGGTTAGTCCGTGGAGAGCGAGGTTCATGTCCTCGACGGCTCGGCTGATTCTTACCAACTCTGATCTATCCTCCTTACCACTTTTTACCATGGGAATGTTTCTTCTGGCGGATGGGCTCAACTCAAAGATCGACACTCCTCGCTCCAGGTTCTTTTGGGAAGGAACTGGAACCAAAAGGAAATATCACTTAGTTAGGTGGGCGGCGGTATGTAGGCCAAAAAAGTTCAAAGGCATGGGGATCATTAATTCCAAGCTGATGAATGTGGCCCTGCTTACCAAATGGTGGTGGCGCCTAGCCCAAAACAAGTCGGGTCTTTGGGCGGATCTCCTTCGGGCAAAATATTTCCAGGATGGAAATTTTTTTAAGGCTAAACTTTAGGGCTTGGCGTTCTAGAATAGGATCAAGGCAATCCAACCGGCCTTTTTGGTAGGGGCCCATTTCGATGTGCACAATGCTTTTTCCACACAGTTTTGGCTTGATATCTGGATCGATACGAGGCCACTTTGGCAAATGTACCCTATGCTTTTCCAATTAGCCACAAAAACTAATGTGTTGGTGGATAGACTGCTCAGTTTGGGGACTAATACGGTCTCCTAGGGCTTGTCGTCTTCAAAAATAATCTCAGTAAAATCCTTATACTCTAAGCTTTCGGAGGGTAACTCCTTGGACATAGCCAGGGGGCTTTGGAAGGTCGGGATTCCGCTCAAGATCAAGATTTTCTTGTGGCAAATGTTTAAAAAGAATCTCCCGACGACGGATAACGTGGCCAAGCGTAATGGACCATCCAATGGTGCCTGCATCGTGTGTGGTAATCAAGAGGACGTGAACCACATCTTCTTCCATTGTGTGTTAGCTAGGTTTGCGTGGTGTGCGGTTAGGGAAAA
The DNA here is from genome assembly GCA_902687465.1 of Secale cereale. Classification (NCBI taxonomy): domain Eukaryota; kingdom Viridiplantae; phylum Streptophyta; class Magnoliopsida; order Poales; family Poaceae; genus Secale; species Secale cereale. The sequence goes on from LR738712.1 coordinate 201,667,635, forward strand.
GTTCCACCAGAACTGGAACCCCGCGTCGGGCACGGATATGCTAGACATTGTGCATACACAGAAAGGAACTAGCGCTCGGATCATGTGGCACTACGTAGGGGCGCTCCTATGGTCTATCTGGACGATACGAAACAAGATGATGATCGAAAATAAATTCCCTGCTCATCCCGCTAATGTTATCTTTAAATGCCATCTCTTCCTACAGTTGTGGACACCATTGAGAAAGCAAGATGATGCTGAGCGGATGAACGAAACCATGGAGAAGATTAGTAGTACCTTAACGATCTTTCATCAACCATGTAGCTGGTCTCACCTTTTGGAGTCTTAGCCATTGCTGGGAGCAACGTTTCCGAGTCGACGAGTCGACGGGTCCCTCGGGAGGGGCGACTCTAGACTAGCCGTGACTAGTCTAGACTCACGGTCGACGAGTCGACATGGCGACGAGTCGGCGTGAGTTAAGCAGTAGGTAGTAGGTACATTGAGTAAATGCAACCAGATTCAAATGCAAGGAAACAAGTTCAACACTTCAAGTCTTCAACACCAAAACATGAATGGCAGATTCAAATGCAAGGAAATAAGTTCAAGTGTTCAACACTTCAAATCTTCAAGCAATCAAGCCTCAAGCTCCATGTCTTCAAGCTAAAAGGTGATTCAACATCGTCTTCATTGCTGCTCTCCATGTCTTTGTCATATTCTGCCGCTTCTAATTCAGCCATCAACTCTTCATCATGCACAACCAGCCTTGTTCTTGCGTTGTTCCGAGTGTAGGTGATATAAGGGCCTATGGATCGTGCAATAGACTCACTAGGATCACCACGAGCTCTCCTAGGATAGTTGCGGCCTGCTAGAGAAGTTGACGAACCCATGGCTTCATCAACCTGAGACTAAAGTAGTGGTGTTTCACCGTCCATGACTTGAGCTTGATCATCATGTACCATTTCAGCATTGATATCAACCCATTCATTATCCCATTCGAATTCTTCTAGGACAAGTGGACTAGATTTCTTTGCTTTAGAGCCTTGCTCACGCAGATTCTGAAACCTAGCTTCCATTTTCCGGTTGTACGAGACATATGATAGCTTGTTCAATCTCTTGTACTCTAGACGGTTTCTCCCTTTGGTGTGGATCTGCAAGCACACAAATATGTGAGAAGCTGCTGCAATTAGCCTATCAAACCAGCCAACTAATGGCTACTTACATGAGCAAATACACTCCAATTGCGCTCGACGGCCGGATGCTGAACAACATAGACTAATGATTGCTTTGCAAGAGTTTGGAGGTCAAAAGCAAGGCCACCATAAGCATTCCACCAAAGAACTACAAAATCAAGAAGTCCCACATTAAAGAGAAGGCCACAATAACCAACAATTAGTGGAGTAATTGAGCTCAACAAGAAGACACAAGCTGCCATAAAATTTATACTTACGAGGGTTTTTTTTTCACGGTCTTGAATTGACAATGGCTTTGAGAAACATTCACTCCCCAGCTCATAGTCGTCAACTTCCCTACTTATAGTTGCTTGCTGCTCATCATCGGGCACCATCTTCCATAGCACATCAATGAACATTGAACGGAGACGGGAAGCTTATCTTTTGTTGGACTCCTTAATGGTGAAGAATTTATTTGGGTTCAAGAAAAAAGCAGCCCCATGTAGCTTTTGTTCCATCTGATTATCCCACCTCTTATCAACAATAGCTACCACTTGACCTAGGAGGCTTGGCTTATGTGTCAAAGCTTCCTTTATGTCTGTCTTTGCAAAATCCATAGCTACCCACATTTCTGCCATAGTCGAAGTCTCATCACCATCAGCGATCCTCAAAGCTCTAAGAAGTGGTTGTGAAGCTCTCATGCAATGCTCCACCGATTGCCAAAATGACATGGAGATCACAGTTGCTTCAGCCGCCTTCCCTCTTTCGCTGTCCTTTAATCTATTTACATACCATTGTGGGCTAACAAAGAGAGTTTTCAATGTTTGCCTTTGCTTCCACATGCTTTCCAAAGTAAGGAATGACGTAGCAAAACGAGTTGCTCCAGACCTCACAATTTCTTGCTTACAATTCAAGCTTCTCATTAAATCAAGAACCTTTCCATGGGAATAAATAAATCTGGTTGTTCTCTTTGCTTTATCAATGCAACGGCTGAACTCTTTGATCTTCCCGATGTCCTCTAGCATAAGATCCAAACAGTGGGCAGCACAAGGTGTCCAATACATTGTATGGTACTTTTCCATTAGAAGTCTACCGGCTGCCTTGTAGTTAGACCCATTATCGCTAACTACTTGGATTACCAATTTAGGGCCAATTGCATCAATTTGTTCGCTCAATGGCTTTGCCACCAGATTTGCATCAATTGTTTCAGAAGAAACATTGGTTTTCCCTAAGAAGAAGGTACCTTCTGGACTATTGACGAGGAAGTTGATCAAGTGACGCCCGGTCATGTCCGTCCAGCCATCTGACATGAGTGAGCAACCATATTCTTTCCATGCAACTTCATGCTTCCCTTTCAAGTTGTCTGTCTTGATCTTTGCCTTCTCAAGCAATGGTTCCCTCACTTGATGATAAGTAGGAGATATATAATCAGAGCCATACTGCCCTATAGATTCCAATAGAATCTCCCAACTCCTTGAATTGACAATATTGAGTGGAAGGCAATTCTCATACAAAAAGTCAGCTACATGACCATCAACATCATCTTTTTGCTCCTTTGTCTTCTTGTTGTAATCCTTCATGTTCTTTTGAGTGCCCTTTGACATATGTCTCTCGGCAACCACCTCTTACGGTATCTTCCGAATCTGATCTGCAATGGACTTTCCTTGCTTCTTTGCCACCGTCGCTGCGAAATGAGTAGTCCCCTCAGATTTCCTTTTCGTGGAGGCGTTGGAGTTGGTGTTGGAAGCTCTTGAACTTCTTGCACAGTTCTCTTGTTCAGCACCTTCTTCGCCATCTTCTTCACCACCTTCATCTCCATCAAGATTTTTGAAACGGAATGAGTGAGTCTTCAAGTAGTCGTGCATCTCCTTTCGAACTGCAGGGGTTGTTTTGGTGCACATACTCATAATTGTAAACCCCCCAGCAAGGTGTTTCTTCATCCTACAAGGTCCAGAGATAATTTGCTTGCCCCACAAATGACACTGCAGCAACAACCTCTTGTTAACATCTGGCCAGAATGCATATTTCCATGTTGGATCCTTGCTCTTTGTTGGCCTCCTCTTATGATCTTTGAATGGATCATAGTGCTCATCAGCTTCTTCTGTAGTTTGAGTTGATCGAACAACTTGGGCTATCTCTGGCTGGGAGGACATGGTGCTTGTTGTGAATCTGTGATAGAAGGAAAGATAACTCCACTTAGTTGTTTTTTCACCAAATCAAGCCCTAAACTACCTAGCAGAAACACTAGAGGTCCTCCCAGCAGCATCATCATCTAGATCAGAGCAAAAGGAAAGAGAGAGGAAAGAGGATACATGATAGTACTTACCAAGTTACCATGGGAGGAGCACACAACAGCAGCAGTAACCATGGGAGGAGTGGAGGAGCACAACAGTAGCAGCATCAACCAGGGGAGGAGTAGAGGAGCACAACAGCAGCAGGAACCAAAGGAGGAGGGAAGGAACACAGCAGCAGCAACAACAACCAGAGGAGGAGGGGAGGAGCACACCACCACCAGCAACCAGGGGAGGAGGGAAGGCAGCCGTCAGGGAGAGGGTTAGGTCAAGGTGAGGGGGAATGGATCCTCTATAGGGTTTCCAAGGGTGGGATGGGCTGATGGGCCAAGCAAATACTATTAAAAAACACATAACTATTGAGGGCCCAAAATAAGTGAGTCGCTCGACTCAGACACAGCGACTAGTCGTGACTAGTCGCTCGACTCATGCCAAGAGTCGAGTTGAGAGCCCGAGTCGGTCCTGCAATGGTAACTCGTCGACTAGCGACTCAAAAACAGAGGCTGGGAGTAGGACTTGTGCCAAGTAGAGAGATATCTTCAGTGTTCTTGCTCCCTTGTATTTGGTGTTATGTCATTTCAAACTCTTGGTTTGTAAGGATTAGAATCTATGTGGATGTTGCCTGATGGCTTTATTAATTTAAAGTCGGACACTTCTAGCGTCTTCGTTCAAAAAAAAATAGCATGGGCTTGCTGGTGGCACATATTGTGCGGGCCAAATGACCATCCGGACCGACTGCTTACTGTTCTCTGGTACTGGTAGTATCCATGCACATGTCAAGATCACGACCACAAGGTGATCTTCTTCCTTCCCGCTAATGGTGGCGTACGTCGACGATAAGATGACATCCACTAAGCCCTATGGCATGACAGGTGCCCCCCGTCGCGCCAATCCGTAATCCCATCATTAAACCCATTACCAGTCGCGACAATAGTGCTCGCCGGTTGTGTCCACCTGTCCTTTACTGTGTTGGTTTTACTGTGCCGAGCGAAAGAGAAAAAAAAAGATGAAAACGCATCCAGCGATGAAAACCCTAGACTATTGTCTCCCCCAATCCTGCCGCCGCACCCTCTCCCTTCCGTGCTCGTCCTCCCTCCTCTCCACCTCCACGACCCTCCTTCCCCACGTCCCTCCCAGAGCCGCCGCACCCCTCATCTCTTCCGCCTCCCTCCTCCTTCTCGGATCTCCACCATAATCCCCGCCCCGGCCCCGCCGCACGCACGACCAACCCCCACCCCCGGCGAGGCGAGCGAGCAGCCTACCGTCCCCGGCGCCGGCGGCAGGTGAGGATGGGCCGCAACAATTCCCGGAGGCTCTCGGGCAGCCGAGACTTCCAGCGGCGACTGGTGCTGGCGACGCTGACCTCCACCCGATCACCATCAAGGACATCCGCGCCGGCGAGGGGGTCCTCCGCCCGCACGAGATGTCCCTCATCTGCCTCCTCGACAAGGTCTCCGACGAGCACATCATCGACGTCAACGACACACGCAAGGGCGTGCCGGCCTGTGGCTTCTTCGATTTGGGTTGGCTGGTGGCTGACCGTGGTTGGGTTCGTTCGTGGGCAGGGACTAAGGTCGGGTACAAGCCCGGGGTGGTCGTCGGCGCGAAGGGCCTGGAGCACGACTGCGGGGTGCACCCCGGGATCGGCTACTTCATCGAGCCGCTCCTTCTGCTCGGCCTCTTTGCCAGGTCGCCCTTGTCCGTTCGGCTCAAAAGTAAAAAGCTTTTGATTGTCCAGTTTCTGCTTGAGTTGTGTAGAATCAGCGAGATTTCAAGGACTGTTGTTGCACCGTGCCACCGTCAGGTCAATTGATTGCCATTTTTTCTACTCGAACTCCGGAAGCACGGTATTGGTTTAGGCAGAGGTTGTGCGATTTGGTTGTTCTAGATTCATTAGGTATCCAGTATGATGCATTGTTCGGTCCGGTTGGTTTGTTTCAATAGGTGCACGTGACTTGAGTTGACTTTGGTTGTGGATTATTTTCACAAAGGTGGTTTTATTAGGGTTTAGTCAATTGGTCAAAACTACAATAAAACATAATAATCTTCCGATAAAACCACAGTAAAACACCACCAGCCAAATATATCTGTAGTCTTCCGAAAAGTGAGAAAAATGCAGTTTTTTGAATCTATAGTATTTGTTGCCCATGCATTGCAATACCAAGGTTTCAGAATACTACGGCATTTTAAAAATAATTGGGAAGTGTGAAGAGACCAACATGCATAACCAAGCTTAGATTAGGAACCCAGCTAGCCGCCCCGTTTACAAGATAAAAGCGCACAATTCCGCCTACTGTCATAAAGGAACGTTAACAAGCACGACAACTTGATTAGTGCGCACAGTCCTGCATCAAGAGGCGTCACGAGGTGTCGCCCCAACCACTAGTGTGTTATTAAACCTCACGGTACATCCCAAAAAGCATATATTCTTAATTTTCCAACATCCAGTGGACGCTGCTTTTCCTCCAACTTTGAGCAGGGTGACACCAAATCACACGGAATTGGGTGGTGGGCTTTGGTTCCCTCTGCATTGCAGTCGCCGTCGCCGTCGTCACCTCCACATGCGAAATCAGGATAAAAAGAGTGGAAATTCAGTGTTTCTTATCAGCCCCGCGGCCACGGGCATCCACATCATAACCGAGATCAGAGCACCACAGGCTTACATCATCAGTCGGAAGCCATGGCTTTTTCTACCATTTCACAGATAATCACTCCAGCCGTAAAAGCTCTGATTATATACTTACATTGCTTGTCACCATAATCTTTGAAACCAACTTGACGATCCGTCGACTCGTGGTTTGCGGTGGTCACCATCATCATAGGAAGAGAGTTATCTCCCGGCAACTGATGTGCACCACAAGAAATGGAGAATTAAAACAAATAAAGGAACCAAAAATCAATCTTCTCAAGCGAAAGCAAGAATATCCTAATCTTATAGTAGCATTTCACCATCTTATCCTACCAATGGCAATAACCCCTGCTACCCACTTCTGGTCAATTTCACCATCCTGCAAGAATTCACATACCAAGTCATGAGCTATATACAAAACCATTATTTCCATTTTATCAATTACTCCCTCAGTAACAAAATATATGGCATTTTTTATGCCCTATGTAAAACCCAAAAAATCTCTTATATTTGATAGGGAGGGAGTATTTGCTAAGGGTAGCAGTAAGACTTGATTTTCTTTTTCTTTTTTGTTAGACTGCAGTAGTGCATTGGCAACGTACATGTGTAACAAGGATCACTTTGACACCCAAAAACACAAAAATTGATGGAAAACTTGTGCAGAGCAAAGAAAAGAACACATACTTCTCCCCGGCCATTTCAATGCTTTCTTTTCTAGAAAAACAAAATACTTAGGTGAACTTCTAGGTTATAGCCAAAATTTATAAAAAAAAATAAACAAAACATGAAGTGCGCCCAAGCCTTTATTTTTAGAAAACATTTTAGCCTTCTTCCAAAAGGCCAAGGAGCATAAAAAAGAATTGAAAGGATTTTGAGATACACATATATGAGAAAAGGACCTGACTTAAGTGGTGCATTCAATGGGCATGGGAAGAGGAACTAATTGTCACCACACTGATGATGACTGACATAGAAGCAAGCGAGAAGAGCTCTGATGCGAAAACAACTGCAGTGTATGGGGAGCCTTCAGAAGTAAAGATGCCCAGGATAAAAAGGTGTAGAGAGACCACAAAGTGGACTGCAAGATTGGCAGGTTGGTGCCCTCCACATCAGTGCTGCTTCCATGCCTTCCTGGCGTGCTCCTGGTCATGGAAAAATTGTATTTATCTTTTTGTGCTGAGGGAAGCTCCAGAAACAAAGAAAAAGCAACTAATTCGATAGCAATGGAGAAGTTAGGCCATGAGGATAAAATACTGCTCAGGACCCTACTGTCCACATACCTGCCTGACTTTTCTTAGCTACTGTCTCCACGAAGGCGGATGTAGTATACAGAAGTCACCAAATGAGTAGAAATTGGGATCTTACACAAGATCCAGTATGTAGTTACATTTTGGTCATATTCAATCAACAAGGGTGTCTGGATATAGCACAGATGGCTTATGTTGTATGACCAATTACTATATGAACCAAATCCGACGAAAGAAATACCCAAGCATTTAGTGAAAAGGGAAACAGCACCAGTATAGTGCATATCCACTACAAAGCGCACCCTAGTAGTCGGTATAGATGCACAAAAGCTTGCTGTTATGGCGTATGAGTGGCAGGTCGTGCAATCACATACACTTTGTATTGGAGTTGTGTATAGTCCGAGATATTTTGCAGTGTGTGGGATAATGGCTGAAAAGAAAGGAAAAGATAAAGTCCCCTGCGCCAATGATAATGGCTGACAGAAAGGAAACATGCTTTCCAAATCCAGGAGACATAAAATATGGAAGAATCGAGAGAAGATTATGTCAACCTACATATGTGGCCTGCTTTGCGTAAAGATCGTGAACTAGCATGTGTGGCCTGTGAGTCTTCCGAAGGCATAAAGCAATTCTCAACAGACATACTACATAGCTTATTATCTGCTAAGAAATAACCAAAATAAGAACATACTATGGGATTTTCCATAAAAAACATTCAGTATCGGTTTTTTATTCTGTTCATAAAGATCTGTCAAGATCCATTTGTAAATGCATGTGAACCATGAAGAAACAAAAATATTGAAATGGACCGTATCAGCATACTCAAACTGCAGTATCGGCATGTACAAGATTATAGGTTCCCAAGAAAATTCCTGTAAGAAACATGCCCGGCAGCAGTCCAGTCCAGACTTCAAACTTGCCGTCTGTTTTGTCAAAGAATTTGGTGCTAAAGCTAAGAGCATGATATTATTGTATGGAAGTATAGAAATGGAACTCAGAATAATTATGTTTTCTCTTTCTATTTTTGAGAAACATAACAATACCTGCTCGTCGTGCCTTTGGACTAATTATCTAAATGAAGTACAGATATTTATCCATGAGATAATGACTAAAATATTTCAAATCAAGTAAAAAGGAAATAATCATACACTTACTCAACAAACAGTTATGAAAATACATCACGTTTTACGGCTTACTTCATTTATTTTGCATTTCAGTTAACAAAATTGCATGTGTTTGCCTTCACTTCAAGAGTAATTTCCATAAAATATGCCCACACACAAAATAATGAACCAAAACCTACATGCACAGATTGCTCTACTTTTTGTTGGGAACATGAGTGTGCTATTAAGCAAAAGTAGTTAAGTCAACTCAGAGAGTAAATCAGCAAGAAACAAGAGTTAGATGCAGTCCAAATCCAGTATATGTAAGTAATACTAGACCCTTCTACAATTTGTAACACAGAGCAAGAGACATGAGAAGGCAATTTTAATCTGAGGACAACCTCATCGATGATTCTCTAAATCAGACCCACCACGTAAAGAGGCCCCACGAGAGCCTTCTTGTCCTGCCTATAAATGAGAAGAAAGAGCCATCAAACCAGTGCACAACTAAGACAAAGTGGCTTCCTCTCACTAATACCAACCTTCTTCCCATCAGGCTGGAGTTCATCAAGGATCCAAGCCTGAAACTGGAGCCCACAAGCACACAGAGGAGGAAGACCAACAAGGCTGGCTCCAAGCCCATCCAAGGTAGAAGCGAACAACGTTAGAGATGGTGACAGTGCAAGATGAGATGCGCAAGGGGCCATGGACAGAGCAGGAAGACCTGCGACTGGTATGCACTGTCCGCCTGTTCGGTGACCGCCGCTGGGATTTCGTTGCCAAAGTCTCAGGTTTGAGGGGTGGGAGACCTGCAAATTAGGTAGCCATTTTTGCAATCCTTGGCACAAAGATGCAAACAGCATGCAAATATCATTGTCTCTAACCAATTATCTTCATACATCACCTTATCTATGGCCATGTAGGCCTTAACAGGACAGGCAAAAGCTGCCGCCTCCGGTGGGTCAACTACCTCCACCCTGGCCTCAAGCATGGGCGCATGTCGCCGCAAGAGGAACACCTTATTATTGAGCTCCATGCTCGATGGGGTAACAGGTTTGGTCCAAAAGAAGACTTACTAAAGCAGCTTTTTTCATCTACAACAGGTGAAACACACTAACATCCTCTCTGTGTATAGGTGGTCTCGAATAGCACGCAGACTGCCAGGGCGTACGGACAATGAGATCAAGAACTACTGGAGGACACACATGAGGAAGAAAGCACAAGAGAGGAAGACAGACATGTCACCTTCTTCCTCCTCATCATCATTTACATACCAATCCTGCCTCCTTGAAACTGGACCAATAATCAGGATGGATGGAGGCAGCACTCATAATGGCACTACCTGCTTCTCAAGTGTACTTAAGAGCAACCAGAGTATCATGGATGGATATTCTATGGACCAGATATGGAAGGAGATCGAGGCACCAGCCATGCTGCCCATTGATGATAAAGCATGCAGCGATCTCCCATGTCCTGTGCTGCCATCTCCTATGGGAGATCGCTACTGCCCTCCTGAGGTAGTCTGGAAGATGGACAATGGTGATCTCAAGATGTTAGCTCCACAATTTGGTTATGGCAACGGAAAACGTTCCTGCTATTGAAGGTTCAAGCTGTCAGGATCGAGGTCAGGTTACTAAGATACATATATATGCTTAACAGATTTCCACTACCTATGTAGCTATGTCTGCATATACATATATATGCTTGCCAGAATTGCCAGTAGCTACGTTTGCATTAGTATGGAGGGTGATCTAAATATTTACAAATCTACTGTAACGTTGTAGATTTTCAGGTCTGCTTATGATGTGTGTGCCTATGTAATGTGTAAAATAGCTTATGTCTCTTGCCCTTCACAGAATGGAATACGAGATCAATTTATATGCATGATACAGCAGTCAATCCCGAATGATATTTTGGTAAAGGACTGTGATATTTGGCACATATGTGCCATATAAGCAAAACTGCCGCACCTCTATTTCTTTCACTTTAAAGTATCACACGATCCCCCTTCCTTCGACCCCGCCTTCTCCCGAACTACCTTGCAGGCTTCCCCGAGAAACCTGCTTCTCCGGCACATCTCGCGCGCCCACCCCCGAGAAAACTGCCACTTCTTCACGTCTACAACATGTTTAAAAAAAATATTACGCATGTGGAATTCGAACCCACACCTCCTTGGCGCGCCACCACAACCAACTCACCCTTAGGTATTTATTGCTCAAACTAAAAAAACTAATCATTTTGAACTTTTTTTTACAATTTTGTTACTACAAAAAAGTACAGAAAATTACCATGTTTTCCCCTCAGGACAAAGTTACCATGGTATTCGCATGTAAGTTATCATGCATGTGTTGCGTAAGTTACCGTGCTATTTACATAGAACTTACCAGGTACTATGTTTCAACAACTACACACCTTTCAAAATTACCTCTATGTTTTATACACAAGTTATTAGGTCTTCGATGTGTAAAATATCGTGGTACTTATAAATAAGTTATCAGGGTATGTGTACATCAAACTCGCCCCTGGTCAAAGTTACCATGGGGATTGTACATGAGTTAACGGGTCTACAGTTCGTATATTATCATGGTACTTACACCTAAAAACCTGGGTGTGTTTCGGTAACTTTTTCCATAGGTCAAAATTACCACGATGTTTTTGCGTAACTTATCACGCCTATAGCGAATCAAAGTGGACCGTTTTTCTGGGCCAACCAACGAGCACGTGTGCCCCTCATGACACTAAACATTATGTGTATTTTCCGTGGCACACCATGTGTTGTGTTCATCTAAGAGGCCATGCGAGGCGAGTGTATGTTTTTAACAACTTGTTTTCCTTTGGTAAAAAGTTACCGTCATGTTTATATAATAAGTTATCGGTTATGCGGTGCTTATATTATCATGTTATTCACACACAAAATATCGGGGATGTTCTGAACAAATTTTTCCCGAGACAAAAAGTTATCTTGCTGATTCTAGGTAACCTATCAAGCCCGCAGTGGTAACCTATCATGATGCTATTTACACATAAAAATACCAGGGGAGTGAGGTATAGTACCGTGCTATTTACACAGAAGATACCGGAGTATCTTAAAAAAAAAAATCTTCCCTACGGTCAGAGTTACCATGATGTTTCTACCTTGGTTATCAGATGTGCGCTGCGTATATTACCCACTATTTATACATAAATTATCGGATATATTTTCACATTTTTCTTCCCAAATGGTTAAAGTTATCACTATTTTTGTATCTGAATTATCAGGTCTATGGCGTGAATGTTATCGTGCTATTTACAGAAATTACCGGCGGCCGGGGTTCAACAAATTTCTTCCCAATGATCAAAGTTACCACGATGCTTTCATCAAAGTTATCACGCCTTCAGTGCTTATGACCATGTTACTTACACATAATGTACTGCGTGGTATACAAAAATTATCATGTTGGTGGTGCGTCACTTATCGTGGTGGTGATGGAGAATTTACCACGGAAAAAGTTCATGTGTCAGGTTTGATAGGTGAAACAAAAGTTTTTCAATGCTAAAATATTAAAGGCAAAACATGTCAAAAACAGTATTTCCCTTAGCTTGTTCAACAATGAGTGTCATGGGTGAGGTGGTTAGCTCCCTTCGTTGATTACTTGTAGACCAGAGTTCAAATCTCAATCCAAGCATTATTTTCGCCCGAAAATCGGGAAGGCGCATAAAAGGAAGGAGGAGATCGGGAGGACGTGCGAAAAAGGAAAAATTGGGAAGGCGCGGAAAAGGAAGGAGAAGATCGGGAGGACATGCGGAAAGGAAGGAGATCAGGAGGGTGTGGCAGTTTTGCAATCTGCCACACGGTTGCCACTTACATATCTCATTTGGTAAAATGTTAGATTGACACGAATGTACGTTGTACACCATTGCACTATCGGAATTATAATATCTTCCCCCACCTGATTCTAAAGCTACAAACAGGGCCATGAGATTCTATGGTCGTATCTCAAGGAGCAAACAAAACAAGAGGAAAATGGGTACATAATCAGCATTATTTCTTCAAATTGTTCTTGCTATTACACTCTCATTTCCTTCCACAGGATGTTGAGACTGAAAGCTCTTGATAAAATGGCTTCTGGAACCTAAGGAACGTCAAAGAGAACAAGTATTTCTCCAATTAACACGCGGACCCTGAAAACATATATTTTTAACAACCAAACTGAGGCTGCTGTACAGACATCTGTATGCATATTTGATCTGAGTGGAACTGACAGACTTGGTGCAGAGTGAGTGGTCTATCACTTCAATTCTCTTAAAAAGGCTGAGCATTAGACTTTGATAGAACAAAATAATGCAAGATTGTATTCGATACATAAGATTAGCAGGAAGTCGCAGATCATCCATTTAACAAATAGGAAAGTTAGCACTGCGGCAAGGTAAATAACAGGAGGTGGTAAGGGACTGGCACATAAGATTAGCAGGAAGTTGTAGATCATCCATTTAAGAAATAGGAAAGTTAGCACTGCGGTAAGGTAAATAAAGGGAGGTGGTAAGTGACTGGCACTTCAGATTTCTACAGCCGTCTACTTTGCTGAAAGTAGTATCTTATCTTGCAACTGATAAGCATGTATTTTCTTCTGATTGAGTGAATCTAGTGCTTGGATCACCTAGACACAACCATCATTAATCAGAACTAGATGAAAGCTTAGATGTGGAGGTAGAGTTTAGAAATTATATTTCTTCTCGTTCTTCTTCTATGTTTAACAAATAAAAATTAACAAAGCACACCAGTTTCATAATGTTTCAAGTGGAGCAAAATGCTGGCCTAGCAGAACTGCAGATGTTCACCATATCATTCAAATTCACCTGTGATTTATCATAATTATGAACAAATAGGAAATCACAAGTACAAGCAGGTCGCAAGATCTGATTAGCATGAACCTTCAGAGCAGCGAGTGGCCAACAGTAAGAACACCCAGGGCAGATACTCATACTATACTTGATGATGCAAAGTCATCAGCGTCAATTTTCAATCATTCAATCTGAAATCTCAATAAAGGAATTGGTACATAAAGCAAAGCTTAGTACTCCACTACTAGTTAGTACCAGAAGGCTCTAGGTCATTTCTGAGAAAGAGAATACTATCCTTTCAATGCATTGTTTTCTACCATTAGACAGTCAAATCAAATAGAAAAAAAATTGCAGCTGCCCATAGCTTATCCCTCAGATCACCATTTCATCTGCTTAAGTTCCTCAAGAAGGAATTCACCCCCCAGTCCCCAGCACACAAATCTACAGGTACAAAACAAGATTAGGGCAAGAAACATAAGAATCACTAGCTGCCCCTGCGACTTCGATTGCCAGCTACGATCCAGACAACACTACCCAAAACATATAGAAAGCACTAATCTGCAGCACATACAGCAACCGCATCGGCGGTACTTCTTCTCACCTCCCCGGCCTCGATGTTGCGGACGCTGAGAAAGAGCTCCCCTCGTCGCCGGCGCCGACAAGGAGAGAGAGAGCAGGATTCTTCTTTTCTTTTTTGGAAACGCAGGGATTGGTGATTGGTGACATGAGCGAGAGGTCTGACATTTTGGATACGAGTGTTATGATTGGTGCACGGGCTGGAATGGATTACCATGAGACGGACCTCAAATTCTCCTCCATGGATCAATATCTTCTTCTTCTTTTTTTGCGAAATAACACTTGTATTACTCAACAGAATACGGATTACATTCTTGCCGAACAATGTTCAAGGCCTCCTCTGGACCAGAGCCCAGCCAAACTGCCGTCCGGCCCTGCAACCTACCAAAGTTAGCCATGGAATGACTAGCCTTATTGCCTATACGACGAATATGAGTAATACTAGTATTACGTTCCTCCATACTGCTCTGAATCTCCCTTACTAAGAAAGCATATTTTGACCTGCTTGTTTCTCTACACTTCACCAGCAAAACGGCTTCAAGACAATCACATTCTATATCAATTGGCAGATTACTCCATTGCATAGGTAGGGCAATGCCTTCCTTGAGAGCCAGCAATTCTGTTTCCAGAATGTCATCACAGGAGAAGATGTGCCTACAAGAGCTGAAAATAATCGCCCCTTCATGATCTCTGACGCTTCGTTTGGATGTCTCCATTGGAAAGCTCCGTATTAAATTGGTCTGAATTCCAAATCAGTGAGGAAACCGAAATGGAACGAATACGAATTCACCTGTTTGGTTGTCCAGTGAATTGGCCCTTGAAATGCCTCTGAGATTTCAATACCAAATCCTGTTTGGATGACAAACTTTGGAATTGCATAGCTACATTACCAGGTTATACCTTGTTCTACATGACTCAAAATTGAAATCTTACTACGGATACATATATAGCAACGAAAATAAATAAATATTCTAGAAATGCATCAGGAAAACGCAAAATGGTTATAAATGGCCAACAATATATTACATGTTACCTCCACTCAATAATTATTGCAGTTTCTTTGCTGTCAAGAGTATCAGGAACGGAGCATGTATTGCAGTTTATTCTACGGACAGGATCATAATATTTGTATCTCTGAATTTTGTTTAGAAAGGCATAACATATCAGAACTGAATTTTGCCTAGAGCAACGTTCATGTTTATTCTTACTTCCTTGTGTAATTTTGTTTATAAAGGCCTAGATCAAAATGACAAAAACAACACACACTTTTAGTTTTGGTGAACTGAATTAGATCAAAATGATGAAAACAACATAGAATTTTTTGCTGCCTAACAGAGCAGAAGCGAACTTTCTGCTGTCGAAAGGAGCAGCACACATGCTACCATAAATGTTCAGTTTGCTGTAAAACAGAGCAACATACATGCTTCATTCCCTCACTATAAAGATACACGCATGCAAAAGATACAACATTTTTGAAGAACTCCATGAAAGCAAATTTCAAACGAATCAACAAAGCGCGGCGGACGCGCACCACCCGCTAGTCCCTTCAATCGGCTTATGGATCAACGAAACTTCCGTAATCTGCATAACAAGAGGAGTTGTCAGCTGTGGTCACGCTATAGAAGAGGAGCTGCAGCTCCATAACAAAATTCAGATGAGAAAATTCTGTAGTCCAATGTGATCTAAACTTTAGGAGCCATGGTAGGAAACATACCCATATTGAACACTTGTCTACATTCTCTTGATTATGAACTCAGACAACTCATCAAATATATTTTAATTACTGAACTTTGTTACTAACATCTGATATAAACATTGTAAATTAGCTAATCAGAGAGGGATATAGAGGGAGGAGGAGAAGAGGAGGTAGTCTATGGCCATGCTGGAAGAGTAGAATAATTCATACAAAGAGCGGTCGGGCGGACATGGAGTAGAGAAGCAGAGGAGCTGCACCTCCGTTGACCATGGTGCAGAAAGAGGGGGTGTACAGGAGGATGGAGGGGTATGGCATATGGGGAAGGGTGGATCCAGTGGGTCAGGGCGCGGCTGATCCACAGGGGGCGCGGGCTAGATGTCTCGGGCCGCCGCAGACCTCCATCTTGGTCGCCGACCGGGGATGGAATGCGGCGCGGTACGGGGATAGCAGGAGGTACTGGGATGGGAAAGAGGGAGAGGGAACGGGGAAGAACGACACCTGCGAAGCCGCCGGTGCTCGTGGTGGTCGCCGCCGCTGAGCTCCTAGGTCGTGGCCGACCTCCCTGCTTTGTTTTCTTATTTTTCCTGGTCGCCGGGGGGTGAAGGGGTACGTTTTGCGGGCACTCGCGATTTCAGCCCAAATCGGAGCGGTACACCTCCGAAACGTGGGAGGAAGCTTTTCGTGGGAGGCAAAACGGTTTAGAATTGGGCTTTTGTTTTCAATACGAATTTATTGTCCACCCAAACGGCTGTATTGCTGCTAGTTCAATACCAAATCCATTTCCTAGGCTCCAATGGAGATATTCAAACGTAGTGTGAGGATCATTCCAGACCCCCCTATCACATTAGAGACAGAGCCGTCCGTGTTTAATTTGACATGATCAGGAACAGGAGCACTCCATTGGCAAGCCACCACCATCGAGGAATTAGCCACTTCAACTGAAACATGAGGGTAACAATTCTGAGTAATTTGTTTCCCTTTTAGCTGCTCATTTGAATCTAATTCAAGCGCTTGGAGAGAAGTCAAATAGCTCGAAAGGAAACGAACTGAAACTTCCACCGGTGGCACTAGTTTTCCATGAACCACCTCATTTCGGACATACCAGATTCTCCATAGGAGCATCATCAGGCGGACACGTGTGTATACTTGTTCACATAACAGGTTCAGAAACCACTCATGCGTCGGATGTATACTTGTTAGTTCAGGCAGAGACCAAACCGATGACATGGCATACCACAAGCTTTTTGCATTATCACATGCGCACATGACATGAAAAGAATCTTCATCCTCCATACCACACATTGGACATGTTTTTTGCAGTTCAAGCGCTCGCTTGTTTTTGTTGCACCAGGTGCCAAAGAATCGGTCGCGAACCTCCAAGACAAAGCACGGACTTTAGGAGGCACTGGGGTCGACTAGACCATGTTCCAAACCTGCCTTCGTCCATCCGGATTTCTACTGGACGATGGTATCAACTGACCAAACAATGTGTCAGCAGCGAGTCGATAAGCAATCTTAACGGTGAAACTACCGTTTTTTCTGTGGCCCGAGCCAAAAAGTCCTCACCGATCCTAGGGGAGGGTCTAATCTTGCAGATTTCGTGCACATCGACAGGAAGAAAATATTGTCTTAGGATGTTTATGTCCCAGGACCCATTATGATCCATGAGTTCGGAAACCCACTTATAACGACATCTTCCTTTGCTTGAAATTAAACCAGAATTTCCACGAACGATCCAATGATCCCGCCAAATACGAACTTTCTGCCCATTTGCAATCCTCCATACCAATCCTTTCTTTAGTAGGTCTAAACCGTAGCTAATAGCTTGCCAGGTTAGGGAAGGGTTGCCGGTGAAAACTGTGTTCTCAAGGCGACCATTTGGGAAGTATTTGGCCTTCAGAACTCTTGCACAAAGATTGTCCGGCTGAGTCAGGATACGCCACGCTTGCCTTGCCAAAAGAGCCTGATTGAAGGCTCGAAAATCCTGGAAACCAAGTCCCCCCCGGGCCTTCGACCTTATCATTTTTTGCCATGCAACCCAATGGGTTTTCCTTTTTCCATTTTCTGCGCCCCAATAATAGTTCTTTACCAACCGATTTAGATCCTCACACACACCCAGGGGGACTTTAAATACACTCATGATGTATGTAGGGATGGACTGAGCAAGCGATTTAATTAAAATTTCCTTTCCAGCCTGGGTCGGGTACCCGTCATAAGCGAAGAGACGTTTGGTCACTTTCTCCTGTAAGTTTTGGAACTTACCCTTTGACATTCGCCCTTCCGGAGTAGGTAAACCGAGGTATTTTTCCCCAAAAACAGAAGTGGATACTCCTAACACACTCTTTACCTCTTGCATTACCGACTCTGGACAGGAACTTCCAAACATAATTGAGCACTGGGAGAAGTTTAATAGTTGTCCAGTAGCTTGACTATACACATCCAACACTTTCTTTACATAGTGGGCCTGTTGAGCATTTTCTTGGAAGATAATAGTGTGTCATCAGCAAATAAAAGGTGAGAGACACCTGGAGCTCTTCTAGTTACTTTTAGTGGGGAGATATCACCGGAAGCAATTCCCTTGTTTATAAGTGCAGATAAACCGTCAGCAACAAATAAGAATAAGTAAGGGGATATTGGATCACCTTCCCGAAGCCCGCACGACGGTGCAAATGAATCCAAGATTGCTCCATTAAGTTTTACGGAGTATCTCATGGAGGTTACACAAGACATGATCCAATCAACCCACTGGTGAGCGAAGCCAATCTTTTGCATCACTTGCTTAAGGTAATTCCAGTCCACTCTATCATAGGCTTTAGAGAGATCCAACATATACGCACAATAATTCCTTGTGGGATCCTTCTCTTGCTTAATGTGGCGAATGCATTCGAAGGCAACCAAAGCATTATCTGTGATCATGCGCCCAGGAATAAAGGCACTTTGTGTAGGGGAAATGATATCATCCAGCATAGGTCGCAAAGGATTCACCAAACACTTTGAAACAATTTTATAAATGACGTTACACAAGCTTATTGGCCTGAAGTCCGTTACCTTCACAGGGTTCGCCACTTTTGGGATCATCACGATGACGGTGTCATTAACCTCCGGAGGCATTATTCCCGTTACGAAGAATTCCTTTACAGCAGCAACCATACTTTCCTTCACGGTGCTCTA
This sequence comes from Secale cereale, assembly GCA_902687465.1. Taxonomy (NCBI): domain Eukaryota; kingdom Viridiplantae; phylum Streptophyta; class Magnoliopsida; order Poales; family Poaceae; genus Secale; species Secale cereale. The sequence goes on from LR738712.1 coordinate 201,686,317, forward strand.
GTTCCGCTGAAAAAATCGGGCCGGAAAACCATCAGGTCCAGGGGCCTTTAAGGGCCCTATCTGGAAAAGAGCGTTTGAGATCTCTTTTTCAGAGAATTCTGCACATAACTTTCCATTTGTTTCATCACTAATAACCGGCTGTATCAAGTAAATAATTGGTGAAACATTCAAATTACTAACGGCAGAGTATATATTTTCAAAATAAGTTGATGCATCTTGCCCCATATCCTTATTATCAGTGACAAAAATTACCATTTTCGTCTTCTAACTTTTTGATTCTATTTCTTCTTGCCCTCCAAACAGATTTTGCATGAAAAAATTGTGTTTTGCGGTCACCATCTTTTAGCCAGTTAATTTTGGAGCGCTGCATCCACATAAGCTCTTCACGATAGAGTAACTCGTTCATCCGATCAGTAGCTTTACGTATTTCGCATATGTCCGCGTTCATGAGCATAAGTTCCTCCAGGCGGGTTCTGGATTTTTAAATCTCACGAACAATATTACCAAAGTGATCTCTACTCCATGACCAGAGTTTGCGCATGGTGCCTCTCAAAGCAGCATGTACATCCCCTAAGGAATTTTTTGTCCCGCCTCCAGCCATGCATTTGCAATAATCTCCTGTAATGCCCGCTCCTGTTCCCACATCACTTCATATTGTCTCATCTTTAGTTTTTTTGGCCGGTCACACATGAGGGTGGTGCTCACATGGATTGGCACATGATCTGAACAAGGGGAAATAAGGTGTCGTACCGAAATATCATTGAAAGTGTTTCGCCAAGACGGATTTGCCACCGCTCTATCCAGTCTGACCTTAACATTTGCATGACCACTACGCATGTTGTCATATGTGTACGGAACTCCGCTGAATCCAATATCAGAGAGCTCACATGTTTCCAGCATATCTTTTTCTAACCAGGCTAATCCCCTTTCCATTACCAAAATAGCCAACGGAAAAACTAACGCCCACACATGTGGGCTTTTGCACATCGCCCACACGCCTCCATCACCACCCATTTTGCCATGTATGAACATATGACATCAGCAGAAATCTTTTTGGTTTTCGGCTTAAAAATGTTTTATCTCCTAATTAAAAAAGTGAATTAAAAATCCGTTTTCATCATTAAATCCGTCTCGACGAGATCTTCAAAACTAGACCCCATGTTGATATGTTTCGACGGAATTTTTTTTGCCCAAAAGTTGCCATGATGTTTACACTGTAGTTGCCATAGTGCTTAAACTAAAGTTGCCATGTGACAATTTTAGTTTGTAGATCATGGCAATTTTAGTGTTCGATAATGGCAATTCCAGTACTTTGACCATGAATTTTGTTGGTATGAACCATGGCATTTTTAGGTGCATGCATCATGGCAATTTTAATTTATGGATCATGGCAAGTCTAGTTTCTTAATTCCCCGTTTTATAATATGTCAAAATTTATTTTTAAATGTAGAAGAAAATAGCTGAAACATATCATGGCAAGTTCAGTGTAAACATCATGGCAATTCATGTGCAATAGACACGACAACTTTTAACAAAAAAAATCGTCAAAATATTTTGATATGAGATCTAGTTTCGAAGATGTCGTCGCGGGGGATTTAATGGTGAAAACGGAACTTCAATCGGATTTTTCATTTAAGAGATAAAATATTTAAAAAATAGAAAATCCAAAAAGATTTTCACATGCATGCATGCGGTGACATGGCATAGTCTATGTGCTATAGGGCGTGTGGGCGGGTTTGGCTCCTAGCACACGTGTGGGCGTTAGCGTTGTCCAATAGCCAAACTATAGCCGAATCCAGAACTGTCCAAAAGTAAAAGAGAAATAAAGACGAGTTTAGGGCAGTCTAGAGATATCCATTGCAGTTGCTCGAGTCGAAACGACCATCTAGGGGCGAAAACCCTGGACCACCGCTAACACGTTAGTTACAAAAAATTCGCCATAGTAATCCACATATTACAAGTTTGAGCAGCCTATGAAGAGGCAAAAGGAGAGCAAATTCAACGCAGCAAGATAATAGAAAATAGCATCTCTGGCCAGAATTGCATCGGGGGTGTGTCAAGGCTTCACTCGAGGGCGCCATTGAAGCAGGCCGACGCGCAGATCCTCATAATACACTTAGCATTTTCTTTCCAAGTCTGGTCGATCCCCTCCCTTCAGTAGACCTGCCCAGTAAGATAAATGAACGCTTCATGCAAAGACAATCTCAAAAGGAGATGCAAGTTTTTTAAATTTGAAGGTGGTTCGGTTTCTACAATTCCAGATGACCCAACACATGACTACCAATCTAGTGGTATAGAAGCGTCCCCCTTTGGGCAAGTAGGCATAGCACCAGGAGTAAACCTGCAAATGTTGTTTGGGCACATGCCAGTACCCAATACAGAATCCACCGTATGCCAAGCAATCCTAGCAACCGAGCATAAGAAGAACAAGTGTAGGTAAGTTTCTCTGAAGTTGCAAAAAGAGCATCGAGGGTTACCAGCCCAGTTTCTATGTGTCATCACATCTCTAGTAAGCACTGCATCTTGAAAAAGCTGTCACATATTTTTAATTTTAACTCGTAGTTTGGCCTTTCATATTCACATATAGTCACATCCAGCTAGGTTTTGCTCAAGGTATATATGGATACATCGACTTAGTTGTATACTTGCATTTCAGCCCCAAGAGACCACTCAATCTTTTCACTACCACCAGACAGGTCAAGATCATCGATGATTCTTCTTATCTCGCCAAGCTGCTAGGTAACAACTCCCGGTATCATGCGTCTAAACATTGATCTGTCCCCCTTTACTAGAACCTGGCAACCGTATCATCACGGAAATTAGCTATGCTAAACAAAACTGGTAAGTCACTCGTAGGGACGACTGTTGAAATTATGCCCTAGAGGCAATAATATTTGTATTATTATATTTCCATATTAATATATAGAGTTTATATTCTATGTTATAACTGTTATGATCCTGGAATATGCGATTCAGTGGGAAAACTCATATGCACGTGTGGAATAAATAAAAGGTTCCCGGTCTTGCCTCTAGGACTAGCTCAAGTGTTGTTGGTGATCACGTTTTCCGGATCATAGAATATCGTTAAGTGTACCAATAGTCCTAAAACAAAGATTATAATGTTAGAAGAACGATCATATTGAATTGATCCATAATTGTTTGTTATGAATTTTGAGCTAATATCATCTGTAATCAATTGTAATAACACAACGTGTTAATGTGTGATTTTCCTCCTTAGACCATCAAAGTGGAGTAGTCACTTCCTACCGTATGGTGCACTTTGGGGTTGCTCAAACGTCACCTATAACACGGTGATCATAACAACAACTTATAGGTTCATCAAAAAGTTTGACAAGGGACTAGATAACTCAAGAGTGGGATTTGCTCCTCCGGCGATAGAGAGATATTCTTAGGGCCCTCTCGATGTGACGGTATCTATCATTGTCTGTCTAGAGACAGGTGGCTTCATCACGGGGATGACAGAACACAATAACGAGAAAGAAGAACAAAAACCGGTAACGAGGATAATAGTATAGTGAGCATGTGATGACTCAAGAGGATACCTGTGACACCCCGAGACCGATGTGCTAGGTGTTTTCCAGTTATTCGCTGTTGTTGTCATGTCATTTGCTTGCGTGTTGCATCTTGCCATGTCATCATGTGCATTTCAGCTGCATCGTTTTCAAAACTTGCATCCGTTCGTAGTTGCCCGATACCCTGTCCTCTCTGTTGTCCGCTGTGAGCCCAGACGCACTCGCACGCGCTCGCGGCAGCTCCAAAACTTTGTTTTGTAAATGGCCGGAATTTTTTTCTCGGAATGGGGTGAAACTTGGCGTGTTGTCTTATTATAGTCTAGGTAGACCGCCTACCAAATTTTGTCGCATTCAAAGTTCGTTCCATAGTCCAACCGTCATCCATAGCGGCACCATTGCCGGTTAAATTGTCGGACGTTTTCGGTCTCCGAAAACCTATCGCCGGGCCGCACTTCATCTCACTCATCTCAGCCCAACTATTCTACACAGCCCACTAACCACCCACCTAGCACCCCCTCGGACCGGAGCCGTCAGATCACGATCGGAGGGCTCCAAAACAGCCTCAAACCCCCAACCCTAACCCCTCTTTCTATAAATAACAGCCCCCCTTGCTATTTTTGTCACCCTTAACCCCCTCATCAATTTCCGTGCAGACCCAATCATCAGTTTCCAACAAACCCCTCCCCTTCCTCGTTTTCCAGCGATAGCCAGCTCCCGCCGCCACTTGGCATCCTGCCATTCGCTGCATCGCCACCCAGCCACTGCCCGGGCCAATGGCCGGCTGCCACATCACCTCCGCTCCCCTGCCTCCACTGCGCAACCGCCAGAGCCCGGGGAAGCCCCGCTCAAGCCCATCGGGGCCCGTCCCCGAGCCCGAGCGCCCCCGCTCGCCTGGTTCCTCCCGAGGGCTGCCTGCGCCACCCTGCTCTTTCGGCCGCCCGACTGTGCCGGACCTACCCCGCCGCCTGACCTATGCGCCTACCGAGGTCCACCCGCGCCACTATCGTCATTCCTGCGCCACCCGGTGTTCCCTCGCGCCAGATCGGGCCGGCCCCGACCTCCCTCGCCAAGATCGGTCGGGCATGCGCTCCACCGGCGGCTCACGTCCGCTGCCGTCCAACGCTTCCCCGGCCTCGGTCCCGTCCGGATCCAGACCCCTGCACCGCCCTACGACCGGATCCGCCTCCCCCATTCCTTCGGCGCCGGTCCTCGTCCTCGCCGGCGCGCCACCGACCCACCATGGCCATCGGCCTCCTTTGCCCGCGTCGAACATGTCCGTCCTGGCATGGACATGTCCGCCCGAGTTACCGGTCAGGTCTGCACTACCCCGTTCCAGCACGTCGTCATCCCCGTATGCAAACACCCGCACAGCTCCGTCCCGGGTCCTCCCCATCCATTTTACCCGAGGTGGTTATTTGGCTAATTCCCCAGTTTTCAACAACAAGTGTGCATAATTGAGGGGCTATAACTATGTGCATATTGACCCCATGATGATGTATTATATATGGAACTGTTCGTCTCTTGATGCTCTACACGATGGTGTGCTTTGCATTCATGTTAGGGTTCATATTGGCATATTAATTCCTGTTGCAAAAGTGTATGTTGCTGTTAAGTGTTGAAAACTAATATAACTTGCTGATTTGTCTTTTTCATATCTTTTTGTGTCATTTTTGTTTGAGCATCATGTCAACATGTGTTAGGAGCATAATCATGTCATCTTTGTTGTGGTGCAATCCAATTTTCATGTTATGCCTTGTGGTGAGTGCAAAAAGCTTGCAAAGTGGCCTACTCGCTGTTTGCTGATTTCTGAGACATGTTAAAAACTGCTAAGTCTGAAACTGCTATATCACGATGCCATGTTTGCTTGATGCTAAAGTCATATCCATACATGTTTTGGAATGTCCAGTGGCCATTTCCTGAAGTCCATGTTATGCTCTATCCATCCATGCCCTTGTTTGCAATTATAGGTTGATGTAGCTTGTCTCTTTCTTGCTCTCAAATTGCTAAATAATGTTTCTGTCGGCTTGTTATCAGTAAGTTCAGTTTTTCCATGTGAATAGCTAGTGTTATATGCATCGTATGACCATGTTCTTGCCACGAGTAGCTACATAAACATGTCTTCTTGTTGTTGGTTATATTCACATGCCATGATATGCTTTACGATGAGTTGCATAAGCTTGCAAACATGCCTACTTGTCGTTGTTGCCGCCATGTCCAGTTTATTTCACTAAGTCTGTGAAACTAGTATCATTTGCAATCTTGCCATGATGTTTTGAGCATGTTCTAGTGGTGTTGGTAGTAGCTCAGTGATCATGTTTGTAGTGCTTGACATGTACATGCTTGCCATGCCCTTTGATGCCATGAAATGTTCCTATAGCATGTTGTTTTGATGATTGAAAAGTGCTTAGTTGCTTTTTTGGGACAGATTGTTGTTATATCTTGTTTCATGTGTATGTGTTGAACCGTTGCTCCTTTTTGAGCGTGCTCTATATGAAACTTGCTTGTTTTTGCATGTAGATGCATCATGTCATGTTGTATACATGTTTGGAGTGTGATTGCTTGATGTTTGAATGCATCATGCACCTTTGCCATGCTTAACTTGTTTTGCTCATATCTTCTAGGCCGTAGCTCCGAATTAAATAAACTTTATATGTAACTTGACTAGAATTTCGTGTAGATCATCATGGTGTATGTTAACTTGCTGTTTAACAACTTTAACTTAAGGTTTGTTCAGATCTGGACCAATTTCGAAATTTGCACATGAGGACTTACCTGAATTGTTATAAGTTGTTACCAGCCTCATTTAAACTTGCTTTGTGTGATGTTCTTGTATGCTTCATCTCTTGCCATGATTTGCATCATGTAGCCTTGTCATGCATCATACTTGGTTGAGCATCTTGTCTTGTTTATGTGTGGTGTGTTTATCATATTGTTTACTTCTTCTCGTTAGTTCCTATTTTGATTTGATCGTGAGGATTCGTTCGATTACACTTGGTTCGTCTTCGTGGCTTCATCTTCTTATTGGACTCGTTCTTCTTCCTAGCGGGATCTCAGGCAAGATGACCGTCACCTTGGATCTCATTACTATCTTTGCTATGCTAGTTGTCTCGATGCTATCGCTATATGTCGCGCTGCCTATCTATTGCTGTCAGCCTCTCATTGTTGCCATGAAACCTCTAACTTTTGACACCATCCCAGCAAACCGTTGTTTGGCTATGTCACCACTCACTCAGCCCCTCTTATAGCGTTGTTAGTTGCAGGTGAAGATGAAGATTGCTCCATGTCGGAACTTGTATGTTGGAATATCACAATATCTATTACTATAATTAATGCACCTATATACTTGGCAATGGGTGGAAGGCTTGGCCTTTTGCTCGGTGTTTTGTTCCACTGCCACCTTAAGAACCGATAAACCGGTGTTATGTTCCTTGAGTTTGCGTTCCTAACACGGTTGGGGGTTATGGGACCCCCTTGACAGTTCGCTTTGAATAAAACTCCTCCATCAAGGCCCAACTTTGGTTTTACTATTTGCCATACCTAAATAACTTGCATCGGGACTTTCCGGACCCCGAGGACTTAATTTACAACCTGGGCCAGTGCTCCTCATGAGTGTTGGTCCAAACCTGTCAACCGCCGATGACCGCCAGGGGCAACTCTGGTATTTGGCCAACCGGAAGTTTGGACAATCCAGTCGTGGCCTGAGACAAGATACGCGCGGCTACTATGAGGGTGTCGGCACGCCGAGAGGTCTTGCTGGACTTGTTTTACCATTTTTGAAATGTCTTGTGCACCGGGATTCCGAGTCTGATCGGGTCTTCCCTAAGATAAGGAGTTTTTACCTCTGCTGATCGTGAGAGCTTGTGATGGGCTAAGTTGGGACACTCCTGTAGGGTTATGATCTTTCGAAAGCCGTGCCCGCAGTTATGTGGCAGATTGGAATTTGTTAATGTCCGGTTGTAGAAAACTTGGCAGAGGATCCGAAATAAAATACACAAACCACGTGAGTAACCGTGACCGTCTCTTTTCATTTGGAGAAGAGAATACGGTGGGGTTATGTTTGACTCGTAGGTAGTTCAGGATCACTTAGTGATCATTACTAGTTGCGACCGTTGGCGTAGATGCTCATCTTATTCTTGTACTTGTAAGTTAGCCACCATTCAATGCTTAGCCGCTGCTGCAACCTCACCACTTAACCTCTCCATACCCATTAAGCTTTGCTAGTCTTGATACCCATGGTTATGGTATTACCGAGTCCTCGTGGCTCACAGTTACTACAACAATAGTTGCAGGTGCAGGTTTCCGATGATTTGACGTGAGAGCGATGTTACTTGTGTTGGAGTTTCTTTCTTCTTCTTCATCAATCTTGGGATAGGTTCCTGGTCGACAGCCTGGGATAGCAGGATGGATGTCGTTGTGCTTTTGATGTTTTCATCCGTAGTCGGATGTCTTGTGTATTATGTGTTGTATTCATGTGGCTATTGTATGACTTGTATGTATCCCCCATCTATGTATATAATGGTACGATGTAATGATATCCCTCTTGCTAAGCGCCCGAAATGCGGTTGTGCCCCAATCACGAGTTCATTGCGTGATCATGATAGAATCACATCTTGGGCGTGACAATACCGATGCATCGCGAGTTTGGCGAAGCATCACGAAGCAGAGGGAACATCACATGATAACCAAATGTTCACTCTAGTATAATTCGTGTGCTCATACGAATCGATATGGACGTCCACGGTTCCATAGTCAGTCACTGAATGAACGATTTCATTCATTTCTATGAATTACTGAACCTAATGGGTCACAATCTTAAGGAAATCACGATCCGCTGAGTGTTAGTAGGACATGAGTGATGATTATATTTTTTGTGGAATTGTTCCATAAATATGCAGAATAGTTTCGAGAGGATCCGAAAGCGTTTTGGGGTCACCAAAAGGGTTTCGGTGAGTATCTGGTAATATTGGGTATTATCAATAATTAATATATAGGTGGACAATGTTTATGGGGTTGTTAAATTATATATAATAAACCCTAGTAATTGTTAGAGGGCTTTTATGTTTAATTTAATATCAACGGGCCTTCAAAGGCCAAGTGGTGGAAGGCAACTTGGGCCACCAAGCACTACTGCAGGATGCTACTAACGCGACACTACAATCAGAGACCCTTTGAGAAACTGTGTGCGATGCAATCATCGGAAACGATGGTGTATGGAAACCGTCAAAAATGTGTAAAACGTTTGCGAAGACGGATGCATCCAACATGGTTCAGATTTTAGTTGCGTGTGCAATGAAGGGCATAGGGTTAAGTTCAATAAACTGTTTGCGATGAGGAGGAACAGAAGAAACGGGCAGCCAGATGAAGGCGTGTGCGATACACAGGATACGGTTCACTCGGATGAACTATTTGTGATTAGGCAACACAAAAGAAGCGGGCAGCCAGATGAAGGTGTGTGCAATATACATCATATGGTTCACTTGGATGAACTGTTTGTGATTAGGTAATACAAAAGAAACGGCCAGCCAGATCAAGCTGTGTGCCATATACGACATGCGGTGCACTCAGCCTTGTCGTCAGTGTGTTACCTCTGTGGCAACTGTTCGCTCCCCACTAGCCTCTTCTTGTATCGTGGCAACAGTCCACCGCCTCTTCACCTTTCCCTCTCGATTTGCAACTGCTGTCGCATGCTCTTCCTCCCTCCATTTGCCTTCACCCTTCCTTCTGCCATTGTTCGATCGTCTTCTCCATGGTGGGATTAAGCTAGAAACGACCCCGTTATTCTTGCCCCGATCTGAAAGATGACGTGGTGGAGGAATTCATTGATCAGTGCGACGTCATCACCTCGGCTAGCATGGCAGGTTCGTACAAGACCATTATCGACTCAAAAAATAGGATCATTACAAAGAACCCAAGGGTTCAGGATCGATGATACGTGTGATGTTAAGATGCCATCGCTTAAGGGCAAGGCCTGGGCATGCACAAATGGAGATTGGGTTGTTTATATTGGGAACAACTACGAGTGGGAACTTGTGAATGTGTACACTCGTCACCGGGTTCCACTTCCAAAAATCTCAGACTGCCATGACGTTCAGCACACTGGTTGTCTATGTACGTTTAGATACGATCATCATGACTATCGTCTATGGAAGATAGTAATTTCTCGAGTTCCCTACCGCTCTTGGGATTACAAGAACTATGTGTTCTTGCTATCTTCGACAAGCTTGTTGCCGTCTCTGTTTCCATGGATGGATGGATATTACTCAAAAATCAATTTCTGGACATGAATGAGTACTGTGATGCAATTCAATACGAGCGTCTTGTGTTTGCTGTCACCACTCGTGGCACTATTTTTGCATGGGATCCTTATTGTTTCGGTACGTTTGTCTTCCACCGTAATTATAATTGTTTCATCCACATGCATGCGGGTTAGCTAGTTTCCCTTTACTAATTAACCTTCTTGTGTTTCCATGGTCCCGCGAACATTCCACCACCTATACTTGAAAAAAATTATAACCAAGGGGGAGATGATGATGGTGATGATCACGAGCATGAGGACGAGCAGGACCTATATACTCAATGGCGTGTGGCAACTTATTCCGATGGATCGCCTCTTCTTATATGTATACATGGCACTACTGATGTTACTTACGAAGCAGGTGTTGTCTCCCATGGTCGCACTATCTAGACCTATTCCAACATCCGTTGCAGGGTATTCTGGATGGATACTAGTGTACTAGCGCCAACACCTTCTGAATGGTTCCGTATTGAAAGTCTTGGAGGAAACTCGCTCTTCCTTGGACAAAACTATCCAATGATGGTGAAAGGCGATCCAGCTGCCCTTGACACAACATTACTACCATTTATGAGAAACAACTGTATCTATACCTGGAACGTTGCTATGGTTCCCTACCCTGGCTATCACAATATGCATCCTGATATAGGCCGCTTCAGCCTAGATGATCAGTCCTGCGTTGGTCTTGAGATTGACAATAGCTGGCCCTTCCCAGAGAATCAGTTATGGTTCAAAGCAAGCGTTTCCAGCGCCGATGATTGGTTGAGCTGAAGTTCATTTAATCGCTTTGTTATTTGTTGTGTGAGAAAAACTTTACTTTACTAGAATGTTTTGTTGGAAATAATCCATAATCCAACATGTATCCTCATTATTGTTGTGTGTTGATGACTTGTTGTATGTAATGAATGGTACATTTGCATATGCGTCCCATCAACTCACGCATGCTCGCACGTCACACGGGTCGCATGGAGGCACGTATATTATTTTTCTATTTGGATGACAAAAAAGTATCATGCCACTTTGTATTGGTGTCCATATGAACAGTGCTAGTGATTTTAGTTGCAAAAATTAGATAATGCTAGTGATTTTTAGCTGCATATTTTGACAAATCGCAGTGTTGCAAGGTTGACAAATGGCAATGTTACTAGATAAATAAATGTCAATCTTTCCAGTTTGACAAATGGCAACATATCCAAAATGGCATATATGCAAATCTTACCCAATTGTTTGTATGTGGTTGCGCACGGGTCATGCAAAACAACCATTTGCGTTGAAGGGGTGCAGAAATCCTGCTCGACACATTTTCACTTGGCTTCCTGGGGAAGCTGTCGGTTTGCATCTGGATGTTCTAACTAAAACGTCTGCGATGAGTGTTTTATATTTGAAAACCATTGATGTTTTTTTCAAAAGAAAATCATTTGATAAGTCTGTACATTAAGAGAGAAACACACAAGTTCGTTCAAACCATATCTTTCATTCAGTCACACTGCGAATTTATATTCATATGATCGAGAATTTGAGATACAATATTATACCAAAAAAAACTATTTCCGGCGGTGGTGGACGCGGCGTGCCGCGCCGTCGTTGTCATTGTCGTCCTCCGGGACGCCGTTGTTGAAGTCTTCAAGGCAGCACAAAATGTTCTTCACTTGTAAATCAAACATCATGTTGTCGCGGGATCGGCGGGCGAGGCGCGGGAGGACGACAACTGGCACCGCTGAGAGGTAGCGTTCGACCGCAGTGTCCCATGCCGCTGAGGGGGCGCGCACACGGGCACGGGCACAGGCGCGGCGGGTGTCGCCAAACGCACGGGGGCCGGCGCCACGGTGGGTAGAGGGGCGCGCACGGGCACGAGCACTGGCGCTAGCATGTACACGAGCTCGCGCAGGTCCGCGGAGACCTCGCTGACGCCCACGGCTTCCATCTCTGCGATAGTGCTTGGCCACCAGCCCGTCAATGCTACGGGGGTGGTCGCTGGTGTGGGCATGGGGATGGGAGCTGGGACGGGAGCGGGGGCAGCAACCGCTGCGGCCAGCTCGTTCTGGGCCATGTCCATGAGGACCCATTCCTCCTTATTTTCTATCTCCTCCGGCTCGGAGTCGACTTCACCAAACTTGAAGACTAGTGGCAGATGATCATTCTGCGCCATGGCATTGGTGGAGGTCTGCGGGAGGGAGGGGAATGGGAGGCGATTAGTAAGGCCACCCGTATTAAACAGCGGCTCGGACGCCATTAATGGAGAGGAAGGCGGACATCCATGTAAGTCAAAGGGCTCGCTTCCCAGTGAGCCTGCACATGGTACAGCTCGCATGCTTCCTAGTGAGCCTGCACATTGGAGGACAGCTTGCACGCCTCTCGGTCAGCCTGCGCACCGGACTGCGCTCGCACGCCTCACGTTTAGTCAAGGTCAAGCAGCTGTCCACACGACACCTCCTACAACCATTAAAACAAAGACACGTGGCGTCACTTGAATGGTTAACAGAACGCACACCGTTTGAATTCTACAAACGTTTGAGATATTAAAGTGGTAGCTATTTTTTCAAAATGCCTTTGTTGGCTATCATTATTCGAGTGCGCCTTCTCTCAAAATGGACACGAAAAATGCCACAACATGTTGGGTGCCATTCCATGATAGTATGCCAAGTTTCATGAATTTCAGACGAGTTTTGGATTTACTAGAATTTAAAAACCAGACATCTCAATATTTTGCCAGCAATCTATGGTGCCCTGGTGTTTGAAATGCATTCCCATTTCTTGCATGGGGCCTAAGCATGCACCCGAGGACACCGATTTGATCTTTAAACCAATTTATATGCACTGGAGCATGTGCATGTTGTTCAAATTTGAATTATGCACATAAATGCATTGAAACTCAGTTAATGCATAAAAATGTCCAAACGAACCCCAAAAAATCCCAAAAATTGACACAACACTCCTGTTGTTCTCTCTTGACACGAGAATTTGTTTGAAAGCAATAAGAGGCAATGGATATCGTTTCGTCCCCAAAGGTGGGACATTCCCTACCAAAAACCATCATCCTTGTTGCGAGAAGCTCTGGTTTGTGAGAAGCATATACCCGAACCTGCCCTGAATGGGACAATTTTCTTACCACGACATGTTGATGCCGCTCCATGATAGCATGCCAAGTTTTATGAATTTCAGACGAGTTTTTGATTTACCAAAATTTAAAAACCAACCTTTTGCCGGCAATCAACAGTGCCCTAGTGTTTGAATTTCATTCCCGTCTCTTGCATGGGACCTAAGCATGCACCCAAGGACACATATTAGATTTTTCAACCAACTTTAGTGCAATAGAGCATGTGCTTGTAGTTCAAATTTGAATTATGCACATAAAATGCCTAGAAAACCCAGTTACTGCATAAATATGCCCAAACAAACCCCGACAAATCACAAAAACTGACACAACACTCATGTTATTCTATGTTGACACTGGAAAATATTTGAAAGCAATATGAGGCAATGGATATTGTTTCATCCCCAAAGGTGTGACGTTCCCTATCAAAACCATCATGCTTGTTGTGAGAAGCTTATACCCAAACCTGCCCCAAATGGGACAATTTTTTTACCATGGCATGTTGATGCCGCTCCATGATAGCACGCCAAGTTTCATGAATTTCAGACGAGTTTTGTATTTACTAGAATTTAAAAACCAGGCATCTCAATGTTTTGCCGGCAATTAACAGTGCCCTAGTGTTTTATTTTCATTCCCATCTCTTGCATGGGACCTAGAAATTCACCCAAGGACACACATGTGATTTTTCAACCAACTTTGGTGCATTGGAGCATGTGCTTGTAGTTCAAATTTGAATTATGCACATAAAATGCCTAGAAAACCCAGTTAATGCATAAAAAAAGCCAAACGAACCCCAAAAAATTCCAAGATTAAACACAACACTCATGTTGTTCTATGTTTGTTGAAAGCCAAACTAATTTTTTTGAAAATAATAAGAGGCAACAGATATCGTCATGTCCCCAAAGGTGGTACGTTCCCTATCGAAACCATCATGCTTGTTGTGAGAAGCTCTGGTTTGTGAGAAGCTTATACCCGAACCTGCCCCAAATGGGACTAATTTTTTACCACGACATGTTGATGCCGCTCCATGATAGCATGCCAAGTTTCTTGAATTTCAAACGAGTTTTGGATTTACTAGAATTTAAAAACCAAGCATCTCAACGTTTTACCAGCAATCAACAGTGCCCCGGTGTCTGAAATTCATTCATGTCTCTTGCGTGGGACCTAAGAATGCACCCAAGGACACACATGTGATTTTTCAACCAATTTATATGCACTGGAGCATGTGCATGTAGTTCAAATTTGAATTATGCACATAAAATGCCTAGAAAACTCACTTAATGCATAAAAATGTCCAAACGAACCCCAAAAAATCCCAAAAATCGACACAACACTCATGTTGGTCTATGTTGACACGTGAATTTTTTTGAAAGCAATAAGAGGAAATGGATATCGTTTCGTCCCCAAAGGTGGGACGTTCCCTATATAAACCATCATGCTTGTTGTGAGAAGCTCCAGTTTGTGAGAAGCTTATACCCAAACCTGCCCCAAATGGGACCAATTTTTTACCACAGCATGTTGATGCTGCTCCATGATAGCATGCCAAGTTTCAAGAATTTCAGACGAGTTTTGGATTTACTAGAATTTAAAACCCAGACATCTCAATGTTTTACCGGCAATCAACTGTGCCCTTGTGTTTGAATTTCATTCCCATCTCTTGCATGGGACCTAGAAATTCACCCAAGGATACACATGTGATTTTTCAACCAACTTTAGTGCATTGGAGCATGTGCTTGTAGTTCAAATTTGAATTATGCACATAAAATGCCTAGAAAACCCATTTAATGTATAAAAGAGGCCAAACAAACCCCGAAAAATTCCAAGATTAAACACAACACTCCTTTTGTTCTATGTTGACACTAGAAATTTTTGGAAAGCAATAAGAGGCAATGGATATCGTCCTGTCCCCAAAGGTGGTACGTTCCCTATCGAAACCATCATGCTTGTTGTGAGAAGCTCTGGTTTGTGAGAAGCTTATACCCAAACCTGCCCCAAATTGGACAAAATTTTCACCACGACATGTTGATGCCGCTCCATGATAGCATGCCAAGTGTCATGAATTTCAGACGAGTTTTGGAGTTACAAGCATTTAAAAACCAGGTATCTCAACGTTTTGCGGGCAATCAACAATGCCCTTGTGTTTAAAATTCATTCCCATCTCTTGCATGGGACCTAGAAATTCACCAAAGGACACGCATTTGATTTTTCAACCAACTTTGGTGCATTGGAGCATGTACTTGTAGTTCAAATTTGAATTATGCACATAAAATGCCTAGAAAACTCAGTTAATTTATAAAAAGGGCCAATCGAACCCCGAAAAATTCATTCCCATTTATTGCATGGGACCGAAGCATGCACTAAAGGACACATATTAGTTTTTTCAACCAATTTGTATACACCGGAGCATGTGCATGTAGTTTAATTTTGAATTGTGCACGTGAAATGGCTAGAAAACCAGTTTAATGTATAAAATGTCCAAACGAACCCTGAACAATTCCAATTCTTTTACGACACACATATAGTTGCATGTCCACTGTAGATAAAAGGACTAGCAATTCAAACAATGTACATTGCCATTGTGACCCCATTTTGTAATTCAAATCAAGTAGATCCCACACAGTTTATTATCACCAACCATGTGAGATGTAGTACAAAATATCTTGGAGCACCGTCGGTGTATAGTACGCGAGAAGGTGCGTGGGCTACAGTCCACAACCGGCATGTCAAGCACACTAGCTCACTCCCCCAAAACTCCCACCTCTGGATCCCTCGCAATCTTCAAAATATCTAACGCCTAGAAGGTTTTAATGCTGTATAGCACACGATTAGTATGTGCGGACCGTGTGCGATGTCTGTTACTCCTGCTCTGCTTCAGTCCCTTGATTCAAATTTTCAGTAGCCCTGGCATTTTACTCCCGCCTCTGCATCCCTCGCAATCTCAAAAATATCTGCTTGTCCTTGATCCAAAATTTCAGTAGCCCCACCTTGTTACTCCTACCTAGTAAAATTTTCAGTTGCCGCAGTATTTCCTCAAACACAACCTTGCCCCCCTCCACACACACCCCAAAACCTCCGCTCACACAGACACACACAACCCTCGAAACCATTGGTAGGTCACCGTCATCGCCGACGCCTCCATCCTAAACCTCTTCCTGTGTGCCGGGGAGCTCGAGGAGCCAATGGCCAAAAAGAGGTTTATCGTGGCCTTTTCGCCCGACGCTGGTGAGGTGGCCGCCGAGGTGTCTCCATCGTCCTCCGCGGACCGGATCCACCATCGCCGGTCCCCCGATCCGCCCGCCGCTGCGCCCCTATGCCGGTTCGAGAACTTCCCCGTCCTCCCTCGGACCCGGCAGCCGATGAAGTCCTACCTCGGGGTCTGGCAGCGCCGGTGGGGGACGTGGGTTGCCGAGATTACATATTGAGAGACCCACACCCGCTGGTGGCTCGGTAGCTTCCACACGGCTGAGTTCGCGGCCATGGAGTACGACCGCTGACAAGTCCGCTACCATGACGCGGCGGCTAGGCTCAATTTCCCCTTCAGCACACGTCCGGTCCACCTCGTTCCGCCGGAGCCAGGGGTGGTGAGCTCGGCTATGGCGCGGGAGGACCGCGAGGCATGGGAGCGCCTCGAGGCCGAGGCCGCTAACGAGGCCTACATGCAAGAGCTCCGCCGCCAGCACCCGAAGCTCGTGGAGGCGGAGCGGGCGATATTTGTCGGCGCGGAGGGCGACAAGGTTATCGCGCTCTCTTACGATGACGAGGTCGAAGGCGGCAAGGACGGTGGCGAGGTTATCACGC
The DNA here is from genome assembly GCA_902687465.1 of Secale cereale. NCBI lineage: Eukaryota > Viridiplantae > Streptophyta > Magnoliopsida > Poales > Poaceae > Secale > Secale cereale. The sequence goes on from LR738712.1 coordinate 201,703,034, forward strand.
TCTCCTCTGATGACGAGGTCGAAGGCGGCGGCGACGGCGACGGGATGGGCATCGAGGTGGGCCCTGAGGATGAGGAGATCGACGTCGACGAGTGGAGGAGTGCCTTCCCCAATGAACCCGACGACGGTACTGGCCCGGACATGGCTCGCGGCACACCGTACATGACGAGGAAGGATTAGATCGACCTCTACTTTGACCGAAACTAGTTTAACTTAGTTTAAATTTATGTTTTATGTTCGGTTATGCATAACTATCTATGTTAATGTTTGAATGCATGCTACTTTTGGTTGAACCTGCTTTGAACTTGATCAAATTGAAGTTTACAACCTTAAGTTTAGGGGATCAACTAGAAAAGGCCAAAAATTACTGGAGTATATATATATCCACTAAGGGTATTAGTCCTTTAACTTTTTAAGGATCGCCTAGAGATGTCCTTATGACTTGTTTATTTCAGTTCTTCACAATGTGATGCTCTATATGTGCAAATATTTCCCATGCAGTTCAATTTCATCAATAACAGTTTCAACAATACCACTATGAATTACAATATTTGGTTGCTGTTAAGGATATTGCAGTTAACATGCCTTTTCATTTTTCAATTGTAGTTTAGCAACACGCATTGTACTCAATGACTAAATATGCAATCTTAGGCTACATAGCAACAAGGAAGAGTATTACCTTAATGTTCTGATGGTGTCTAGGGAGTCTAGATATACATGTAATAAAATCTTATATAATGGGATGGATGGAGTGTTGTACTACATCATTTTTCAATTATTGTTTAGCTTCTAATATTAACTTGGTGCTTTTAGGTACATATATCATTGCCAAAGATCCGCACTTCGACCCTTTCTGCGTATGGGGCAATGAGATATTCATGAACCAGCATCAAGTGAGGCAACTAATAAAGATTGTTATTAAAATGGGTCAAAAGATGTGAATCGAACTATTTGTTTACACTTTATGCTAGACAGCAGTGAACTGCAGGATGGTAAGTAAGAACCCTGTAGCCTTCTTTTTACTGCCCGTAATGAGTTGTGTTAGATGACAATATCTGAATCTTTAAGTAAGAATCCTATAGCCTTCTTTTTACTGCCCGTAATGAGTTGTGTTAGATGACAGTATCTAAATCTTTTTTCTTTTGAAGTGGATCCTGAAGCAGTTTACTCAAGATTACCTCTCAAACAACATGATTAGCGGCCGGCCATCACAAGGGGTCGGACTAGAGTCCTACATGCTTTCTTCATCCAGGAGAGCACAATAGGGCCATTCCGCTTCACCTTGTTCACCAACTGGAATGTCTGTCACCTCTTTCTTTACCATTTGTAATACTACAAGTATAGAACCCTGGTTCATCATTCTTTATTTGGTGCTTATGCAATTCTTAAACATATGTACCTGTGAATCGAATAATACATTGGTTGTTTGAACCTGATGGCTGATGGATATGAATAAAGCTATAGCCAACTTTCAAGTTTAAATTAGGTACAATTTTAAATAGTAGGAATTAAATTAGGGCAAAATTACGTTGTGCAGGTCATTACGGCACACATGGTTGGTAAAATACAAATGTTTGCGATATACACCATAATCTGAGACGGTTCACAGAGAGGAAACGTGTGCAAGCATGCACAAAGTTTCCGTCTGCAAAGCGCGTGTGATGTCAGACACTATCACATATGGTGCGGGAAAACTAAATGTGTGTGATTGTCTACCCATCGTTTGTTTGTGATGTGCGAGTCATCGTAAAACTCCCGTGCCTGGAATCTGCCCGGAAAACTGCCCTGCCTGGAATCTGCCTAGATTTAGGTAAAACCACAAAAGTCCGACTGCGATGACAATGCAAGCACAAATGTGTAGCAAGGATGAAGCGTTTGGGATATTCGAGATATTGGAAACAGTTATATAGGGACAAATGTATGCATCAAGGCTCCCTATCCCCGACGGTTTCTGGGTCGTGTGGGAAGGACCCCCCTATCGCCCACACTCACTTGGCGGCGGTTCCAAATGCCGCCGCGGAAAGGGGTTAAAAACCATTTGTATAGCACCGACGCGTACCAGTGAAGGCCCAAGTGGAGGAGGCACCCCCCTTTACATAGGGGGAGGTCAAATTCGAGTGGGAGATGGTTCCCCTTCCCCTATGGCCAGCTGATGAGTCCAAATTATGCGTCTATTTTTTTAGTATTTTTGTGCCTACTCCGTAGGCTTTGTGGAAATTTATCGCATTCGTGCACTTATTTTATCGTTTTCCTCAGATAATGCTTTTTGGACCAAATATTATTTTATGGGAGAAATCCAAGGAAAGGGTTGTGGAATCACACAATTAAAGTGATAATCACCTATCATACAAGAAGAGAAGCAAATTGGGCAAAGAGGCTAACGCCACGGAAGCCTTCAGAGCAAAAGATGGTGTTCCATATGACCGCGCCCACCCGTATGAGCGGTCGTATGGACTGCCATTTCTGCCACCTGGTCAACTATATTCTCTCCATGAAGAAGGATCATGGATCAGACGCCTAGAGACACCAAAAACTCATCCAGAAGTAGGAACCCTAGCCACCGGAGTGATCCGGAGGGAGGAACCGGCAAAGAGGAGGCCGCCACCTCCACCATCTACATCAAGAAGGCTCCAACATCATCCCCGTCTGTTGGAAATAATTCCCTAGAGGCAATAAAAAAGTGGTTATTATTATATTTCCTTGTTTGAGATAATCGTTTATTATCCATGCTATAACTGTATTGATAGAAAACTCAAATACATGTGTGGATACATAGACAACAACATGTCCCTAGTGAGCCTCTAGAGGACTAGCTTATTGATTAGAGATGGCAATGGTTTCCTAGCCATAGACCTGAGTTGTCATTTGATAACGAGATCACATCATTAGGAGAATGGTGTGATGGACAAGACCCAAACTATAAACGTAGCATATGATCATATCAAGTTTATTGCTATTGTTTTCTACATGACAAGTATATATTCCTATGACCCTGAGATCATGAAACTCACTGACACCGGAGGAGTACCTTATGTGTACCAAACATCGCAACATAACTGGGTGACTATAAATGAGCTCTACAGGTATATCTGAGAGTGTCTGTTGAGTTGGCATGGATCAAGACTGGGATTTGTCACTCCGTATGACGGAGAGGTATCTCTGGGCCCTCTCGATAATACAACATCACAAGAAGCTTGCATGCAATGTGACTACAGAGTTGGTCACGGGATCTTGTACTGCGGAACGAGTAAAGAGACTTGTCGGTAACGAGATTGAACTAGGTATGGAGATACCAACGATCAAATCTCGGGCAAGTAACATACCGCTGGACAAAGGAAACTGCATATGGGAATGATTGAATCCTTGGCATTGTGGTTCGACCGATAAATATCTTCGTGGAATGTGTGGGAAACAATATGGGCATCCAGGTCCCGCTATTGGTTATTGACCGGAGAGGTGTCTCGGTCATGTCCACATGATTCTCAAACCAGTAGGGTCCGCATGCTTAACGTTCGGTGACTGTCGTGGATTTAACACGACAGATGTCCTACCTAAAGGACTTAGTCATGAGGCCATCGCTACGGGTTATCTTAAAGGGGTTAAAGCGGACACAGGACACAGGGATTTTATACTAGTTCGGCCCCTTCGATGAAGGTAAAAGCCTATGTTTAGTTTGGTGTGGTATTGCTAGGGCTTCGATGACTAGGGAGCGAATCCGCTTTGCCTATGTCTTGAGCTGTTGTTCTCCCCTTGAACCGTCGCCGGGTCGTCCCTTTATATAGAGGCGACGCCCGGTCCAGTTTACAGAGTCCTGAGGCCGGCTCATAAACGTGTTTGCCTCGGTCTCTGTTCTTTCTATCTTACATCCCAAGTTACAGAGTATGACGGTTTACAAATCATGGGCCCTAATACTTGGGCTCTAAACCTCTTGGCTACAATCTTCCACTTCATGTTTCGCTGGGCCTTTGATAATATAGTCTTGATAACGTAAACCGGACCCTCCTGGCCGGTTTATACCTGGTAGTAATATCCCTAACATTAGGCCCCAGATTGATTTGAACCTGTTCATGTCAATCTTCAAAGTCTCGTACAGATTTTTCCTTTCTGCAGCTTCCAGTACGCCCTGTAAACCGTCATGACATCATCGCCTCACGTCGTTTTAAACCGTCGTGACGCCATCCGCGCATTTAATACTTATACCTGTTTTTTACCTTTACTTATTAAAGCTCCGAAGATCGAGGCGACAACACCATCCATATCCGATTTTTGGTCTCCTTGATTCCCGTGCCTGCCATTTTATCCTTTCGGCTTATAAATTGGGCCAAAGGGCATCTCTTTCTCCCCCTTGCTTCTTCTTCCTCTATCCTCTGACGCTCGAGCTCCGCCGCCATCCGCCAAGTACTGCGCCTCCTTCGAGCCCGGCCGCTGCATCAACCTGAATGCGTTCAGAGATCCGCCGTCGTCCTTCCGCTTCCGTTGTGTCAGGTATGTTCTCTTATCTTCTTCTCGTAGATCCCAGTTCTAGGGTTTCATGCGAGCTCGTAGACGAACCCCTGTTCTTTGCGGTTCTTCACCATAGGTGGTTCCTAGCCATAGATCTCAAACTCTTAGGCCGACCACTGTACACATGATTCCACTCCGTCCTTGTAATCTTATTTCTCCCAACCATGCTAGTTTAGACTGAATCTGCAAAAAACCTTCGTTGTTCCCGTTGAATATAACTCGAATTATCTTAAGTTTTCCATATGTTATAGATCCATATTTTACTGCTGCTCGTGTTAAAGTTGTTTCCCCATACTTTAGATCCGCATCTCATCTGCCAATGTCAACATTTTAACTTTAGATCCGCGCCTTACCTGCCTGTGTTTGGCGGTTTTAGCTTCTTTCAAACATCACAATCCGGTAGACGTCATGTTTATAGATTGTTCCGGGTCAGTAGATACCATTAGGCCCCTGCTTAAACCGCCAATTAGATCAGTACCTTTATAGAATGTGCCGGTTTAAATCTGTGTAGATCGTAAACCGGATCTTTATTGCATTTTCAGCCTTCCCCTTTGAAAAAGATGACTTCCGTGGCCAAGCAGTTTGTTGCCTGCAACTGGGTCCCCTCCCGGATCCCTGAGGAGGACTTAGAAAAGATGGCCTCCATTGGCGCTTTAGGCCCAAAGGATGTCCTTCACTGGAGGGCTCCTGGAAAAGAGTGTCCTCCTAAACCTAAGGAGGGAGAGATTATTGTCTTTTTTTGATCACCTTGCCCGGGGTTTTAGCCCTCCAGGGTCAAAGTTTTTTCGTGATGTGTTGGCAGATTTTCATCTCCATCCCCAAGACATAGGCCCCAATTCTGTATCAAATATTTGCAACTTCCAAGTATTCTCGGAAGCCTATCTGCAAGAGGAGCCATCAGTGGAGCAGTTCCGAGACTTCTTCCACTTAAACCGTCGGACTGAGTTTCATGACGACCCAAATACTGAACTTCGCGGAATGAGTATTCAGAAGAGAAAAGATGTTAGCTTTCCTGACGCTACTCTCCATAGCCATCCTAAGGAGTGGAATCAGACTTGGTTCTACTATGTTGACACTTCACCAGAAGGGGAGAATCCAATGCCAGGTTATTGCTCCCACCGTCTGTTCGCGGATCATCCTTTCCCGCAGCGCTTGAGTGCCCAAGACCGAGCTCGATATGCCCCCCAACTTTCAAAGCTCATGGCTTTTGTAGCCAACGGAATAACTGGAGTTGATTTCGTCCGCTGCTGGCTCTCTTGGAGCATTCTCCCGTTAAGCCGGCGCTCCTGTTTAATGTGCGAGTATAATAGTAACCCCAAGGACCCTCTGCGTCACACGGAGATGGTGCTTCCAGATAATGAAGTTACCGAATCTGCCAAAAAGATGCTGAATATACCTCTGGAAGAGTGCAGTTGGACCGGATTAGCACCCTTCTGCGTGAATAACAAACCGCCGTCGGTAAGAGATTCTTCTGTCCCTTCACTTTGTTTTAATCTGTCCATATTGCTTGGCTTTAATATGCTTTTATTCCTTTAAACAGGCTGACGGCCCTTTCTAGAAGAGGAAGGCCCAGGACAAACCGGCGAGGCCATCTTACAAGAAGAGCCTGGCTGTGAAGAAACATAAGAAGAAGCCTGCCGCTGCGTCCGATTCAAACGCGGAAGAAGATGATCCGGCCTCTGAGGTACCGCTTGGTTCTTATGACTTTTAATTTTTCCTTTGTCTGTATTTCTGTTAACAATGAATTTTCCCAGGATCTGGCTGAAGGTAGTAAAGCGGGTGATGTTGAGGTAATCTCTCTTTCCTCTGACTCAGAACCATTGCCACCAAAGTTCGTCAGGTAGCCCGGAAATATCCGTTTTCTCATCCTTATGCTCAACTTGATCCCAATTTTCTTTTGAAGAAACAACAACATAAGGCTCGCCACACTACTCACCACAGTGGCCATGTGGTTGAATTCACCGGTCTGACTCACACTCCGGTTCGAAGGCGCCGTTCAGAGGTTTTAATTACTCCAACTATTCTTCATCCCAAAGCGGGTCTTATTCTTCAACCCCTTAAACCGTCTGATCCGAATTATCAGGAAACTCCTTTGTCATCCCCTGGCGAGTCGACAGCCACACAAGTCCTTGCGCTCAAGACTGTTCACGGGTAAGTTGTCTTTCATTCTGCCCCGTTTATCTTTCTATTTTTGACTTGTGATTTTCATTGTCCCTTTAATCTTTTCTCTGTATGCCCAAGCCTAGCAAAAAGGCAGAATTGAATAAACCGGCAGTCGAAAACACCACTTCTAGACCGACACACGCTCCTGAAATTGCCAACCCCTTGGAAGAAAATGTTGAAGTTCCACACGATGGTCCTTCTCCTATGGATCGAGAAGACCTTGCTGGTTTGGAGGATAACCCCATGGAATATACTGCTGAACCGGCCAACCCTGCCCGGGCTAGCCCTGCTCGGGCTAGTCCGGCTCATGCTAGTCCTGCTCAAGTCACTCCTGCTGTCAATCCTTGCAAGCCAACTGCTGCTTCCAACGATGATGTTGAGATTACTGGGACCGGTTTTACCACCCCAGGAGCGCCTGTCATCTTGGCCAAACATACTGCCAAGGAAGAACTTCTCCAAAAAGACAAAGGCAAGTGGAGCACCGACCTGTCCAGCTATGCCCAGCTTAGTTCCCAGGAGCTTCACTCTAGGTACTTAAACCGGCTATTCACCAGCCGTGACCATGAGGTCGGCTTGGTGAACTTAATGAAAGAACGATATGAGGTAATTCCTTTTTCCTTGTATTTCTGCTTGAGCCTTGTAGCTGTACCTTTAGTCCATTGTAGCCCCCAAGTGCCGGTTTAGACTTTTAAGGTAAACCGGGACTTCAGCAGATCAACTAAAATAACTTTGACTTTGCACGTGTAGCCCCCAAGGGCCGGTTTACTTTATTGAGGGTAAACCGGGACTTTTACTATGTGTACAATGATGTCACACTAGCCCCCAAGTGCCAATTATATAACTTGTTATGTGCTTGGGACTTTGATTGAATTGCTTTCTTTATGTATATCTGATATGTTTTATCCTTGGCAGACTTACTTGAGCCGGAGGGCCTCTGAAATAACTGAGCTTCGGAATAGCCTAACCTTCCAAGAGACTGCTTCGACTAAAGCCAAGGAGGAACTTACCCTTGCTTTAGCTAGTATGGATAAGCTAAAGAAAGATTTTGAAGCGGAGCGGTCCACTTGGGAGATGGAAAAGGCTGCTTTGGAAAAAAGAGCCAGTGATGCAGAGGCTGCTCTCAATCCGGTGACGGAAGAGCTGTCCGGGTTGAGGCAGCAGATAAATGACATGACCTCTGCTATCTTCGGTAAGTTCTTTGATATAAGCGTATTCTTGCAACCATGTACTGCTCCGGTTTAACTCATAATGCTTACGCAGGGAGGCCCATCACTCATCTTGGAGATGATGTGCGAAAGAAGCTGAAAGCTGCGTATACCTTGGTGGAGCAACTCTATGCCGGCGCTCAGAGGGCCATCGGTGCTATTTCGCACACCGGCTCCCACCACCATCCAAGGTACCCTGGAGAAACTATCAATTTTGCCTGCTCGCATTATAGAAGTGAAGAAGTCCTCCGCCAGAGCTAGTTCTCTAATGGCTTTAACCCGGGCCAAGGCATGGGTTCCTGAGTTTGATCCGGCGGAGGCCATGAATGGTTATCCAAGTATGAAGGAGGACGGATCAGCTTTCTCCACTGATGATCTTCGCGCCTTAACCAAGGATATGCGGCCTCTTGCTAGTAAACTTGTCGATGAAGCGGACATATCAAGGTATCACCCGGGTTATGATCTGGAGAACGTGCGGGTGGAGCGTCCGTCCTATGACATTAAAAATCTTATTCCACCCGTCCGTAAGCACACCTTCGCTCCTGACATTGAACCGTCAGAACTTATAAATGACGAAGTTTATTTCCGAGCCCTTACGAAGATTGACTGGAGCACCCCTGATTTCCAACAGGTGCTGATACGTCCAAAACGTTTCTATAATTTCTGCCTGCTCCATGCCACTTTTGGGTGATATTGCTATGATATTCATACACTTCCATACACTTTTGATCATATTTGGACTAACTTACTAATCCAGTGCAACCCAGAGCCAGTTTCTGTTTTCGGCTGTTTTTGTATTTCAGGTTTTCACGTTACGAGAACTGCCAGGAAAAATCCAGAAAAATTATATAAAAAATCAGCGTTCCGGAAACTGCCGTGCGTCCGAAGGGCAGCCGGGGGGGGGGGCACCAGGGCTCCAGGCGCCCTGGCGGCGCGCCCCCCTGGGCCGCGCCGGGGGGGCGCCTGGGCCCCCCGAAGCTTCCCCGATGCCCCCCTTTGGCATATATTTAAAGCGTCCACCGAAACCCTCAGAAGAGGAACTCTTTTCGCGATCCCATCTCTGTTCCGCCGCCGCCGCCGCTTCCAAGATCGGGAGCACCAGGAGAACTCTTCCCGGCACCCTGCCGGAGGGGAGGATCACCACCGGGAGCTTCTCCACCACCATGGACGCCTCCCGGATGACTCGTGAGTAGTCTCCCTTGGACCATGAGTCCATGACCAGTAGCTATGTGATGTTCTCCTCCCGTTCTTGTGCTTCACTAATTAGTCCTCGTGAGCTGCCCTACATGATCGAGGCACATATGTAATCCTTATGCTGTTGCTATGTTGAGTTTGCTGGGATCCGATGGATTATTAGATTATGTTCAGATTGATCTTGAGTAATATATTTGATCTACCTCTTTTATATTTATGTTCATAAGTAATTCTTGCATGTTCTCCGTTGTTATTTATTGCTTTGGCCAAGTAATACGTAGTGACTCCAAGAGGGAACGTTATGCTCGATTGTGGGTTCATGCCCCTCGATGACTAGCTTGAGTGACAGAAAAATGAGTCTAGGGGATGTGCTGTTGCCACAAGGGGGAAAAGAACGGTGCTTGTGCCCGTGGGTGCAAGGATTGTTTACTTTACGCAAAGTTCTTTTAATGCAGTTGTCTGTTGCATTGAGTTTACACTATGGGTGGGACTCGCAACTTAATACCAGTGAGATGTTCTAGATAGATATCTCAAGGTGGATGATTAGTAGTAGATATTGATGGATTTCGGTCTACTTACTTTGGCGTACCGCCCATGCTTTGAACCTCAACCTTTCTTGCAATGTAATCGGCATTGGTTTGCGTTCGTGGTCCTGTCAATTGCCCAGCTGTAATTTGTTTACCTCACATAGCTGTTTTATCGTCTTTTGGGAGAGAGACATCACTAGTGAACATCATGAGACTCCGGTCCATATTACCATCATTGATCACATCTGCTATTTACTTTTCGCTATTATTTACTATTGCAAAACATTATCTATCACTACTATCATTTGCTTTTAATCCTTTGTGAACTACAAGGCCGGAGGGATTGACAACCTCTCTGTACTCGTTGGGAGCAAAGTTATTTGTATCTGTGTGCAGGTCCACGTTGATTGCTAATACGCGCCGTTAGCAGTTGACACCTACTTGTTGAACCTAGGAGTCTCTGGGGATTCGATCCTTGGCATCTTGCTAAGGGAAAACACTTCTACATACTGCATCTTACACCTTCCACATGGGGTAACCAACGAGGGGTTCAAGGCCCATCAAGGAGTATTTTCTGGCACCGTTGCCGGGGGCTCCACTCTTCAGGATAGGGGAGTTGCATGCTATCTTTTACCTTTGCTTTTTAGTCTTGTTAGTTTACCTTTCAGTTTTTGCTTTAGTACCTTTTATCAAAAATCACAAAAAAAAATTATTTACCTCTCTGTTAGTAGTCCTTTCTGTTTAGCCAAACATGTCAGGATATGGTGCTTTGAGGGAATCAGAAGTTCTAGATTTCCATCAAAGGGATGGAGAAAATATGAAGAAGGCATGGGACAGAATTTCTGATGCACATAGGAGAATTATGCCTTGGATACCTATAAAAATTGTGCTTAGGAATTTTTACCAGGGTCTTTTTAAATGGTGTAAACACTCTCTTGACATTATAGCCGAGGGAGATTTCCTAGAGTGTGATGAAGCTAGAGCTCTTGAAATTATACATGGTCTATCTAGTTACTTTGTTTATGATCATAATTTTGATACTGTCATAGATAGACTTGCTACTATTGAAAAGAGAATGGATGCTCTAGACTTAATGAAGGTAGAGAAACCCAAACCCAATGAGAGAGATATTTTGGAAATAGATAATGACTGGGAGCCTCTTGTTAGGATTAGCATCTCTAATCAAGACTTCCTTGCTTATTGTGATATTGGATCTATGGTTTCTACTATGCCAAAAATTGTTCATGATTCTTTAAAATTTAACATGGATAGACTACCATCTTATCATGAACACACTAATGGAGATATTTCTGAAATCCAGGGAAGAATAAAAGATGTGCCAGTTAAATTCCTTAAAGGGATTGCAATGATTGATTTCTTCATCATGGAGCCAAACCAAGGAAATATAGTGCTTGGAAGGGACTTCCTCCGAGCAGTTAAAGGCTTCATTGATATAGGTAAGGGACAAATCCGCTTACGCGGGAAGGCAAAAGGTGTGTACCCCTTTCCTAGAAGGAACAAGAGTGAACTTGTTGAGGAACCATATGAATCAATTTATAACTCCGATTATCATGATGGTTATTGATTCCTCTATGCATTATGCCTAGCTTAAAGGCATAAAAGAAAGCGCTTTTGGGAGGCAGCCCACATGAATAATTTTTTTGCTTTTGTTGTGTCTTGAAGTTGTTTACTGCTGTAGCATCATCATTGTATCTTTGCTTTTCATATTTGTGCCAAGTATAGCCTTTGATTGCTAGAAAGTTCAAAAGTTGTGAGGTGCTGTCCAGGAAACAGATTCTGTCCTTGGACAGAAAAACTCGTATAAAATCACCAGATCAACTTTTTGGTCTGAATTTTTTCGACAGCGTTCTCTATATAATTTTCTTTCGTGCATTTGTTCTGAGTTTTTTGATTTGAGTTGCAGAAGTATCCCGAACAAATCAATTACTACCTGCTGTTCTGTTTTTCATAGATTCTGTCCTGTTTTGCCTTTCCTTCATTCTGCAAATCAAGAGCTTGCTTTTTCTTTGCAAAAACCTTTTGGCAATCTTGAGAAACAGTAGAACTTCAAGAATATCTTTATTTCCAGCAAGGTATAATTATTTTATTAAGGGTACTAACCTCGCTAATCAGATTATGATGAGTTATGTATGAAGGGAGTTTTCAAGTGTGCGAGGGAAGATGATAAAAAGATTCAGGAGTGTCAAGCGCTCAAGCTTGGGGATGCCTCCGTGCACCCCCAAGAAATATTCAAGGAGACTCAAGCGTCTAAGCTTGGGGATGCCCCCGTGCATCCCCTTCTCCATCAACATTATCAGTTCGTCTTTCGTTTCGCTATATTTTTATCACTTCATGTGTTATGTGCTATGCTTGGAGCGTCTTGCTTTTAGTTTTATTTTTAGTTTTTCATAACGAGTCGGAACTCAGCATTCTTTATGTGGGAGAGAAACACGCTCCACTTCTACCTAGAACATAACATAGAATTTTCATGTCTATCTTTGGTGTGTATGTTCTTTGTCTTTTAATAGCTACTATCATGCTCTGCTCTTAGTATTCATGCTTATCTTTTCAAAGAGCTTTTGTTTAGTTGATTGCTTGAACTCTCTTTAATTATCATGCTCACCTTATTAAGAGAGTTTGCTTCCGTTGCATTGGTTAATATGTCTATGATAAAGATGCTACGTGCATAATGGTGCTTAGTAGTTCAGGTTTTCTTATGGTTAGTCTCAAGTAGCTGGGGGATTCCCAATGTGTTATTGGAGTACCAACTTGATTTGTTTGCCAATGATGTGGTATGGTTTAGTAATATCTTCCTTCAAGAATTTATTTTGATTGACTTGGCGTATGCTCACGCATATTTAAGACTGTAAAGAAAGTCTGTCAAGCCTTGATGATCTTTTATTTCTGAGTAGCGATATAACTACCATGCCTGATTCAATATTGCTTTGTCGCTCTGCATGATTATGACCGTCATTGCTCTCTTAGTTGGTCGCTTCCAGTCTTTTGCTAACCTCCACCTATACTAAGCATACTAACCTTGCAATACATAGCTCATGGGAAAGTAGCTTAAAAACTATTGTGGTAAAGAATATGTTGCTTATGTATCTTATTTCTTATGAGTTGCTTGCTGAGCGGTAACCATGTTTCTGGGGACGCCATCAACTGTCACACTTTTGTTGAATATCATGTGAGTTGCTATGCATGTTCGTCTTGTCTGAAGTAAGGGTGATTTGCCATGGGTTGAATGAGTATGCATAATGTTAGAGAAGAACATTGGGCCGCCAACCAAAGCCATGCATCATGGTGGAAGTTTTAGCTTGGACATAATCCTCAATCTCTTATGAGAATATGCTTATGCATTAAGGAGGAGTCCATCATCTATTTTCTATGTTGTCCCGGTATGGATGTCCTCAAGTTGAGATCTATCAAAAACGAGAAATCAAATGCGATTTATCTCCTTGGACCTTTGTACAGGTGGCATAGAGGTACCCCTTTGTGACACTTGGTTGAAACATATGTAATGCAATGATAACCCATGGAAATCTGAGCTAATTAGGACAAGGTGCGAGCACTATTGGTATACGATGCATGAGGCTTGCAACTTATAGGATGTCTTATACATGACACATATGAAGTACTACTACCGTTGACAAAATTGCTTCCATGTTTTCAAAATAAAAAGCTCTAGCACATAACCATTTCTTCAAGCACCAACTACTGAGAGCATGATTGTCATTCTGAGTGTAATGTGCATTGTCCCAAAGTAGCATTGTCTTTTGCATGATTGTGATATCGTTTATTTTGAAATCATTGTATCAAGTCATCACTTAAACCTTGAAGGTGCCCCTGCATTTATGTTTTGCTTCACTAAAGGGGGCAAGCTAGATATCACTTTATCATATTTGCACATCATATTCATTGCAAATCTTTTTGATGCTTCAATGTCATGTTGTAAAACTTTCAGTCATTTGTGATTTTCTCATGAGGCAACTTAATTACTATAGAATCATTGTCTCAGTATGCTTTTGTCATATGACTATGAAAAAGTCCTATATGGTTAATAGCATGTCACCACATAAATTATTCTTGTTATCATTTACCTACTCGAGGACGAGCAGGAATTAAGCTTGGGGATGTTGATACGTCCAAAACGTATCTATAATTTCTGCCTGCTCCATGCCACTTTTGGGTGATATTGCTATGATATTCATACACTTCCATACACTTTTGATCATATTTGGACTAACTTACTAATCCAGTGCACCCCAGTGCCAGTTTCTGTTTTCGGCTGTTTTTGTATTTCAGGTTTTCACGTTACGAGAACTGCCCGAGATGTTCTAGATAGATATCTCAAGGTGGATGATTAGTAGTAGATATTGATGGATTTCGGTCTACTTACTTTGGCGTACCGCCCATGCTTTGAACCTCAACCTTTCTTGCAATGTAATCAGCATTGGTTTGCGTTCGTGGTCCTGTCAATTGCCCAGCTGTAATTTGTTTACCTCACATAGCTGTTTTATCGTCTTTTGGGAGAGAGACATCACTAGTGAACATCATGAGACTCCGGTCCATATTACCATCATTGATCACATCCGCTATTTACTTTTTGCTATTATTTACTATTGCAAAACATTATCTATCACTACTATCATTTGCTTTTAATCCTTTGTGAACTGCAAGGCCGAAGGGATTGACAACCTCTCTGTACTCGTTGGGAGCAAAGTTATTTGTATCTGTGTGCAGGTCCACGTTGATTGCTAATACGCGCCTTTAGCAGTTGACACCTACTTGTTGAACCTAGGAGTCTCTGGGGATTCGATCCTTGGCATCTTGCTAAGGGAAAACACTTCTACATACTGCATCTTACACCTTCCACTTGGGGTAACCAACGAGGGGTTCGAGGCCCATCAGGTGCCAGAAGCCACCGAAGACCCGGAACAAGCTGACCCTCAGCCTTCATAGCGAGCTGAAACAGAATGATAAACCGGCTCCGGTTTACCTTTGTGTGTTGAGTACTTATGAGAAAAACTAATATTCTTTTGGGCCTCTCAGTGCCTTGTAATAGAATAGCTGAGATACTGTGTTTGTCCCACACTATCTTTCGTGATATTACTTTGACTGGCAGCTTCTGAAATATATCCCGCTTGCAATGTTTTGACGCTTTATATTACCTTTTTCTGCATAAAACAATGCTCAAAGTGTCCTGGCGGTCTATCGCCGGACGAGTTATATTGCCCAAACACATGATCTAAGTTAATAGCTTGAACTGTGTATAAAATATAAGCATGTATCATACCTGTGATTAAGTGTATCTTTAAACCTTAATCAGGCAGGAACGATCTAAGATGTGAGTGCTGATGACTCCCTTGGTTCTTTGTCGGCTCATCATGAAGGCCGATTCTGGTTACAATGAACGCCAGTTTAATTGTAAACTAGTGTTGGTGTTTATAACCCAGACAATAACTCTGTATATACAGATGTAGTGGCAACTTTGTAGTTATCCAGTCTGGAATCAATGGACTTGGTTGAAAAACCAATGACCTTGAAGATAAAGATTTGTGAAAGCATAAAGTCGAGGCTTTTTACGAGCTGTCAGGCTCCAAATTCGAGGCTTTTTATGAGCTGCCAGGCTACTATCATTAACCATTTTAGCAAAGCCTGTTAAGATGATCCGCAATCCTTACCCAAATAATCAATGTCAAATGCTACCAATGTTCAAAATCTCATAAAGATTTGACTTGTGTAATCACTTGATGATCGTCAATTTAACGTTACCAAGTTCAGGGTCCCGAAGGATTAACTTGTGTGTACGTTCGACCAGTCATACCAGGTTTACCTGGACAACGTGATTTACTTGATGCAGGCAGGTTCATCCGGGGTTTTAGGTGTATACACCAAGCTTCCAAGCCGTGTTCACTACAAGAGTTTTCAACTCGCGGATGAACTTGCATCAGGAGCCCCCAGGTAGCATTTGAGCATTGCTCGTCGGGGCCTATGTTTGAGTTGTGCTAGGCATCAAACTCTCTTTTGCCCCTCATCATCATGTGGAAATTGCCGAAGCAACCAGAGCTGTGCTCTTATGATGGTCTTGATGTGGCCGCTGGTTTAAGAGGCCATAGGAAACTCCCTTGCCCACGGAAGCCCCCATGTGATACTCTTATGAACAGAAAAGACGACTGATACCTCGATTGATTGAAGGCGCCGGTTTAAGAGGCCACAGGAACTCCTTGGCATGCATAAGCCCCCATGTGATACTCTTATAAAAAAGATGGCTGATAGCCCGGTTTAACGTGTGCGCCGGTTTATTATATTGATCATAATATATACATTGTACATAAAGCAGAGCCTATGGCTCAAGTTTAGTAAGGTCGAAGAAGAGCGACGTTCCACAGCCGCTTGGTTTCCTCCTCTGCCGTACGTGAGTCCTTATGTTCTCTTACGTCGATGAGGTAGTATGATCCGTTGTGTAGGTTCTTGCTGACCACAAAGGGTCCTTCCCAAGGTGGGGACCACTTGTGCATGTCTGTTTGGTCTTGGATGAGCCGGAGCACCAAATCTCCTTCTTGAAACGTCCTGGTTTTAACCCAGCGACTGTGGTACCAGCGTAGGTCTTGCTGATAAATCGCCGATCGAGCCGCTGCCATGTCCCGTTCCTCGTCCAGCCGGTCTAACGCATCTTGCCTTGCCTGTTCATTATCCGCTTCAACGTAAGCCGCCACCCGCGGCGAGTCATGACGGATATCACTAGGGAGGACCGCTTCAGCTCCATATACCATGAAGAAAGGCGTGTACCCTGTGGATCTGTTAGGAGTAGTGTTGATGCTCCATAGTACAGAAGGTAATTCCTCCACCCAACAACCCGGTGTTCTCTGCAAAGGAACCATAAGCCGGGGCTTGATGCATTATTGGCTCTTTCAGCTTGGCCATTGGACTGAGGGTGAGCTACTGATGATACGTCGAGACGGATGTGCTCTCGTTGACAGAACTCCTCCATAGCCCCCTTGGACAGATTGGTGCCATTATCAGTTATAATGCTGGTGGAAAGCCAAACCGGAAAATCACCTTTTTGATGAACTGAACCGCTGTTCCTGCATCACACTTACTGACAGGCTCCGAAAGGTGGGTTTTCTTATCTTGGGATCTTTTGAAGGGTCCAACCATATCAAGCCCCCAAGTCTCAAACTGCCAAGTAATTGGAATCATCCTCAACTCCTGTGCCGGTATATGAGCACGCCGTGAAAATTTCTGGCAATCATCACATTTTCTGACCAAGTCCTCTGTATCAGCATGAGCCGTCAACCAGTAGAACCCATGACGAAAAGCTTTAGCCACCAAAGATTTTGAACCGGCATGATGACCACTGTCCCGTTCATGAATCTCTTGAAGAATATCACAGCCTTCTTCTGGTGATACACACCGCTGAAACGCTCCAGAAACGCTGCGATGATGAAGTTCTCCATTGATAATGGTCATTGACTTAAACCTCCGGATTATCTGCCGGGCCTTGACTTCGTCCTCTGGTAAATCACCTCAGTTCATGTATGCCAGGTAAGGGAGCGTCCAATCCAGAACGACATGAAGTGCTGCGACCAATTGTGCCTCCGGATCAGGAACAGCCAAGTCATCCTCTGAAGGTAACTGCACCGATGGATTATGCAAGTCATCCAAGAAGGTATTAGGTGGAGCCGGTTTACGCTGGGACCCCAGCCGGCTCAAGCATCGGCCGCTTCATTCTTTCGCCGGTCTATGTGATCCAACTGATAACCCTTGAAGTGTCTGGCGACCGTGTCCACCTCTCTTCGATATGCCGCCATGAGTGGATCCTTGGAATCCCACTTGCCAGATACTTGATGTGCCACTAGATCTGAATCGCCAAAGCACTTAACCCATCTCAAGTACATTTCCTTGGCCATCCGTAGACCATGGAGGAGAGCTTCATACTCAGCAGCATTGTTAGTACAAGGGAACATTAAACGGAGGACATAGCAGAACTTATCACCTCATGGGGAAGTTAACACGACTCCAGCCCCCGAGCCCTCCAATTGCCTTGAACCGTCAAAGTGAATAGTCCAGTATGTATGATCCGGCTTCTCCTCAGGTGCTTGCAACTCTGTCGAATCGTTGATGAAATCTACCAGTACTTGGGACTTTATCGCAGTACGGGGCACATACTTTAACCCTTGCGGGCTAAGCTCAATGGCCCACTTTGCAACTCGACCGGTAGCTTCTCTGCTCTGGATTATATCCCCCAACGGAGCTGAACTGACAACTGTGATTGGATGGCCTTGAAAGTAATGTTTTAACTTCCGGTTTGCCATAAAAACTCCATATACCAGCTTCTGCCAATGTGGGTACCTCTGTTTTGAATCAATAAGCACCTCGCTGATGTAGTAAACCGGCCGCTGAACCGGATATTCTTTGCCTGCCTCCTTGCGTTCTACCACAACAGCAACGCTTACTGCACGGGCATTAGCAGCCACGTATAACAACAGCGGCTCATTGTCGATTGGGGCAGCAAGGACCGGTGGCTCTGCCAATTGCTTCTTCAGATCCTCAAACACAGCATCAGCATCATCACTCCAGACGAAGCGATCTGTCTTCTTCATCATCTGATAAAGCGGGATAGCCTTCTCCCCCAAACTGCTGACACACCGGCTGAGTGCCGCAATACGGCCCGCCACGCGTTGGACATCGTTGATGCACGCCGGTTTAGCCAGGGATGTGATCGCCTTGATCTTCTCTGGATTAGCTTCGATTCCTCTGTTTGACAACAAGAACCCCAGGAGTTTGCCTGCCGGAACACCAAAAACACACTTCCCTAGATTAAGCATCATTTTGCAGACCCGAAGATTATCAAAAGTTTCCTTCAAATCTGCTATCAGTGTTTCCTCCTTCCTGGATTTCACCACAATGTCATCAACATATGAGTGAACGTTCTGCCCAATCTGCCCGTGAAGGCAATTTTGCACACAACGCTGGTAGGTCGCCTGGGCACTCTTAAGCCCAAATGGCAGAGATACATAACATAAGGCTCCAAAGGGAGTTATAAAGGCTGTCTTCTCCTGGTCCTTAACTGCCATCTTGATCTGATGATAACCTGAGTATGCATCCAAAAAACTTAGCCGCTCACATCATGCCGTAGCATCAATGATCTGATTGATACGGGGGTGAGCAAAGGGATCAGTTGCGCAAGCTTTGTTCAGATCTGTGTAATCAACACACATTCGCCAAGTGCCATTTTTCTTAAGTACTAGCACCGGATTAGCCAACCACTCCAGATGAAACACCTAAATTATAAAGCCTGCGGCCAAGAGCCTAGCCATTTCTTCTCCAATAGCCTTGCGCCTCTCTTCATTGAAGCGGCGTAGCTACTGCTTGACCGGTTTGAACTCAGGATCAATATTAAGATTGTGCTCAGTGAGTTCCCTCGGTATACCTGGCATGTCAGAAGGCTTCCATGCAAAGATGTCCCGGTTCTCACTGATGAACTCGATGAGCGCGCTTTCCTATTTCGGATCCAGATTAGCATTGATAGTGAACTGCTTGGATGAATCACCAGGGACAAAGTCGACCTGTTTAGTCTCTTCAGCTGATTTGAACTTCAACGCTGGATCATGCTCTGTGGTTGGTTTCTTTAGCTGAGACATATCTGCCGGATCAACGTTGTCCTTATAGAACTTCAGCTCCTCAGTTGCACAAACCGCTTCGGCATAGGCTGCATCTCCTTCCTCGCATTCCAATGCAATTTTGCGGCTCCCATGGACCGTAATAGTTCCCTTGTGGCCTGGCATCTTGAGCTGTAGATAAACATAACACGGCCTAGCCATGAACTTAGCGTAAACCGGCCGCCCAAACAAAGCGTGGTACAGGCTCTTGATTTTTACCACCTCAAAGGTTACGGTCTCTGATCTAGAATCATGCTCATCTCCAAAGGTAACTTCTAGATCGATCTTGCCAACTGGATAGGCCGGTTTACCGGGCACCACTCCATGAAACACTGTATTGGACTGTCGAAGCTTTTTATCTGTCAGCCCCATACGCCGGAACGTCTCATAATATAGGATATTGATGCTGCTGCCTCCATCCATAAGCACTTTGGTGAATTTGTAGCCACCCACCTGAGGTGCAACCACTAGAGCCAACTGACCCGGATTGTCAACCCGGGGTGGATGATCCTCTCTGCTCCATACAATGGGCTGTTCTGACCAATGCAGGAAACGTGGCACCGCCGGTTCAACAGAATGCACTGCCCTCTTCAGAACTTTCTGATCCCGCTTGCACAAGCTTGTGGTGAAGACATGATACTGCCCACTGCTCAGCTCCTTCGGATTGTTCTGATATCCGGATTGTTGCTGCTGTTGACGCTGCTGATTCCCTTGGTTGTTGTATCCGCCCTGACCATGCTGCTGGTTAAGCTGATTATGCCCATTGTGGTTGCTGTTATTACCATGGTACCCTGAACCGGATCCACCACCTTGATAACCCGGACCCTAGAAGCCAGGGTCTGATCCGCCGGAGGGCCCGTGATCATACCTATTCCGGTTCATGAATTCCTGCATGATGAAACAATCCTTCCAGAGATGTGTAGCTGGTTTTTCCGCCGTACCGTGCTTTGGGCAAGGAACGTTCAACTGGCGCTCCAGATTAATAGGAGGCCTCCCATTACACGGGGGCGGTCTAACCTTGCAACGCTGCCCATCCTCCTGAGTGTTGGTGTTGGCCACAAAATATGAGCTGCCGCCCGCTTTCCGTTTACCATTGTATCCCTGATTCGCCGGATTGGTCTGCGGTGGTTTGCCGTTCTTGCTTGCCTTCCCTGACTTGTCTCCTTCTGCATCTGGATGCTTGGTGTTATCGGAGTCTCCATAATTCACTAAAGCGCCCATGAGTGTCCCCATGTCGTTGCAATCACGTTTAAGCCGTCCCAGCTTCAATCGCAAGGGTTCAATTCGGCAATTTCCCTCCAAGGTTACCACTCCTGTACTTGGGTTGATGCTGTTAGAGGAGTGCAAGATTTCTGACACTCGACGCACCTAACTGCTTGTAGACTCCTGATCTCCTTGAACGCAGGCAGCTAAGTCGACGAAAGACATCGGCTGCTTGCACGTGTCTTTGAAGTTGTTGATAAACCGGCGCCGCAATTCAGCCCATGATCCGATGGAATTAGGTGGTAAACCCTTCAGCCATGTGCGAGCTGTGCCCTTGAGCATCATCGTAAAATACTTAGCACATGCTACATCATCCACATCCAGCATCTCCATTGCCATCTCTTAACTCTCAACCCATGCCTCTGGAGCCAGATCCGCCGTGTAGTTGGGTACTTTGCGTGGGCCTTTAAAATCCTTGGGCAGCTTCACGTTCCATAAAGTGGGGATGAGACATGGTACGTCCAGGGAACTGGACATGACCCTCGGTTCAACCGTGGTGGTGGGACGAACTGGCATCGCCTGGCGAGCCTCGTATTGTGCCGTTACCTCGGCCTTCCGGCGCTGCCTGGCCTGATCCACCACGTCTTGAGTGTGCGCCTCTCCTCCTGCCGGATTATGCCGCCTCGACTGATTACGTCTCCGTGCACTGCTTGATACGGCCGGTTCATCCAGACGCCTCGTATAACTCCGCTCGGACGGGGAGTCGAGTGGATCCTCTCTCGGCTATAGGAATAGGCTTGCTGTTGAGTTAGCGTCGTGTCCAACAACTCCTTGGCCCGTCGTGCTTCCACTACTATGGGGGACATTCCTTCAATGGGAAGGGCGGCCAGCCGTGATGCGGCAGCAACTATATTGTCCAACGGATTAGAATAATGACCAGGAGGGGTGGGCACATGTTGGGCCGGTACAACTTGGCGGTTCGGCTCTGCGGCCGGTGGCTGGACCGACGCGCCCGTTCCCGGTGCTCCTCCCGGTTTCACCTCTGGCTGGTTACTAGTTCCTGCTCCTGGCGTGCTGAAGAGATTCCTTGCCTCATAAACCGGTGGCAAGCGAGATCGTTTCCTTCTCCTCATTACCTCGTGTCAAGCGTTCTGATCCAACATGAGTCGATAGGTCTAGGCATCAAGCTCTGCCTGCTTTGTAGCCATCCTGGCTTTCTCAGCAGCCAGGTCCAACTTGGCCTGCTCAATCCGGCTTTTCACCTGAGCGACCTCCGCATCATGCTGCTCCTTGTTGGCCTGTGCTACCTCTGCTGTTAATAGCGCAGTCAAAGTATCGACCAGGGTGGATAAAGTGTCAGATGGCGACGGGGGAGGATCTCCAGCTCTAGCTCCCATCGTTACTGACGTTAACGCCGCTGTTGTTGAGGGCTGCTGCATAGACTGTGATCCGGCCATAAAGACAGCGACCCGGCTTGGCGGATCGAGGGGGTCCGGAATACTGTCACCCTCGGAACAACCCTCCGATCGACCGTCCTGCAGCAGATACAAAGATTCTGTCTATCTGGAAGAATATTCGTCGTCGGAATAGACTACAGTCTCGCCGCCAGAGTCCGATCTGTCCTCGGTTT
This sequence comes from Secale cereale, assembly GCA_902687465.1. NCBI lineage: Eukaryota > Viridiplantae > Streptophyta > Magnoliopsida > Poales > Poaceae > Secale > Secale cereale. Next base: position 201,725,123 of record LR738712.1, read on the forward strand.
GCACTCCATGCACTGCTCCAACGAAGACGTGCTCTATGTCTGGCCGAATCCGGGTTGGTCTCGCACGCTGAGCCGGCTCGACGATATTGGGGAAGATGTCCGGCTCAGGGCCCGGTTCGCCGATCTTGCCGATGAAGACGTGGATGCCGCCGAAGGGGGCCCGGTACCCGTATTCAATTGAATTGGCCTCCGGGCCCCAGCTTGCATCGTCGATGAATATCCGGCCACGACGAATCTTAGTCATCCGGCCCACTGCGTAGCCCTTGAGTCCTTCAAAGCCGCCATTCAAGAACTCGAAACCATCGTGCGATAGCCCCACGGTGGGCGCCAACTGTCGTGGATTTAACACGACAGATGTCCTAGCAAAAGGATTTAGTCATGAGGCCATCACTACGGGTTAGCTTAAAGGGGTTAAAGCGGACACAGGACACAGGGATTTTATACTAGTTCGGCCGCTTCGATGAAGGTAAAAGCCTACGTCTAGTTTGGTGTGGTATTGCTAGGGCTTCGATGACCAGGGAGCAAATCCGCTTTGCCTATGTCTCGAGCTGTTGTTCTCCCCTTGAACCGTCGCCGGGTCGTCCCTTTATATAGAGGCAGCGCCCGGTCCGGTTTACAGAGTCCCGAAGCCGGCTCATAAACGTGTCCGCCTCGGTCTCTGTTCTTTCTATCTTACATCCCAAGTTACATAGTATGACGGTTTACAAATCATGGGCCCTAATACTTGGGCTCTAAACCTCTTGGGCTAGAACCTTCCACTTCATGTTCCACTGGGCCTTTGATAATATAGTCTTGATAACGTAAACCGGACCCTCCTGGCCGGTTTATACCTGGTAGTAATATCCCTGACAGTGACGCTAGAGTAGTATTGGGATATTCACGTCGGTGACTGAATGTTATTCGGAGTCCTGGGTGAGATCCCTGACATCACGAAGAGCTTCGGAATGATCCGTAGGTAAAGATTTATATATGGAAAGTCATATTTTGGCTACCAGAAAAGTTCCGGGTTTTACTGGTATTGTACCCGAAAGCTTTCAGAAGATTCTGGAAGGTTCTAGAAGGTTCCAAAGGACTCCAGAAGGGTCCCTCCAGCATGTAGGGCGTGCATGGTCTGTAGGGGGACATACTATCCTTATTGGGCCAGGGGCACCAACCCCAAAGAGGCCCATGCGCCTAGGGAAAGGGAAAGCCTAAGGGGGAGGTCCATCCACTTGACTTGGAGGGCACTCCTCCCCCTTGGATGCCTCCCCTCCTTGGAGGAGGTGCTAGGGCTGCACCCCTAGGCCTCTCACACCCCTATATATAGTGGCGAGGGGCGTGGGGGCCTGGGCACACCAATTCCCACGCTCTAGAGGCAACCCTACCTCTCCCATTACTCTGTTTTCTTCTCAGATCACATATACGGTAGCGCTTGGCGAAGCCCTACTGGGATTGCTCCACGACCATCTCCACCACACCGTTATAGTGGTTGAGGTCCCATATACTTCTCCTCCCTATCTTGCTGGATCAAGAAGGATGAGACGTCATCGAGCCGCACGTGTGCTGAACATGTAGGTGCCGTCTGTTCGACACTTGGCCAGTAGTTTGTGGGACGAATCATGATTGGGTCGCTAAGACGTTAGACTACATCAACCACATTTATTTACGCCTCCGCTTAGCGATCTACAAGGGTATGTAGATCCAATCTCTCCTCTCATAGATGGTCATCTATTAGATTGATCTTGGTGATAGTAGGAATTTTTTTGTTTCCCATGCAATGTTCCCCAATAGTGGCATCATGAGCCAAGTCTATGCATAGATGACATCATGAGTATAACACAAAGGAATTTGTGGGCGTTGATATTCAGATTGCTTCCTTCCTTAGTCTTATTTTTATTTAGCGGTATTGTGGGAAGAAGCGGCCCGGACCAACCTTACATGTCCACGTACATGAGACCGGTTCCATTAACTGACATGCAACTTGATTGCATAAAGATGGCTGGCGGGTGTTTGTCTCTCCCATCTTAGTTGAATCGGATTCGACGAAGGCTGGCCTTGTAAAAGGTTGAATAGCAATTTGCCTATCACTGTTGTGGCTTTACGTAGGTAAGAATCGTTCATGCTAGATACCCATAGCAGCCACGTAAAACATGCAACAACAATCAAAGGATGTCTAACTTGTTTTTGCAGGGTATGTTGTGATATGATATGGTCAAAGACATGATGAGATATATTTGATGTATGAGGTGATCATGTTTGTATATATTATCACGACTTGCATGTCGATGAATACAACAACCGGCAGGAGCCATAGGGTTGTATTTAAATTTTGTATGACATGCGTGTCAATCATTAACCGCTATGTAAAGCTTTACTTTATCGCTAAGTGGTAGAAATAGTTGTAGAAGCATGGTTGGCATGACAACCCCGATGGTGACGCGATGTTGGAGATCATGATGTCTTTCCGGTGACAATGGAGATCATGCCGGTGCTTTGGTGATGGAGATCGAAAGCACAAGATGACGGCCATATCATTTCACTTATGATTTGCATGTGATGTTAATCTTGTTATGCATCTTATTTTGCTTATGACGATGGTAGCATTATAAGGTGATCCCTCACTAAAATTTCAAGATAAAATCATGTTCCCCCAAGTGTGTAACTTTGCGAAAGTTCGCCATTTCGAAGCACCACGTGATTATTAGGTGTGATAGACTCTATGTTTGCATACAACGGGTGCAAGCCAGTTTTGCACATGCGAAACACTTGGGTTAAACTAGACGATCCTAGAATGTATAGACATGGCCTCAGAACACAGGAGACCGAAAGTTCGAACATGAGTCATACTAGCAAAAGAGCCCGTGCGTTGCAATGGGATAAAAAAAATACCATACACCCCAAATTTAAAAATATAAACATTTTCAAAAAATCATTTGAGGTTTCTTTATATTTTATAGCAAATATGCCCGTGCGTTGCAACGGGATAAAAAAGTATCCCCACAGAAGGCACGTGCACGTTGTAATCGGCTTCCTCCGTAAACGGTTCCAGGCTAGATCACCTCGCTTTAATAGTAGGTATATACATAGATTGGACAAATGCCCGTGAGTTGTGTTGTCTATTTCGGGCCAGCCCAATAGTAGTTTCAGAATTTCCTAATAAATCCTAGAGGCCCACTTAGCCCAATCGTGCAAGGCAAGGGGCACTACTAAAGTTTCGTCCCACATTGCTAGTTTAGAGGGAGTTGGACCTCCTTATAAGGGAGGTTCTTTCCCCACTTGTACGAGCATAAGAACAAGAGCGACATCCACGCGCGCTCCTCCTCCACTGCCCGCCTCGCCATGCCACGCCACGCCTCGCCTCTTCACGACGTGTCGTGGGTTGCGGGAATGAGCCGAGCTAATGTCTAAATTTTTGCCACGCACGACGGGTATACGAACGGTCACACAGGAGCTGAAACGTTTTGCTGTAGTGGAGATTCAATACGAATGGCGCACCTCTTCGCCTGCTGCCTATTCGCTTCGTCTCCCTCTGTTGCTTTGTCTCCCATCGCAGCTTGTTCACCTCTCTCTCATGTGCCTATATAAGAGAGGCCGCTCCTCTCCAGAGAGACACATCAGAAAGATCATCTCCCTCTCGCCACTAGGTTCCTGAGCACTGAGTTGCTGGTACGTTCTTCCCCATCCCGGCTTGCAGCGTGCACTGCAGGTCGGGACAGTAGGACTCCGAAACCACACCTCTTTGAGTCCTGTACGGGAGAAGGGTGATAAGGTTTTTGGGGAGCGCTCCGCACGACTACCGACTTCTTCGTCACGGACACCCCGGACTCCGATGACTACTTCCCCGATGACGACTTCTTCCCCAACGTCGACAACCTCCTCGACGACATGGCTGGCGAGGATGTCGACCCGAAGTCCAGTGTTTCTGCTACTGCTGTCCCGTACGTGTTCTTGTTCGTTCTGTTAGAGGCCCTGCCAGAGTTCCCTATTCTAGTGTTTGCCCTACATATGTTAGGTTCTACTTCATATATGCAACTTTCTGCTCTACATATGTTTTGTTACAGTTCATATATGAAGATGCTATTTACCTTCTCTTTGTCAAATCGCATGACCTGTTTTATCACTCCTATACTAGTCATGCTTTATTTAGTATTTTTGTTAATAAAATCAGTTGGTAAATTGCTCATATTTCCAACAATCCAAAAACCTTATTACAGGCAATTTACCCCAAGTGGTTTTGCTGCTTCCATGAGACCTCCTGTGTTTGAGGGTATCCACTCTAAGAGGTGGTGCGTGAGAGCCGTTCTATGGTTTCAAACCATGAGCTGCTATGACGCCACTCTTGGCAAACCTGAAGGAGATTATGATGCTCAATAGGAACAAGCTTGTCTGAAAATGGATACCTTGTTTAGGGCTTCTCTCTTGCGTGTTCTTGGTGAGAACATAGTTGGTGCTTATGCGTCAATTGATAGTGGAAAATATATGTTGGACGCACTCGAGGCCAAGTTTGGGGTTTCGGATGCCGGCACTGAGCTGTACATCATGGAGCAATTATATGATGGCAGGATGACTGAAGAGCGCTCCGTGGTTGAGCAAGCTCATGAGATACATTCATTTGCTAGAGAACTTGAGCACTTCAATTGCATGCTACCGGACAAGTTTGTTGCTGGTGGTATCATCACTAAGCTTCCTTCTTCATGGAGGAACTTTGCTACCTTACTGAAGCATAAGAGGCAGGAGTTTTCCGTTCCGGATCTCATTGGTACTCTTGATGTGGAAGAAAAGGCAAGAGCAAAGAACACACGTGATCGAGGTATTGATGGAGGATCTAGTGCCAATCTGGTACAGAAGAAAAACTTCCAGCCCTACAAGTTCAAGAACAAGGGCAAGTTTGATGGTAAAGCAAAGTTTGATGGGAAGAACAAGGCTGTGCAACACACCAACTTCAAGAAGAAGAATGACAAGAAGAAAGGTGTTTGTCATGTGTGTGGAGATCCTGATCATGGGGCTGCTAGTAGCCCTAATTGCTATGACAAGCATCATCTTGGGAAAGGCAGCAAGACCGTCAATGTTGTCATTGGAGACACTGACATGAAGGATGATGGGTATGGTATATTCCCCACTATTCATTTAGTATGTCATTCTCCTGATTGGTTGATTGACACGGATGCTAATGTGCATGTATGCGGTGATATTTCCAAGTTTTCGTCTTATCAGACCGGAGGGACTTCCACCATGCTGATGGGCAACGGTTCAAGTGCTTTTGTTTGTGGTGTTGGCACGGTCAATCTGAAGTTAACTTCGGGGAAGATCGTGCGGCTGAAGAACGTGCATTATGTCCCCTCCATCAATAAGAATCTTGTTAGCGGATCCCTGTTATGTAGAGATGGCTACAAGCTTGTCTTTGAGTCGAATAAATTTGTAATATCCAATTATGGAACGTTTGTTGGCAAAGGCTATGAGTCAGGAGGCCTGTTTCGTTTATCCTTGTCAGAAGTTTGCAATAAAGTTGTTAATCATGTTTGCAACAATAGTGAATCAAAAGTGTGGCATTCACGTCTGTGTCATGTTAACTTTGGTTGCATGTCGCGACTAGCGAAATTAAACTTAATCCCTAGTTTCACCACCATCAAGGGATCTAAGTGTCAACTTTGTGTGCAAGCTAAGTAACCTTGTAAGTCTCACACGACTGCGGAAACGAGAAACCTTGCACCACTAGAGCTCATACATTCAGATCTATGTGAAATGAATGGTGTTTTGACAAAAGGTGGAAAGAAATATTTCATGAAATTAATTGATGACTCCACTAGATATTGTCATGTGTATCTTCTGAAATCTAAGGATGAGGCTTTGAACTTTTTCAAGATCTATAAAGATGAAGTGTAAAACCAACTTGATCGTAAGATCAAGAGGCTTAGGTCCGACCATGTTGGAGAGTATTTTTCTGATGAATTTGATACTTTTTGTGTGGAAGATGGTATAATCCATGAGAGGACACCTCCCTATTCACGTCAGTCAAATGGGTTGGCCGAAAGAAAGAACCATACTCTAACTGATTTGGTTAACGCCATGTTAGATACATCGGGTCTATCCAAGGCATGGTGGGGGGAGGCGATATTGACTGCATGTCATGTCCTAAACCGAGTTCCCACAAAGAACAAAGAGATAACTCCATTCGAGGAATGGGAGAAGAAAAGGTTAAAGCTCTCTTATCTACGAACCTGGGGTTGTTTGGCGAAAGTCAATGTGCCAATCTCAAAGAAGCGCAAACTTGGACCAAAGACTGTGGATTGTGTTTTCCTGGGATATGCTTTTCGTAGAATTGGATATATATTCTTGGTTGTAAAATCTGAGGTATCTGACATGCATGTCGGTACAATCATGGAGTCGAATCATGCGACTTTCTTTGAAGATATGTTTCCTATGAAGGATATGGCTACCTCATCTACTCAGGAGATGCTTAGCTCATCAAATCAAGAATCAGTTACAATTACTGAACCTACCATTTCGATGGAATACTTTGAAAAACCCGTGGAGGAGAACAATGAAGTTCCTACTAGGAGCAAGAGACAAAGGACTGCAAAGTCCTTTGGTGATGATTTTATTGTCTATCTCATAGATGCCACTCCCAGTTCTATTTCAAAAGCCTATGCATCTGAAGATGCTGACTACTGGAAGGAAGCGATTCGTAGTGAGATGGATTCCATCTTGGCGAATGAAACTTGGGAGATTACTGATCGTCCATATCGGTGCAAACCTATAGAGTGCAAATGGATATTCAAGAAGAAGCTTAGGCCTGATGGTACAATCGAAAAGTATAAGGCACGACTCGTGGCTAAGGGTTATACCCAAAAGGAAGGTGAAGACTTCTTTGATACTTACTCACCCGTGGCGCGATTGACCACTATTCGAGTTCTACTTTCACTAGCCGCCTCACATGTTCTTCTCGTTCATCAAATGGATGCTAAGACTGCTTTCTTAAATGGAGAGTTGGATGAGGAAATTTATATGGAACAACCAGATGGGTTTGTAATAGATGGTCAGGAAGGAAAAGTGTGCAAGATGCTAAAGTCTTTCTATGGACTCAAGCAAGCACCAAAGCAATGGCATGAGAAGTTTGAAAGAATTTTAACAGCTACAGGCTTCGTTGTAAACGAAGCTGACAAATGTGTATGCTATCGCCATGGCGGGGGCGAGGGAGTTATCCTTTGCTTGTATGTTGATGACATACTGATTTTCGGAACAAATTTGAATGTTATTAAGGAGGTCAAGGATTTCCTATCTCGTTGTTTTGAGATGAAGGATTTAGGAGTGGCTGATGTCATTCTGAACATCAAATTATTGAGAGACGATGATGGTGGGATTACATTACTTCAATCTCACTATGTGGAAAAGATCTTGAGTCGCTTTGGCTATAGTGACTGTAAGCCCTCTCCAACACCATATGATGCCAGCGTGCTACTTGGAAAGAATCAAAGAATTGCTAGAGATCAATTGAAATATTCTCAGATTGTTGGCTCGCTTATGTACTTAGCCAGTGCTACAAGACCTGACATCTCTTTTGCTGTTAGAAAACTGAGTTAGTTTGTCTCAAAACCAGGAGATGTGCATTGGAGAGCTCTAGGGAGAGTTTTGCGTTATTTGAAAGGCACTGCAAATTATGGAATTCACTACACCAGGCACCCAAAGGTGCTTGAAGGGTATAGTGACTCAAACTGTATCTTAGTTGCTGATGAGATAAAGGTCACGAGCGGCTATGTATTCACTCATGGAGGTGGCGCTGTTTCTTAGAAGTCTTGCAAGCAGACCATCTTAACGAGGTCAACAAGGGAAGCAGAGCTCAAAACACTAGATACAGATACAGTCGAAGCGGATTGGCTTCGTCGGCTCTTGAATAACTTGCCGGTAGTTGAGAAACTTGTACTGGGTATCCTTATGAACTATGACAATCAAACTATGATCACAAAAGTGAGAAGCTCAAAGCATAACATGAAGTCATCAAGACACGTTTAGAGAAGGTTAAAGTCTGTCAGGAAAATGATAAACTCGGAGTAATTGCATTGGATTATATCCAGACGTCTAAAAATCTGGCAGATCCTTTTACTAAGGGTCTATCACAAAATGTGATAGATAATGCATCGAGGGAGATGGGTATGAGACCCACAATATGAGTTGTTCACAGTGGTAACCTAGTCTATGTGATCAGAGATCCCGTGAATTAGATGTGGAAAACAAGCTGTTAGTCAACTGAGAGGAGAGTATCCTTACTATTAACAGTACCACTCCATGAAGATGCAATACTCTCCTAAATCTTCATGGAAGGTTGATGTATATCTTAATGTGTTCTCTGTGGCTCATGTAAGTAGAGATGTTGTCCTGTAGAACATCTTTTGAAGAACACACCTATATGAGTTTGATTGTCAAACGTCGCAATCTATGAGAGTAGGGTTCTCTCTAGTAAACTCATGAAAGGTCACGGAGTATGACGCATAAACTCCACCCGCGGGGAAGACCCACGGTTGCCAAGTATCGGTCAAGGCTTTATGTGAAGCTAGATTCACAGAAAACTTGCAGTTCAAGGCCCAGTCCACTATTCAAGTTGCTTACTAGTGTAACATAGAGTTCTAGGTGGAAGTTCAACTTAACAGTCTCCACTGCAGTACCGGTATATAAAACAGTGTTTTGGAACCAAAGGCAAATTTCGTGTGCCACTGGGATCTCGTGGGGGATAGCTGGAATTTTGTCTATTTTGGGCCAGCCCAATAGCAGTTTCAGAAATTCCTAATCTATACCTAGTAATAAAGGACGGAGGCTTGCATAGTTCTCCATAAGTTGTCCCTTTATATCCGTTGATTTTGTGTTAATCATAAAGATTGACAGTTGAGATTTAAAAATAGATCTATACAAAGTTACGTAAACTAAAACACATGTACGGAATGTCCGAACCTATAGTTTCATTACTGACATGGCCCACAAGATAAAAAATATTTGCCACCGCAAGAATTCGAACTCGCAACCTCCTTGTCCTGTAATTATTAGGCTACCAACTGACATAGCTGGTCTTTAGAATAATCCCACCTCGCCACTTTATATGTCATGCTCCTAATTTATATACGATTTCAACCGATGTTGCAACGTGCAGCGAGAGAAATAGTAAGGAAAGAAAAGGATTTGAGACGGGGGATAATAAGGAAAGCCTTCTACGCCGAAGCAAATTTGACAATAAAATTAGCGCTGAATGGGAAATAAGGAAGGAAAAGGAATTGAGATGGGGGATAATAAGGAAAGTAATCCATGCCGAGGCCAAAAAAGTATTGGAGAAGGAAATTGAGACCTGAGATAATAAGGCAGGTAGTGCGTGACATTGGGAAGTCAGGAAAGTAATTTGGAAGGGGGATCCAGGCATGCAAAAATTTGATTCATTGTGACAGAAGACACGCTAGAACAACACACACAGCGTCTCCTTAGAATCCGCCGTGTTCTCAAATTGTTATTCACACTTTTAGGTTTTTTTTTTGCGAGATTTCTTTTGGTTTTCTTACGTCCACAGCAATAGCAGACATGGATGGCTACGACTACGAGCTTGATCACTTCAATGATCTACGAGTTATGACAACATTATGTTAGCTTGGAGCGTGCCACGAAGAACACGTAGATGAGATGTTCATTCGCATGACTAGCTTGCACACCCGTCAAAGATGCAGCAGTGATTCGCCGACATAACCCGAGTCGACGTGCGCTGCCTGTGATTGATCGTCTTGCCCGCGAGCCAATTCCTTCGTCAACTGCCACATCCTCCTATACTTCTGTTTGCTGGCAATGTCTCCCTCATCGGCCTCGCCTCGCCGGACAAGCACCGGCCACCAGTCATGCAAAAATCGATCAGGCTTGCCGCTTCTACGACTTCTTTCCAGGTCCGTCTTCTCATGTGCATGCTCATGGTTCTCTTTACTATGCACTATCCGTGCTAGCTAGCATCAGTTAAGTTTCAAACATGGCAGTTAGCTAGGTACTCCCTCTGTAAACTAATATAAGAGCTTTTAGATCACTATTTTAGTATTCTAAACGCTCTTATATTAGTTTACGGAGGGAGTAGCTTACTTTTCCATCGCTTCACGGTTTACTTCAGCTTTCATTGCTTCATTCTTAGGACAAGAACGCCGCTGTTTGGAACAACGGGGAGCAGCGCCCACCTTCGCGCACCCGCGATCGCCGCACCCGCTGCGAGCACCTGAGCGCCGAGCTCCGGAGTTGCCACAGCTCGCCCGCTGCAACGCTTGCCCCCGCGTGCTCACCAACTAGCGCACCCGCACGCTCGCCACCACGCGCTGAAGGGCTGTTCCACGAAGGCCATCGAGGTGTTCAACCAAGGTGCGTTGGTGTTGGATGCCAACCCGCGGCTTGGCGGCGATTACGACGATGGGGAGATGTGGCGGCTCGAGCCCGAAGACGAACCACTAGCCAGGGATGCGTGCCGCGGTGCAGATCCAGCGTGACTCGACCGGGTCATGCGCGTCGGCGTTGTGGGAAAGAAACAAAGAAAGGAGGAGAGAGAGAGAGGTGTGGGTGGGTGAGTAGGTCTATCTTTTTCCCCGTTGCAACGCACGGGCTCTTTTTCTAGTAAATCCTAGAGGCCCACTTAGCCCATTCGTGCAAGGCAAGGGGAACTACAAAAGTTTAGTCCCACATTGCTAGTTTAGAGGGAGTCGGACCTCCTTATAAGGGAGGTTCTTTCCCCACTTGTACGAGCATGAGAACAAGAGGGACATCCACGCGCACTCCTCCTCCGCCGCCCGCCTCGCCATGCCACGTCTCGCCTCGTCATGATGCACCGCGGGTTGCGGGAATGAGCCGAGCCGATGTCTAAATTTTTGCCACACACGATGGGTATATGAACGGTCAGACATGAGCTGAAACGTTTTGCTGTAGTGGAGATTCAATACGAACGTCGCACTCTTCGCCTACTGCCTGTTTGCTTCGTCTCCCTCTGTTGCTTTGTCTCCCATCGCATCCTGTTCGCCTCTCTCTCCTATGCCTATATAAGAGAGGTCGCTCCTCCCCAGAGAGACACATCAGAAAGATCATCTCCCTCTCGCCACCAAGTTCCTGAGCACTGAGCTGCTGGTACGTTCTTCCTCATCCCGGCTTGCGGCGTGCACCGCAGGTCGGGATAGTAGGCCTCTGAAACCGCACCTCTTTGAGTCCTGTATGGGAGAAGGGTGATAAGGTTTTTGGGGAGCTCTCCGCGCGATTACTGACTTCTTCGTCACGGACATCCTAGACTCCAATGACTACTTCCCCAATGACGACTTCTTCCCCAACGTCGACAACCTCCTAGACGACATGGCTGGCGAGGATGTTGACCCCAAGTCCAGTGTTTTTGCTACTACTGTCCCATACGTGTTCTTGCTCGTTTTGTTAGAGGCCCTACCACCGTTCCCTGTTCTAGTGTTCGCCCTACATATGTTAGGTTCTACTTCATATATGCAACTTTCTGCTTCACATATGTTTTGTTACAGTTCATATATGAAGAGTCTATTTACCTTCTCTTTGTCAAATCACATGACTTGTTTTATCACTGCTATACTAGTCATGCTTTATTTAGTATTTATGTTAATAAAATCATTTGGTAAATTGATCATATTTCTAACACGTTGCAACGTGAAAAACAATGTTTATTATTCCTATTAATCTGCCTGATCAAAGAACCATGTCGTTGAACGACAGTCCCTGATAATGAAAAAAGAATAGATCATTTGGTCAGGATATGGGTTATGATTTCAAGTAAATTGATCTGTCTGAACAACTATGTTTTGATTATTAGTTCATTCGTTAGATTATTTGTTCATTCTTGAAATTTAAAACTAAAAGAGAAAAAAGGCAATGTAAATAAATATGAAGTAATAGCAGCAAGCAATCTAACATGTAGAATAATAATTGAAGCGGCAAGCAAACCAATCGAGAGAATTATATCCATATGTGTCAGGGATATTACTACCAGGTATAAACCGCCCAGGAGGGGCCAATTTATGTTATCAAGATTATCTTGAAGCCCGGCGGAGCATGAAGCAAGAGGCTTTAGCCCAAGAGGATTGGAGCCCAAGTGTTAGGGCCCATAAATTGTAAACCGTCATATTATGTAACTTGTGATGTAAGTTAGAAAGAATAGAGACCGATGCGGACATGGTTATGAGCTGGCCTCGGGACTCTGTAAACCGGACCAGGCGTCACCTCTTATATAAAGGGACGACCCGGCGATGGTTCAGGGACAGAGAATGACAGCTCGAGACATAGGGAAAGCGGATTCACTCCCTGGTCATCGAAACCCTAGCAATACACACCAAACTAGATGTAGGCTTTTACCTTCATCGAAGGGGCCGAACTAGTATAAAATATCTGTGTCCTTGTCTTCTTTAACCCCTTTAAGCTAACCCGTAGCGATGGCCTCACGACTAAGTCCTTTTGCTAGGATATCTGCCATGACAAAACCATGATAGTTGGCGCCCACCATGGGGCTATCGCGCGATGGTTTCGAGTTCTTGAAGGGCAGCTTTGAAGGACTCAAGGGCTACGCCGTGGGACGGTGACCAAGAGTTGTCGTGGCAAGATCAACATCGACGATGCAGGCTGGGGCCCCGAGCCCGATTCAATCGAATACGGATACCGGGTCCCCTTCGGCAACATCCACGTCTTCATTGGCAAGATCAGCGAACCGGGCCCTGAGTCGGACATCTTCCCCAACATCGTCGAGCCGGCTCAGCGTGCGAGACCTGCCGGGATTCAGCCCGCCATGAAGCATGTCTTCGTTGGAGCAGTGCATGGAGTACAAGCCGAGGACGGATCGGACTCTGGCGGTGAGACTGTTGTCTATTCCGGTGATGAATTGTCCTCCGGAGAGACAAAATCTTTATACCTGCTGCAGGACGGCCAATCTGAGGGCTGTTCCGATGGTGACAGTATTCCGGACCCCCTTGATCTGCCAAACCGGGTTGCTGTCTTTATGGCCGGATCACAACCTGTGCAGCAGTCCTCAACAACAGCGGCGTTAGCATCAGACGTGGTGGGGGCTAGGGCTGGAGATCCTGCTCCATCACCATCTGAAACATTATCTGTTTTGGTCGATACTTTGACAGCGCTGTTAACATCAGAGGTAGCCGAGGCCGACAAGGAGCAGCATGATGTGGAGGTCGCTCAGGTGAGGAGCCGGATTGATCAAGCCAAGTTGGACCTAGCTGCGGAGAGAACCAGGATGGCTGCAAAGCAGGCTGAGCTTGATGCTCAAGCCTATCGACTCATGTTGGATCAGACTGCTTCACACGAGGTAATGAGGAGAAGGCAACGATCTCGCTTGCGACCGGTTTATGAGGCAAGGAATCTCTTTAGCACGCCAGGAGCAGTAACCAGTAACGAGCCAGAGACAAACCGGGGAGGAGCGCCGGGCACAGGAGCGTCAGTTCAGCCGCCGGCCGTGGAGCCAACCCGCCAGGTTGTACCGTCACAGCATGTACCCACTCCTCTTGGTCATTACTCTAATCCGTTGGATAACATCGTTGCTGCCGCTTCACGACTGGCAGCCCTTCCCATTGAAGGAATGTCCCCATAGCAGTGGAGGCATGACGGGCCAGGGAGTTTTTGGAGATGACACTAACTCAACAACAAGCTTATTCTCACAGCCATGAGAGGATTCATTCAACTCCTCGCCCAAGCCGGAGCTACACTAGGCGTCTGGATGAACCGGCCATGTGAAGCAGTGCACGAAGACATAATCCGCCGCGGCAGGATGATCAAGTAGGAGGAAACGTGAATGCTCAGAACATGGTTGATCAGGGCAGGCAACGGCGGGAGGCCGAAGTAACAGCGCAGTACGAAGCCCGTCAGGCGACGCCGGTTCGTCCCTCTACCACAGTTGAATCGGGGGTTATGTCTAGCTCCCTGGGAGTGCCTTGTCTTACTCCCGCTTTGCGGAATGTAAAACTACCCAAGGATTTCAAAGGACCGCGCAAGGTGCCCAATTACACGGCGGATCTGTCCCCATAGGCATGGATTGAGAGTTATGAGATGGAAATGGAGATGCTGGATGTGGATGATGCGGCATGCGCTAATTATTTCACAATGATGTTAGAGGGCACAACTCGCACTTGGCTGAAGGGCTTGCCACCGAATTCCGTCGGATCATGGGCCGAATTGCATCGCCGATTTATCAATAACTTCAAGGACACGTGCAAGCAGCTGATGTTTGTCGTCGATCTAGCTGCCTACGTTCAAGGAGAGCATGAGTCTACAAGTAGTTGGGTGCGTCGAGTATCAGAGATCCTGCATTCCTCCAATAGCATCAACCCAAGCACAGCAGTGGTAACCTTGGAAGGTAATTGCCAGTTTGAGCCTTTGAAATTGAAGCTGGGACGGCTTAAGCGTAATTGTGATGACATGGGGACTCTCATGGGCGCTTTAGTGAAGTATGCAGACTCCGATAATACCAAATATCCAGACACCGACGGTGAAAAGACAGGGAAGGTGAACAAGAATAGTAAGGTGCCGCAGCCTAACCCGGCGAATCAAGGATACAATGGTAAGCGTAAAGCGGATGGTAATTCGGACTTTGTGGCCAACACCAATGCTCAGGAGGACGGGCAGCACTGCAAGGGTAGACCGCCCCCACGGAATGGGAGGCCACCTATCAATCTGGAACGCCAGTTGAACTTGCCTTGCCGAAGCACGGTACAGTAGAGAAGCCAGCTACACATCTCCGGAAAGACTGTTTTATTATACAGGAGTTCATGAACCGGTCTCGGTACGATCACGGGCCATCCGGCGGGTCAGGCCCCGGTTTTCAAGGGCCGGGTTATCAAGGGGGTGGATCCGGATCAGGGTACCAAGGCAATAACGGCCACCACAATGGGCACAATCAGCATAACCAGTAGCACGGCCAGGGCGGTTATAACAATCAGGGAAATAAACAGCGTCAATAGCAGCAACAATCCGGATATCAGAATAATCCGAAGGAGTTGAGCAGTGGGCAATATCATGTCTTCACTATGAGCTTGTGTAAACGTGATCATAAAGTTCACAAGAGGGCAGTACATTCTGTTGAACCGGCGGTGTCGCGTTACCTGCGTTGGTCAGAACAACCCATTGTGTGGAGCCGAGAGGATCATCCGCCCCGGGTTGATAATCCCGGTCAGCTGGGTCTAGTTGTGGCATCTCAGGTGGGTGGCTACAAGTTTACCAAGGTGCTTATGGACGGAGGCAGCAGTATCAACATCTTATACCATGAGACTTTCCCGCGTATGGGGTTGACGGATAAGAAGCTTCAGCAGTCCAACATGGTTTTTCATGGGGTGGTGCCCGGTAAATCGGCGTACCCAGTTGGCAAAATAGATTTGGAGGTCACTTTTGGAGATGAACATGATTCCAGGTCAGAGACCTTGACCTTTGAAGTGGTAAAGATCAAAAGCCCGTATCACGCCCTGTTCGGGCGGCCGGTTTACGCTAAGTTCATGGCTAGGCCGTGTTATGTTTATCTACAGCTCAAGATGTCGAGTCACAAGGGAACCATGACGGTCCATGGAAGTCGCAAGATTGCGTTGGAGTGCGAGGAAGGGATGCAGCTTATGCTGAAGTGGTTTGTGCAACTGAGGAGCTGAAGTTTTATAAAGACAATGTTGATCCGGCAGATATGTCTCCGCTGAAGAAACCGACCACAGAGCATGATCCGGCTTTGAAGTTCAAATCAGCTAAAGAGACCAAACAGGTGGACTTCGTTCCTGGCGATTCATCCAAGCAGTTTACTATCAGTGCTAACCTAGATCTGAAATAGGAAGGCGCGCTCATCGAGTTCATCCGCGAGAATCGGGACATCTTTGCATGGAAACCTTCTGATATGCCAGGTGTACCGAGGGAACTCGCTGAGCACAATCTCAAAATTGATCCGAAGTTTAAACCGGTTAAACAATTTATGCGCCGATTCAATGAAGAAAGGCGCAAGGCTATTGGAGAAGAAGTGGCTAGGCTCTTGGCAGCAGGCTTTATAGTTGAGGTTTTTCATCCAGAGTGGTTGGCTAATCCGGTGCTAGTACTTAAGAAAAATGGCACTTGGCGAATGTGTGTTGATTAGAAAGATCTGAACAAAGCTTGCCCAACTGATCCCTTTGCCCTCCCTCCGTATTGATCAGATCATTGATGCTACGGCGGGTTGTGAGCGGCTAAGTTTTTTGGACGCATATTCTGGTTATCATCGGACCAAGATGGCCGTTAAGGACTAGGAGAAGACGGCCTTTATAACTCCCTTTGGAGCCTTCTGTTACGTGTCTATGCCATTTGGGCTTAAGAGCGCCCAGGCGACCTATCAACGTTGTGTGCAGAACTTCCTTCATGGACAGATTGGGCGGAATGTTCATGCATATGTGGATGACATTGTGGTGAAATCCAGGAAGGAGGAAACATTGGTAACAGACTTGAAAGAGACCTTTGACAATCTCCGGTTTTATAAAATGGTGCTTAATCCAGAGAAGTGCGTTTTTGGTGTTCCAGCAGGCAAGCTCCCGGGATTCTTAGTATCGAACAGGGGAATCGAAGCTAATTCGGACAAGATCATGGCAATTACATCCTTGGCTAAGCCAGCTTGCATCAATGATGTCCAACGCGTGCCGGGCCGTATTGCGGCACTCAGCCGGTTTATCAGCCGTTTGGGGGAGAAGGCTATCCCGCTGTATCAGATGATGAAAAAGACAGATCGCTTTGTCTGGAGTGATGCTACTGATGCTGCGTTTGAGGACATGAAGAAGCAATTAGCAGAGCCACCAGCCCTTGCCGCCCCAGTTGACAATGAGCCGCTGTTGTTATATGTGGCTACTAATGCCCGTGCGGTAAGTGTTGCCATTGTGGTAGAACGCAAGGAGGCAGGCAAAGAATATCCGGTTCAATGGTCAGTTTATTACATCAACGAGGTGCTCATTGAATCAAAATAGAGATACCCTCATTGGCAGAAATTGGTGTATGGAGTCTTCATGGCAAACCGGAAGCTAAAGCACTATTTTCAAGGCCATCCAATCACTGTTGTTAGTTCAGCTCCATTGGGGTATATAATCCAGAACAGAGAGGCTACTGGTCGGGTTGGAAAGTGGGCCATTGAGCTTAGCCCACACGGATTGAAGTATGTGCCCCGTACTACGATAAAATCCCAAGCATTGGTGGATTTCATCAACAATTGGACAGAGTTGCAAGCACCTGAGGAAAAGCCGGATCACACATATTGGACTATTCACCTTGATGGATCCAGGCAATTGGAGGGCTCGGGGGCTGGAGTCGTGTTAACTTCCCCACGAGGTGATAAGTTCTGTTATGTCCTCCGTTTAATGTTCCCTTGTACTAATAATGTAGCTGAGTATGAAGCTCTCCTCCATGGTCTGCGGATGGCCAAGGAGATGAACTTAAGCCGGGTTAAATGCTTCGGCGATTCAGACCTGGTGGCACAGCAAGTATCTGGCAAGTGGGATTCCAAGGATCCACTCATGGCAGCATATCGACGAGAAGTAGACGCTGTTGCTGGACACTTCAAGGGTTATCAGGTAGATCATATAGACTGGCGAAAGAATGAAGCGGCTGACGCGTTAACCCGGCTGGGTTCTTAGCGTAAACCGGTTCCACCCAATACCTTCTTGGATGTATTACACAATCCTTCGGTACTGTTACCTTCAGAAGAGGACTTGGTTGTTCCTGATCCAGAGGCACAATTGGTCGCGGCACTTCATGTTATTCTGGATTGGACACTTCCCTACCTGGCGTACATGAACCGATGTGAGTTACCAGAGGACGAAGTCTTGGCTAGACAGATAGTCCGGCGATCCAAGTCAATGACTATTGTCAATGGATAACTTCATCATCGCAGCATCTCTGGGGCGTTTCAGCGGTGTGTGTCACCAGAGGAGGGCTGTGACATTCTTAGAGAGATCCATGAAGGAGATTGTGGTCATCATGCCGGTTCAAAATCTTTGGTGGCTAAAGCTTTTCGTCATGGGTTCTACTGGTTGACGGCTCATGCCGATGCAGAGGACTTGGTCAGAAAATGTGATGCTTGCCAAAAATTCTCACGGCGTGCTCATATACCGGCGCAGGAATTGAGGATGATTCCAATTACTTGGCCGTTTGCGACTTGGGGGCTTGATATGGTTGGACCCTTCAAGAGATCTCAAGATAAGAATGGGTTGAAGCGGCGTCTGTCAGTAAGTGTGATGCGGCAACTGCGGTTCAGTTCATCAAAAAGGTGATTTTCCGGTTTGGCTTTCCACACAACGTTATAACTGATAATGGCACCAATCTATCCAAGGGGGCTATGGAGGAGTTCTGTCAACGAGAGCACATCTGCCTTGATGTATCATCAATAGCTCACCCGCAGTCTAATGGCCAAGCTGAAAGAGCCAATCAAGAGATCTTGAGAGGCATCAAATCCCGACTTATGGTTCCTTTGGAGAGAACACCAGGTTGTTGGGTAGAGGACTTACCTTCTATACTATGGAGCATCAATACTACACCTAACAGATCCACATGGTACAGGCCTTTCTTCATGGTATATGGAGCTGAAGCGGTCCTCCCTTGTGATATCCGTCATGACACGCCGCGGGTGGCGGCTTACGTTGAAACAGATAACGAAAAAGCAAGGCAAGATGCATTGGACCGGCTGGATGAAGAACGGGACACGGCAGCAGCTCGATCGGCGATTTATCAGCAAGATCTGCGCCGGTACCACAGTCGCCGGGTTAAAACCAGGACGTTTCAAGAAGGAGATCTGGTGCTCCGGCTCATCCAAGACCAGAAAGACATGCACAAGCTATCCCCACCTTGGGAAGGACCCTTTGTGGTCAGCAAGAACATGCAAAACGTATCAGACTACCTCGTCGACGTTCGAGAACATAAGGACTCACGTACGGCGGAGGAGGAGACCAAACGGCCATGGAACATCGCTCTTCTTCGACCTTACTACGCTTGAGCCATAGGCTCCGCTTTATGTACATAATTTTTACGATGTATATAATATGATCAATATAATAAACCGGCGCCCCCGATAAAACAGGGTATCAGCCGCCTTTTTTCAAAAGAGTATCACATGGGGGCTTCTGTGTGCAAGGGAGTTCCTGTGGCCTCTTAAACCGGCGACCACGTCAAGGCGATCATAAGAGCATAGCTCTGGTTGCTTTTGCAATTTACACATGATGATGAGGGGCAAAAGAGAGTTTGAAGCCTAGCACAACTCAAACATAGGCGCCGACGAGCAATGCTCAAATGCTACCTGCGGGCTCCTGATGCAAGACATCAACGAGTTGACAACCCTTGTAGTAAACACGTCTTGGAAGCTTGGTGTATACACCTAAAACCCCGGATTAACCTGCCTGCATCAAGTAAGTCACTCCGTCTAGGTAAACCTGGTACGACCCGTCGAACGTATACACAAGTCAATCTTTATAGACCCTAAACTTGGCAACGTTAAATTGACGATCATCAAGTGATTACACAAGTCAATCTTTATAGATTTTTTGAACTTGGTAGCATTTGACATTGATGATTTGGTTAAGGATTGAGGACCATCTTAACAGGCTTTGCAAAATGGTTAATGACAGTAGCCTGGCAGCTCATAAAAGCCTCGAATTTGGAGCCTGGCAGCTCATAAAAAGCCTCGACTACATGGACTTATTTGCCCAAAAACTTCATTTTTATTTTTTTATGTTTTATCAAATCTTTATCCTCAAGGTCATTGGTTCTCAACCAAGTCCATCGATTCAAGGAGGGGATGACTATAAGTTGCCACCACATCTGTGTTTACAGAGTTTTAGTTTGGGTTACAAACACAAGTACTAATTACAGCTAAACAGGAGTTCATCGTAACCCGGTTCGGTTTTCATGACGAACCGATAAATAATCAAGGGAGTCATCGGCACTTACACCCTGAAACATTATTTCTTCCTGTCGGATTAAGGTTTATTGTGATACACTTAATCATAGGTATGATACATACTTATACTTTATACACAGTTCAAGTTATCAACTTAGATAATGTACTTGGGTATTATGACCCGTCCGGCGATGAACCACCAGGACAGTTTTGAACATTGTTTTATGCAGAAACAGGTAGAATAGACCGTCAAAAGCATTGAAAGCAAGATATATTCAAGAAGTTGCCGATCAAAGCAATCTCACAAAATATAATTCTGGGACAAACGCAGAGTATCTTAGCTATCCTATTACAAGGCGCTAGAAGGCCCAAAAGAATATCAGTTTTTTCTCAAACTACTGGGACATAAAGTTAAACCGGCGCTGGTTTAAGATTCTGCATCGGCTCACCGTGAAGATTGAGGGTCAGCTTGCTCCAGGTCTTCGGCGGTTTCTTCCAGCTGCTGGAAGTCAACAGTGGTCCAGTCAATCTTGGACAGAGCTCGGAAATAAACTTTGTCATTTATGAGGTCTGACGGATCAATGTGAGGAGCAAAGGTGTGCTTACGGACGGGCGGAATAAGGTTTTCAATATCATAAGACAAACGATCTGCCCGCACATTCTCCGCATCATAGCCTGGATGATATCGAGATAAATCAGCTTCGTCAGCAATTTTGCTAGCCAGAGGCCACATATCCTTGGTTAAGGCGTGTAAATCATCACTGGAGAAGGCTGATCCGTCTTCCTTCATGCTTGGATAGCCGTTCATCGCCTCCGCCGGATCAAAATCAGGGACCCAAGCCTTCGCTCGAGTCAGAGCCATTAAGGCACCTGCCCTTGCAGACGATTTCTTCACTTCTATAAGGCGAGCAGGCAGAATTGACAGCTTTTCCAAAGTACCTTGGATCGTGGTAGGAGCCGGTTGGTTGTGCGAGATAGCGCTGATGGCCCTCTGAGCGCCGGAATATAGCTGCTCCACAGAGTGTATGCAGCTTTCAATTTCTTCCGCACATCATCGCCAAGATGAGTGATGCGCCTCCCCGCGTCAAAATTATGAGTTAAATCGGAACAGTATTGGATTGTAAGGATAAGGTTATGTTAAGAGTACTTACCAAAGATGGCAGGCGTCATGTCATTTATTTGCTGCCTCAATCCGGACAGCTCCTCTATCGCCGGATTAAGAGCAGCCTTCGCATCACTGGCTCTCTTCTCCAAAGCAGCTTTTCAACCTCCCAGGCTGACCACTACGTTTCAAAGTCTTTTTCAGCTTCTCTATATTTGCTAATGCAAGTGTTAGCTCATCCTTGACCTTGAGGGCAGCAGTTTCATGGAATTTCAACGTATCCCGGAGCTCAGTTACTTCAGAATTCATCCGGTTTAAGTCAGCCTGGCACAAGGAAGACACATTATATTTTCATGAGGCATTTGCGGTCAAAGTCCCAAGCACATAACAAGTTATGCACTTGACATTTGGGGGCTAATGTATATTTGCAGTAAAACAGGCATTTTTCAGACAAGTCCCAAGCACATAAACAATTTATATATTTGGCACTTGGGGGCTAATGTGAAATTGTTCTTAATATAAGTAGAAGTGCCGGTTCACCCTAAAGGAAGTAAACCGGCCCTTGGGAGCTACACGTGTGCAACACAAAGCTATCTACTAGATCTACTGAAGTCCCGGTTCACCCTAAAAGGCTAAACCGACACTTGCGGGCTACAATGGAGTAAAGGTACAATTACAAGAAACAAGCAGAAATAGAGGACAAAGACAAAGGAAAAGAAGTTACCTCATAACGTTCCTTCATTAAGTTTACCAATCCAGCTTCATAATCGCGGCTAGTATGTAGCCAGTTTAAGTATCCAGAATGAAGCTCCTGGGCGCTGAGCTGAGTGTAGCTGGACAATTCAGTACTCCACTTACCTTTGTCCTTATTGAGAAATTCCTCTTTGGCAGTGTGTTTGGTCAAAGTGACAGGCTCCCCTGGAGTAGAGAAACCAGTCCCTATGATTTCAACGTCGCCAGGCGAAGCGGCAGCTTGCTTAGGGGGATTGACAGGAGCAGGACTGATAGGAGGAGGACTAGCAGGAGCAGGGCTAGCCCGGGCAGGGATGGCCGGTTCAAGATCACACTCCATAGGATCGTTCCCCTGAACAACAAAGTTTCGTTGGTCCATAGGAGGAGGATCATCATGTGGAATCTCAACGTTGTCTTCCAAAGGATCATCAAGCTCATGATCTTCTGCCGGTTCAGGAGCAGTATTGTCGGCTGCCATTTTGCTCAGTTTAGCCTTTTTGCTAGGCTTGGGTTTACTGTGAAAGTTAAAGATAATGAATATCAGAAGAGTCAAAAACAAATGTTAAACCGGGAAAAGCAAAAGGGAGCTTACCCAGGAACAATCTTGAGTGGAGGAATTTGTGTGGCTGTTGATTCGCTAGAGGATGAAAGAGGAGTTTCCTGATAATCCGAATCAGAAGGATTAATGTAACATCCCAAAATTCTAAATTTTGGAATGTTATAATAAATAGATAGAATTGATTGCTGTTTGATGTGCTGTGTGAAATTGAGTGAAATTTGAAACTTTTGATAGTTAAATGAGAGGGAATAAAATCACTTTCCCAAAACTTTCACTTTGCTTTTGATCTCCAAGGGAATTCAAATTCTTTTCAACACAAAACCCTAGAGTGAAGATAATATGACTTCTTCCATTTATTTTAAATGATAAAAGGGCTTTGAAAGGATTTTGAATTTCATCCTCGAAATATTTTCATTTCAGAGACTTTAAGCAACTCAATGATTTTCCCGAGAGAAGATAAAATGACTTCTTCAAATTATAGGAAATATGAGTTGGAAGTTTTTCTGAATTTTTCTGGAACTCAATTTCCAATATTGAGTTATTTGGGTTTTATTCAAATTATTTTTCTCCAAAAATAAATTACATGGAAAATAGGGTAACATGATTCCCTACAGCAGAAAATTGGAGATGAATGAATTTGAAGTCCTTTTGGTATTTTAAGAAAGATTTTATTGGTTTTTATTTGCTTTAGTAGGACCTTTTGATTTATTAGTTTTTGTGACCATCTTATTTGGCAGTAGTAAAATGTTCATGTTGTAGGGCTTATTTTTCTGCAAATTTTGATATATTATATGCCTATAGGATATTTTTATTTATTTTGTCTTTATTTTCTTTTCTTTTCTGTGTTTAAAAAACATGTTCTTCTTTTCCGACTGGGCCGGCCCAGCAAAGCGCCAGGCCTCGGCCCAGCTTGCCTTCGCCTTCGTCCCCGTGCAGACGACGGACTCCCGCCGCCACCGCCATGGACGCCGTGTCCTCACCGGACTCTCCTCCTGCCCCTTCCCCACGCAACCCCCCCCCGTTTATAAAAACGGGAGCCCCCGGCCCCGCTGCCCGCATAGCTCGCCGCCGCGCCCGCCAAGACGCGCCGCCGCCGCTGCCCCGCCCGCCGCCGCCGCGATCTGCCACCTCCGCCGCCACGTTCTGCGCCGCCCCGCCGCTGCTGCCTCCGCGCCCTCGCCTCGCTCGCCTCTGCCCCGCAGCTCCAACGCCGCCCCGCGCAGCGCCCGCCGTCGCCAGCCTCGCCGGCCGGAGCTCACCGCCGGCCGGAGTTTCGACGCCCGACCCGATCCGCCGTCGAAGAACTTTCCAAACCGCCGGTTCGATCCGCCAAAACCCGCGGTTCCGACGGAAAACCGCCGAGGTATAAAAACCGCCTCGGTTTTTCTTTTAAGTTAGGTTTTTCTTCGGTTTTCTTTTAGATCGGTTTTAAATTTTTTAGGTTTAGCTAAGCAGTGAACGATCTTTAGTTAGGCATAAAAAGTGAGCGTTCGCTCGGTAGCCTTTTCTTTTTCTATTTTTTTTAAGTTTCGGCCAGGGACCTCTCTGTAAATACTTTATTTACAGTTTAGCCCCTATTCTTCTTTCGGCCGTAACTTTTTACCAGTTAGTCCAAATTCAACGAAACCAATGCCCACGTCTTCGTTACAATCCCCTCTATCCAGTAAAACAACTTAAACATGTTTTTGAAAACTTTAAAATTTTAATTCAACTAGTTTTAGATTTGAACTTCGTTTGATCATAACTTGAGTTCCGTAACTCCGATTGAGTAGATTCTTTTTGCAAATCAAAGCTCTTGACCTAAACTTTCTGATAAGGCCAAATTCACCTAATTTTGGTAATGTTGGAAATTGTTTTATGTTTCAAGAGTCATTCGTTTGTTTTCGAAGTTTTTCGAAGTGTTTATTCGTTCTGTCCGATCTTTCTGAGTGATTGCTTATGTGTGGTTACCATCGCTTGCTTACAATAGATTGACTGGAGTGTGACGAGTAGATCTATCAAGAGTTTTGAGTGCGAATCATCTTCATCAAAATTGCAGGCAAGTTCACACTTTGATCATATTTTCCAATACCCAGTTTTGCAATGCATTAGTTATATCCTCAAACACATTGCATGAGTAGGATCTTTTAACTTGTGGGACTGGGAAGTAGATTGAGGTAGAACCTATTACCTGCATTATTTTCAAACCCCTGTGAGTTACTTCTACGTTATGCTTAGTTTGCCATGCTATGCTTGTAGACGTGGTTTTGGTTTGAGTGAAATCCATGACAGATGTGAGTTGTTAATTAATGGTTCAACTTAAGGTGGCTACTTGAATACACATCTGGGTGGATTGGTTTGGGGCACCCTGGGAGTGAACCAATGGATTGCCCGGACACCTGGTGATGCCAGTGTTGTCCTAGGAAATCCCGGGGTTTCCGTGTGATTGTCCTATTGGAATGCCACCCAGGCTCAAAGGGATCATATAATATTTTCATGCATAGAAACTTCCATGTGCAGCCACATGCCAATATGGGCTCTGGCGTAGTTGAGTAAGTTGTGGGAAACCTTTCCATGATGGGCTAGCAGATGTAGGGGGATTGTAGGTGTACCGGCCTATCTATCTGGTTAAGGGGACCTCTTCGGAAAGACTGTGTCTCGGTCATCCGTTTCTCAAACACCATGCAGTGCGAGAAACCAAACGGAGGCGATCGAGTCTTGTGGGGAAAGTGCACAAACCTCTGCAGAGTGTACAAACTATTCATGAGTAGCCATGTCCCCGGTTATGGACATCTTTGAGTATCTAGAAGTGGATTATTTGTTGATCTCATCACTCTATAATTTAATTTGTTGGGTTAATGATGACTTTAATTTGGGATTGAGATGGAGGTACCATTCTCAACTGTTCATGATTTAAATTTAACAAAGTAGTTAAATAAAATGCATTCCTTTGTTGTAGGGAAAAATTGGCTTTACGCAAAAACTTTAACCTTACAGCCTCCACCAGTCAAATATGCATGTAGTTGTAGGCTTTATTCATCATTATCATTACAATGTGAATTTGCCAGTACATTCAATGTACTGACCCTCTGTGGCTGCAACGTCTCATGTTGCAGGATTATCTTACGACGAGTAAGTGATACGTCAGGGGTTACGATTTCTACACTCAACTTTGCTGTTGGTGTTGATGGGAATCCACAACCTTTGTTGCTTCCGCTATGATCGGTTGAGGTAATAGTATTTACGTTACTTAATACATGTGATTTACCTCTGTTATAAATCCTCGAGTACTGTGTGTGTCAACATACCGATCCAGGGATGACACAGAACACAGAGACTTCGGTCCATTCGGTTCGTGGTCGCTACAAGATGGTATCAGAGCACATGTTGACTCTAGGACGTGACCCTAGAAACTGACCAGACCATAGGAAAGGATTTCTCTAAAACTATCATTTTCAAAAGATTCTTACCTCTCTTCTTTTCTGAGATTTCTCAAACTTTCCCTTTGACCTTAAATAGTTAGTCAATACCCCTTTTCCATTGGATCACTTCGGAGTAAAAAGGATTTTACCATGCATTGGAAGTGTTGAAGCTACAACAGTGGATACTCCGAAGGTTTGAAGAGTTGACAATTTTGAAGAGATGTTGACCTTTAGAAGACCAACCCCCTGTTATGTACTTACGTTAGATGCGACGATTGTGAGCCGTCAATTGTTTGATGTTTTTCCAACGGCCACAACACAAAAACCCGTCTTTTCAAAACTTTTGTTTGTATTGAGTGTATCTCTCTCTATCTCTTCTGAATCTCATCCCAAAACCATTGGAACCAATAGAGGATGACTGAAGATAGACTTGAAGTCTCTGGACCAGTGACCCAACCGGGGGCAGAACTATGGATACAAAACATGGAGGATCACTTCAGGAAGAATTTGGTAGCAAGGAAGTATGAGGTTCAATACGCTCTCCAGTACTTTACAAAAAGTGCTGCCACATGGTGGAAAATGCATCAAGCCCTACAAGGATGTAGTGGAGCAGAAAGATGGGAGAAATTCAAGAAAACTCTGTTGAGATCATGTCTCATCCGAGAGCGTGGTGACAACCTGAAGAAGAAACATTGTGCCTATAGGATTTGGGGTGAAAAAGGACACACCCAGGAGGAGCACAAGGATGAATGCCCTAATTGTGAAGGAAGTCACCTAGCTGAAGAATGCCCAACTAGCCAGATTACTTGTTTCTCGTGCGAAGGGACTACCCATTACCCTGCTCAGTGCCACATTTACCCCATGGTGCAACGAACAATCCAGCAGAAGAAAGAAGCAATGAAATAAGTCCTCGAGGAAACCCTAAGGGAATCCGCGATGGAGGAAGATATTGACGACCCTGATGGAGAAGGCCTAAACAGATATTACTCCCGTGCTTGCTACTCATGTGGAGAGAAAGGACATCTTTCACAACAATGCACGAGGGAAAGACAAGAGTATCTAGGAGACTTCCCGACAGAAGAAGTGGAGTTTGATCCACAAAAGACGGAAGAATTGATAGGAACGAAGAAGTCGAGGAAGAACAACCCAATTTCTGCGGAAAAGGACCTAAGTCACATCACATGTTACCGGTGCAAGGATTTAGGTCATTATGCTAGCAACTGCCCAACAAGGAAGCCAAGAACCCAGTGAACTAAGATAGCCACCATGAAGTCCTTAGATCTGTCTTATGACATTAGTTTACCCTACAAGTAAGTAGAGCATTTTGCCAAGAGAAGGTCTAGACTGGAGGAAGATTGATCTGAGTTGTTGAGATCTTCATATTGGGATGAAGCATGTAGATTAATATGGAATACACCTTTATTACAATGTTGAGTTGAGTATGGAAATAACATTGTAATAGTTTGTGAAGCAATATAAGTTGATACTTTTGGAATCCAAGAAGGAGATGTTATGAGTTGTTGGATGATTATTAGTGCCTCTCTTATTATCTCACCCAGACCAAAACCTAGGACCCATGGAGAAGTTGACCCCAAACCTTTCTCGGACAAACGACCCCGTTTTATCCAAGGATGTCCGTATGTTGTCCTGAAAACCCCTTCTGTCTTATGCCTACAGATGACAACCCTTTTTGAGTCTTTTCTCAAAGGCCCGGAAACCATCATGACCCTAACTAGTGATTAGGATTATCCCAAGATCCTGAAGGACATGATGAAGCATATTCACCTGGAAGGAGATGCAATTTACAAGGGTTATCCCTTCATGGAGAATGGAGTTGAACTTTGGTACGTGGAGGTACACCTCCACCGTGTGAAAGGAGTTTGCCCAAAGACTACGGTTCAATACTTTTTCATCTCTCGAGTACCACGACCAACATTTTTCGACTCTGTTCGTGAAGCTGCTATGGAGGCCATACGTCTGATTGGAGAAATACTCGAAGCAAGACTTCGTTATACCCAGGGATGCCTGAGTATGATGCATGCAGAGATGATGTAGATGAAGCACACAACCAATAGGATGGAGCAAAAGATTGATGAGTTCAAGAATCACATTGCACAATTCCCGTGGGACTGAAGTGTCCTTAGCTAGGACAAAGGAATAAGGATGGAAGGAATGTTGACCATACCTGACTATGTGGATATTAGCAATTGTAGAATTGCACCCTTGGAAATTGGAGTATTGAAAATTGGTTCAAGAAGAAATAAAAGATTTGATATGAGGAGAATATGGATTATGGATGAACCTGTAATGCCCAGGATGGGACTATACCTCCTACGTGTCGAGGCACGACTTAAAGGTATAAGCCCATTTTGGAATGATCTCAAGTTTGGTATCTTTGCACGACTCATGTAAAAGAGGGATTAAATTGCAAAAGGAGATAGTTGGCTTACACTCGCCACTTCACACAATACATTACATAAGCAATTCATCATTCAAAACATCACAACCCGACTACGGGTGAAGATCCGAAAGAAAGATACCAAAACAACATAAAGCCACAGGTCAGGATCGAATCCTAGTAGAAACCACTACTGATCGTCGAAACGTAACAAGCATACGGCCAAACTCTTCATCAACCTCCCAGTGGAGTTCTGAACCAGCTCCTGCTTCAATCTCGGCTGAACCTGCATCTGGTGTTGTAGTATCTGTGAGCCACGAGGACTCAGCAATCCCATAACCATGGTTATCAAGACTAGCAAAGCTTTATGGGTAGGAGGAGGTAAAGTGGTGAGGTTGCAGCAGCGGCTAAGCATAATATGGTGGCTAACTTACGAGTACCAGAATAAGATGAGCATCTACGCAAACGGTCGCAAAAGTAGTGATCGCTAAAGATCCTGAACTACATACGAATCAAACATAACCCCACCGTGTTCTCTTCTCAAAGTGAAAAGAGACAGTCACGGTTACTCACACAGTTGTGTGTTTTACTTCAGTTCCTCTGTCAAGTTTTCTACAACCGGACATTAACAAATTCCAATCTGCCACATAACCGCGGGCACGGCTTTCGAAAGATCATAACCCTGCAGGGGTGTCCCAACTTAGCCCATCACAAGCTCTCACGATTAGCTGAAGTGATAAATATAATATCATCACTCCTTATCTTAGGGAAAACCGATCAGGCTCGGCATCCCGGTAGCACAAGACATTTCGACAATGGTAAAACAAGTCCAGCAAGACCTCCCGGCGTGCCGACACCCTGATAGTAGCCGCGCGTATCTCGTCTCAGGCCACGACCGGATGAGACATCCTACAGGTTATACCAGATACCTCGGGTTTCCCCAAGGCGGCCCCGCAGTCTGCTCGTTTGGGACCAACACCATCAGCACTGGCCCCCCTGCTATGTAGAATTAAGAACCCGGGGACACGACCCCCTATGCAAATTTAATTATTTAATTAAGTTGTTATTATGAGCAAATTAAAACCAATGTTGGGCCTTGCTGGAGGAGTTTTATTCAAAGTCGAACTGTCAAGGGGTCCCCATCCACCCATCGTGTAAGGAACGCAAAATCAAGGAACATAATGCCGGTTTATCGGCGCCTAAGGTGGCATGAGTGGAACAAAACACCGAGCAAAAGGCCAAGCCTTCCACCCATGCCCAGTATATAGGTGTGTTAATCATAATTATAGATATTGTGATATGCCAACAACAAGTTCCCTCCTGGAACGAACTTCATCTTCACCTGCAACTAACAACGCTATAAGAGGGGCTGAGCAAGCGGGTATCATAGCCAAACAGTGGTTTTGCTAGGAAGGTTTCAAAAGGTTAGAGGTTTCATGGCAACAAGGAGAGGGCTAACAATAAAATATGGGTAGCGCGACATGTAATGATAGCATCGAGACAACTAAGCATGGCAATGGTAGTAAAGGTATCCAAGGGTATGATCATCTTGCCTGGGATTCTGCAAGGAAGAAGAACGGATCCATGAAGCAGACGGAGCAACAGTCGAGCGAATCCTCACAACTCCGGAACGAAACCGAAGCTAACAAGAGAAGCAACTGGAAAGAAGCAAACAACACGGTAAACACACAAGCATAAACATGGCATACGATGCACAAACAAGTATGATGCATGTCCGGTTTAAATATGCATGGCATGGCAAGGTGCACAAACAACACTACAATTTAAGTGGAGCTTAATATGCAACGAGTTGCATATTGATGAAACACCACATTTAAATATTTAATTGACTCTCGTTATTTACAAGACAAGATTAAATGTTTTTAACATGGCAAGAGGTGAAGCATAAACAAACTACCTATTAGACATTTTAAATGAGGCCGGAAATAACAACAACAATTCCGGAAAATCCCCATGAGCATGTTTAGCAATTATTAAAGCAACAACAATTCACACATATAATGTTGTTATCATGATGCGGATGACATGAACAAGTTTTATGCAATTTAGTTAAACATTAACATGAAGAGATAAGGAGTATTTGTCACCGTGCTGGAAGGAAAAAGGTGCCACGGCAACGATCCGAAAATGATGCAACGCAACATCTCGGTTCCGGTAACTCGTTGAGAGACCGGTGCAAAAGAAAGATGGCGTGAGCGAGCGGAACAAGATGAAAGGTGGGGTGATCCCGTCACCGAGTTCCCACGAGTCGGCGACGAGGCAACCGAGGAGAACGACAAAAGATGAAACGGGCACGATGCACACAAGGGCAACATCTCATACAACCAAATCACAAGCATTCCACGGGTCAAGTCTCGGGGTTATACCTTCGGAACATTCGTTTCGGGGCGGCTCGAGATCGTAGAGGAAGGAGTCGTTCTCGTAACTCGTAGAGGAAGTAGGCGTTCACGTTCGGAGAGGAAGTAGTTGTACTCGTTTCTTCACCGAAGGTAGTCGTACACGTTAACGAAGAGGTACTCGCCGGCGGGGTACTTGTCGAGTCGTCGTTGACGTAGGGGTACACGTTCGTAGAGGTACTTGCGGTCTCGGCGACGGTAGTCGTTCGGGCGTCGAGTTCGTAGATGTACTTGGCGCATCGGTAGTCGTACATGGGGCGACGGTAGTTGTTCACGTTCGCGTCTTGGTTCACGGTCGTAGTTGTGCTCGGACGTCGTGGTACTTGCCGGGTCGCCGTGTAGTCGTACTCAGGCGAATCCACGTTGTTGCACACGGGTAGCAGAACTTGCATCCCTGAAACTTGGGGTCTCTCGTACAAAAGAACTTGGCAAAAACAAAAACGACAGCAAGGTCTAGGCGGCGACGGGAAACGGAGGCAGAGCAGCGGCATCTCTGCTGCTACTGCTCGGAATCGAACCTGCCTCGAGCTAGAACTCATGGCAACATGGGGCTGCAGGATTGGAGGCAGCAGGGCGATGGAGGAGCTGCGGGACGATCCGCCGAAGGGGGGTCGCGCGACGGGCCGGTCGCTGCGACCTGGCGAGCTCCGGCCGCGGCGCTGGAGAGGCCACGGCGCGCGGGCGCGCTGGAGAGGAGGGCTCGGAGAGCACCGGGCTTCGGCCTGTCGGCGCGGGACCAGAGGGAGAGTGTCGGGCGCGGCCCTGTTGGTGGCGGGCGACCTGGAGGCGAGACGCAGAGGCGCTTGAGGACGGGGCAGGAGGGACGCGAGGAGGGTCTTGCCGGCTTGAGGGAGAAGGGCGCAGGTGGCCATGCTGGAGAGCTGCTCGTCCCTGCCTCGAGGCTCCATGGCGGGGCTCCATGGCGCACAGGGCTGGAGCGATGGGGTCGAGGCGGCGGAGGGAGAAGGGCCTGGGGGCCGGGCGAGCGAGAAATGGTGCGGGGGAGAAAGGGGGTCGGGCGCTCGAGAGGTGGAGCGCTGGCGGCGCACGAGGGGAAAGAGAGGGAGGAGCTGCGAGCGGGCTGCGAGGGGCTAGGGTTTGGGAAATGGGCCGGATGGATGGGCCTGAACGGCCTGGAGATGGAGATGAGCCAAGGAGGCCTGGAGGAGGCTTGAGCTGGAGGAGGGAATCGGGCCGACTGCGGCTGCTCTTCTTATTTGATCCTTTTTTCTAGAAACCAAATAAGAAAAGAAAAGAATGAGGAGGAGGTGGCTAGGGAAGAATTAGGGCATGAGATCAATTTTACTGGACTCGCAAAATTCCGTTGATTCCCAGAACAATATAAAAGGGGCATGATTGGAAAATAAATTCAAATTCCTTGAATTTATTTCTAATGGTGTGAACAAAGACTATGATTTAGAAGTGTCCAAAAATGTTCGAATTTTCGGAGGAACCTCGAAACAACGGAAAAGAATTATTGGCAAGGTTTTTGAAGGAGAAACTCGAAGTAGGAAAAGCATGGGGAAAATTATGCACGTGTGTTGGTTAATTCCAAACAAATGGAATATTATTATATAGCTCCCTAATAATATTGAGAGGCTTTTATATGTTTTAAAGAGAAGACATTCTTCCCTCGATTTAAATGGACCGAAAGTCCACACAATTTATTTAGGTTGAGATGCAAAATAAATATGACATGATGGCATGATGACATGATGCAATGCAAAAAATAAATAACACAAGCACAAAGAAACACACGGAAGATCCCAGAACATTTGGAATCTTCTGGGACGTCGGTCTTCTGGCGTCACAGAACCAGTGCATTTTGTTTATGTTGAATCTTACTGAGAGAACCCTGGACCAATAGAAAGGAAAGTGTTGCTCGAAGGAGTAGAGTTTGTGTCAGGACCCCGATCCTAAGTCACACAGGTCTAGCCTGTAACACATCATATCACTTTGTGACCTCACGCACGGTATCCCCACGGGTGCCACCTTACCTGGCCCAGGACCGTTTGCGCATTTTGGCACACGTATATGATAGTGTCTCTAGCATCCATATGACAGAGAACCCGGGCCGACATGACTAGTTATAAACCAAAAGTGGCACTAAATTACAGAGACAGGCATACATGACCCAGCAACGAACGTGTCGGTCATCAACGTATGAACCCAAGTCGTAGCAAGCTACAAGGACTTAAAGGAACAACGCGTGACATTTCCCCTAAGGGACAGACACAGGAACGAAAAGGACACATGCCGGCCAACCTAAGTGTTCCGGAGCAGTAGCAAGCTACCAAGGCTCAGCGGAAGCACTAGGAGACATTTCCCTGTAAGATAGGCTACCAAGGGTAAACAACTAGGTGTCGGATCCCACACATAGCAATACACATTACACGTACACATAACATGCAAGTATGTGCTGTACAACATGGCATCACAACATAACTCAACAACTCATATAGATAAAGGCCCAGAAGAGCCATCATAGCATTTATTACAAACAGAGGTCACATGACCCAACATACACAACATACAGTTAACGGAAGCATAATATGTCTGAGTACAGACAACTACAAATGAAGAAGGCTGAAAACCCTGACTATCTACAAGACCCTCCCAAGGGTACAAGATCGTAGCTGAGGTAACAAGCTAAACGTCGAAGTCTAGGCGGAACCACTAGCGAGACTGAAGTCTCTCTGCAAAAACATAAATTAAGCAAACGTGAGTACAAAGGTACACAGCAAGACTTACATCAGAACTAGCTACATATGCATTAGTATCAACAAAGGGGTGGTGGAGTTTGACTGCAGCAAGCCAGCTTGACTCGGTGGCTATCCTAAACTACGACTGCAAGTAACTCTTTTGAGGTGACGCACACGAGTCCATATTTTCACCAATCAATACACCACTATGGATCCGCTCTTGTCTCCCTACGAGAAGGCCATCCATAGCACTCACGCTTATCTTGCGTGTTTTAGAGTATCCACTTTCACTTGTCTATGAACTGTTATAGGCAACCCAGAAGTCCATTACCGCGGACACGACGATTCGAATAGATCATATATAACCCTGCAGGGGTGTACTTCTTCACACACGCTCTCACCACTTACCGCTGTTTACACGACATGTACTCGGCAACCTTCAAGCGGAGGCCCAGCGAGGGTGTCGGCCACGACCCAACTAACCACACAAGTCTCTAGTCCAGGTTTATCGCCTATTTGGGTTCCATCCGTGGGGAGATCCGGCTGGGGTGTCGCTCACGACCCCAAACGATGTGTATAGGGTTCCCGCATCACCAAACGGGCGATCGGTACACCGTGCCACGTACCTGTCGCGTCACAGCCCACCCCGAGGGTCAGCGCTGCGCACGACCTCCAGTAAACTACAAACATCAGAAACTAGTTGCAACTCCTGGACAGAGGACATGGGCAGTAAATAAGTCGAGAGGGTTCATTGGTTTCGGGCCCAATGCATGGTAGTAACTGGTCATGGATCAACCAACACAGAACTCAGTTCCTGAGGACGGCTGCAATGAGACAACCCACCATGTACTCCTACATGGCCTCTCATCGCTACCTTTACCAAATCGTGTTCACACACTTAGCTCACACTCATTAGGACATATTCATCACCAATCCAATTCATCCCCGATGAATCAGACCTGACACAACTCTAAGCAATAGCAGGCATAACCAGAAAGCATGAATGAGTAGGCACAACATGGCTCAAACAACTCCTACTCATACTAGTGGGTTTCAACTATTTACTGTGGCAATGACAGGTCATGCAGTGGAAAGGGGTTCAACTACCGCAGCAGGAAACAGTTGAAGCGTTGTTGTCCTAATGCATTAAAAGAGAGCAAGAGCGAGAGAGTGGGATTGTATCGGAATGCTCAATGGGGTTTTGCTTGCCTGACACTTCTGAAGATAACATTGGGTCTTCATCGGTGTCATCGATCACATCGTCGGAACACGTCTACTGAAAGGGGACGAACACCGGCAAACAAGGCAGAACACAATCAATGCAATGCGACAATATGATGCATGATCATGATATGGCAATATGCT
This sequence comes from Secale cereale, assembly GCA_902687465.1. Classification (NCBI taxonomy): domain Eukaryota; kingdom Viridiplantae; phylum Streptophyta; class Magnoliopsida; order Poales; family Poaceae; genus Secale; species Secale cereale. Next base: position 201,759,660 of record LR738712.1, read on the forward strand.
GTTGATTGAGCTAATGCAACTAGCAACCATGTTAAATGAAGTTGGTTTGAACCAAAGGTTCAAATTCAAACTCGATATGTGATTATTTAAATGCCATTTAATTGATTTGACCTGATCAGCAGGCTTATCTTGTTGAAACATGCATGAAAATGCCATAAACAGATTCCTTGAATTTTTCTGATCATTTTTCATATATAAATTATTTTCATCTGAGTTATAGATTATTTTCTGTGATTTTTAGAAGTTTTGGCTATTTTCTGAAATAAATAAATCATTTTTGATTTATTTAAAATTCCAGCAAACACTTATTGCGTCAGCATGACGTCACTGTGATGTCAGCCGTCAACAGAGGCTGGTCCAGGTCAAACCTGACCTATGGGTCCCACAGGTCAGTGGCACAACTAACTAAACTAACTAAATTAGCACTAACCTAGTTTAGTTAGCTGGGCGGGGCCCACATGGCAGTGTCACTAGGGGTTAACTAATTAGGTGATTAGCACTTAACCTAATAACCTAAACTAATTAAACAGAGGTAGGCCCCACGAGTCAGTGACTCAGGGGGCGTCAAACCCCTGGTCAGGCGGTCAACTGGCCGGCGGCTCGCCTCCGGCGAGTGCCGAGACGGCGGGGCGCGTCGGAAAATGCCCACAGGCGACCAAACGAGCGGCGGAGGGGCTCTACGTGGAGCTGGGACTTGCCCGCATCCATCTGGGTAGGCGGCAGGGTTTGAGGTGGCCCGAGCTTGCCGGAAACGAGCTCGCGGCGGCGGCCAGAATTCGGACATCGACGGCTTCGACGCCGTAGGGCACGGCAGGAGCAACAGTTTGTTGCTACGGCCCCGTGGTGACGCGCTGAGCGAGGTGGTGCACTTGAACGCGGGTGGCAGCAGCTGTGGCCGCGGCGGCGCCATGTCCGGCGGAGCAAAGCTCTCGGCCGCGGCGGCGGAGCTAGCTAGAGGGAGAAATTGGCACGGGAAGTAGAGGGGAACGACGGAGATGCTCACGACGAGTGAAGCGGTAGCCTCGGCGATCTCGCGGAAGCAACGGAGCGAGAGCACAGTCCCCGGCGATCTCGGTGGACTGAGGTTGAAGAAGACGAGGACGGCGGCGTTTCTGGGCTTCCGGTGTCGCTTGGCTTGGTGAGGAGGTCGAGGACGAGGTAGCCGAGCTACTGGGCATGTCGAGAGGTCGAGGGGGAGGCTCTGGGTGCGGCAACGGCGAGCGGCGGCGACGAGCTCCTCTCGGTGGCTGCGTGCGAGAGAAACAGAGGAGGGGGGAGAGAGCAGCGAGTGAGGGGGAGGGGAGTGAAGCCTCTGGATGTCTGCGTGGCGTCGTCAGGGAAGGCCGGGGCTAGCAGGCAGGGTGGAGGTGGCCGTGCGCGTGCCGGCGCGCGGCGGCCACGCGCGCTGCGTCCTCCTGGCAAGAGGAGAACGATGACTGACCACTGGGCCAGTCGGGTCGATTGGGCTGTCACTGTGCTGGGTCGGTTGGGCGCTAGGTGGGCTGCGCCAGGTAAGTTACAGGTAAGTTCACTCTCTCTCTTTCTAATTTCTGTTTTCTATTTTCTTTGTAAACTTTAGGGCTTTAATAAAAATGTCAGGGCATTTCCAAAAATCATGAAACCAATCATGGCTACTGTTTAGAATAAATCTAACAGTAAACATTTTAGTTTATGATTATCTGAGCATTTAAAATAATATATAATATTTAAATGCCCAATGCAAATACTTAAATATTTAATTCCAAAAATCCAGAATGGCCCTATAAAAGTGTGCACCATTTTTGACAGAGGTTCTAGACCAATTCAAAAATCATGAACATTTTCAAAGGCATTTTGGGTCAATGAAAATATTTTTAGGTTGAACCTAGTTGAGTTATTTTGGTGCTAGGGTTTGAACATCCCCATTTCCAGTTTCTGAGAAATTTAAACATGATGCACATGAAGACCAAGCAAGGCAGGCAAGGGCTGGTCTAAGGCTGTGACATTTTGTACAAACAAGTTGGAGTTTATTTTGATATGAGGCTTACCCCAAGGGTATGAAGTAAAGAAGTACAATTGGATTTAAAGAGGGGGTAATGCTGGAGTATGGAGCAATAGTGACTCTAAGGATGAATTGAGGATACACAAGTTCTGAAGTGGACCCTTTAGCCGAGGACCTAAGGAGGCTACGTAATCATAAGGGAACCACGAGACTTGTCTATAGTTATGTGTATCTAATGTAGTAAAGCAGTGCATTTCGCTATAGATTGTATCAAGAAGAAGAAGTTTTGTGCTAAGTATTGGACTTGAAGCAAGAAAATGGAAATGCAGTAGATCGTAGTAAGTTGAGAATCAATACAGTTGGCATCATAGAATTGATTTTGGATATTATAAGTGGGTACTATAAAAGGTGATGAGTGAAGACATGATACATGGAATAAGATTTTGAAGAAACTAGGGTTATACATTTTAAGTGTGGTAGAATCCAACACCGCTACCCGAATACACTAGCTAGTGGTGGGTTACGTCCGACATGGAAAGGACTACCCAAGGATGAGTGTGAGTAATTACGCTCAGTTTGATACCCCCCAAAAAATGAATACCAAACAGATTGGCTGGATTTAAGAGAGCCAATGAAGTGGGATGTTGGAAGTATGAGCATTTGCAACCCGAGGATGAGACCAAGTGTTGCTAGTGGTGAGATTAGCCATAACCCACAGGCCCCAGGACCTGTCAAGGAAGTAAGCACATTCTTGCTGAAGGAGAAACCCTGGTATAAGTTACGGCCTTTCCAACAAACAATCTTATAGGAGGTTACGTTAAACCCGAGGGTTGTGAAAACACGATAGATGGTTGTTTGGCTTGCAGAATCAATGGGTTTATCCGAACTTAGTTCGTTGACAAGAGAAAATTATGCAATGCTTGTGAGGATGACCGAGTGTTAGAATACGAGATTCACTAAACCATATACAAGGTAATGATTTGGGTGCGGGATGGATTGATCACCATACCGACTTACTCTTATTATTCACCTTTGTTATATGGATGGTAAATCTGAGTGACTTACCTATAGTAGAGAGACGACGATATCAAAACTTTGTTTAAACCTTAGAATGGTATAGAAAATTTTCCCTTGTACACGACATGCTGTTGCCAACCGTAGGATATACCGTGAGGATGAAGCCCAAGCCCGTTTTCTGCTGGGACCCAACAAATTGTTTGATGACCCCCATGAGATATCGATACTAGTTTAGTATTGGCGCCAGACCTGTCAGCTGAGAAGAACCAAGGTTTCGAGCGAACCTTATCAAGATGAAAGGATACAAGGATTTGAGGACAAAGATTTTCCACTACCGGAAGAGCCCCAGAGAAGGAAATACCATGAAAATTGATAAGACCGACGCCGTCAACCCAAAGGATGGAGAACCTAAGTTTTGAGGGAACCGTATCCATATTCCTAAGTATGGTAGCACACTAGGCCACACCAATCAGTGGATTTGTTAGGAGACCCCAAACCCTAATCTATTTCTTGCTAGCCTCTCCGAATCTCGAGGACGAGATTCATTTTAAGTGTGGTAGGTTTGTAACATCCCAAAATTCTAAATTTTGGAATGTTATAATAAATAGATAGAATTGATTGCTGTTTGATGTGCTGTGTGAAATTGAGTGAAATTTGAAACTTTTGAAAGTTAAATGAGAGGGAATAAAATGACTTTCCCAAAACTTTCACTTTGCTTTTGATCTCGAAGGGAATTCAAATTCTTTTCAACACAAAACCCTAGAGTGAAGATAATATGACTTCTTCCATTTATTTTAAATGATAAAGGGCTTTGAAAGGATTTTGAATTTCATCCTCGAAATATTTTCATTTCAGAGACTTTAAGCAACTCAATGATTTTCCCGAGAGAAGATAAAATGACTTCTTCAAATTATAGGAAATTGGAGTTGGAAGTTTTTCTGAAATTTTCTGGAACTCAATTTCCAATATTGAGTTATTTGGGTTTTATTCAAATTATTTTTCTCCAAAAATAAATTACATGGAAAATAGGGCAACATGATTCCCTACAGCAGAAAATTGGAGATGAATGAATTTGAAGTCCTTTTGGTATTTTAAGAAAGATTTTATTGGTTTTTATTTGCTTTAGTAGGACCTTTTGATTTATTAGTTTTTGTGAGGATTTTATTTGGCAGTAGTAAAATGTTCGTGTTGTAGGGCTTATTTTTCTGCAAATTTTGATATATTATATGCCTATAGGATATTTTTATTTATTTTGTCTTTATTTTATTTTCTTGTCTGTGTTTAAGAAAAAATGTTCTTCTTTCCCGACTGGGCCGACCCAGCAAAGCGCCAGGCCTCGGCCCAGCTCGCCTGCGCCTTCGTCCCTGTGCGGACGACGGACTCCCGCCGCCGCCGCCATGGACGACGTGTCCTCACCGGACTCTCCTCCTGCCTCTTCCCCACGCAAACTCCCCCCCTCCGCTTATAAAAATGGGAGCCCCCCGCCTCGCTGCCCGCATAGCCCACCGCCACGCTCGCCAAGACGCGCCGCCGCCGCTGCCCCGCCCGCCGCCGCCATGATCTGCCACCTCCGCCGCCGCGTTCTGCGCCGCCCCCGCCGCAGCTGCCTCCGCGCCCTCGCCTCGCTCGCCTCTGCCCCGCAGATCCTCCGCCGCCCCGCGCAGCGCCCGCCGTCGCCAGCCTCGCCGACCGGAGCTCACCGCCGGCCGGAGTTTCGACGCCCGACCCGATCCGCCGTCGAAGAACCGCCCAAACCGCCGGTTCGATCCGCCAAAACCCGCGGTTCCGACGGAAAACCGCCGAGGTATAAAAACCGCCTCGGTTTTTCTTTTAAGTTAGATTTTTCTTCGGTTTTCTTTTAGATCGGTTTTAAATTTTTTAGGTTTAGCTATGCAGTGAACGATCTTTAGTTAGGCATAAAAAGTGAGCGTTCGCTCGGTAGCCTTTTCTTTTTCTATTTCTTTTAGTTTCGGCCAGGGACCTCTCTGTTGATACTTTATTTATAGTTTAGCCCATATTCTTCTTTCGGCCGTAACTTTTTACCAGTTAGTCCAAATTCAACGAAACCAACGCCCACGTCTTCGTTACGATCCCCTCTATCCAGTAAGACAACTTAAACATGTTTTTGAAAACTTTAAAATTTGAATTCAACTAGTTTTATATTTGAACTTCGTTTCATCATAACTCGAGTTCCGTAACTCCGATTGAGTTGATTCTCTTTGCAAATCGAAGCTCTTGACCTAAACTTTCTGATAAGGCCAAATTCACCTAATTTTGGTACTGTTGGAAATTGTTTTAAGTTTTAAGAGTCATTCGTTTGTTTTCGAAGTTTTTCGAAGTGTTTATTCATTCTGTCCGATCTTTCTGAGTGATTGCTTATGTGTGGTTACCATCGCTTGCTTACGATAGATTGACCGGAGTGTGACGAGTAGATCTATCAAGAGTTTTGAGTGCGAATCATCTTCATCAACATTGCAGGCAAGTTCACACTTTGATCATATTTTCCAAGTTATATCCTCAAACACATTGCATGAGTTGGGTCTTTTAACTTGTGGGACTAGGAAGTAGATTGAGGGAGAACCTATTACCTGCATTATTTTCAAACCCCTGGGAGTTACTTCTACGTTATGCTTAGGTTGCCATGCTATGCTTGTAGACGTGGTTTGGGATTGAGTGAAATCCATGACAGATGTGAGTAGTTAATTAATGGTTCAACTTAAGGTGGCTACTTGAATACACATCTGGGTGGATTGGTTTGGGGCACCCTGGGAGTGAACCAGTGGATTGCCCGGACACCTCGTGATGCCAGTGTTGTCCTAGGAAATCCCGGGGTTTCCGTGTGATTGTCCTATTGGAATGCCACCCAGGCTCAAAGGGATCATATAATATTTTCATGCCTAGAAACTTCCATGTGCAGCCAGATGCCAATATGGGCTCTGGCATAGTTGAGTAAGTTGTGGGAAACCTTTCCATGATGGGCTAGCAGATGTAGGGGGATTGTAGGTGTACCGGCCTATCTATCTGGTTAAGGGGACCTTTTCGGAAAGACTGTGTCTCGATCATCCGTTTCTCAAACACCATGCAGTGCGAGAAACCAAACGGAGGCGATCGAGTCTTGTGGGGAAAGTGCACAAACCTCTGCAGAGTGTACAAACTATTCATGAGTAGTCGTGTCCCCGGTTATGGACATCTTTGAGTATCTAGAAGTGGATTATTTGTTGATCTCATCACTCTATAATTTAATTTGTTGGGTTAATGATGACTTTAATTTGGGATTGAGATGGGGGTACCATTCTCAACTGTTCATGATTTAAATTTAACAAAGTAGTTAAATAAAATGCATTCCTTTGTTGTAGGGAAAAATTGGCTTTACGCAAAAACTTTAACCTTACATCCTCCACAAGCCAAATATGCATGTAGTTGTAGGCTTTGTTCATCATTATCATTACAGTGTGAATTTGCAAGTACATTCAATGTACTGAGCCTCTGTGGCTGCAACATCGCATGTTGCAGGATTATCTTACGACGAGTAAGTGATACGTTAGGGGTTACGATTTCTACACTCAACTTTGCCGTTGGTGTTGATGGGAATCCACAACCGTTGTTGCTTCCGCTATGATCGATTGAGGTAATAGTATTTACGTTACTTAATACATGTGATTTACCTCTGTTATAAATCCTCGAGTACTATGTGTGTCAGCATACCGATCCAGGGATGACACAGAACACAGAGACTTCGGTCCATTCGGTTCGTGGTCGCTACAAGATGGTATCAGAGCACATGTTGACTGTAGGACATGACCCTAGAAACTGACCAGACCATAAGAAAGGATTTCTCTAAAACTATCATTTTCAAAAGATTCTTACCTCTCTTCTTTTCTGAGCTTTGTCAAACTTTCCCTTTGACCTTAAATAGTTAGTCAACACCCCTTTTCCATAGGATCACTTCGGATTAAAAAGGATTTTACCATGCATTGGAAGTGTTGAAGCTACAACAGTGGATACTCCGAAGGTTTGAAGAGTTGACAACTTTGAAGAGATGTTGACCTTTAGAGGACCAACCCCCTGTTATGTACTTACGTTAGATGTGACGATTGTGAGCCGTCAATTGTTTGATGTTTTTCCAACGGCCACAACACAAAAACCCGTCTTTTCAAAACTTTTGTTTGTATTGAATGTATCTCTCTCTATCTCTTCTGAATCTCATCCCAAAACCCTTGGAATCAATAGAGGATGACTGAAGATAGACTTGAAGTCTCTGGACCAGTGACCCAACCGGAGGCAAGACTATGGATACAAAACATGGAGGATCACTTCAGGAAGAATTTGGTAGCAAGGAAGTATGAGGTTCAATACGCTCTCCAGTACTTTACAAAAAGTGTTGCCACATGGTGGAAAATGCATCAAGCCCTACAAGGATGTAGTGGAGCAGAAAGATGGGAGGAATTCAAGAAAACTCTGTTGAGATCACGTCTCATCCGAGAGCGTGGTGACAACCCGAAGAAGAAACATTGTGCCTGTAGGATTTGCGGGGAAAAAGGACACACCCAGGAGGAGCACAAGGATGAATGCCCTAATTGTGAAGGAAGTCACCTAGCTGAAGAATGCCCAACTAGGCAGATTACTTGTTTCTTGTGTGAAGGGACTACCCATTACCCTGCTCAGTGCCACATTTACCCCATGGTGCAACGAACAATCTAGCAGAAGAAAGAAGCAATGAAAGAAGTCCTCGAGGAAACCCTAAGGGAATCCGCGATGGAGGAAGATATTGACGACCCTGATGGAGAAGGCCTAAACAGATATTACTCCCGTGCTTGCTACTCATGTGGAGAGAAAGGACATCTTTCACAGCAATGCACGAGGGAAAGACAAGAGTATCTGGGAGACTTCCCGATAGAAGAAGTGGAGCTTGATCCACAAAAGACGGAAGAATTGATAGGAACGAAGAAGTAGAGGAAGAGAAAGAACATGTGTCCCCAGAACAACCCAATTTATGCGGAAAAGGACCTGAGTCACATCACATGTTACCGGTGCAAGGATTTAGGTCATTATGCTAGCAACTGCCCAACAAGGAAGCCAAGAACCCAGTGAACTAAGATAGCCACCATGAAGTCCTTAGATCTGTCTTATGACATTAGTTCACCCTACAAGTAGGTAGAGCATTTTGCCAAGAGAAGGTCTAGACCGGAGGAAGATTGATCTGAGTAGTTGAGATCTTCATATTGGGATGAAGCATGTAGATTAATATGGAATACACCTTTATTACTATGTTGAGTTGAGTATGGAAATAACATTGTAATAGTTTGTGAAGCAATATAAGTTGATACTTTTGGAATCTAAGAAGGAGATGTCATGAGTTTTTGGATGATTATTAGTGCCTCTCTTGCTATCTCACCCAGACCAAAACCTAGGACCCATGGAGAAGTTGACCCCAAACCTTTCTCGGACAAACGACCCCGTTTTATCCAAGGATGTCCGTATGTTGTCCTGAAAACCCCTTCTGTCTTATGCCTACAGATGACAACCCTTTTCGAGTCTTTTCTCAAAGGCCCGGAAACCATCATGACCCTAACTAGTGATCAGGATTATCCCAAGATCCTGAAGGACATGATGAAGCATATTCACCTGGAAGGAGATGCATTTTACAAGGGTTATCCCTTCATGGAGAACGGAGTTAAAATTTGGTACGTGGAGGTACACCTCCACCGTGTGAAAGGAGTTTGCCCAAAGACTATGGGTCAATACTTTTTCATCTCTCGAGTACCACGACCAACATTCTTTGACTCTGTTCGTGAAGCTGCTATGGAGGCCATACGACAGATTGGAGAGATACTCGAAGCAAGACTTCGTTATACCCAAGGATGCGTGAGTATGATGCATGCAGAGATGATGGAGATGAAGCACACAACCAATAGGATGGAGCAAAAGATTGATGAGTTCAAGAATCACATTGCACAATTCCCGTGGGACTAAAGTGTCCTTAGCTAGGACAAAGGAATAAGGATGGAAGGAATGTTGACCATACCTGACTAAGTGGATAGTAGCAATTGTAGTGATGCACCCTTGGAAATTGGAGTATTGAAAATTGGTTCAAGAAGAAATAAAAGATTTGATATGAGGAGAAAATGGATTATGGATGAACCAGTGCATTTTGTTTATGTTGAACCTTACTGAGAGAACCCTGGACCAATAGAAAGGAAAGTGTTGCTCCAAGGAGTAGAGTTTGTGTCAGGACCCCGATCCTAAGTCACACAGGGTTAGCCTGTAACACATCATATCACTTTGTGGCCTCAGGCACGGTATCCCCACGGGTGCCACCTTACCTGGCCCGGGACCGTTTGCGCATTTTGGTACACGTATATGACAGTGTCGCTAGCATCCATATGACAGAGAACCCGGGCCGACATTACTAGTTATAAACCAAAAGTGTTACTAAATTACAAAGACAGGCATACATGACCCAACAACGAACGTGTCGGTCATCAACGTATGAACCCAAGTCGTAGCAAGCTACAAGGACTTAAAGGAACAACGCGTGACATTTCCCCTAAGGGACAGACACAGGAACGAAGAAGGACACATGCCGGCCAGCCTAACTATTCCGGAGCAGTAGCAAGCTACCAAGGCTTAGTGGAAGCACTAGGAGACATTTCCCTGTAATATAGGCTACCAAGGGTAAACAACTAGGTGTCGGATCCCACACATAGCAATACACATTACACGTACGCATAACATGCAAGTATGTGATGTACAACATGGCATCACAACATAACTCAACAACTCATATAGATAAAGGCCCAGAAGAGCCATCATAGCATTTATTACAAACAGAGGTCACATGACCCAACATACAGAGCATACAGTCAACGGTAGCATAACATGTCTGAGTACAGACAACTACAAATGAAGAAGGCTGAAAAGCCTGACTATATACAAGACCCTCCCAAGGGTACAAGATCATAGCTGAGGTAACAAGCTAAACGTCGAAGTCCACGGGGAACCACTAGCGAGACTGAAGTCTCTCTGCAAAAACATAAATTAAGCAAACGTGAGTACAAAGGTACACAACAAGACTTACATCAGAACTAGCTACATATACATCAGTATCAACAAAGGGGTGGTGGATTTTGACTGCAGGAAGCCAGCTTGACTCGGTGGCTATCCTAAACTACGACTGCAAGTAACTCTTTTGAGGTGACGCACACGAGTCCACATTTTCACCAATCAATACACCACTATGGATCCGCTCTCGTCTCCCTACGAGAAGGCCATCCATAGCACTCACGCTTATCTTGCGTGTTTTAGAGTATCCACTTTCACTTTTCTATGAACTGTTATAGGCAACCCAGAAGTCCATTACCGCGGACACGGCTATTTGAATAGATCATATATAACCCTGCAGGGGTGTACTTCTTCACACACGCTTTCACCACTTACCACCGTTTACACGACATGTACTCGGCAACCTTCAAGCGGAGGCCCAGCGAGGGTGTCGGCCACGACCTGACTAACCACACAAGTCTCTAGTCCAGGTTTATCGCCTATTTGGGTTCCATCCGTGGGGAGATCCGGCCGGGGTGTCGCTCACGGCCCCAAACGATGTGTACAGGGTTCCCGCATCACCAAACGGGCGATCGGTACACCGTGCCACGTACCTGCCGCGTCACAGCCCACCCCGAGGGTCAGCGCTGCGCACGACCTCCAGTAAACTACAAACAACAGAAACTAGTTGCAACTCCTGGACAGAGGACAAGGGCAGTTAATAAGTCGAGAGGGTCCATTGGTTTCGGGCCCAATGCATGGTAGTAACTGGTCATGGATCAACCAACACAGAACTCAGTTCCTGAGGACGGCTGCAATGAGACAACCCACCATGTACTCCTACAGGGCCTCTCATCGCTACCTTTACCAAATCATGTTCACACACTTAGCTCACACTCATTAGGAAATGTTCATCACCAATCCAATTCATCCTCGATGAATCAGACCTGACACAACTCTAAAAAATAGCAGGCATAACCAGAAAGCATGAATGAGTAGGCAGAACATGGCTCAAACAACTCCTACTCATACTAGTGGGTTTCAACTATTTACTTTGGCAATGACAGGTCATGTAGTGGAAAGGGGTTCAACTACCGCAGCAGGTAATAGTTGAAGCGTTGTTGTCCTAATGCATTAAAAGAGAGCAAGAGCGAGAGAGCGGGATTGTATCGGAATGCTCAATGGGGTTTTGCTTGCCTGGCACTTCTGAAGATAACATTGGGTCTTCATCGGTGTCATCGATCACATCGTCGGAACACGTCTACTGAAAGGGGACAAACACCGACAAACAAGAGAGAACACAATCAATGCAATGCAACAATATGATGCATGATCATGATATGGCAATATGCTGTTGATTGAGGTAATGCAACTAGCAACCATGTTAAATGAAGTTGGTTTGAACCAAAGGTTCAAATTCAAACTCCATATGTGATTATTCAAATGCCATTTAATTGATTTGACCTGATCAGCAGGCTCAACTTGTTCAAACATGCATGAAAATGCCATAAACAGATTCCTTGAATTTTTCTGATCATTTTTCATATATAAATTATTTTCATCTGAGTTATATATTATTTTCTGTGATTTTTAGAAGTTTTGGCTATTTTCTAAAATAAATAAATCATTTCTGATTTATTTAGAATTCCAGAAAACACTTATTGCGTCAGCATGACGTCACTGTGATGTCAGCAGTCAACAGAGGCTGGACCAGGTCAAACCTGACCTGTCGGTCCCACAGGCCAGTGGCACAACTAACTAAAACTAACTTAATTAGCACCAACCTAGTTTAGTTAGCCGGGCGGGGCCCACATGGCAGTGTCATTAGGGGTTAACTAATTAGGTGATTAGCACTTAACCTAATAACCTAAACTAATTAAAAGAGGTAGGCCCCATGAGTCAGTGACTCAGGGGGAGTCAAACCCCTGGTCAGGCGGTCAACTGGCCGGGGGCTCGCCGCCGGCGAGTGCCGAGACGGCGGGGCGCGTCGGAAAACGCCCACAGGCGACCAAACGAGCGGCGGAGGGGCTCTACGTGGAGCTGGGACTTGCCCGCATCCATCTGGGTAGGCGGCAGGGTTTGAGGTGGCCCGAGCTCGCCGGAAACGAGCTTGCGGCGGCGGCCAGAATTCGGACGTCGACGGATTCGACGCCGCAGGGCACGGTAGGAGCAACGGTTAGTTGCTACGGCCCCGTGATGACGCGCTGAGCGCGGTGGTGCACTTGAACGCGGGTGGCAGCAGCTGTGGCCGCGGCGGCGCCATGTCCGGCGGAGCAAAGCTCTCGGCCGCGGCGGCGGAGCTAGCTAGAGGGAGAAATTGGCACGTGAAGTAGAGGGGAACGACAGAGATGCTCACGGCGAGTGCAGCGGTAGCCTCGGCGAGCTTGGGGAAGCAACGGAGCGAGAGCACAGTCGCCGGCGAACTCGGTGGACTGAGGTTGAAGAAGACGAGGACGGCGGCGTTTCTGGGCTTCCGGCGTCGCTTGGCTTGGTGAGGAGGTCGAGGAAGAGGTAACCGAGCTACTGGGCACGTCGAGAGGTCGAGGGGGAGGCTCTGGGTGCGGCAACGGCGAGCGGCGGCGACGAGCTCCTCTCGGTGGCTGCGTGCGAGAGAAACAAAGGAGGGGGGAGAGAGCAGCGAGTGAGGGGGAGGGGAGCGAAGCCTCTGGACGTCTGCGTGGCATCGTCAGGGAAGGCCGGGGCTAGCAGGCAGGGTGGAGGTGGCCGTGCGCGTGACGGCGCGCGGCGACCACTCGCGCTGCGTCCTCCTGGCAAGAGGAGAACGATGACTGGCCACTGGGCCAGTCGGGCCGGTTGGGCTGTCACTGTGCTGGGCCGGTTGGGTGCTAGGTGGGCTGCGCCAGGTAAGCTACAGGTAAGTTCTCTCTCTCTCTTTCTAATTTCCGTTTTCTATTTTCTTTGTAAACTTTAGGGCTTTAATAAAAATGCCAGGGCATTTCAATAAATCATGAAACCAAGCATGGCTACTGTTTAGAATAAATCCAACAGTAAACATTTTAGTTTATGATTATTTGAGCATTTAAAATAATATATAATATTTAAATGCCCAATGCAAATACTTAAAGATTTAATTCCAAAAATCCAGAATGGCCCTATAAAAGTGTGCACCATTTTTGACAGAGGTTCTAGACCAATTCAAAAATCATGAACATTTTCAAAGGCATTTTGGGTCAATGAAAATATTTTTAGGTTGAACCTAGTTGAGTTCTTTTGGTGCTAGGGTTTGAACATCCCCATTTCCAGTTTCTGAGAAATTTAAACATGATGCACATGAAGACCAAGCAAGGCAGGAAAGGGCTGGTCTAGGGCTGTGACAACTCACCCCCACTAAACAAGAATCTCGTCTCGAGATTCAAGCGTAGGGTAAGAAATCAGAGGGGACACTAACTAACACAATCTTCATGATCCAAATGTCCTTCATATGAATTTTGATTGCTTGCATCATGTTGATATTGACATCCTTGATTTGGAGGTCTTTGTACAAAATGGTGATGATGAGAGAAACTCTACAAAATTGATCTTCTGAAAGATCGAGCAACTCAAGATCAACTCATGGAGTGAGATGTTGAAACATCTCTTGACCTAAGACACAGAGTACACCTTGATAACCCTCAACCGTAAGGAATCGAGATAGTCTTCGCGGGTAAGAATAACCCAATTTATTGATTCGACACACGGGGAGCCAAAGAGTATTTATAAGCTTTAACAGTTGAGTTGTCAATTCAACCGCACCTGAAATATACTAACTTGCAACAAAAGATAAGTGGTAATAGTGATATGATAGTGATGATAGTAATAGTAAAAGTAAACAGCAAAAGTAAATAGCAGTAGTAAATGGCAGAAGTGGCAACTAGTGACAGGCAAGGTTCAAAACACTGTAGGCTAGGGAGATGGATGGTTGGGCGCTGCATGGATTAGATAGATTCTAACTTGGGGCACGACACACGGAAAAGTAATGATCATCTAGGCAAATATCAAACATTAGGCATGTATCCCGTAGGTAGTTGTACGTGCTTGCAATAAGAACTTGCACAACATCTTTTGTCCTACCATCCCGTTACGAACGGGGCCAAAAGGAACTAATGGATATTAAGGTGCTCCTGTCAAAGAGCACCGGAACAAAGCAATGAACTCAATGGATACATGTAATCCTCAAACTACGGACCATCCCCTTTGGTGTCCCAAGCTGTCACATTTGGGATCGCCGGTTCCGAACCGTAACAGGTGCATACAACTCATAGATAGGATCAAAACCACAAATATATTCATGCAAACACATATGGTTCAGATCTGAAATCATGGCACTCGGGCCCTAAGTGTCAAGCATTAAGAATAACAAGTTGTAGCAAAGATGATAAACACCATACTAGATGATAAGCAACATGCCCCCAACAATCTGACGAACTATTACATGATCTAACTCATCCAATCCCTACCATCCCCTTCGCCTACAGCAAGGGAATTACTCACACATGAAGGGGGAAGTCATGGAGGGATGATGGAGTGGTGATGATGATGACGATGGCGACGATCTCCCCTCTCCGGAGGCCAAATCAGCCTCCAGATTAGCCCTCCCGAAGAAGAACAGAGGGTAGCGGCGGCTCCGCGACGAAAAACAACGAAAGAACTTCCGATCTGGGATTTTTGCGTCGGGAGGAAAAATACGGGCTAAAGTAGGGCACCAGGGGGTGTGGACCCACCCAGGCGCCCCCCGGCGCGGCCCAGGGG
>LR738712.1:201774534-201814371 GCA_902687465.1 Secale cereale
GGGGGGGGGCGCCCACAGGGCGCCTGGGCACCCCGTGGCCCCCCTCTGGCCCCACTTCTGGCATCTTGTTTCTTCGGGTGCGTAGATTTTTCGTGGATTTTTTCTGAGATGCTTAAAAATCCGTTTTCCCGCACACAAATAAACCATACAGGCAGCTCTGCTGAAAACAGCGTCAGTCCGGGTTAGTTTAGTCCAAATCATGCAAGAATGAGGTCAAAACAATATCAAAAGTGTTTGGAAAAGTAGATACATTTGAGACATATCAACTCCCCCAAGCTTAGCATATTGCTTGTCCTCAAGCAATTCAGTTCAACGAACTGGACGCGACAAAGAAAACTTTGACAAACTCTTTTGCTTCATTAGATGTATATAAGCATGTACTTCGAAAAGAGTTCAGCAAGTATTAAAACTGTACTTATGAGAACAATGCAAGGAGCAATCCTTCTTTCAAGTGACCAGTCACAAATAATTAAGAGTAAACAATATATTACCGAAAATCAAGACAAGATCACATTGCACATAGCTTGAGCATATTAAGGTGGTATCTCGCTAGCCTCCATGAGTGAAGCAAAACATAAATGCAGAGACTCCTCCACAGTTTTAAAGGAGACTAGAACTAAGAATTTCAGAATAAATCATATCACAAGTATGCAGAAGACAATGTAATACTTTGGGACAATGCACATTACACTCAGAATGACAATTATGCTCTCCTAGTCAGTGCTTTGAAGAAAGAAGATGAGACTCTCGAACCGTGGCTTTTATTGGCAAAGTTGAAAACCCGTGATCGGAAACAAAAACTAAACATGTACCAGAGCTCTTGGTTTTAAAAACAGAAGTAAATATGTTTTTGAGGGGTGCATATTTCGTCAACGAATGCTAGCAGATAACTCAATCACTTTTTAAGCTAGACAAGTCTCGAGGAACGGCTCCCGCATGAGGACGATCACATCCTCTTAATCTCCTTTGTTTATCCCTGCCAAAGTTATCTGATTTCTCATGAACAAAGCGTGAAGGAGGGTTTGTTTGTTATATTATCTTTTTGAGCCGGGCGCACTCAATGCCAGTTCCTTTTCATATTAGGGGTTTGCACATTATACATGCAATCCAGGGGTGAAACTTGTCCAACTTAAAGAGATCTTGAATTAACTACTACTTCCTCATGAGCTAAAACATAGGCACAAAAAGGGGAATGCTTTTGATCAATTTCGAGATGGTACATGAAAGTCTTCGTTAGGGATGGCAGGTAAATACCATGTATAGGAAGGTATGGTGGACTCATATGGCATAACAGGTTTAGAAGTTTTGGATGCACAAGCAGTCATTCCGCTTAGTACGGGTGGAGGTTTAGCAAAAGACTGGGAAGCGACCAACTAGAGAGCAATAACGGTCATAATCATGCAGAGCGACAAAGCAACATTGAATCGGGCATGAAAGTGATATAACTATTCTAAAACTCAAAGATCATCAAGGCAAAGTAGACTTTTTAGTCTTAAACATGTGTAAGCATGTGCCAAGTCAATCCAAAAATTCTCTAAAGGGAAATACCACCTTAGTATGCCAGACTATGAACAGCGCGATGCATGTAGATCATTTCAATAACACATTATGTACTCTTGTTATTCGGGACTAGCCACAAGGAAAGCATGAACCACTGAAAAAGCATTGTGAACATAGCACTATGTCGCTACAAGCTGGTCTCTAGATCATAAGTACAGGCATATGTACAAAAGTAGAAACAGAAAGAGTTCATACCGGTCTTCCTTGTTGCTTCCTTGCAGTCGATCTTCGTCATTACTGCTTGTCACTTGCACGATCGAACGTAGGAAATATAATCAAATGCCATCACGGACTCGAGCTGATTTCTGAAAACAAAGCAAACTAAAGAGAGAAAGGAAATCTTTTTGAGTTTTTCAAAAGTTGAATAAAAAGCAAAAGAAAGAGAAAATCTTTTTGTTGTTTTTGCAAATAGAGGAATAAAGAAGAACGGGTAAAAACTTCGAAAAGATCTAAGTGAATAAAACGGATAATACAATGGAAAAGTGAGAAGGGCACGTACTCCCCCAAGCTTAGGCTTTTGGCCTAAGTTGGTACCAGCTACTGCCCCTAGGAGCCTCCTGCTCCAGGGGTATGGTGGTGAGACCAAGGGTCGTAGAAGGATGATGGCGTGTACACCGAACTCCTCGGAGTCTCCCAAGAGGAAGGTTCCGAACGCCAAACAGAGGAAGACCCTTCACCAAACTCGGTGGCGGTCTCTTCCTGAAAATGTGGTATCTCACCGTGCCTCTCCTCGTTGGGCACAACCCCCTCCATGGGGTTATGGAGCTGATGCTGGACCATGAAGTCATCGAACTGGACAATATCAAAGGACCATCCGTTCCTGCGAGAAAAATCAAACAAAAGAGGTGCAGGTAGACGGATCTCGCGTTCCGCGGTAGTTCCGAAACACAAGATATAAACAAGGTTATCAAGCTCTGAACCCATGGTAACAAAATTATGCCTTTTCATAGCAGCAAGATCAAAGCTTAATTAAGTAAAAGGAGTATCATCAGGGTGTGGGGTGCCTCCAAGATGCTCTAAGATAAGTGTGGCATAAATGCCACCATATAAGTCCCCCTTGTTACCGTTCATAGCAAGGCGTCGAGCAATTAAGGTACCAATATTATAATCAGACCTCCCTAAGAGGGCTGCTGCCAGGATAGAAATATCCGGAGCAGAAATGTTGCTCGTGTTGTCACGAGCTAACACCCCTCTAGCAATATAATATGCAAAATACCTGAGGTGAGGAAACAAGATACTGGAGATCTTCGACCGATGAATATCCCTCGTACCCATGCTGCAGAGAGAGTTGATGACGGTTTTCAGCTCGGAGGGCTGAGTGGCCATCCTTGCCGTCCTCCCAACGTTCGGCACACCTATTACTTCACAAAAATTTCCCAGAGTCATGGTGATAAGATCATTATAAATTTTAAACTCAATAGCACCTGACTCAGGATTATATCTAAAACTGTTAATGAAACCGGAGGTGAGTTTCTGATACTGAGTAACACGGCTCATGACGAGTCGTGTCAACCCTGCATTAGCACAAAGATTATAAAACTCATCCTTGATTCCCGCAGCTTCCATGAATTCATCACATGGAAATGTCATCGCACGTGCTGGACTTGTGTCTTCCAACAACTCCAGGGGCACATGATCTTCATTATAGCTCACCCTAGCAGTCGATGGTGAAGCTGCGGCTCTAGTGACTCGATCGGAGTGTGCGGGCCTCCTCTTCTCAAGCCATCCTTTTGCCCTTCCTAACAAAC
The DNA here is from genome assembly GCA_902687465.1 of Secale cereale. NCBI lineage: Eukaryota > Viridiplantae > Streptophyta > Magnoliopsida > Poales > Poaceae > Secale > Secale cereale. The sequence goes on from LR738712.1 coordinate 201,777,843, forward strand.
TCATTTCTGAATTTTTTTTACAATTTACAAAAACGAGGATTAAAACAAGGTGAGCTAAGGCAAACTACTCAACTCACTTGCCCAAGGCATAAACTTGCATCAAAACTTGGAAAACAACTTTCTACACATGCATGCAAGCTCATCTCTACAGCACCAAGAACTACTAAATACTCACAAATGAGGCCACCAATCAAAAATCTAATTGGAGGGGTGGAGGAGTCACATACCAAGGAGTATTTGCTCAAAATTTCAGCTCAAATGATGGGCTGTAGAGAGAGATCGAAGAATCTCCCCCAAGAACAGCAAGAACAGCAAGAACAAGACCAGAAACCGGGTTTCTGGAAAAAGAGAGAGAGAGGGGAAGAAGAAGTACCTGGAGGGGGGTCCCATGGGTCCCAGGCGCCCTGTGGGCGCGGCCAGGGGCCGGGCCGCGCTAACTGGCTGTCTGGGCCACTAGTGGCCCCCCTGGTTGGCCCCAGGACTTTCTGGGTCTCTCCCGTTGTGGAAATTTTTAATATAATTTTTCTGGAATTTTTCTGAAAACTTCACTGTTGAAATTTTGTCGAAGTTCAAAAAGCTGCGAAACTCTCTGAAAACTTGAAGCAATTAGTAGTATTGTGAAGCTACAAAAACATAGATACTTGGTACAGCAAGTAGGACAATACTAAAAACAAAGGAAAACATAGCAAGCTCAACTTTTTATCCATATAAAACACGTTCACTAGTAAGGTTGATCAAGTCTTACCAACAAACAAGCGATATATAGAGCAAAAAGTCTCACCTCCTACGAAGTAATCACTGAACTTTTACCTTGATGGACATTGTCCCTACCATGATAGTTTTGTATTTGTGAGGCACATGTAGTGGACAGTCCCATTCTCCAATTTTCACGGTCTCGATATTCTCTATAGAGTTGAGGGCATGCCTCATGTCGGTCTTCTTCGGAAAATATACCGTGTGTTCTTTATCATTCACATGAAAGTTAACCTTCCCTTTGTTACAATCAATAATAGCACCTGCGGTGTTAAGGAAAGGTCTACCAAGAATAATGGACATGCTCCCATCCTCGGGCATGTCGAGCACAACAAAATCAGTAAGAATTAAACAATTAGCAACTTCAACTGGAACATCCTCACAAATACCTATCGGAACAGCGGTTGACTTGTCAGCCATCTGAAGGGAGATATCTGTAGGAATTAGTTTCTCTAAACAAAGCCTCTCGTAAAGAGAGAGAGAGGCATAACACTCACTCCCGCTCCAAGATCACATAAAGCAGTTTTGACATAATTATTCATTATGGAGCAAGGGATGGTGGGTATACCTGGATCACCGAGCTTCTCAGGAATCTTTCCATTGAAAGAATAGTTAGCAAGCATAGTAGATATTGCATCATTAGGAACTTTTCTTTTGTTAGTGACAATATCTTTCATATATTTTGAATAAGGAAGTAACTTAATAGCATCAGTCAAAGGGATTTGAAGAAAAAGTGGTTTAATCCATTCACAAAACTTATTGTAATGCTCTTCTTCTTTAGATTTGATGGACTTACCTGGAAAGGGCATGGGTTTCTGTACCCATGGTTCTTTCTCCTTCCCATGTTTTCTTGCGATGAAGTCTTCTTTAGTGTACCTCTTACGTTTGTCAGGTGCTTCTTCTTCTCGAACTTCAGGCGGATCATTTTTCTCATTATCATTACCTTCAGGTTCAGCACCGTCTTCAGTCTCAGCATCGGAAATAGATACACTGTTGGGATCAATAGCTGGCTCTTCATCTGCAATAGGATCATTAGAATTGTCAGTCTCTTTATGTTTCTTCTTCTTATTTGGAGAGACAACAATTTCTTCTTCCTGCATTTGAGAATCTTGCTCGATTCTCTTCGAATGTCCCTCTGGATAAAGAGGATCTTGAGTACTAGTTCCTCCTCGGGTCTTAATCCCAAAAGCCTGCAATTTATCTTGTTTGGCATTGTTAGCAAGCAAATCTCTTTGCACGTTAGAAATTTGATCAAGCTGAGTTTGAACCATATGAAAATGCTTCACAAGACATTGAACATCATTAACTGTTCTATCTAAAATACGAAGCAACTTTTTGATAGCAAGGGAATTATCATGCAACTGACTTTCTATCCTCTCATTAAAATGATTCTGTTTCATAATAAAATTATCAAACTCATCTAAACATTGATCAGGAGGCTTACCATGAGGGATGTCACTTGCGTTGAAATCTAAAAGAGAGTGTACCTCTACCATAGGAGGGTGAGTAGTAGACTCACACAACTTCTCAATAGGGGGTAGATTCTTCACGTCTTCAGCTTTAATACCTTTCTCTTTAATAGACTTCTTTTCTTCTGGCATATCCTCGGGGCTTAGAACAAACATGCCCCTCTTCTTTGTTGGTGGAGGTGGTTCAGGGACGGACCAATCTTCATGGTTTTTGGCAATCCTGCCCATCAGATCTTCCGCATTGTCCGGTGTTCTTTTCCTGAAAACACAACCAGCACAACTGTCCAAATAGGACCTAGATTCATCAGTTAGACCAGCATAGAATATATCAATTAATTCATTCTTAGGAATTTCATGCCCTGGTCTAGCCCGAATCAAACCGCAGTACCTCCCCCAAGCTTTAGGGAGGGACTCATCCTGCAACTGTTTAAAGTTGTAAATTCTTTGTAAAGCAGCATGTTGCATATGAGCAGGAAAGTACTTATCAACAAAAGAGTGAGCTAAGTCCTGAGGACTCTTAATAGAACCACATGGGAGTGAATCATACCATGCTTTAGCACCTTCCTTCAAGGAGAAAGGAAGAAGCTTGGTCACATAAAAGTAGCGTATCTTCTCATCTATGGTAAATAGGCTACCTAGCTCACCAAGTTTAGTTAGGTGTGCAATGGCATCATCATTTTCTCTGCCATAAAAGGGGTCAGCTTCAACCATAGGTATAAGTGAAAGATCAACAGAGAAATCAAAATCAGGATCATCAATGCATATAGGAGATGTAGCAAACTCAGGATTAGGAACGGTTTTGTTTCTCAAAGAGTGTTTTTCAAATATTTTCTTAATAGTTTCAGGGTCAGAGCCGGCAAACTCTGTCAGTTCCCTGCATAAATCTTCATCAAGTATATAGTAATCATCATCAAGGAGCCTCTCCTGGAGTTTACTCAAATCAGGATAATCATAAGTTTCACCAATAGGGTAGCGAGTAACAGGAAGTTCAATTCCATATTTTTCAGCAGCAGCAGTAATTTGTTTCTCAAGAGCATAACCAAGCGAACTAATATCATCATCAAAAGTAGTAGAAGCATCATCAAGAGTATCAGACATAATAATAGATTCAGTAGGAGCATCATGTGGTGGTGGTGAGGCAAACTTACTCATAACAGAAGGTGAATCAAGAGTAGCACTAGTGCTCAGAGCAGTACCTCTTCTTGTAGTGGATAGTAAGATCGGAACCTTGGGGTCACCTTTCTTACCCATAGTGAATAAAGTGCAGCAGGTAGGATACCTCAAGTAGACTTGTAAATATTGCTATGCTCCCCGGCAACGGCGCCATAAAACGGTACTTGATAACCCTCAACCGTAAGGGATCGAGATAGTCTTCGCGGGTAAGAATAACCCAATTTATTGATTCGACACACGGGGAGCCAAAGAGTATTTATAAGCTTTAACAGTTGAGTTGTCAATTCAACCGCACCTGAAATATACTAACTTGCAACAAAAGATAAGTGGTAACAGTGATATGATAGTGATGATAGTAATAGTAAAAGTAAACAGCAAAAGTAAATAGCAATAGTAAATGGCAGAAGTAGCAACTAGTGACAGGCAAGGTTTAAAACACTGTAGGCTAGGGAGATGGATGGTTGGGTGCTGCATGGATGAGATAGATTCTAACTTGTGGCACGGCACACGGAAAAGTAATGATCATCTAGGCAAATATCAAACATTAGGCATGTATCCCGTAGGTAGTTGTACGTGCTTGCAATAAGAACTTGCACAACATCTTTTGTCCTACCATCCCGCTACGAACGGGGCCAAAAGGAACTAATGGATATTAAGGTGCTCCTGTCAATAAGCACCGGAACAAAGCAATGAACTCAATGGATACATGTAATCCTCAAACTACGGACCATCCCCTTTGGTGTCCCAAGCTGTCACTTTTGGGATCGCCGGTTCCGAACCGTAACAGGTGCATACAACTCATAGATAGGATCAAGAACGCAAATATATTCATGCAAACACATATGGTTCAGATCTGAAATCATGGCACTCGGGCCCTAAGTGTCAAGCATTAAGAATAACAAGTTGTAGCAAAGATGATAAACACCATACTAGATGATAGACAACATGCCCCCAACAATCTGACGAACTATTACATGATCTAACTGATCCAATCCCTACCATCCCCTTCGCCTACAGCAAGGGAATTACTCACACATGAAGGGGGAAGTCATGGAGGGATGATGGAGTGGTGATGATGATGACGATGGCGACGATCTCCCCTCTCCGGAGGCCAAATCAGCCTCCGGATTAGCCTCCCGAAGAAGAACAGAGGGTGGCGGCGGCTCCGCGACGAAAAACAGCGAAAGAACTTCCGATCTGGGATTTCTGCGTCGGGAGGAAAAATACGGGCTAAAGTAGGGCACCAGGGGGTGTGGGGCCCACCCAGGCGCCCCCCGACGCGGCCCAGGGGGGGCGCCCATAGGGCGCCTGGGCACCCCCTGGCCCCCCTCTGGCCCCACTTCTGGCATCTTGTTTCTTCGGGTGCGTGGATTTTTCGTGATTTTTCGTGGATTTTTCTGAGATGCTGAAAAATCCGTTTTCCTGCACACAAATAAACCATACAGGTAACTCTGCTGAAAACAGCGTCTGTCCGGGTTAGTTTAGTCCAAATCATGCAAGAATGAGGTCAAAACAATATCAAAAGTGTTTGGAAAAGTAGATACGTTTGAGACGTATCACACCTCCAGAGGGATGGAGTGAAATAAATGATGAAGGTTCACCTAGTGGCAATAATTCCACACCTAAGAAGATGGTGATCGATACCACTAGACGGGGCACCTTAGAGAAAGTGACTCGTAGAGTTATTCCCTTAAGTGGCAAAAAGAATTACTTTTGATATAGAGATCATTGAAATTCTCTATACCAGCCTAAGGCAAATCACAATCGATCGTTTGACGGAGTCCGAAAGAATGACATTCTCCATCTAGAATGAATGATGTGGACTACCTTGTTGAAGTCAGCACAAGGTATGATCTTGCTTATCATCGGAAATGGATGGGACCCATGGTAGGACCACTTTTGAAGATAATCCTGAACAGCAGTTGCTGAGAAGGGCAACCCATGAAAAATTGGCACGATAGTGGTGCAAGCTGGGAACAAAAGGCAAATGCTGGGAATGATTCTGGTAACCGGGAAGAAACCCAATAGTAGAGAGTAAATATACTCTTTGAGAGGTTATAGCATAACCAAGAACACTGGGAGCAATCCCGGTTAGTGCCAGAGATAACACCTAGTGATTGTGCGTGCTCTCAAGAACTTGAGCATTCCCATATTCATCAAGGTTTTACCAATATCCGTGTCAAGGATCCTGGCAACACAACATACGACCATGATGAATAGCGATGGACGATGCAGATGCAAAGGAAGATAACACTTTCTCAGATTTCACCTTAGCGGTGTCAAGGGACAAACGTGACCACATGGTAGACTTATAATAAAATGCTACCGAGTTCAGATTGAGAACCATCATTGAAGATAGCGAAGTCATGTGCATGACCTAGGATTAGCACAACATACTTCATTTTCTTGAACAATCAATTAGTGGCTTGGTGTGCTAGGGATACGTATAGAGTGAAGGTTGCAAGTCTCCAAACCACAGAATACTTCGCACATATGCATGACTGACTTGGGATGATTCCACAGGAAGCAAAACAACTTTCTCAAACTCACGGTGGCAACTTACATCAATTACACATGAATTAGGAAAAGTCTCTTCTCTCATCCAACATATACCTCATGAACTGGACACGAAGGCAATGCTTACAAAGTTTCCAACACTAGCTTAATGTCCTACAAAATCATGGAGAAGGTAGCAGTGTTGCTGATGGGCTCAACAATAATTCATCCAGGTTTCCATGGAGATGGAATTCCATAATTATGTGAACAAGTGATAGTATTGGTCAGACCCAGAAGATATAATGGTGTATGCTCAAGGGATCAACCACGAGTAAGACAACATTATGAACATCGTTGGTTATGATTTTATTTGATGATAGCCCATACTCAAATCAAAGTTTTGATATGACAATAGGTCCAACAACTGATCACAGGGACCAATTGATGAAGATATCATCTATCTTCAACACACGCAAATATACCCCTTGAAATGAACTAAGCTGGCAAGCTTATATCTTCCAACTCTCCAAGTTATTGTTTAGCTTAACCAATTAGCTCAGGGGGTAACCGACACAGATTCTTGGGGAATGGCTGGTTTACAAGAACCAACTCGATCACGAACTCAACATAGCGGTCAGGTGACAACCTGGTAATTCTTCCGAGAAGATATTCGGAAAATCACGAACCACCGATATGTTGCTAAGTCCGAGAACAATCTTGCTTTTCAGGGCAAGACGATATGATCAAATAAGCAAGGGATTGAATAATCCTAACTCATTGGTCAAGGAGTGCACCAGGAAGATGGACTAGTAGCATGATCGATCTTAGAATGGTGATTTGGTAACCAACACACTAAGAATGAGATTATCGTCCATTTGCTACCAAGCAACGAAGTTGCTAGGAGTATTGATTTCACACATCACGATTCACTTGTCAGTATTCCGGTTACAACAACTCGGAGACCGAGGAATGAACGATGATGGTGAGAAGTATCACTGTATCAAGAGTTCATAGGAGGTTGTGCAATTCCCAAGACATTCTTGACATAAAAGAGGGTGACACACCAAGGTAGAGCAGAGCAAAAGCTGGATTGGCATTTTGATCTGCGGAATACAACTACTTTGACCCAATCCTGGATAAGGATAAGGTACTGGGGTTGGTTTCTCCTAGTCATTCCGAGATAGAATGAATTGATGGATCACAAGAGTAAAAGGCATCGATGAACACGAATGCACAACTACTCGTGACTACCAACTGATAGACGAGGGTCATAATGCGACTAAAAAGGGGAAACTGAAAGGAACATATATCTTTCTGAGTTGTGGATGCATAGATTAGTATGTCGAACTAGTTCAACATATTTCTTCCAGATAACCTATGCAGAAAGGTAGAATTGACAGAGTCACAATATAATGGAGTACTACTCAAGAGCACTCTGGTTGTGATCATTTGGTTCAGGAGAACTTCTGCCAGGGATGGTTCATGGTATTTGGAAGAATGATATACCACGGACCTCGAGGACTATCATAAGGTTACTAGTATCCTAAAGGAACGAGCAAATACTACCAACATGAGATAAGTGGAGTGAGTCTTGGGTTGAAGAACCCAGAAATAGAAGGCCTACTAACTAAATGGCATCACGGGATGCTTTTGAGAATGATGGCCAGAATCATCACATTGTGAATATAAAGCATTGCTACATTACTGGGTGATCCTCGAAGACACCTAGGGTCATAATAATTACTCCAACACATGTGTCGAGGTAACGAAGTACCTCCACACACTGACTAGTGTGATTAATCTGGCCTAAAAGGACATTGGAAACAGGGAGGAATGGTTTGCAAATGCATCAGATTATTTAGAAACCTGGGATAACTCGGACAGCATAACGGCTGTAAATATTCGAAAATACTTTTGAGATCCAAGAAAAAGGGTAGCATATCCACTTAACATCATAAAGTCAAGGTTCTGAGTCCAATAGTTGAACAAACAGAAGTAATAAAACTGAACTGAGGGTTGAAACCACATTAACATGATCCTGATAAATAGAATGAGAATCCTAGTTCTTAATCCCCGTAGAAAGAAGAAGGTGACTCAGATCAGAAGGTCATAGGGTAGAGGAGTAAAAAGAGCCTTACGTTCCCTTCCACAAACAATTCCCTTACATAACTAAAGAGTTTCTAGACACAACTTCGACCAGTTTGGCTTACTAATCCTACAGGTAGTCAGGCTCTGATACCAAAGCTGTCAGGGCCCCGATCCTAAGTCACACAGGTCTAGCCTGTAACACATCATATCACTTTGTGGCCTCACGCACGGTATCCCCACGGGTGCCACCTTACCTGGCCCGGGACCATTTGCGCATTTTGGCACACGTATATGAGAGTGTCGCTAGCATCCATATGACAGAGAACCCGGGCCAACATGACTAGTTATAAACCAAAAGTGGCATTAAATTACAGAGACAGGCATACATGACCCAGCAATGAACGTGTCGGTCATCAATGTATGAACCCAAGTCGTAGCAAGCTACAAGGACTTAAAGGAACAACGCGTGACATTTCCCCTAAGGGACAGACATAGGAATGAAGAAGGACACATGCCGACCAGCCTGAGTGTTCCGGAGCAGTAGCAAGCTACCAAGGCTGAGTGGAAGCACTAGGAGACATTTCCCTGTAAGATAGGCTACCAAGGGTAAACAACTAGGTGTCGGATCCCACACATAGCAATACACATTACACGTATGCATAACATGCAAGTATGTGCTGTACAACATGGCATCACAACATAACTCAACAAATCATATAGATAAAGGCCCAGAAGAGCCATCATAGCATTTATTACACACAGAGGTCACATGACCCAACATACAGAGCATACAGTCAACGGAAGCATAACATGTCTGAGTACAGACAACTAAAAATGAAGAAGGCTGAAAAGCCTGACTATCTACAAGACCCTCCCAAGGGTATAAGATCGTAGCTGAGGTAACAAGCTAAACGTCGAAGTCCACGCGGAACCACTAGCGAGACTGAAGTCTCTCTGCAAAAACATAAAGTAAGCAAACGTGAGTACAAAGGTACTCAGCAAGACTTACATCAGAACTAGCTACATATGCATCAGTATCAACAAAGGGGTGGTGGAGTTTGAGTGCAGCAAGCCAGCTTGACTCGGTGGCTATCCTAAACTACGACTGCAAGTAACTCTTTTGAGGTGACGCACACGAGTCCACATTTTCACCAATCAATACACCACTATGGATCCGCTCTCGTCTCCCTACGAGAAGGCCATCCATAGCACTCACGCTTATCTTGCGTGTTTTAGAGTATCCACTTTCACTTGTCTATGAACTGTTATAGGCAACCCAGAGGTCCATTACCGCGGACACGACTATTAAAATAGATCATATATAACCCTGCAGAGGTGTACTTCTTCACACACGCTCTCACCACTTACCGCCGTTTACACGACATGTACTCGGCAACCTTCAAGCGGAGGCCCGGCGAGGGTGTCGGCCACGACCTGACTAACCACACAAGTCTCTAGTCCAGGTTTATCGCCTATGTGGGTTCCATCCGTGGGGAGATCCGGCCGGGGTGTCGCTCACGGCCCCAAACAATGTGTACATGGTTCCCACATCACCAAACGGGCGACCGGTACACCGTGCCACGTACATGCCGCGTCACAGCCCACCCCGAGGGTCAGCGCTACGCACGACCTCCAGTAAACTACAAACACCAGAAACTAGTTGCAACTCCTGGACAGAGGACAAGGGCAGTTAATAAGTTGAGAGGGTCCATTTGTTTCGGGCCCAATGCATGGTAGTAACTGGTCGTGGATCAACCAACACAGAACTCAGTTCCTGAGGATGGCTGCAATGAGACAACCCACCATGTACTCCTACATGGCCTCTCATCGCTCCCTTTACCAAATCGTGTTCACACAGTTAGCTCACACACATTAGGACATGTTCATCACCATTCCAATTCATCCCCGATGAATCAGACCTGACACAACTCGAAGCAATAGCAGTCATAACCAGAAAGCATGAATGAGTAGGCACAACATGGCTCAAACAACTCGTACTCATACTAGTGGGTTTCACCTATTTACTATGGTAATGACAGGTCATGCAGTGGAAAGGGGTTCAACTACCGCAGCAGGTAACAGTTGAAGCGTTGTTGTCCTAATGCATTAAAAGAGAGTAAGAGCGAGAGAGTGGGATTGTATCAGAATGCTCAATGGGGTTTTGCTTGCCTGGCACTTCTGAAGATAACATTGGGTCTTCATCGGTGTCATCGATCACATCGTCGGAACACGTCTACTGAAAGGGGACAAACACCGGCAAACAAGAGAGAACACAATCAATGCAATGCGAAAATATGATGCATGATCATGATATGGCAATATGCTGTTGACTGAGCTAATGCAACTAGCAACCATGTTAAATGAAGTTGGTTTGAACCAAAGGTTCAAATTCAAACTCCATATGGGATTATTAAAATGCCATTTAATAGATTTGACCTAATAGGCAGGCTTAACTAGTTCAAACATGCATGAAAATGCCATAAACAGAATCCTTGAATTTTTCTGATCATTTTTCATATATAAATTATTTTCATCTGAGTTATAGATTATTTTCTGTGATTTTTAGAAGTTTTGGCTATTTTCTGAAATATATAAATCATTTCTGATTTATTTAAATTCCAGAAAACACTTATTGCGTCAGCATGACGTCACTGTGATGTCAGGAGTCAACAGAGGCTAGTCCAGGTCATACCTGACCTGTGGGTCCCACAGGTCAATGGCACAACTTACTAAACTAACTTAATTAGCACTAACCTAGTTTAGTTAGCCGGGCGGGGCCCACATGGCAGTCTCACTAGGGGTTAACTAATTAGGTGTTTAGCACTTAACCTAATCCTAAACTAATTAAACAGAGGTAGGCCCATGAGTCAGTGACTCAGGGGGAGTCAAACCCCTGGTCAGGCGGTCAACTGGCCGGCGGCTCGCCGCCGGCGAGTGCCGAGACGGCGGGGCGCGTCGGAAAACGCCCACAGGCGACCAAACGAGCGGCGGAGGGGCTCTACATGGAGGTAGGACTTGCCCGCATCCATCTGGGTAGGCGGCAGGGTTTGAGGTGGCCCGAGCTCGCCGGAATTCAGACATCGACGGATTCGACGCCGAAGGGCACGACAGGAGCAACGATTAGTTGCTACGGCCCCGTGGTGACGCGCTGAGCGTGGTGGTGCACTTGAACGCGGGTGGCAGTAGCTGTGGCCGCGGCGGCGCCATGTCCGGCGGAGCAAAGCTCTCGGCCGCGGCGGCGGAGCTAGCTAGAGGGAGAAATTGGCACGGGAAGTAGAGGGGAACGACGGAGAAGCTCACGGAGAGTGCAGCGGTAGCCTCGACGAGCTTGGGGAAGCAACGAAGCGAGAGCACAGTCGCCGGCGATCTCGGTGGACTGAGGTTGAAGAAGAAGAGGACGGCGGCGTTTATGGGCTTCCGGCGTCACTTGGCTTGGTGAGGAGGTCGAGGACGAGGTAGCCGAGCTACTGGGCACGTCGAGAGGTCGAGGGGGAGGCTCTGGGTGCGGCAACGGCAAGCGGCGGCGACGAGCTCCTCTCGGTGGCTGTGTGCGAGAGAAACAGAGAAGGGGGGAGAGAGCAGCGAGTGAGGGGGAGGAGAGCGAAGCCTCTGGACGTCTGCGTGGCGTCGTCAGGGAAGGCCGAGGCTAGCAGGCAGGGTCGAGGTGGCCGTGCGCATGCCGACGCGCGGCGACCACGTGCCCTGCGTCCCCCTGGCAAGAGGAGAACAATGACTGGCCACTGGGCCTGTCGGGCCGGTTGGGCTGTCACTGTGCTGGGCCGGTTGGGCGCTAGGTGGGCTGCGCCAGGTAAGCTACAGGTAAGTTCTCTCTCTCTCTTTCTAATTTATGTTTTCTATTTTCTTTGTAAACTTTAGGCTTTAATAAAAATGCCAGGGCATTTCCAAAAATCATGAAACCAAGCATGGCTACTGTTTAGAATAAATCCAACAGTAAACATTTTAGTTTATGATTATTTGAGCATTTAAAACAATATATAATATTTAAATGCCCAATGCAAATACTTAAAGATTTAATTCCAAAAATCCAGAATGGCCCTATAAAAGTGTGCACCATTTTTGACAGAGGTTCTAGACCAATTCAAAAATCATGAACATTTTCAAAGGCATTTTAGGTCAATGAAAATATTTTTAGGTTGAACCTAGTTGAGTTCTTTTGGTGCTAGGGTTTGAACATCCCCATTTCCACTTTCTGTGAAATTTAAACATGATGCACATGAAGACCAAGCAAGGCAGGCAAGGGCTGGTCTAGGGTTGTGACAGTTTGTACAAACAAGTTGGAGTTTATTTTGATATGAGGCTTACCCCAAGGGTATGAAGTAAAGAAGTACAATTGGATTTAAAGAGGGGGTAATGCTGGAGTATGGAGCAATAGTGACTCTAAGGATGAATTGAGGATACACAAGTTCTGAAGTGGACCCTTTAGCCGAGGACCTAAGGAGGCTACGTAATCATAAGGGAACCACGAGACTTGTCTACAGTTATGTGTATCTGCTGTAGTAAAGCAGTGCATTTCGCTATAGATTGTATCAAGAAGAAGAAGTTTTGTGCTAAGTATTGGAGTTGAAGCAAGAAAATGTAAATGCAGTAAATCATACTAAGTTGAGAATCAATACAGTTGGCATCGTAGAATTGATTTTGGATATTATAAGTGGGTACTATAAAAGGTGATGAGTGAAGACATGATACATGGAATAAGATTTTGAAGAAACTAGGGTTATTCATTTTAAGTGTGGTAGAATCCAACACCGCTACCCGAATACACTAGCTAGTGGTGGGTTACGTCCGACATGGAAAGGACTACCCAAGGATGAGTGTGAGTAATTACGCTCAGTTTGATACCCAAAAAAAAGGAATACCAAAAAGATTGGCTGGATTTAAGAGAGCCAATGAAGTGGGATGTTGGAATTATGAGCATTTGCAACCCGAGGATGAGACCAAGTGTTGCTAGTGGTGAGATGAGCCATAACCCACAGCCCCGAGGACCTGTCAAGGAAGCAAGCACATTCTTCCTGAAGGAGAAACCCTGGTAGAAGTTACGACCTTTCCAACAGACGATCTTATAGGAGGTTAAGTTAAACCCGAGGGTTGTGAAAACACGATAGATGGTTGTCTGGCTTGCAGAATCAATGGGTTTATCCGAACTTAGTTCGTTGACAAGAGAAAATTCTGCAATGCTTGTGAGGATGACCGAGTGTTAGAATACGAGATTCACTAAACCATATACAAGGTAATGATTTGGGTGCAGGATGGATTGATCACCATATCGACTTACTCTTATTATTCGCCTTTGTTATACGGATGGTAAATCTGAGTGACTTACCTATAGTAGAGAGACGACGATGTCAAAACTTTGTTTAAACCTTAGAATGGTATAGAAATTTTTCCCTTGTACACGGCATGTTGTTGCCAACCGTAGGATATACCGTGAGGATGAAGCCCAAGCCCGTTTTCTGCAGGGACCCAACAAATTGTTTGATGACCCCCATGAGATATCGATACTAGTTTAGTATTGGCGCCAGACCTGTCAGCTGAGAAGAACCAAGGTTTCGAGCGAACCTTATCAAGATGAAAGGATACAAGGATTTGAGGACAAGGATTTTCCACTACCGGAAGAGCCCCAGAGAAGGAAATACCCTGAAAATTGAGGAGAACGACGCCGTCAACCCAAAGGATGGAGAACCTAAGTTTTGAGGGAACCGTATCCATATTCCTAAGTATAGTAGCACACTAGGCCACACCAATCAGTGGATTTGTTAGGAGACCCCCAAACCCTAATCTATTTCTTGCTAGCCTCTCCGAATCTCGAGGACGAGATTCATTTTAAGTGTGGTAGGTTTGTAACATCCCAAAATTCTAAATTTTGGAATGTTATAATAAATATATAGAATTGATTGCTGTTTGATGTGCTGTGTGAAATTGAGTGAAATTTGAAACTTTTGAAAGTTAAATGAGAGGAAATAAAATGACTTTCCCAAAACTTTCACTTTGCTTTTGATCTCCGAGGGAATTCAAAATCTTTTCAACACAAAACCCTAGAGTGAAGATAATATGACTTCTTCCATTTATTTTAAATGATAAAGGGCTTTGAAAGGATTTTGAATTTCATCCTCAAAATATTTTCATTTCAGAGATTTTAAGCAACTCAATGATTTTTCCGAGAGAAGATAAAATGACTTCTTCAAATTATAGGAAATACGAGTTGGAAGTTTTTTTGAAATTTTCTGTAACTCAATTTCCAATATTGAGTTATTTGGGTTTTATTCAAATTATTTTTCTCCAAAAATAAATTACATGGAAAATAGGGTAACATGATTCCCTACAGTAGAAAATTGGAGATGAATGAATTTGAAGTCCTTTTGGTATTTAAAGAAAGATTTTATTGGTTTTTATTTGCTTTAGTAGGACCTTTTGATTTATTAGTTTTTGTGAGGATTTTATTTGGCAGTAGTAAAATGTTCATGTTGTAGGGCTTATTTTTCTGCAAATTTTGATATATTATATGCCTATAGGATATTTTTATTTATTTTGTCTTTATTTTATTTTCTTGTCTTTGTATAAAAAAAAATGTTCTTCTTTCCCGACTGGGGCGGCCAGCAAAGCGCCAGGCCTCGGCCCAGCTCGCCTTCGCCTTCATCCCCGTGCGGACGACGGAGTCCCGCCGCCGCCGCCATGGACGACGTGTCCTCACCGGACTCTCCTCCTGCCCCTTCCCCACATAAACTCCCCCCTCCGCTTATAAAAACGGGAGCCCCCGGCCCCGCTGCCCGCATAGCCCGCCGCCGCGCTCGCCAAGACGCGCCGCCGCCGCTGCCCCGCCCGCCGCCGCGATCTGCCACCTTCGCCGCCGTGTTCTGCGCCGCCCCGCCGCTGCTGCCTCCGCGCCCTCGCCTCGCTCGCCTCTGCCCCGCAGCTCCTCCGCCGCCCCTCGCAGCGCCCGCCGGCGCCAGCCTCACCGGCCAGAGCTCACCGTCGGCCAGAGTTTCGACGCCCGACCCGATCCGCCGTCGAAGAACCGCCCAAACCGCCGGTTCGATCCGCCAAAACCAGCGGTTCCGACGGAAAACCGCCGAGGTATAAAAACCGCCTCGGTTTTTCTTTTAAGCTAGGTTTTTCTTCGGTTTTCTTTTAGATCGGTTTTAAATTTTTTATGTTTTGCTAAGAAGTGAACGATCTTTAGTTAGGCATAAAAAGTGAGCGTTCGCTCCGTAGCCTTTTCTTTTTCTATTTCTTTTAGTTTCGGCCAGGGACCTCTCTGTAAATACTTTATTTACAATTTAGCACCTATTCTTCTTTCGGCCGTAACTTTTTACCAGTTAGTCCAAATTCAACGAAACCAACGCCCACGTCTTCGTTACGATCCACTCTATCCAGTAAAACAACTTAAACATGTTTTTGAAAACTTTAAAATAGAATTCAACTAGTTTTAGATTTGAACTTCGTTTGATCATAACTTGAGTTCCGTAACTCCGATTGAGTTGATTCTTTCTGCAAATCGAAGCTCTTGACCTAAACTTTCTGATAAGGCGAAATTCACATAATTTTGGTACTGTTGGAAATTGTTTTATGTTTCAAGATTCATTCGTTTGTTTTCGAAGTGTTTATTCGTTCTGTCCGATCTTTCTGAGTGATTGCTTATGTGTGGTTACCATCGCTTGCTTATGATAGATTGGCCGGAGTGTGACGAGTAGATCTATCAAGAGTTTTGAGTGTGAATCATCTTCATCAACATTGCGGGCAAGTTCACACTTTGATCATATTTTCCAATACCCAGTTTTCATTGCAGTAGTTATATCCTGAAACACATTGCATGAGTAGGATCTTTTAACTTGTGGGACTGGGAAGTAGATTGAGGTAGAACCTATTACCTGCATTATTTTCAAACCCGTGGTAGTTACTTCTACGTTATGCTTAGGTTGCCATGCTATGCTTGTAGACGTGGTTTGGGTTTGAGTGAAATCCATGACAGATGTTTGTTGTTAATTAATGGTTCAACTTAAGGTGGCTACTTGAATACACATCTGGGTGGATTGGTTTGGGGCACCCTGGGAGTGAACTAGTGGATTGCCCGGACACCTGGTGATGCCAGTGTTGTCCTAGGAAATCCCGGGGTTTCCGTGTGATTGTCCTATTGGAATGCCACCCACGCTCAAAGGGATCATATAATATTTTCATGCCTAGAAACTTCCATGTGCAGCCACATGCCACTATGGGCTCTGGCATAGTTGAGTAAGTTGTGGGAAACCATTCCATGATGGGCTAGTAGATGTAGGGGGATTGTAGGTGTACCGGCCTATCTATCTGGTTAAGGGGACCTCTTCGGAAAGACTGTTTCTCGGTCATCCGTTTCTCAATCACCATGCAGTGCGAGAAACCAAACGGAGGCGATCTAGTCTTGTGGGGAAAGTGCACAAACCTCTGCAGAGTGTACAAACTATTCATGAGTAGTCGTGTCCCCGGTTATGGACATCTTTGAGTATCTAGAAGTGGATTATTTGTTGATCTCATCACTCTATAATTTAATTTGTTGGGTTAATGATGACTTTAATTTGGGATTGAGATGGGGGTACCATTCTCAACTGTTCATGATTTAAATTTAACAAAGTAGTTAAATAAAATGCATTCCTTTGTTGTAGGGAAAAATTGGCTTTACGCAAAAACTTTAACCTTACAGCCTCCACCAGCCAAATATGCATGTAGTTGTAGGCTTTGTTCATCATTATCATTACAGTGTGAATTTGCGAGTACATTCAATGTACTGACCCTCTGTGGCTGCAACGTCTCATGTTGCAGGATTATCTTACGACGAGTAAGTGATACGTTAGGGGTTACGATTTCTACACTCAACTTTGCCGTTGGTGTTGATGGGAATCCACAACCTTTGTTGCTTCCGCTATGATCGATTGAGGTAATAGTATTTACGTTACTTAATACATGTGATTTACCTCTGTTATAAATCCTCGAGTACTGTGTGTGTCAGCATACCGATCCAGGGATGACACAGAACACAGAGACTTCGGTCCATTCGGATCGTGGTCGCTACAAGATGGTATCAGAGCACATGTTGACTGTAGGACGTGACCCTAGAAACTGACCAGACCATAGGAAAGGATTTCTCTAAAACTATCATTTTCAAAACATTCTTACCTCTCTTCTTTTCTGAGCTTTGTCAAACTTTCCCTTTGACCTTAAATAGTTAGTCAATACCCCTTTTCCATTGGATCACTTCGGAGTAAAAAGGATTTTACCATGCATTGGAAGTGTTGAAGCTACAACAGTGGATACTCCGAAGGTTTGAAGAGTTGACAACTTTGAAGAGATGTTGACCTTTAGAAGATCAACCCCCTGTTATGTACTTACGTTAGATGCAACGATTGTGAGCCGTCAATTGTTTGATGTTTTTCCAACGACCACAACACAAAAACCCGTCTTTTCAAAACTTTTGTTTGTATTGAGTGTATCTCTCTCTATCTCTTCTGAATCTCATCCCAAAACCCTTGAAACCAATAGAGGTTGACTGAAGATAGACTTGAAGTCTCTGGACCAGTGACCCAACCGGAGGCAGAACTATGGATACAAAACATGGAGGATCACTTCAGGAAGAATTTGGTAGCAAGGAAGTATGAGGTTCAATACGCTCTCCAGTACTTTACAAAAAGTGCTGCCACATGGTGGAAAATGCATCAAGCCCTACAAGGATGTAGTGGGGCAGAAAGATGGGAGGAATTCAAGAAAACTCTGTTGAGATCACGTCTCATCTAAGAGCGTGGTGACAACCCGAAGAAGAAACATTGTGCCTATAGGATTTGTGGAGAAAAAGGACACTCCCAGGAGGAGCACAAGGATGAATGCCCTAATTGTGAAGGAAGTCACCTAGCTGAAGAATGCCCAACTAGGCAGATTACTTGTTTCTTGTGTGAAGGGACTACCCATTACCCTGCTCAGTGCCACATTTACCCCATGGTGCAACGAACAATCCAGCAGAAGAAAGAAGCAATGAAAGAAGTCCTCGAGGAAACCCTAAGGGAATCCGCGATGGAGGAAGATATTGACGACCCTGATGGAGAAGGCCTAAACAGATATTACTCCCGTGCTTGCTACTCATGTGGAGAGAAAGGACATCTTTCACAGCAATGCACGAGGGAAAGACAAGAGTATCTAGGAGACTTCCCGACAGAAGAAGTGGAGTTTGATCGACAAAAGACGGAAGAATTGATAGGAACGAAGAAGTCGAGGAAGAGAAAGAACATGTGTCCCCAGAACAACCCAATTTCTACGGAAAAGGACCTGAGTCACATCACATGTTACCGGTGCAAGGATTTAGGACATTATGCTAGCAACTGCCCAACAAGGAAGCCAAGAACCCAGTGAACTAAGATAGCCACCATGAAGTCCTTAGATCTGTCTTATGACATTAGTTTACCCTACAAGTAAGTAGATCATTTTGCCAAGAGAAGGTCTAGACCAGAGGAAGATTGATCTGAGTAGTTGAGATCTTCATATTGGGATGAAGCATGTAGATTAATATGGAATACACCTTTATTACAATGTTGAGTTGAGTATGGAAATAACATTGTAATAGTTTGTGAAGCAATATAAGTTGATACTTTTGGAATCCAAGAAGGAGATGTTATGATTTGTTGGATGATTATTAGTGCCTCTCTTACTATCTCACCCGGACCAAAACCTAGGACCCATGGAGAAGTTGACCCCAAACCTTTCTCGGACAAACGACCCCGTTTTATCCAAGGATGTCCGTATGTTGTCCTGAAAACCCCTTCCGTCTTATGCCTACAGATGACAACCCTTTTCGAGTCTTTTCTCAAAGGCCCGGAAACCATCATGACCCTAACTAGTGATCAAGATTATCCCAAGATCCTGAAGGACATGATGAATCATATTCACCTGGAAGGAGATACACTTTACAAGGGTTATCCCTTCATGGAGAATGGAGTTGAACTTTGGTACGTGGAGGTACACCTCCACCGTGTGAAAGGAGTTTGCCCAAATACTATGGGTCAATACTTTTTCATCTCTCGAGTACCACGACCAACATTCTTCGACTCTGTTCGTGAAGCTGCTATGGAGGCCATACGTCAGATTGGAGAAATACTCGAAGCAAGACTTCGTTATACCCAGGGATGCCTAAGTATGATGCATGCAGAGATGATGGAGATGAAGCACACAACCAATAGGATGGAGCAAAAGATTGATGAGTTCAAGAACCACATTGCACAATTCCTGTGGGACTGAAGTGTCCTTAGATAGGACAAAGGAATAAGGATGGAAGGAATGTTAACCATACCTGACTATGTGGATAGTAGCAATTGTAGTGATGCACCCTTGAAAATTGGAGTATTGAAAATTGGTTCAAGAAGAAATAAAAGATTTGATATGAGGAGAATATGGATTATGGATGAACCAGTGCATTTTGTTTATGTTGAACCTTACTGAGAGAACCCTGGACCAATAGAAAGGAAAGTGTTGCTCCAAGGAGTAGAGTTTGTACAAACAAGTTGGTGTTTATTTTGAAATGAGGATTACCCCAAGGGTATGAAGTAAAGAAGTACAATTGGATTTAAAGAGGGGGTAATGCTGGAGTATGGAGCAATAGTGACTCTAAGGATGAATTGAGGATACACAAGTTCTGAAGTGGACCCTTTAGCCGAGGACCTAAGGAGGCTACGTAATCATAAGAGAACCACGAGACTTATCTATAGTTATGTGTATCTGCTGTAGTAAAGCAGTGCATTTCGCTATAGATTGTATCATGAAGAAGAAGTTTTGTGCTAAGTATTGGAGTTGAAGCAAGAAAATGGAAATGCAGTAGATCATAGTAAGTTGAGAATCAATACAGTTGGCATCGTAGAATTGATTTTGGATATTATAAGTGGGTACTATAAAAGGTGATGAGTGAAGACATGATACTTGGAATAAGATTTTGAAGAAACTAGGGTTATTCATTTTAAGTGTGGTAGAATCCAACACCGCTACCCGAATACACTAGCTAGTGGTGGGTTATGTCCGACATGGAAATGACTACCCAAGGATGAGTGTGAGTAATTACACTCAGTTTGATACCCATAAAAAAGGAATACCAAACATATTGGCTGGATTTAAGAGAGCCAATGAAGTGGGATGTTGGAAGTATGAGCATTTGCAACCCGAGGATGAGACCAAGTGTTGCTAGTGGTGAGATGAGCCATAACCCACAGGTCCGAGGACCTGTCAAGGAAGCAAGCACATTCTTGCTGAAGGAGAAACCCTGGTAGAAGTTACGACCTTTCCAACAGACGATCTTATAGGAGGTTAAGTTAAACCCGAGGGTTGTGAAAACACGATAGATGGTTGTCTGGCTTGCAGAATCAATGGGTTTATCTGAACTTAGTTCGTTGACAAGAGAAAATTCTGCAATGCTTGTGAGGATGACCGAGTGTTAGAATACGAGATTCACTAAACCATATACAAGGTAATGATTTGGGTGCGGGATGGATTGATCACCATACTGACTTACTCTTATTATTCGCCTTTGTTATACGGATGGTAAATCTGAGTGACTTACCTATAGTAGAGAGACGACGATGTCAAAACTTTGTTTAAACCTTAGAATGGTATAGAAATTTTTCCCTTGTACACGGCATGCTGTTGCCAACCGTAGGATATACCATGAGGATGAAGCCCAAGCCCGTTTTCTGCAGGGACCCAACAAATTGTTTGATGACCCCCATGAGATATCGATACTAGTTTAGTATTGGCGCCAGACCTGTCAGCTGAGAAGAACCAAGGTTTCGAGCGAACCTTATCAAGATGAAAGGATACAAGGATTTGAGGACAAGGATTTTCCACTATCGGAAGAGCCCCACAGAAGGAAATACCCTGAAAATTGAGAAGAACGACGCCGTCAACCCAAAGGATGGAGAACCTAAGTTTTGAGGGAACTGTATCCATATTCCTAAGTATGGTAGCACACTAGGCCACACCAATCAGTGGATTTGTTAGGAGACCCCCAAACCCTAATCTATTTCTTGCTAGCCTCTCCGAATCTCGAGGACGAGATTCATTTTAAGTGTGGTAGGTTTGTAACATCCCAAAATTCTAAATTTTGGAATGTTATAATAGAGGGATAATTAATTTGGTGCCCTTAGTTGTGTCCCACTCGGCAAGTTTACCCCTAGTTTCCAAAAATACTTGTTCCTGCCCAAACCACTTTGCTCCTCTTATGCTATTGCCCTTTTACCGTTTGATCATCACTTTGAAAACTTCATAAAAAATTCATACTAACTCAGAAAAATTCAAATAAGATATCTAAATGTTCAGAAAAAGCATCACCTATATGTGCATGGCATTTGCATTCATGGAAAAAGTGTTGGCTAGTCCCCATGAATGCAAATGGTCAAAACTGAGATGGGCACTGGACAACACTTTTTTCATGAATGAAAATGACATGCAAATATAGGTGATGCTTTTATGAACATTTTGATATCTTATTTGATTTTTCTGTGTTAGTATGAATTTTTTATGAAGTTTTCAAAGTGATGGTCAAACGGTCAAAGGGCAAAAGCATAAGAGGAGCAAAGTGGTTTGGGCAGGAACAAGTGTTTTCGGAAACTAGGGGTAAACCTGCCGAGTGTGACCCAACTAGGGGCATAAAATCAATTATCCCAATAATAAATAGATAGAATTGATTGCTATTTGATGTGCTGTGTGAAATTGAGTGAAATTTGAAACTTTTGAAAGTTAAATGAGAGGGAATAAAATGACTTTCCCAAAACTTTCACTTTGCTTTTGATCTCCGAGGGAATTCAAATTCTTTTCAACACAAAACCCTAGAGTGAAGATACTATGACTTCTTCCATTTATTTTAAATGATAAAGAGCTTTGAAAGGATTTTGAATTTCATCCTCGAAATATTTTCATTTCAGAGACTTTAAGCAACTCAATGATTTTCCCGAGAGAAGATAAAATGACTTCTTCAAATTATAGGAAATATGAGTTGGAAGTTTTTCTGAAATTTTCTGGAACTCAATTTCCAATATTGAGTTATTTGGGTTTTATTCAAATTATTTTTCTCCAAAAATAAATTACATGGAAAATAGGGTAACATGATTCCCTACAGCAGAAAATTGGAGATGAATGAATTTGATGTCCTTTTGGTATTTTAAGAAAGATTTTATTGGTTTTTATTTTCTTTAGTAGGACCTTTTGATTTATTAGTTTTTGTGAGGATTTTATTTGGTAGTAGTAAAATGTTCATGTTTTAGGTCTTATTTTTCTGCAAATTTTGATGCATTATATGCCTATTGGATATTTTTATTTATTTTGTCTTTATTTTATTTTCTTATCTGTGTATAAAAAAAATGTTCTTCTTTCCCGACTGGGCCGGCCCAGCAAAGCGCAAGGCCTCGGCCCAGCTCGCCTTCGCCTTCATCCCCGTGCGGACGACGGAGTCTCGCCGCCGCCGCCATGGACGACGTGTCCTCACCGGACTCTCCTCCTGCCCCTTCCCCACACAAACTCCCTCCCTCCGCTTATAAAAACGGGAGCCCCCGGCCCCGCTGCCCGCATAGCCCGCCGCCGCGCTCGCCAAGACGCGCCGCCGCCGCTGCCCCGCCCGTCGCCGCCGCGATCTGCCACCTTCGCCGCCGCGTTCTGCGCCGCCCCGCCGCTGCTGCCTCCGCGCCCTCGCCTTGCTCGCCTCTGCCCCGCAGCTCCTCCGCCGCCCCGCGCAGCGCCCGCCGTCGCCAGCCTCGCCGGCCGGAGTTTCGACGCCCGACCCGATCCGCCGTCGAAGAACCGCCCAAACCGCCGGTTCGATCCGCCAAAACCCGCGGTTCCGACGGAAAACCGCCGAGGTATAAAAACCGCCTCGGTATTTCTTTTAAGCTAGGTTTTTCTTCGGTTTTCTTTTAGATCGGTTTTAAATTTTTAGGTTTAGCTAAGCAGTGAACGATCTTTAGTTAGGCATAAAAAGTGAGCGTTCGCTCGGTAGCCTTTTCTTTTTCTATTTCTTTTAGTTTCGGCCAGGGACCTCTCTGTAGAAACTTTATTTACAGTTTAGCCCCTATTCTTCTTTTGGCCGTAACTTTTTACCAGTTAGTCCAAATTCAACGAAACCAACGCCCACGTCTTCGTTACGATCCCCTCTATCCAGTAAAACAACTTAATCATGTTTTTGAAAACTTTAAATTTTGAATTCAACTAGTTTTAGATTTCAACTTCGTTTGATCATAACTTAGGTTCCGTAACTCTGATAGAGTTGATTCTTTTTGCAAATCGAAGCTCTTGACCTAAACTTTCTGATAAGGCCAAATTCACATAATTTTTGTACTGTTGGAAATTGTTTTATGTTTCAAGAGTCATTCGTTTGTTTTCGATGTTTTTCGAAGTGTTTATTCGTTCTGTCCGATCTTTCTGAGTGATTGCTTATGTGTGGTTACCATCGCTTGCTTATGATAGATTGGCCGGAGTGTGACGAGTAGATCTATCAAGAGTTTTGAGTGTGAATCATCTTCATCAACATTGCAGGAAAGTTCACACTTTGATCATATTTTCCAATACCCAGTTTTCATTGCAGTAGTTGTATCCTCAAACACATTGCATGAGTAGGATCGTTTAACTTGTGAGACTGGGAGGTAGATTGAGGTAGAACCTATTACCTGCATTATTTTCAAACCCCTGGGAGTTACTTCTACGTTATGCTTAGGTTGCCATGTTATGCTTGTAGACGTGGTTTGGGATTGAGTGAAATCCATGACAGATGTGAGTTGTTAATTAATGGTTCAACTTAAGGTGGCTACCTGAATACACATCTGGGTGGATTGTTTGGGGCACCCTGGGAGTGAACCAGTGGATTGCCCGGACACCTGGTGATGCTAGCGTTGTCCTAGGAAATCCCAGGGTTTCCGTGTGATTGTCCTATTGGAATGCCACCCAGGCTCAAAGGGATCATATAATATTTTCATGCCTAGAAACTTCCATGTGCAGCCACATGCCAATATGGGCTCTGGCATAGTTGAGTAAGTTGTGGGAAACCTTTCCATGATGGGCTAGCAGATGTAGGGGGATTGTAGGTGTACCGTCCTATCTATCTTGTTAAGGGGACCTCTTCGGAAAGATTGTGTCTCGGCCATCCGTTTCTCAAACACCATGCAGTGCGAGAAACCAAACGGAGGCGATCGTGTCTTGTGGGGAAAGTGCACAAACCTCTGCAGAGTGTACAAACTATTCATGAGTAGCCGTGTCCCCGGTTATGGACATCTTTGAGTATCTAGAAGTGGATTAATTGTTGATCTCATCACTCTATTATTTAATTTGTTGGGTTAATGATGACTTTAATTTGGGATTGAGATGGGGGTACCATTCTCAACTGTTCATGATTTAAATTTAACAAAGTAGTTAAATAAAATGCATTCCTTTGTTGCAGGGAAAAATTAGCTTTACGCAAAAACTTTAACCTTACAGCCTCCACCAGCCAAATATGCATGTAGTTGTAGGCTTTGTTCATCATTATCGTTACAGTGTGAATTTGCCAGTACATTCAATGTACTGACCCTTTGTGGCTGCAACGTCTCATGTTGCAGGATTATCTTATGACGAGTAAGTGATACGTTAGGGGTTACGATTTCTACACTCAACTTTGCCATTGGTGTTGATGGGAATCCACAACCTTTGTTGCTTCCGCTAAGATCGATTGAGGTAATAGTATTTACGTTACTTAATACATGTGATTTACCTCTGTTATAAATCCTCGAGTACTATGTGTGTCAGCATACCGATCCAGGGATGACACAGAACACAGAGACTTCGGTCCATTCAGATCGTGGTCTCTACAATTAAGGGGTTGTCGAATAAGACCGGCTTTGGGATAAAGAGCAGTTGGAGTAAGTAAGACCTCGGAGCGGCGCCTCCGAGCGGGAATGTGCGGTAATCCGGTGGATTCAATAGCGTGACCGCTATGGCGAGTGGTGCGACGAGCTTCATGTTGCTGTTTCTTCAAAAGAAAGTTTGGATCCAAATGAGCATAAGGATGAGAAAATTGAAATTTCCGGACTGTCCGACGAATTTTTGGTGGAGTCACCGGTTCTGAATCGGAAGAAAGAGTGATTACCTCAGCATCGTCCGCTTTACTGCCTTCAACATGTCCCTGGGAATAGTTATTGTTAAAATAAATGCAGATAAGGAAAAGACAAGGAAATCAAAAGAATCAGGTGATACCTCGGAGGCCTGATCATCTTCTTCCCCATTAGATCCCGACGTGGCAGTGTTCTTCTTCTTGTTTCTCTTAACAACCAGGGCCTTTTGGCGAGCTTCCTTCGTCGGTTTATCCCGGGTCTTCCTTTTCCAGAAAGGGTCATTGTCCTGTTTAAAGAAATAAAGACATTTCAAGACAAATGTTGCAGACGGATTAAAATAAAGCAAAATGACAACAGAGATTCTTACTGATGGGGGTTTGTTGGTCGCACAGGAGGGTGCTAGACCGGTTTGACTGCAAGTTTCTAGAGGAAGATTCAGCAGCTTCTTGACGGATTCATTAGTCTCGTCTTCTGGTAGCACCATCTCTGTGTGGCGCAAAGGGTCCTTGGGATTCCCAGTATACTCACACATTAAACCGGGACGCCGGCTTAGCGGGATGATACGCCAAGAAAGCCAGCAGCGGACGAAGTCAACTCCAGTCAGACCATTGGCTACAAAGGCCCTGAGCTTTGAGAGTTGAGGGGCATACTGGGCTCGCTCCTGGGCACTTAACCGCTGTGGAAAGGGGTGGTTTTCCGGAAGACGGTGGGAGCGATAATCCGGCAGTGGATTTTCACCTTCTAGTGAAGTGTCTACGCAGTAGAACCAAGTCTGATTCCAGTCTTTGGGATGGCTGTGGAGAGTGGCGTGAGGAAAACTAACATCTTTCCTCTTCTAAATAGACATTCCGCCAAGTTCAGTGTTTGGGCCATCATGAAATTCAGTACGACGGTTTAAATGAAAGAAGTCCCGGAATAGCTCCACTGTTGGCTCCTCTTGCAGATAAGCTTCGCAAAAGACTTGGAAATTACAGATGTTTGTTAGAGAGCTGGGACCAATGTCTTGTGGGTGATGCTGAAAGTTTGCTAACACATCGCGGAAAAACTTTGACCCAGGAGGGTTGAATCCCAAGGCCAAGTGATCGAAGAAGACGATGATTTCTCCTTCCTTGTGCTCTGGAGGACATTCTGATCCGGGAGCCCTCTAGTGAAGGACATCCTTTGGCCCTAAAGCGCCGATTGAGGCCATTTTCTCTAAGTCATCCTCGGTGATCCGGGATTGGACCCAGTTGCGGGAGACAAATTGTTTGACTTGAGTAGTCATCTTTGCGAAGGGGAAAGGCTGAAAATACAATGAAGAGCCGGTTTGTAATCTAAGCAGATTTAAACCGGCATGCTCTATGAAGGTACTGGTCTAAACGACGGTTTAAGCAGGGGCCTAATGGTATCTACTGGGTAGAACAGCTATAACAATGACATCTATCGGATTATGAAGTTTGAAAAAAGCTAAACCGCCAACACAGGCGAACAAGATGCAGATCTGAAGTTTTGGGGAAACAACTTTCACACAAAGAGCAGTGAAATAAGGATCTACAGCAGGTGAAAAACTCAGAAACAATTCAAGTTATAATCAGCAGATGCAATGAAGGTCCTAAATAGATTTAGTCTAACTAATCGTATTGGGAGAGATAAAGCTACAATGATGGAGTGGAGTCATTCTTACGGTTGTTAACCAAAAGTTGAGATCTACGACGAACTACTGGCTATGGCGAAGAACTGCGAAGAACAAGGACTTATCTACGAGCTCGCATGAGGAAACCTAGAACTAAGATCTATGAGAAGAGAAGAAGAGGACGTACCCGAGGCGACGGGTGCGGAGAGGCACTAGCGAATCTCTGGAAACGTTCAGGTTGATGCAGTGGCCGGGCTCGACGAAGATGCAAAGTTCGGCAGACGGCGGCGGAGCTCGAGCGCAAGAGGACAGAGGAAGAAGAAGAGGCAAGGGGAAAAAAGAGGTGCCCCTCTGCCCTATTTATAAGCCGAAGGGATAAAACGGCAAGCGCGGGAATCGAGGAGCCTAAAAAGCGGATATGGACGATGATGTCGCCTCGATCTTTGGAGCTTTAATAAATAAAATATAAAAACAGGTACAAGTATTAAATGTGCAGATGACGTCACGGCGGTTTAAGGCGATCGGAGGAGATGATGTCACGCCGGTTCATGAAGCATATGAGGATGCAGAAGGGAAGATTTATACAAGACTTTGAAGATTGACATGAACATGTTCAAATCAATATGGGGCCTAATGTCAGTTATAAACCGCCCAGGAGGGGCCGATTTATGTTATCAAGATTATCTTGACGCCCGGCGGAGGATGAAGCAAGAGGCTTTAGCCCAAGAGGATTAGAGCCCGAGTATTAGGGCCCATAAATTGTAAACCGTCATATTATGTAACTTGTGATGTAAGTTAGAAAGAATAGAGACCGAGGCAGACATGGTTATGAGCCGGCCTCGGGACTCTGTAAACCGGACCAGGCGTCACCTCTTATATAAAGGGACGACCCGACGACGGTTCAGGGACAGAGAACAACAGCTCGAGACACGGGCAAAGCGGATTCGCTCCCTGGTCATCGAAACCCTAGCAATACACACCAAAGTATACGTAGGCTTTTACTTTCATCGAAGGGGCCGAATT
The DNA here is from genome assembly GCA_902687465.1 of Secale cereale. Lineage (NCBI taxonomy): Eukaryota > Viridiplantae > Streptophyta > Magnoliopsida > Poales > Poaceae > Secale > Secale cereale. The sequence goes on from LR738712.1 coordinate 201,805,547, forward strand.
AGTATAAAATCTCTGTGTCCTTATCCGCTTTAACCCCTTTAAGCTAACCCATAGCGATGGCCTCACGACTAAGTCCTTTTGCTAGGACATCTGCCGTGACAAAACCACGACAATATGCGCATGAGTATTTTTTTGAAGAACTTACTTAAAGGTTACTTTTCAACTTCTGCATAATTTTGGCTCCATGTCAGCAGTCAAAAATTACTCATCATGAAAGATGAACTATGTATAAATTGCCTCGACGCTACTTATAGAAACATGTGCCAAGAACCTTGCGATAGGTGCAAAGTAACTAAATAAATTTGTAGTTCTTTGTTATTCTAGCATAGCAATTCATTGAGGATATCTGAAGACTCTAGTAATATTTGGAATATCAGGTCATTAGAGGACCAACCCCATCATCATGAGGGCCTTTTGTTAACAGCCGACGTGCATCATGTCATCGTTTTAATTGGCCTGGTTTTTATGTAGCATCGATTTGTGTCTCTTGTGGACTCCATGGCAATCTCTGCCTACATCCCACATCCGTTATCTCACCACTTAGGTGGTAGTTATCCAGCAGCCAGTTTCTGAATATGTGCAAGTTTTACACGTACATAAATTGGTATGGTTGGATGTAGAGGGCCGAGGTGGGACTATTCATAATTGGACGAACCCTCTTATGTACAACACATAAACATGTGCTACGTCAACTGGTCACGGCTTTCTACGCTGAGCAGGAGAACATGAGTTCGACTCCATGTAGTTGCGCTATTTTTGCATCATTTGCCAGCTGAGATGGGCCGGTGGAAAATAATGTGGCCCGTCTCGGACGACGGACAAAAATTTGGATTAATTGCGTGCTTGGGAGATTATTAGTACCACCTCATTTATATTACGATTTTGTCCATACAAATCGTAAAAGCGTATTATGACATGACAAGAAAGCGTATTGTGACGATGTACCCACGAAGTCAATCCGTGCTTTATTATTAGGGAAAGATAGTAGATATGCTCAACATGGAGATGTTCACCATTGAAACCACCTCATCTCATGTGTTGATCGTGATGGAAATATGCCCTCGAGGCAATAATAAAGTTTTTAATATTTAATATTTCCTTATTTGATGAAGGTTTATTATTCATGCTAGAATTACATTGACCGGAAACTTAAAGACATGTGTGAATACATAGCAAATACTGTGTCCCTAGTGAGCTTGTACTAGACGAGCTCATTGATCAAAGAAGGTTAAGGTTTCCTAACCATGGACATGATTTGTCATTTGATAACGATATCACATCATTAGGAGAATGATGTGATGGACAAGACCCATCCATTATCTTAGCATTTGATTGTACAATTTATTGCTACTGCTTTCTTGTATGTCAAATACATGTTCATTAGACCATGAGATCATGCAACCCCCGGATACCGGAGGAATACCTTGTGTGCTATCAAATGTCACAATGTAACTCGGTGATCATAAAGATGCCCCACAGGTATCTCCGAAGGTGTTTGTTGAGTTGGCATGGATCAATATTGGGATTTTTCACTCCGAGTATCGGAGAGGTATCTCTGGGCCCTCTTGGTAATACACATCATAAGAAACCTTGCAAACAAATGACTAATGAGTTAGTTATGAGATGACGTACTATGGAAAGAGTAAAGATACCTTCTGGTAACGAGATTGAACTAGGTATGGAGACACCGACGATTGAATCTCTGGCAAGTAAGATACCAACAGAGAAAGGGAATTGCATATGTTGTCTTAACGGTTCGACTGACAAAGATCTTTGTAGTATGAAGGATCCAATATGGGCATCCAGGTTCCGCTATTGGTTATTGACCGGAGAGGTGTCTCGGTCATGTCTACATAGTTCTCGAACCCGTAGGGTCCACATGCTTAACGTTCGATGACGATATAGTATTATATGAGTTATGTGATTTGGTGACTGAATGTTGTTCGGAGTTCCGGATGAGATCATGGACATGACAAGGAGTCTCGAAATGGTCGAGAGGTAAAGATTGATATATAGGATAAGGGTATTTGTGTCACAACCCTAGATTCTGATTGCAAATAGTTGCACAAGCATCCATGCATCATGTCTAAATTTATTTGAAAGTTTAAATGGGGATTGTTCAAACCCTAGCACCAGATCAAATCAAGTAGGTTCAAATAAAGATATTGTCAATGAACCCAAAATGCCCTTCAGAAAAGTTCATCATTTTTGGATTGGTTGAAAACCTCTGACAAAAATGGTGCACATATTTCTAGGACCATTCTGGATTGTTGAATTAATTCATAAAGTATTTGAATTTGGGCATTTAAATGCTATAACTATTTTAAATTCTCAAATAATTCTGAAACTAAATGAGGGATGTTTTAATATTTCAAATAATGCCCACAATTATTTTCAGGATTTTATACTAAGGTTTAGTACTCTTACTAAATCTAAAACAAAGAAAGAAAATAGAAAACATAAACAATTTAGAAAAAGCAGTGAGGGAGGGATGCTCACCTGGGCCTCACCTATACAGGCCCATCCCACCTGGCCTGGTGCCAGTCATCCCTAACCTCTGCCAGTAGGCAGAGGCAGGACAGCGCATGCACGCACGAGGCAAAACGCCTCCTCCTGCTTGCCGCCGAGCCTCTGGACGCATGGGTGAATGCCCCAAAGCCATCCTGATCCAGCCAACACCTCCACTCCCCCTGCTCTCTTCCCCTTCCTCCATCGCCATGGCTGAGTGCCTCGCAGTGCGCTGATGACCACCACCGCGGACACCGACCACCCCATGCCCCGCCAACACGCCAAGAAGCTCCGCCACGACGCACTCTTCCTCCTCGTCGAGCTACGCTTCACGGGGAGCTCTGCATCGCCGTCCCGCCATCGTCCTCCTCCTCGGACCACCAGAGATCGTCTCCGCCGTTCCGTATCAACCAGACCCTCCCCGAGCCCGCTGACCCTCTCTTCGTCCTCCCTGTGAGCTACTTCGTCTTTCCCCTCTCTTATCTCTGCTGTTTCTGCGCCCCAGCTAGCGTCGCCACTGTGCCCGAAGCTCACCGCTGCCCACCCATGTCGCCACTGTGGCAGCATCAAGCAAAGCTTGCATACGAGCGCGCCACTGTGCTCAGCATGTCCCCAGGAGACGAACGCGACCACCCCCACATCCTGCTGTGTGGCCTAGCATGGTTTTTGTCGAGGCCCAAACTCCGGCCACCGCGGAAGCGGACACCGCCGTCGATTTAGGCCACCTGAGCCGCTGCTGCGTGCACCACAAGACGCGGACGAGCTCCAGCATGACGTAGAGCCTCTCAGCCATCAAATTGGTCGCTGGAGGAGTTTTTCCGACGCCCTCCGCCATCTCTGGCATTGCCGACGACGAGCTGCGGGTCAACTCCGACGAGTTTGACCCGGGTTGACCCTGTTTGACTCTCACTGATTCACTGACATGTGGGGCCAGCCCCTAGCTAATTTCTAGATTAGGATTTAATTAGTATTAATTAACCATGTTAATTAGCTGACCAACTGACATGCGGGCCCCTGTGTCAGGTTTGACCTGGACCGGCCTTGTTGACCGCTGACATCACAGTGACGTCATGCTGACTGCTAACTCTTGAGCATGCGTTGGTTTTCCCTTGAAGAGGAAAGGGTGATGCAGCAAAGTAGCATAAGTATTTCCCTCAGTTTTTGAGAACCAAGGTATCAATCCAGTAGGAGAATACACGCAAGTTGCCTAGTACCTGCACAAACTATCAAGAACCTTGCAACCAACACGACAAATGGGTTGTCAATCCCTTCACGGCCACTTACAAAAGTGAGATCTAATAAAGATAATAAGATAAATATTTTTGGTATATTTGTTGTATAGATTGGAAATTAAAGATTGCATAATAAATAGTAAACTAGAATTGTAGATCGGAAACTTATATGTTGTAAAGTAGACCCGGGGGCCATAGGTTTCACTAGTGGCTTCTCTCATGATAGCATAAATTACGATGGGTGAACAAATTATTGCCGATCAATTGATAGAAAAGCGCATAGTTATGAGAATATTTGGGCATGATCATGAACTTAGGCATCACATCCATGTCAAGTAGACCGAAATGATTCTGCATCTACTACTGTTATTCCACACATCGACCGCTATCCAGCATGCATATAGAGTATTAAGCTCATAAGAATGGTGTAACGCCTTAAGCAAGATGACATGGTGTAGAGGGATAAACTCGAGAATTATGATATAAACCCCATCTTTTTATCCTCCATGGCAACAATACAATACATGCCTTGCTGCCCATACTGTCACTCGGAAAGGACACCGCAAGATTGAACCCAAAGCTAAGCACTTCTCCGATTGCAAGAAAGATCAATCTAGTAGGCCAAACTAAACCAATAATTCGAAGAGACTTGCAAAGATATTAAATCATGCATATAAGAATTCAGAGAAGAACCAAATATTGTTCATAGACTATCTTGATCATAAACCCATAATTCATCAGATCTCGACAAACACACCACAAAAAGAATTACATCGAATATATCTCCAAGAACATCGAGGAGAACTTTGTATTCAAGATCAAAGAGAGAGAAGAAGCCATCTAGCTAATAACTATGGACCCGAAGGTCTGTGGTAAACTACTCACACATCATCGGAGAGGCTATGGTGTTGATGTAGAAGCCCTCCGTGAACGAATCCCACTCCGGCGGAGCGCCGGAAAAGGCCCCAAGATGGGATCTCACGGGTATAGAAGGTTGCGGCAGTGGAAAAGTGGTTTCTTTGTTCTCCCCAATGTTTCTAGGGTACAAGGGTATATATAGGTGGAAGTAGTACGTCGATGGAGCTCCGAGGGGCCCACAAGGGTGGGGGGGCACGCCCTCCTGCCTTGTGGCCGCCTTGTGGTGTTCCAGACTGCAACTCCAATTCTTGTGGATTGCGTTTGTTCCAAGAAAGATCCTCGCGAAGGTTTCATTCCATTTGGACTCCGTCTGATATTCCTTTTCTGCGAAACATTAAAATAGGCAAAGAAAGCAGCAACTGGCACTAGGCATCCGGTTAATAGGTTAGTCCTCAAAATAATATAAAAGTGCATATTGAAGCCCATTAAACATCCAAAATAGGCAATATAATAGCATCGAACAATAAAAAATTATTGGTACATTGGAGACGTATCATGCATCCCCAAGCTTAATTCCTGCTCGTCCTCGAGTAGGTAAATGATAAAAACAGAATTTTTGATGTGGAATGCTACTTAACATATTTATCAATGTAATTTCCTTTATTGTGGCATGAATGTTCAGATCCAAAAGATTCAAGACAAAAGTTTAATATTGACATAAAAATAATAGTACTTCAAGCATTCTAACAAAGTAAATATGTCTTCTCAAAATAACATGGCCAAAGAAAGCTATCCCTACAAAATCATATCATCTGGCTATGCTCTATCTTCATCACAAAAAATATTTAAATCATGTACAACCCCGGTTTTAGCCAAGCAATTGTTTCATACTTTAGTATTCTCAAACTTTTTCAACTTTCACGCAATACATGAGCGTGAGCCATGGACATAGCACTATAGGTGGAATAGAGTGGTGGTTGTGGAGAAGACAAAAAGGAGAAAGATAGTCTCACATCAACTAGGCGTATCAATGGGCTATGGAGATGCCCATCAATAGATATCAATGTGAGTGAGTAGGGATTGCCATGCAACAGATGCACTAGAGCTATAAATGTATGAAAGCTCAACAAAAGACACTAAGTGGGTGTGCATCCAACTTGCTTGCTCACGAAGACCTAGGGCATTTTGAGGAAGCCCATCATTGGAATATACAAGCGAAGTTCTATAATGAAAAATTCCCACTAGTATATGAAAGTGCTAAAATAAGAGACTCTCTATCATGAAGATCATGGTGCTACTTTGAAGCACAAGTGTGGAAAAAGGATAGTAGCATTGTCCTTTCTCTCCTTTTCTCTCATTTTTTTATTTTTTATTTTGGGCCCTTTCTTTTTTTCTTTCTCTTCTTTTTTATGGCCTCATTTTTCCCTTTTTTATTTTTTGTCCGGAGTCTCATCCCAACTTGTGGGGGAATCATAGTCTCCATCATCCTTTCCTCACTGGGACAATGCTCTAATAATGAATATCATCACACTTTTATTTACTTACAACTCAAGAATTACAACTTGATACTTAGAAAAAATATGACTCTACATGAATGCCTCCGGCAATGTATGAGGACGTGCAATGAATCACGAGTGACATGTATGAAAAATTATGCATGGTGGCCTTGCGCCAAATACGATGGCAACTACATGATCATGCAAGGCAATATGAAAATGATGAAGCATGCCATAATAAACAGAATAATGGAAAGTTGCATGGCAATATATCTCAGAATGTCTATGGAAATGCCATAATAGGTAGGTATGGTGGCTGTTTTTAGGAAGATATATGGTTGGTGTATGGTACCGGCGAAAGTTGCGCGGCACTAGAGAGGCTAGCAATGGTGGAAGGGTGAGAGTGCGTATAATCCATGGACTCAACATTAGTCATAAAGAACTCATATACTTATTTAAAAAATATAAAATTTATCAAAACCAAGCACTACACTCATGCTCCTAGGGGAAGGGTTGGTAGGAGTTAACCATCGCGTGATCCCGACCTCCACACAAAGAAAGACAATCAATAAATAAATCATGCTCCAACTTCATCACATAACGGTTCACCATACGTGCATGGTACGGGAATCACAAACTTTAACACAAGTATTCCTCAAATTCACAATTACTCTACAATCATGACTCTAATATCACCATCCCCATATCTCAAAACAATCATCAAGCATCAAACTTCTCATAGTATTCAACGCACTTTATATGAAAGTTTTTGTTATACCCATCTTGGATGCCCATCATATTAGGACTAGTTTTATAGCCAAAGCAAATTACAATGCTGTTTTGAAAGACTCTCAAAATAATATAAGTAAAGCATGAGAGATCAATAATTTGTATAAAATAAAACCACCACCGTGCTCTAAAAAGATATAAGTGAAGCACTAGAGCAAAATTATCTAGCTCAAAAGATATAAGTGAAGCACATAGAGTATTCTAATAAATTCCGATTCATTTGTGTCTCTCCCAAAATGTGTGTACATCAAGGATGATTGTGGTAATATAAAAAGCAAAGACTCAAATCATACAAGACGCTCCAAGCAAAACACATATCATGTGGTGAATAAAAATATAGTCTCAAGTAAAGTTACCGATAGACGAAGATGAAAGAGGGGATGCCTTCCCGGGGCATCCCCAAGCTTAGGATTTTGGTTCTCCTTGAATTTTACCTTGGGGTGCCTTGGGCATCCCCAAGCTTAGGCTCTTGCCACTCTTTATTCCATAGTCCATCAAATCCTTACCCAAAAACTTGAAAACTTCACAACACAAAACTTAACAGAAAATCTCGCGAGCTTCGTTAGTATAAGAAAACAAACCACCAATTTAAGGTACTATAATGAACTCATTCTTTATTTATATTGGTGTTAAACCTACTGTATTCCATCTTCTCTATGGTTCATACCCCTCGATACTACATCATCAAAATAAGCAAACAACACATGAAAAACATAATCTGTCAAAAACAGAAAAGTCTATAGCAATACTTCTGTAACTCTAAAAATTATGAAATAAATTGGTGGTTGTGAGGAATTTGTATTTTAATCATCTGCAAAAAGAATCAACCTAAAATCACTCTCTAGTAATAAAATCAGCTAATCTCGTGAGCGCAAAAGTTTCTCTTTTTTACAGCAAGATCGCAAAGACTTCACCCAAGTCTTCCCAAAGGTTCTACTTGGCAGAAACACTAATTAAAACACAAAAACACAATCATAGCAGTAGCATGATGAATTATTTATTACTAAACAGAATCAAAAATAAAATAAAATAAAATTGGGTTTCCTCCCAACAAGCACTATCGTTTAACGCCCCTAGCTAGGCTTAAAAACAATAATAAATATAGGTATTACCATGATAATGATAAGGCAAATCGCGAAAACTCATCTCATACTCCCTACGTTCAGCAGCAAGTTTTCTTTGTGGTAAGCAAAATTAATCAAAAGGGCTAAATTTAATGGGAAAAAAGTTCCCAAGATCAAGCTCGGGAGGTTGTAACATCCCAAATTTTCAATTTGGAATGTTATACATTAGATCATCATGCATATCATATTTTCTTGCTTTTGGTGATCCAAGAAAATCCTAAGCAACTCAAGGACCCTCGGAGAGAGTTGGGGATTTCAATATTTTCATATTTGAGGTTTCTCAAATTTTGAAAATAGGATCATTTGATTTTATTTATTTTATCTTCAAGTATTTCTATCATAAAAATATGGGAGAGGGAGTAAAATGACTCTCCCAAAAATAAAGAAATACGGAGGATTTAATAAAAAAAATCAAATAAGTTTTTTTGGAGTTTTATTTGAATTAGGAAAAATTGCATGTTTTCAAAAATGCATTTTAGTCCCAAGAAAATGTTCATCTTGTTCTAAATATTCCATTTAGACGGTGAAAATTTGTTTTGGCAATTTTCGATTTTTATTTCTTTTTCTAGAGTTTTTCTTTCTTCGTAGCGCCGACGTAATTAGAAAAAAAAAGAGGACCCGACCCGACTGGGCCGAAGCCCAGCCGAGCCAGGCCCATGCCACCGCGCCGCCTTCCTTCCCCGCGCCGCCGCCGCCGTGCCCGCGTCGGACACCGCCCCGCCGCCGGTTTGCTTGCCCCCTCCCCCAAGCCTCCAAGCCCCCTATATATATAGCCCCCCTCCCCCTTGTCGCACCCCGCCGCCGCAAGCATCGCCGCC
>LR738712.1:201816160-201969956 GCA_902687465.1 Secale cereale
TCGCACCCCGCCGCCGCAAGCATCGCCGCCGCCGCATGCCACCGCCGCCACCGCGAGCTTCGCCGCCGCCGCAAGCTACCGCCGCCGCCGCAAGCTTCGCCGCCGCCGCAAGCCGATGCCACCGCCGCCGCAGCAGCCTCGCCACCGCCACCGTAGCAGCCTCACCACCGCCCGCCGCCGCCGACGCCGCTGCTCGCCGGCTGTTCGACGAGGTAGCCGCCCGCCGGACGGTTTTCTGTAGAAGACCGTCGGTTTTTCTTTTAGAACCCTAGTTCGTTTTTTTATTAGATCAGTTTTCTATTTTTTTCGGTTTAGTTAATTAGTAAACGTTCACCCGTTCGTTCATTCTAACGAACGAGTTTGTTGTTTAGTCTCAGCTGAAGAACGTCCGTTCGTTAAGCTGTTTTAGTTTTCTTTTTCGTAGTTTAGTTTCTGATCGCGGACTCTGATCCGATCTTCGTTTTAGTTTATCTTTTCGCTCGTTTATTGGAATCAGGTGATTCAAGCGCCTGGAGTTTCATCTCGAAATTCTCTTTCCGTTTAACCTAGTCACTCAAGCGTTTGCCTCTGCTAAATTTGGACTTAGGTCCAGATTGGTTCGGTAGTTGTTTCTCTTTCGCCGTTTGTCTTTCGTTGCTTTTCTTTTTCCGTTTCTTTTGCAAACCGGAGTTCTTAAGTTGAACTTTCTGGTTAGACCTCTTATTTGAGTTTTACCCGTGCATTAGTTAAGTACTTATTGTGTGCTTGTTTGTTTGCGATAGAGTACCCGGAGTGCGCCGCTTGCTACTTTGAATCTCTAGGTTTTGCGGATCATCAGCAAGGCAAGTAACACTTTGATCATACTTTCCAAATACCCAGTTTTCATTGCATTAGTCAAACCCTCACACATTGCATGAGTAGGAATTATTAACATGTGGGACTGGGAAGTAGATTGAGGTAGTACCTATTACCTGCATTTCATTCAAACGACTTGGATTGGGTGAGTGTATCCATGAAAGATGTGAGTTTGTTAATTAATGGTTCAACTTAAGGTGGCAACTTTAACACACATCTGGGTGGATTGAGGCACATGGGTATTCCAGCGATTGCCTATTTTTCTTTTGGACCGCCACCCAGGCTCAAAGGGATCTTGAGATTATTCATACTAGAAACTTCCGTGTGCAACCATATGCCAATATGGGCTCTGGCATAGTTGAGTATGTTGTGGGAAACCTTTCCATGATGGGCTAGCAGATGTAGAGGGATTGTAAGTGTACCGGCCTATCTATCTGGTTAAGGGGACCTCTTCGGAAAGACTGTGTCTCGGTCATCCGTTTCTCAAACACCATGCAGTGCGAGAAACCAAACGGAGGCGATCGAGTCTTGTGGGAAAAGTGCACAAACCACTGGAGAGTGTACAAACTGATCATGATTAGCCGTGTCCCCGGTTATGGACGTCTTGAGTATCTAGTACCTGGACATCATGTGAATCTCATCATGTTACTTTAATTAATATTGTTGGGTTTAATGATGATTTTTAATTGGGGTTGAGAGGATGTCTATCTTCTCAACGATGTTTCAACTACCATGATAGTTAATTAAAATCTATTCCTTTGTAGTAGGGAAAAATTGGCTTTACGCAAAAACTATAACCATAGAGCTTTCCACCAGCCATATTGCATATAGTATAGCTTTACTTTTGTTGCTCTCTTTGTGTTAGTTTGCCAGCATATTCCATGTGCTGACCCGTTTTCAGGCTGCAACGTTCATGTTGCATACTTTTCAGACGACGAGTAAGGTGCATTATAGGTCGTGGTTCTATACTCAGTGATGCCATTGGAGTTGATGGACTCACTTATCTTCCAAGCCTTCCGCTGTTATCGTGTTAAATGGCCTTACGCCATTTTTATTGTAATAAGTTCATCGTTGGAACTATCGATGTAATAAGTGTGTGATTGCTACTCTGTTATAAATCCTTCAAGTATTGTGCGTGTCAGCATTACTGATCCAGGGATGACACTGATGCACAGAGATCAGACTATTTTAGGTCTGGTCGCTACAAGATGGTATCAGAGCACACGCTGACTGTAGGACACGACCACTAAGCTAAAACCCTAGAGCACTATTCACTCTTCTCTTTTTTGACTCTTCATCTTTTCTACTCTTTTAGGATGGTGGATGAAAGGAATAAGTTCAAGCAACCGGATGAAGATACACCATTTGGACGACACCTGAAGGAAGTCACCAGATATCTAAACATTGGACTACCAAGTTTCATCGAAACCTACAACGCCACTTTACCTGAAGAAGAGCGCTGGTTGATTCAAGATCAAGTCCCAGGAAGAACGTTCAATCCCGTCACCGCACTCATAGCATTTTCTTTTAATGCGCCTACATGGAGCGTAGGCAGAAGAATGGCAGCCCATATCGCTATGGGAAGGATTGGAGAAGTCTACAAGCAGGAGCTAAAGGACACCATCTACCAGATTTGTGGACGCCGAGATGAGAATTGGGATATGATCAGCACCCGGAAGGATAGATCCATTGCAGCCTTCATCCAGGAGTTGATCCATCACATTCGTCGCCAGGAGCACCATATGTGTGCAGGGATGATAGATTTGAAGAAAGCACTAAATAGAAACTTGGAGCTAGAAGAAGAACTCAAGTCTACACGCAACGGATATGAGGAGGAGATGCTAATACTTGTGGAGAAGAATGATGATTTGACACGGAAGTTAGGGATACTCATGGGAGAAGAAGAAGAGGAAGAAGAACCCAAGGAGATTCCACCTGAAGACTACATCATCATTGACAACACGGACTCAGACCCTGATGATAGTGATGATGAGGACTATGAAGATGAAGCTGGAGCGAATATCATGGAATCCTCTGTCGATCAAAATTTCTAGAAGACCTTCCTATGACTAGTAGTTTTCCCATTTAGTAGACTTAGAACACTTTTGTAACGATTAGATCCGTGTAAGCCCTTGTTTGAAATTGATATTGGTGTGATAGTATGTGTGTTTGCCTCATGTGAATTGGGTAGTGATTTTCCCTTAGATCTCTTTTCTATTCTAATCTCTTCCCTCTACACCCATCAGATGCCTCCAAGGCGTGAGCCCGGATTTGAGTTCCCCCCTAAGCTCACTCAGTTGATCCAATAGTAGAATACCCTGATGCAACTTCTTGTCCAGAACACTCAGAACACCCAGAACAATAACAACAACCCTCCCCCACCACCGTCCGTGGATAACCTGACCCGTTTCTTAAGGTTACAACCACCGGTGTTTGCTAGCAGCATTGAACCAATAGTCGCTGATGACTGGCTGCGCAAGATTGGAAGGGATTTGACCACTTCTAACTGCTCAGATGCTGAGAAGGTGCGTTTTGCCGCACATCAGTTATCTAGACCAGCCGCAGCATGGTGGGAGAATTACACAGCCACTTTTCCCATAGCCAATGTGACTTGGGATCAGTTTCAGCAAGCTTTTCGTACCGCCCATGTCTCAACTGGAGCTATGAGTATGAAGAAGCAGGAGTTTCACAATTTGCGCCAAGGCAACCGTACTGTGGCTCAGTACGTGGATGAGTTCAGTACCCTATCTCGTTATGCTCCAGATGATGTGGCCACAGATGCCGCTAAGAAGGAGAGATTCATGGAAGGGCTGAATGATGAGATGAGTGTACAGTTGATGGTGGCAACTTTCAATAACTACCAGGAGCTGGTTGATCGCGCTCTAATGATTGAAAGGAAGCACCAACAGATTGAAAGTCGCAAAAGGAAGTATGGACAAGGAAAGTATAATTCTGGAGCTCAGCAGAAGCCTCGTTTTACCCCTAAAACTATAGGACAATTCCAACATACCCATGGAGGAGGTAGCTCACACAATCATAATGGCCCCAAGAATGGAAATGGGAATGGAGCAAGTAGTAACCAGAGCCGCCCTACCCCGTCCACACCCACCAAGAAGGATTTCAGCCATGTCACCTGTTACAAGTGCGGGAAGAATGGACATTATGCCAATGAATGCCCAGAAGCTAAGAATGGGAACGACAATGGAAGCACCGCGAAGAAGCCCAACCCGTTCAACAAAGGACAAGTGAACCACGTGACCGTGGAGGAGGTAGAAGAGCAACCAGATGCTGTTGTCGGTAAGATTTTGGTTAAGACATTTACCGCAATAGTTCTTTTCGATACTGGTGCATCGCATTCATACATTTCAAGGGGATTCGTAAATAGACATAGCATGTCCACCCGAGTTCTTAAGACCCCCATGTTAGTAAGTTCACCTGGAGCAGAGTATATGGCACACCAAGGATGTTTTCAGACACCGTTGACCATAGGACGCCACACTTTCCCCTCTAACCTAATAGTCCTGGAGTCACAAGGATTGGATGTGATATTAGGTATGGATTGGCTATCGAAGTATGGAGGTAACATTGACTGTGCCAGTAAGTCTATTTTGCTCACCACCCCGGAGGGAAAAAGTATTAAGTATGAATCTAGGCATTCGCATATAAGGACTCAAGTACATTCTCTCACGGGAGTTATTCAGGAGGAAGTGCTAGTAGTGAAGGATTATCCGGATGTGTTCCCAGAGGAGTAACCTGGCATGCCACCGGATAGAGATATAGAGTTTTTGATTGAGCTTTTGCCACGCATCGGGCCAATTTCTAAGAGACCATATAGGATGCCCGCAAAGGATTTGGAGGAGATTAAGAAATAGATTAAGGAGTTACTGGATAAAGGATTCATACGCCCAAGTTCTTCGCATTGGGGTTCGCCGGTACTTCTAGTGGAGAAGAAGGACGGATCATTAAGAATGGTTGTTGATTACCGAGGACTGAATGAAGTAACGATCAAGAACAAGTACCCACTGCCGATGATCAATGATCTGTTCGATAGATTGCAAGGAGCTAAGGTATTTTCTAAGATCGATCTGCGATCAGGGTACCATCAATTGAAGATTCGAGAGTAGGATATACCTAAGACGGCCTTTACCACCAGGTATGGGTTGTATGTGTATACCGTTATGTCTTTTGGTCTGACTAACGCACCAGCATACTTTATGAACCTAATGAACAAAGTGTTTATGGAGTATTTGGATAAGTTCGTCGTGGTGTTTATAGATGATATATTGATATTCTCAAAGGATGAAGAGGAGCATGCAGAGCATTTGTGTTTGGCATTGTAAAAGCTCAGAGAACATCAGTTGTATGACAAGTTTAGCAAATGTGAGTTTTGGTTGAAGGAAGTTGGATTGCTCGGACACATTATATCTGGAGAAGGAATAGCAGTAGATCCCGCCAAGGTGGAAACTGTGACAAATTGGGAATCACTGACAACAGTTGGAGAGATCCGGAGTTTTCTTGGACTGGCAGGATACTACCGGAGATATATTGAGAATTTCTCGAGGATTGCCAAACCCATGACGGAGTTGTTAAAGAAGGACACCAAGTTCAGTTGGACAGAGGAATGTGAGGCCAGTTTCCAGGAACTAAAGAAACGTTTGGTCTCATCACCTGTGTTGATTCTGCCAGATCAACATAAGGACTATGAGGTGTACTGCGACGCTTCACGTCGAGGACTTGGAGCAGTTCTTATGCAGGAAGGAAGAGTTGTTTCGTATGCTTCACGACAACTAAAACCTCATGAGTTGAACTACGCCACTCATGATTTGGAGTTAGCTGCCGTAGTGCATGCATTGAAGACTTGGAGACATTTTCTCATCGGAAACCATTGTGAAGTATATACGGATCACAAGAGTTTGAAGTATATATTCACTCAGAAGGAGTTGAGTCTCAGGCAAAGGAGATGGCTGGAACTCATTAAGGATTACGACATTAGATTGCATTATCATCCCAGAAAGGCTAACGTAGTAGCCGATGCGCTAAGCCGTAAGAGCCATGTCAATACCCTAATGACCGAGGAATTTCCAAAGGAGTTAGCCGAGGACTTACGAGAACTATGTTTGGAGATAGTTCCGAGAGGCTACGTAGCAACACTAGAGATCCAGTCTACCCTGATGGATAAAATCAGAGAAGTTCGGAAGACTGACGAGGAGGTTGCCTCTATAAAGGAGAGGATGAGCAAAGGAAAAGCTAAAGGATTTTGTGAGGATGAACACGACACCTTATGGTTTGAGGACCGCATTTATGTGCCTAATGACCCGGGGATCAGGAAGATGACTCTACAGGAGGCCCATGACTCACCATACTCGATTCACCCAGGAAATACTAAGATGTATTTGGATTTGAAGGATATTTTCTGGTGGACCGGTATGAAGAAAGATATTGTGGAGTATGTAGCAGTTTGTGATGTATGTCAGAGAGTGAAGGCAGAACATCAGAAGCCAGCAGGATTATTACAACCATTGCCAATACCCGAATGGAAGTGGGATAAGCTAGGTATGGATTTTATTACGGGATTACCCAGAACTTGTTCTGGCTATGACTCGATTTGGGTCGTAGTCGATCATTTGAGAAAGGTAGCTCATTTCATCCCCATAAAGACTACTTACACCAGTGCAAAGTTGGCAAAGATATACATGACCATAATCGTATGTCTGCATGGAGTTCCGAGGAGCATCGTATCCGACAAAGGAACCCAGTTTACCTCAAAGTTCTGGAATCAGTTACACGAAACTTTGGGTACCAGGCTAGAGTTTAGCACAACTGTTCACCCGCAGACAGATGTATAGACGGAAAGAGTCAATCATATTTTGGAGGATATGATGAGAGCCTGTGCACTAGATTATGGATCTAGTTGGGACAACAATTTGCCGTATGCCGAATTTTCTTACAACAACAGTTATCAATCCAGTTTGAAGATGGCCCCTTTCGAAGCGTTATACGAAAGGAGATGTAGGGCTCCGTTGTCGTGGGACGAAGTTGGAGACCGCAAGTTGTTCGGGCTAGATTTGATCAAGGAATCAGAACAGAAGGTGAATTTGATTCGCGATAGGCTCAAGACAGCTCAGTCCAGGCAGAAGAGCTACGCGGATTCAAAACGCAAGGAGATCGTTTACGAAGTCGGAGGCAGAGTTTATCTTCAAGTATCTCCACTTCGAGGAGTTAAGGGAAAACTAGCGCCCCGTTTTGTAGGACCATATAAGATTATGGAACGTATGGAAGAAGTAGCCTACAGTTGGAACTGCCCGAAGGATTGTCAGGAGTTCACGATGTATTCCACGTTTCCCAGTTGAAGAAATGCCACGCAGAGATGGCCGAGATACCGCTAAGGGATATTGTGCCATTGGAAGCTATTCAGTTGGACAGTAATTTGACCTATGAAGAGAAACCAGTCAAGATTCTTGAGTATGCCAGTCGAGTCACCCACAGCAAGGTTATCAAATTTTGCAAGGTTCAGTGGAGTCACCACACCGAGGAAGAAGTCACCTGGGAACGAGAGGAAGACCTGCAGAAGGACCACCCTCACCTATTTTCTAGCCAACCCGAATCTCGAGAGCGAGATTCATCTTAAGGGGGTAGGTTTGTAACATCCCAAATTTTTAATTTAGAATGTTATACATTAGATCATCATGCATATCATATTTTCTTGCTTTTGGTGATCCAAGAAAATCCTAAGCAACTCAAGGACCCTCGGAGAGAGTTGGGGATTTCAATATTTTCATATTTGAGGTTTCTCAAATTTTGAAAATAGGATCATTTGATTTTATTTATTTTATCTTCAAGTATTTCTATCATAAAAATATGAGAGAGGGAGTAAAATGACTCTCCCAAAAATAAAGAAATACGGAGGATTTAATAAAAAAAAATTCGGAGTTTTATTTGAATTAGGAAAAATTGCATGTTTTCAAAAATGCATTTTAGTGCCAAGAAAATGTTCATCTTGTTCTAAATATTCCATTTAGACGGTGAAAATTTGTTTTGGCAATTTTAGATTTTTATTTCTTTTTCTAGAGTTTTTCTTTCTTCGTAGCGCCGGCGTAATTAGAAAAAAAAGAGGACCCGACCCGACTGGGCCGAAGCCCAGCCGAGCCAGGCCCATGCCGCAGCGCCGCCTTCCTTCCCCGCGCCGCCGCTACCGTGCCCGCGTCGGACACCTCCCCGCCGCCGGTTTGCTTGCCCCTCCCCCATGCCTCCAAGGGCCCCCATATATATATAGCCCCCCTACCCCTTGTCGCATCCCGCCGCCGCAAGCCACCGCCGCCGCCGCGAGCTTCACCACCGCCACAAGCTTCGCCGCCGCCGCAAGCCACCGCCGCCACAGCAGCCTCGCCACTACCACTGCAGCAGCCTCGCCACAGCCTGCCGCCGCCGGCCGCCGGCCGTTCGACGAGGTAGCCGCCCGCCGGCCGGTTTTCTATAGAAGACAGTCGGTTTTTCTTTTAGAACCCTAGTTCGTTTTTTTATTAGATAGGCTTTCTGTTTTTTTCGGTTTAGTTAATTAGTAAACATTCACCCGTTCGTTCATTCTAATGAACGAGTTCGTTGTTTAGTCTCAGCTGACAAACGTCCGTTCATTAAGCTGTTTTAGTTTTCTTTTTCCTAGTTTAGTTTCTGATCGCGATCTCTGATCCGATCTTCGTTTTAATTTATCTTTTCGCTCATTTATTGGAATCAGGTGATTCAAGCGCCTGGAGTTTCATCTCGAAATTCTCTTTCCGTTTAACCTAGTCACTCAAGCCTTTGCCTCTGCTAAATTTGGACTTAGGTCCAGATTGGTTCAGTAGTTGTTTCTCTATCGCCGTTTGTCTTTCGTTGCTTTTCTTTTGCCATTTCTTTTGCAAACCGGAGTTCTTAAGTTGAACTTTCTGGTTAGACCTCTTATTTGAGTTTTACCCATGCATTAGTTAAGTACTTATTGTGTGCTTGCTTGTTTGCGATAGAGTACCCGGAGTGCGCCGCTTGCTACTTTGAATCTCTAGGTTTTGCGGATCATCAGCAAGGCAAGTAACACTTTGATCATACTTTCCAAATACCCAGTTTTCATTGCATTAGTCAAACCCTCTCACATTGCATGAGTAGGAACTATTAACATGTGGGACTGGGAAGTAGATTGAGGTAGTACCTATTACCTACATTTCATTCAAACCTTTGGGAGTTACTTCTACGTTTGCTGTTAGGCCATGCTATGCTCGTAGACGTGGATTGGGTGAGTGTATCCATGATAGGTGTGAGTTTGTTAATTAATGGTTCAACTTAAGGTGGCAACTTTAACACACATTTTGGTGGATTGAGGCACCTGAGTATTCCAGCGATTGCCTGTTTTTCTTTTGGACCGCCACCCAGGCTCAAAGGGATCATGAGATTATTCATACTAAAAACTTCCGTGTGCAGCCACATGCCAATATGGGCTCTGGCATAGTTGCGTAAGTTGCGGGAAACCTTTCCATGATGGGCTAGCAGATGTAGAGGGATTGTAGGTGTACCGGCCTATCTATCTGGTTAAGGGGACCTCTTCGGAAAGACTATGTCTCGGTCATCCGTTTCTCAAACACCATGCAGTGCGAGAAACCAAACGGAGGCGATCGAGTCTTGTGGGAAAAGTGCACAAACGTCTGCAGAGTGTACAAACTGATCATTATTAGCCGTGTCCCCGGTTATGGACGTCTTGAGTATCTAGTACCTGGATATCATGTGAATCTCATCATGTTACTTTAATTAATATTGTTGGGTTTAATGATGATTTTTAATTGGGGTTGAGAAGATGTCTATCTTCTCAACGATGTTTCAACTACCATGATAGTTACTTAAAATCTATTCCTTTGTAGTAGGGAAAAATTGGCTTTACGCAAAAACTGTGACCATAGAGCTTTCCACCAGCCATATTGCACATAGTATAGCTTTACACTTGTTGCTCTCTTTGTGTTACTTTGCCAGCATATTCCATGTGCTAAGCCGTTTTCGGGCTGCAACGTTCATGTTGCAGACTTTTCAGACGACAAGTAAGGTGCATTATAGGTCGTGGTTCTATACTCAGTGATGCCGTTGGAGTTGATGGACTCACTTATCTTCCAAGCCTTCTACTGTTATCACGTTAGATGACCTTACGCCATTTTTATTGTAATAAGTTCATCGTTGGAACTATCGATGTAATAAGTGTGTGATTGCTACTCTGTTATAAATCCTTCAAGTACTGTGCGTGTCAGCATTACTGATCCAGGGATGACACTGATGCACATAGATCAGACTGTTTGAGGTCTGGTCGCTACAGAGGTATTGGTTCCCCCTTTGGCCCCTCATATTGTACAACCAATTCCTCGTCATAAACATTCTTTTGGCAAAAAAGTCATGAGCCTTTGTTCAAGAGAAAAACCTGACCTATTGTTTTGGATAGAAAAGTTGTCATTAAGTTCAGAAATCCTATCAACTACAACATCGGTAGGGACCTTTTTTTAAGGTTTTCATTCAAAGCAACATGATCTAAAGATCATAAGCGCAAAAAGTCTTCTTGATAAAAAGGATCGCGTCAATGGGAGCACGGCCGGCATCCACCCTATAATGTGCAAAGATTTCGTTGGCTTCTTTTATTATAAATCTGAACTCATGAACTAAAAAGATGGTAGCTGCACGCTTAATAGAAGAATGCTCAATATTGGAAAATTCTAGAAAAATCCTCTGTATGCAAGGATGCATGTGGATAAATTGTCTTTCAAGTTCAACCACAAGCAAAGATATAGCATCCGCAAGGCTACTAGTTTTGTGAAGAATAGACCCGCCCATAGTGGGCAAAGCACCGGCGCAAGTAAAGAAATCTTGAATAACTCCTTGTCCAATAATATTGCCACTACCAATCCAAAACTTTTTAGTATGTAAAATCTTGAATAACATCGACAACATTCTTGCATTCCCTCCAACACAAACTTGTTCTTATTTTGTGTTATACCTTGAGTTCCTTGTTATCCGACTTATGGTATGCTCTACCTTCGAGTACTACCATCTTTCATGTCAAGAATGTCGTGAGAATTTCACCACCTCTTAAGAAATCTGTATACATGTGATACTTCTTGCCATATCCGCTCATTCCTTACTCCCCGTGTTATTTCTAACCGGAAACCCAACAACTAAAGTATGACGTGTGAATCCAAAACTTCTGGCAAACCGAATGCTTTGAACTGAATGGTCGATAGTTTCATTCCAATCCTTCTGGTTAATAAACCTCCATGCTAACATCGATCTTGCTACTTGGTACGCAATTCCAGGTGCATTTCGTTCTTAATTGTGAAAATTCATGTCTAGTGAAATTCTCGAGGAATTGTTTCCGAGCCCGTCGGCCTCATCCTCATCTTCACTGGCTGAAACTGTATGATTTATTATATAAGTTGTTTCTGATGGATCTTGGTGTATCCAAAGTCTGACCTTCGCTTGAAGACCATGTCGGGGCTATCTTGAAGCATGTTTATGGTACTCCGAGGATCCACAAGAACATTGTAAGCGCAATGCTAAATGTCCTTGATCAACTATCCAACTCGTTGTGTGGATACCAATCATAATTCTTCTTACCCCTTTTATCTATTTGGTCATGACTTTGATCTCCTGACACATATATCTTGCCCTGCTTAACTTGGGAATGATATACACCTATTCATTGTGTTTAGACACATTTTCCTTTCCATTTGTTTGTTTAACCTTTCTTTGATCTACATATAATCTAAGCAGTAACAATTTTCTGCTTATGTAAACACCTTGGTGTACAACTCTATCAGTAAGACCATGTTACTATTGTTGATAACATTATGGTAACCACCGATGGACGAGAACCTTACCTATTGGTCCACCTCGTTCAACGAGCAGGAAAATGGTTCTCTTCGTCCCTCGCCCTTGGTACCGACGTTGTTGCCAACATAACTGACAGTCTAGGCTCTGACATGCCTTGCTATCATCGCCCTTCCTACCTTTAGCCCACATGGTGGGCCCGTAACTCACAGTCCCACAGGATCAAAACCTAACTCTCGTGTACACCCCTCGTTTCCAAGGTTATTCCTCATGCTTGGCTTTGTGTGCAATTCGCAAGCCACTTTCCTAGTGATCTATTCTGGTATCAGAGGCAATACTTGTTCTCGTTGCTCTGGACCCCTTTCACAAAGTGTTTTAGGCAACGAGGATTGCCTACACGCTTGAAACTTCTACTTTGCACCATCTTACTTTGCTCTCAGTATATTCTTAAGTTTCAATTTGAGAGTTACTTTCTGCCACCTTCCTGGTGTTATCTACCTGTTAAGCAACATTATAGCGGTTCGTCCTTCTGAAGTTACACCCTGGTCCTTCGTACGTACGATGTAGTTCCCGAAGGAAGGATGATAACTTCATCAGGAAGCACTGGAATAAAAGATTGAAGACATCAACAATAGGGATGGACCTCTTCGAGTAGAGCAACCTAGACCGAGAAGACTCGATAGAATTTCGTAACCACATCTTTCCCCTTATGCTACCTCTTAAATCTCGGGACGAGATTTCTTGTAGTGGAGGAGAATTGTGATGCCCGGATATTTAAGCTATAGTAACTCTTCACTAATGATGCCACATCATCACTGTTACTGTTGCTAAGCTCACCTTCATTCAAAAGCGATTCGAAATTCAAAATTGAAATTCAAGTCAGATTAATATTTCTCCAAATAGAGAGACAAAATTGTACGTGATATTGCAAATAATCCTCAAGTAATTTTCATGAAGAAGTCAAATCAAATTGGAATTTTATTTTGGTGCTAGCAATATTTTGGTGGACTAGCAACATTTATTTTGGTCGTTTAAAATTCCAACAAGTAGCCTCACATTTCCGAAACCACTTGAAACTTTGTGGGCCTCTCCAAAATAATGACCACTATTTATTGACAAGTTTCATGTTGAACAAAACTCATTTGGTAATAAAATAAAATATGAAACAATGGTGAAATAAATACAACATAAGACTTTGAAATAAAAGAGAGCAAAACCTTACCGTGCTAGTGGGCTCTATGCAACAGGCCACTAAGCCCAACCCAACCGGGGTCATCCCCAACCTCTGCTACAGGAGGTGGTGTTCGTGGCGACCATCCGCTCGTAGTTGCTGCGCCATGACGCGTGCCAACCATCCACCTGCTCCCGCGGAGTATAAGGCCGACGCCCCCGCGCCTGTCGACTGAACCCTAGTGATAGTTTCCTCTCCCCTTTCCTTGTTTTTGATCTGGAGCTCAAAACCGAGCTTGGCATCGACGTGCTGCCGTCGTTCCCATCCACCGAGTCCACCTGATGCCGCCCCTTGATGTCCACGGACCTCCCCGCGCTCGTCCATGTCGTCCCAGGCCACTCGCACGAGCCACGAGGATCGCCATCGCCGGATCAGGCGCCTCCCTCCGCTTTGGCCGCTGTTGTCCTACCGCGTCGCCCCACCTCTCCGGTCCACCCCCGACCTCTCCGAGCCTCTCCGACCTCGCCCACGAGCTCCTGGTGAGGCCCCCGTCCGATTCCCCTTCGTGCCCCATCGGTTCTCTTCGTTAGGAACCGCTCCGACGCTTGCTGTGGTCGCCATGGCCAGGCCTCGCCCTGCTTTCACTCACCCCGTGACTTGGGCGCCATGCGACCCTCCCCAACCACGAGCCACCACTCGCGGCCGCGTCCACCTCCGTCCGGCGGTGCCAACCCCGGTCGCCACTGCCTCGCTCAGCGCCTTCGCTAGCCGCGTGCTGCGCCCCCACCACCGCTCGGCCCCGCCAAGGCGGCCGCTCCTCCGCCACGCCAGCATCGCTCGACCCCGCCGCCCTTGCCGCAGCCATGGCCTCGCCCCGCTCACCCCACCATGGCCGCGTGCTCCGGCGCCAACGCCACGCCACTCCTCCCGCCCGCGCGTCGGCGGCCGCCCTCGCCGGCTCCAGCCGCCGGCCATTGCCTCGCTGTCGGACGCCCGCAGTGCCCAGGCCCCAGTGCCGGCACCTCGCCATGGCCTGCCGCTGCGGGGCAAAGCCACGGGGGCTGGCCTCGTTCCCCTACCCCGATGGGCGCCGTTGCCCGCACCACGGGCGCCCCTGCCCGTTTCGCCCGCACCGTTAAGCCCCCCAAGGGCCACTAACGTTGGGCCCTCACGCCCGTGTTTCTAAAAAAAAGATAAAAATATATAATTAATTAATTAATTAGTTAACTTAATTAATTAATTAGTTAACTTAATTAATTAATGTTATTTAACCATTTAATTAACTCTGATTAGATAAACCTAACTAGTTAGTTAGTGGTTAATCTGATTAGCTAGTTATCAGTGAATAACATGTGGGACCCAGCGGTTTGTTGACTAGTCAGAGTCCATAGTTAACTGTTGATGTCATGCTGACATCATAATTGCTTTTTCTAATTTAATTAATTCTATTAATTCTGAAAATAAATTAAAACTTTAGAAAATTAATATAAAATAAACCGTAACTCGGATGAAAAGGTTTTATATCCAGACGAATCCGAATACGCGGTCCGTTCGTCCGCCACACATCTCTATCATACCGAACATGGAACAATCCCCTCCGATTCGCCTATCCAAAAATGCCTAACACTGGGAATACATTCCCGGATGTTATCCCTCTTCGGCAGTACCGTGTAGCACCGTGTTAGAATACCCTAGCACTGCGTGCTGACTAGTCGTGCTTCTTTGTTGCTACTGTTTGCTTTATATTTACTATTTCTTCCCCCTCTTCTCTCCGGTAGACCCCGAGACCGATGATGCCCTGATGATCGACTACGGTGTTGACGACCCCTCCTTCTTGCCAGAGCAACCAGGCAAGCCAACCCCCATTGATAATTTCGATATCGCCCATTCTCTTCTCTCTTATGCTTGCATTAGAACTGCTACTGCTTTTTGTATGATCCTATTCTGATGCATAGCTTGTTGTTGATACTGCTTTCATACCTTACATGTTTATACTAAACTGCTTAGTATAGGCTGGTTAGAGATCCACCAGTGACCCCCTACCTTGTCCCGACTGCCCCGCTGGATTATCAGAAGACCCGATCAACGGGATCGAAGACCAGGACCCGGCACCGCACATCACTTTCCCCTTAGTTGCTCGACACTATTGGGTTACTATCGAGTGCCGAGGGTGAGACCTCATCAGCACTTCTGATGTTAACCTTGTAGGTTAGATCATCGGTTGTGGTCATCGAGGGTGATTCCTCTTTCTCCACTCCCGATAACGACACTGTCGTGCAACTCCTCAAGGGTGTACCTCGAGGGTGACTCATCTTTCGTTCCCCTTGACGATAAACATCAGGTGGAATTCCATCGAGGGTGATTTCCTCAGGTTTCCCTTTGGTGTCGGACACACAGTTACTATGGTTACTATGACTTTACCCTAAACCTGGTTACCAAAGACGGGTCGACCCAGATGGGTACCCGCGCGAGCTTAATTGCGAGTGATGTGTAGTCGGGTTGACCTGGAAGGTGCCTGCGAGATAAATACGAGGCGTGGCCGGGCACTCGCCCTTGCCGCAAGTTCTCGAGACGGGGCGATGGGGTCACATTATCGTGAGTCTCAGCCCGTTACCGCGCGTCCCCAAGACACTAAACAGTTTGGATATTTGATCCAAGGGGCCTCTGGCCTGATAGCACTAACCATCACGTGGGCATAGTATGGGCGTTCTGCGTCGTATGCATCAGCCGAAGCTTAACTGACATCATTGCGACTGAGCGGCACGCGCCGGGTTGGACTGCGTAAGCACCTACCTTTTTAAGGAGGTTGCCCAGGTCTGCTCATCGGCTGCCCACGCAACGTGCAAGAGTTCCCGGGGCAATTGGCCCATGACCCCTGGGAGCATAGGGTTTAGTCCGGCGTGCATGACCTCTCTATTAAGTCTAGGTCGGGTTGCGGCGTATTGTTTGGCCGAGGGCGGGCATGACCTGATGGTGTGTCTGGCCAGAGTTAAGCAAGCGTGTTGGGTAAGTTAGTGCACCCCTGCAGGGAAGAAAACATCTATCGATAGCCTGTCCTACGGTAACGGACACTTGGAGTTGTATCCCGATCGCTACAACTAGAACTGGATGCTGAGGCATTGTTTGGATATGTTGCTTCAGGAGTCGAGAAAGGATCCCGGAGCGTTGGAACAACAACATAAATATGACTTATGTTACACTACTCTACTTCCCCCTCTTGTTGCAAGACGGTGGTTTCTAGAAGATGCTAGTCTTTGATAGGACTAGCTTCTCTCCCTCTTATTCTGGCATTCCGTAGCTTAGTCCACAGATACTACCACTTTTCATTGATACCGATGCATATGTAGTGTAGATCCTTGCTTGCGAGTACTTTGGATGAGTACTCACGGTTGCCTTGCTCCCCCCTTTCCCCCTTCTTTCTTCTTGCTGGTTGATGCAACCAGATGGTGGAGTCCAGGAGCCAGATGCCATCTTTGACGACTGCTACTACCCCGACGGAGCCTGCTACTACGTGGAGACAGCTGACGACCAGGAGTAGTTAGGAGGTCCCAGGCAGGAGGCCTTGCCTTTTCGATCGTGTCGTTTTTGTGCTAGCCTTCTTAAGGCAAACTTGTTTAACTTATGTCTGTACTCAGATATTATTGCTTCCGCTTACTCTTGTGTTTTCGAGCTTATGTATTCGAGCCCTCGAGGCCCCTGGCTTGTAATATAAAGCTTGTATTATTTTATTTCTGTCTAGAGTTGTGTTGTAATATCTTCCAGTGAGTCCCTGATCTTGGTCGTACACATTTGCATGCATGATTACTGTACGGTCAAATCGGGGGCGTCACAAGTTGGTATCAGAGCCGACTGCCTGTAGGAACCCCCCCTTTCCAACTCCTTGGCCGAAGTTGAGTCTAGTCTTTGAAAAACTGTTTTACTAACATGGTTGTGTGGCTTACGGGCCGACATCGCCAATTGGGTGGTATTAGGATCTTTTACTCCTCGTCTATACTCTGGGACTCCGATCTCTCTCCTTTTCGGGTTAAATGAATTTACTAACCACATTAGGTTCTCGCAACGACATTCCCCGGAGAGCCCCTTCATTCCGGATGGTTGCCTGCTTCGCCAGAAGACTTCGAAGATACTTTACGATGTTCTCTCGAGACCTTGTGCCCTTCACCTTTGCAATTCCATATCACCGATAAATCCCTAAGGATAGCTACATAAACTTGTCGTCCATACCTTCATTTCAATTGTTCTTGGTATTACAAGGTACCCTGAATTACTTTGGATTTTCCGAGAATCCTTTGTGCCCGCTGCCTTGCAGCTCTTTTTCGCCTTAATACCCCTACGGATAATTCCTCGCCCTTATCTAGTATCCGCCCATTCTCAGTTGTTCATGCGTTTCACAAAGGTCTTTGAAACGCTATTCAATCTTCCAAAATAGTCAGCAACCTATTGCTCTGGAAAGTTTTACCTGCTTAAATTATGGTTAATTCCATAGGTATATCAATATTCGTTAAAATCCTTTGTGATTGTCTTTCTGATCTTATTGATTCAATAGGTTGCAAGTACTCGCAATCCTCAGTCAAACTAGAATTCGTTCTTCCAGCTCAGACGTCATTTCGAATATGAGCTGGTTCTCGACCAATCAAATTGCTGTCAATTATACCCCTAAGTCTATTCAACTTACCCATCCTTAATCAGAGCAGTTGCTTCTGATCGCTTGATTTGGGAATCATAATTCCTTTGCATTTGAGTTTTGAATTAGTCAGTTGTTTCAAAAAAAAACTGATCTCTCTGTATTCTTTCTTCTTCTGGTTGCGTACCGATGCTCGCATCAGATCCCTTGTAGACCACCGGGTCCTTTGTTGGGTGTTATCCGACAGCGTCCTTTATATTCTAATACCTTGTGAGTTCTGCCATGATATATAATGCCTTGGGTAAAATATATCATCTGCCTTCTCAACCATGCCCTGCTGTCGAGCTTGTATAATTTGCTCCTGAAGTTGCGTAGTATGAGTCTAAGATGCCCCAATGGGTTGAACTTATGCCTCCCTTAATCTATGTGAACCCGAAAGTTTTCCAAGGTTCATATTCCTCTGGTAATTCACAAGGCAAGTCTTCACAATCAATTCATTTTTAATAGAGCAGTTAATGAAAGCTTATTCATTGAAGAAGTGGGAGTCAACCTTGAACTTTCTGTTCATGCCCATGGACACGATGTAGATCTTATCATTAAAGCTTCTCTTAAATTAATTATCCCCTTGATATAAGTGCATCTTATATCTGGGATCTGGCCTTTTGCAATCGTGGTTCCGACCATGCCCTCCTTTAAATACCATTTCTCAGACAGTCAAACCACTTGTCCTCTGTAGGTCAATGCACCTGTCCAACCTCTATTATAATATACCTTTGAGTATTACCTCGTGGTATCTCGATAATGCCACAGAACCATATTATTTCTTATGAGTTCTTCTTCAAGTATTACTTCTCACCGGTTCCAATTTTCCCCGGGTTCTGAGTTGTTGGACACTCAAGGACACCGATAAGTGAATCAATTCCGCACCCCGATTCAATAACTCTAAGTAATCTCCATTGCTTATGAGTTTATTAATTCTTCAAGTCATATCTAGCCTGATCGGCTATATCATTATCGTGCATCTATTTAACTGTGCTACTTGATCCTTCTTCCCAAAGCACAATTTCGGCAATGAGCTAAGCTTACGCCGATCTTCCTCGGCATATCATTTCGCCTTAAAACAACTATCTTGATTTCAAGTTTGTATTGTACTAGTGGTTTCAATAACCTTTCGCTCCATCTTTCATTTGACTTGATGTCATCGCCGATCGATTACATCCAAATGAAATCCCTCGACAAATGTGTTGTGATCGTCATCAACAATGATTTGCCTTCTTCCAAGATGTGAATCGAATTCATGATGGGTAATACCATCCTTTCCCCTCGATGATTGGTATTAACATCGACAACATTCTTGCATTCCCTCCAACACAAACTTGTTCTTATTTTGTGTTATACCTTGAGTTCCTTGTTATCCGACTTATGGTATGCTCTACCTTCGAGTACTACCATCTTTCATGTCAAGAATGTCGTGAGAATTTCACCACCTCTTAACAAATCTGTATACATGTGATACTTCTTGCCATATCCACTCATTCCTTAGTCCCGGTGTTGTTTCTAACCGGAAACCCAACAACTAAAGTATGACGTGTGAATCCAAAACTTCTGGCAAACCGAATGCTTTGAACTGAATGGTCGATAGTTTCATTCCAATCCTTCTGGTTATTAAGCCTCCATGCTAACATCGATCTTGCTACTTGGTATGCAATTCCAGGTGCATCTCATTCTTAATTGTGAAAATTCATGTCTAGGGAAATTCTCGAGGAATTATTTCCAAGCCCGTCGGCCTCATCCTCATCTTCACTGGCTGAAATTGTATGACTTATTATATAAGTTGTTTCTGATGGATTTTGGTGTATCCAAAGTCTGACCTTCGCTTGAAGACCATGTCGGGGCTATCTTGAAGCATGTTTATGGTACTCCGAGGATCCACAAGAACATTGTAAGCGCAATGCTAAATGTTCTTGATCAACTATCCAACTCGTTGTGTGGATACCAATCATAATTCTTCTTACCCCTTTTATCTATTTGGTCATGACTTTGATCTCCTGACACATATATCTTGCCCTGCTTAACTTGGGAATGATATACTCCTATTCATTGTGTTTAGACACATTTTCCTTTCGATTTGTTTGTTTAACCTTTCTTTGATCTACATATAATCTAAGCAGTAACAATTTTCTGCTTATGTAAACACCTTGGTGTACAACTCTATCAGTAAGACCCTGTTACTATTGTTGATAACATTACGGTAACCATCGATGGACGAGAACCTTACCTATTGGTCCACCTTGTTCAACGAGCAGGAAACTGGTTCTCTTCGTCCCTCGCCCTTGGTACCGACGTTGTTGCCAACATAACTGACAGTCTAGGCTCTGACATGCCTTGCTATCATCGCCCTTCCTACCTTTAGCCCACATGGTGGGCCCATAACTCATAGTCCCACAGGATCGAAACCCGACTCTCGTGTACACCCCCCGTTTCCAAGGTTATTCCTCATGCTTGGCTTTGTGTGCAATTCACGAGCCACTTTCCTATTGATCTATTCTGGTATCAGACGCAATACTTGCTCTCGTTGCTCTGGACCCCTTTCACAACTTGTTTTAGGCAACGACGATTGCCTACACGCTTGAAACTTCTACTTTGCACCTTCTTACTTTGCTCTCAGTATATTCTTAAGTTACAATTTGAGAGTTACTATCTGCCACCTTCCTGGTGTTATCTACCTGTTAAGCAACATTATAGCGGTTCATCCTTCCGAAGTTACACCCTGGTCCTTCGTACGTACGATGTAGTTCCCGAAGGAAGGACGACACCTTCATCAGGAAGCACTGGAATAAAATATTGAAGACATCAACAATAGGGATGGACCTCTTCGAGAAGAGCAACCTAGACCGAGAAGACTCGATAGAATTTTGTAACCACATCTTTCCCCTTACGCTACCTCTTAAATCTCGGGACGAGATTTCTTGTAGTGGAGGAGAATTGTGACGCCCGGATATTTAAGCTACAGTAACTCTTCACTAATGATGCCACATCATCACTGTTACTGTTGCTAAGCTCACCTTGATTCAAAACCGATTCGAAATTCAAAATTGAAATTCAAGTCAGATTAATATTTCTCCAAATAGAGAGACAAAATTGTATGTGATATTGCAAATAATCCTCAAGTAATTTTCATGAAGAAGTCAAATCAAATTGGAATTTTATTTTGGCGATAGCAATATTTTGGTGGACCAGCAACATTTATTTTGGTCGTTTAAAATGCCAACAAGTAGTCTCACATTTCCGAAACCACTTGAAACTTTGTGGGCCTCTCCAAAATAATGACCGCTATTTATTGACAAGTTTCATGTTGAACAAAACTCATTTGGTAACAAAATAAAATATGAAACAATGGTGAAATAAATACAACAGAAAACTTTGAAATAAAAGAGAGCAAAACCCTACCGTGCTAGTGGGCTCTAATGCAACAGGCCACTAAGCCCAACCCAACAGGGGTCATCACCAACCTCTGCTACATGAGGTGGTGTTCGTGGCGACCATCCGCCCGTCGTGGCTGCGCCATGGCTCGTGCCAACCATCCACCAGCTCCCGCGGAGTATAAGGCCGAGGCCCCCGCGCCTGTCGACTGAACTCTAGTGATATTTTCCTCTCCCCTTTCCTCGTTTTCGATCTGGAGCTCATAACCGGGCTTGGCATCGACGCGCTGCCGTCGTTCCCATCCACCGAGTCCACCTAATGCCGCCCCTTGATGTCCACAGGCCTCCCCGCGCTCGTCCATGTCGTCCCAGGCCACTCACACAAGCCGCGAGGATCGCCATCGTCGGATCGGGCGCCTCCCTCCGCTTTGGCCGCTGCTGTCCCGCCGCGTCGCCCCGCCTCTCCGGTCCACCCCCGACCTCTCCGAGCCTCTCCGACCTCGCCCACGAGCTCCTGGTGAGGGCCCCGTCCGATTCCCCTTCGTGCCCCGTCGGTTCTCTTCGTTAGGAACCGCTCCGACGCTTGCTGTGGTCGCCATGGCCAGGCCTCGCCCTGCTTTCACTCACTCCGCGACTTGGGCGCCATGCGACCCTCCCCAACCACGAGCCACCACTCGCGGCCGCGTGCGCCTCCGTCCGGCGGCGCCAACCCCGGTCGCCACTGCCTCGCTCAGCGCCTTCGCTAGCCGCGTGCTGCGCCCCCACCGCCGCTCGGCCCCGCCAAGGCGGTCGCTCCTCCGCCGCGCCAGCATCGCTCGACCCCGCCGCCCTTGCCGCAGCCATGGCCTCGCCCGCTCGCCCCGCCATGGCCGCGTGCTCCGGCGCCAACGCCACGCCGCTCCTCCCGCCCGCACGCCGGCGGCCGCCCTCGCCGGCTCTAGCCGCCGGCCATAGGCTCGCTGTCGGCCGCCCGTAGTGCCCAGGCCCCGGTGCCGGCACCTCGCCATGGCCTCGCCGCCGCGGGGCACAGCCCCGGGGGCTGGACTCGTTCCCCTGCCCCGATGGGCGCCGTTGCCCGCACCACGGGCGCCCCCGCCCGTTTCGCCCGCCCCGTTAAGCCCCCCAGGGGCTACTAACGTTGGGCCCCACGCCCTTGTTTCTATAAAAAGATAAAAATATATAATTAATTAATTAATTAGTTAACTTAATTAATTAATGTTATTTAACCATTTAATTAACTCTGATTAGATAAACCTAACTAGTTAGTTAGTGGTTAATCTGATTAGCTAGTTATCAGTGAATGACATGTGGGACCTAGCGGTCTGTTGACTAGTCAAAGTCCACACTTGACCGCTGATGTCATGCTGACATCATAATTGCTTTTTCTAATTTAATTAATTCTATTTAATTCTGAAAATAAATTAAAACTTTAAAAAATTCATATAAAATAAACCGTAACTCGGATGAAAAGGTTTTATATATGAAAGTTGCTCAGAACGACGAGACGAATCCGAATACGCGGTCAGTTCGTCCGCCACACATCTCTATCATACCTAACATGGAACAATCCCCCTCCGATTCGCCTATCCGAAAATGCCTAACACTGGGAAAACATTTCCGGATGTTATCCCTCTTCGCCAGTACCGTGTAGCTCCGCGTTAGAATACCCTAGCACTGCGTGCTGACTAGTCGTGCTTCTTTGTTGCTATTGTTTGCTTTATATTTACTGTTTCTTCCCCCTCTTCTCTCCGGTAGACCCCGAGACCGATGATGCCCCGGTGATCGACTACGGTGTTGACGAACCCTCCTTCTTGCCAGAGCAACCAGGCAAGCCAACCTCCTTTGATCATTCCGATATCGCCCATTCTCTTATCTCTTATGCTTGCATTAGAACTGCTACTTCTTTTTGTATGATCCTATTCTGATGCATAGCCTGTTGTTGATACTGCTTTCATACCTTACATGTTTATACTAAACTGCTTAGTATAGGCTGGTTAGAGATCCACCAGTGACCCCCTACCTTGTCCCGACTGCCCCGCTGGATTATCAGAAGACCCGATCAACGGGATCGAAGACCAGGACCCGGCACCCCACATCACTTTCCCCTTAGTTGCTTGACACTACTGGGTTACTATCGAGTGCCGAGGGTGATACCTCATCAGCACTTCTGATGTTAACCTTGTAGGTTAGATCATCGGTTGTGGTCATCGAGGGTGATTCCTCTTTCTCCACTCCGGATAACGACACTGTCGTGCAACTCCTCAAGAGTGGACCTCGAGGGTGACTCCTCTTTCGTTCTCCTTGATGATAAACATCAGGTGGAATTCCATCGATGGTGATTTCCTCAGGTTTCCCTTTGGTGTCGGACACACAGTTACTATGGTTACTATGACTTTACCCTGAACCTGGTTACTAAAGACGGGTCGACCCAGAGGGGTACCCGCGCGAGCTTAATTGCGAGTGATGTGTAGTCGGGTTGACCTGGAAGGTGCCCGCGATTTAAATACGAGGCGTGTCCGGGCACTCGCCCTTGCCACAAGTTCTTGAGACGGGGCGATGGGGTCACATTATCGTGAGTCTCTGCTCGTTACCGCGCGTCCCCAAGACACTAAACGGTTTGGATATTTGATCCAAGGGGCCTATGGCCTGATAGCACTAACCATCACATGGGCATAGTATGGGCGTTCTGCGTCGTATGCATCAGTCGTAGCTTAACTCACGTCATTGCGACTGAGCGGCGCGCGCCGGATTGGACTGCGTAAGCACCTACCTTTTTAAGGAGGTTGCCCAGGTCTGCTCACCGGCCGCCCACGCAACATGCAGGAGTTCCCGGGGCGATTGGCCCATGACCCCTGGGAGCATAGGGTTTAGTCCGGCGTGCATGACCTCTCTATTAAGTCTAGGTCGGGTTGCGGCGTATTGTTTGGCAGAGGGCGGGCATGACCTAATGGTGTGTCCGGCCAGAGTTAAGCAAGCGTGTTGGGTAAGTTGGTGCACCCTTGCAGGGAAGAAAACATCTATCGATAGCCTGTCCTACCGTAACGGACACTTGGAGTTGTATCCCGATAGCTACAACTAGAACTGGATGCTGAGGCATTGTTTGGATATGTTGCTTCGGGAGTCGAGAAAGGATCCTGGAGCGTTGGAACAACAACATAAATATGACTTATGTTACACTACTCTACTTCCCCCTCTTGCTGCAAGACGGTGGTTTCCAGAAGATGCTAGTCTTCGATAGGACTAGCTTCTCTCCCTCTTATTCTGGCATTCTGCAGCTTAGTCCACAGATACTACCCCTTTTCATTGATACCGAGGCATATGTAGTGTAGATCCTTGCTTGCGAGTACTTTGGGTGAGTACACACGGTTGCTTTGCTCCCCCCTATCCCCCTTCTTTCTTCTTGCTGGTTGATGCAACCAGATGGTGGAGTCCAGGAGCCAGATGCCACCTTTGACGACTGCTACTACCCCGACGGAGCCTACTACTACATGGAGAGAGCTGACGACCAGGAGTAGTTAGGAGGTCCCAGGCAGGAGGCCTTGCCTTTTTGATCGTGTCATTTTTGTGCTAGCCTTCTTAAGGCAAACTTGTTTAACTTATGTCTGTACTCAAATATTATTGCTTCCGCTTACTCTTGTGTTTTCGAGCTTATGTATTCGAGCCCTCGAGGCCCCTGGCTTGTAATATAAAGCTTGTATTATTTTATTTCTGTCTAGAGTTGTGTTGTAATATCTTCCAGTGAGTCCCTGATCTTGGTCGTACACATTTGCGTGCATGATTAGTGTACGGTCAAATCGGGGGCGTCACAAGTTGGTATCAGAGCCGACTGCCTGTAGGAACCCCCCTTTCCAACTCCTTGGCCGAAGTTGAGTCTAGTCTTTGAAAAACTGTTTTACTAACATGGTTGTGTGGCTTACGGCCCGAAATCGCTAATTGGGTGGTATTAGGATCTTTTACTCCTCGTCTATACTCTGGGACTCCGATCTCTCTCCTATTCGGGTTAAATGAATTTACTAACCACATTAGGTTCTCGCAACGACTTTCCCCGGAGAGCCCCTTCATTCCGGATGGTTGCCTGCTTCGCCAGAAGACTTCGAAGATACTTTACGATGTTCTCTCGAGACCTTGTGCCCTTCACCTTTGCAATTCCATATCACCGATAAATCCCTAAGGATAGCTACATAAACTTGTCGGCCATACCTTCATTTCAATTGTTCTTGGTATTACAAGGTACCCTGAATTACTTCGGATTTTCCGAGAATCCTTTGTGCCCGTTGCCTTGCAGCTCTTTTTCGCCTGAATACCCCTACGGATAATTCCTCGCCCTTATCGAGTATCCGCCCATTCTTAGTTGTTCATGCGTTTCACAAAGGTCTTTGAAACGCTATTCAATCTTCCAAAATCCTCAGCAACCTATTGCTCTGGAAAGTTTTACCTGCTTGCATTATGGTTAATTCCATAGGTATATCAATATTCGTTAAAATCCTTTGTGATTGTCTTTCTGATCTTACTGATTCAATAGGTTGCAAATACTCGCAATCTCAGTCAAACTAGAATTCGTTCTTCCAGCTCAGACGCCATTTTGAATATGAGCTGGTTCTCGACCAATCAAATTGCTGTCAATTGTACCCCTAAGTCGATTCAACTTACCCATCCTTAATCAGAGCGGTTGCTTCTGATCGCTTGATTTGGGAATCATAATTCCTTTGCATTCTGATCGCTTGATTTGGGAATCATAATTCCTTTGCTCGTAGACGTGGATTGGGTGAGTGTATCCATGACATATGTGAGTTTGTTAATTAATGGTTCAACTTAACGTGGCAACATTAACACACATCTGGGTGGATTGAGGAACCTGGGTATTCTAGCGATTGCCTGTTTTTCTTTTGGACCGCCACCCAGGCTCAAAGGGATCATGAGATTATTCATACTAGAAACTTCCGTGTGCAGCCACATGCCAATATGGGCTCTGACATAGTTGAGTAAGTTGCGGGAAACCTTTCCATGATGGGCTAGCAGATGTAGAGGGATTGTAGGTGTACAGGCCTATCTATCTGGTTAAGGGGACCTCTTCGGAAAGACTATGTCTCGGTCATCCGTTTCTCAAACACCATGCAGTGCGAGAAACCAAACGGAGGCGATCGAATCTTGTGGGAAAAGTGCACAAACCTTTGCAGACTGTACAAACTGATCATTATTAGCCGTGTCCCCGGTTATGGACGTCTTGAGTATCTAGTACCTGGATATCATGTGAATCTCATCATGTTACTTTAATTAATATTGTTGGGTTTAATGATGATTTTTAATTGGGGTTGAGAGGATGTCTATCTTCTCAACGATGTTTAAACTACCATGATAGTTAATTAAAATCTATTCCTTTGTAGTAGGGAAAAATTGGCTTTACGCAAAAACTGTAACCACAGAGCTTTCCACCAGCCATATTGCACATAGTATAGCTTTACTTTTGTTGCTCTCTTTGTGTTACTTTGCCAGCATATTCCATGTGCTAACCCGTTTTCGGGTTGCAACGTTCATGTTGCAGACTTTTCAGACGACAAGTAAGGTGCATTATAGGTCATGGTTCTATACTCAGTGATGCCGTTGGAGTTGATGGACTCACTTATCTTCCAAGCCTTCCGCTGTTATCGTGTTAGATGGCCTTACGCCATTTTTATTGTAATAAGTTCATCGTTGGAACTATCGATGTAATAAGTGTGTGATTGCTACTCTGTTATAAATCCTTCAAGTACTGTGCGTGTCAGCATTACTGATCCAGGGATGACACTGATGCACAGAGATCAGACTGTTTGAGGTCTGGTCGCTACAGAGGTATTCGTTCCCCCTTTGGCCCCTCATATTGCACAACCAATTCCTCGTCATAAGCATTCTTTTGGCAAAAAAGTCATGAGCCTTTGTTCAAGAGAAAAACCTAACCTATTGTTTTGGATAGAAAAGTTGTCATTAAGTTCAGAAATCCTATCAACTACAACATCGGTAGGGACCTTTTTCTAAGGTTTTCATTCAAAGCAACATGATCTAAAGATCGTAAGCGCAAAAAGTCTTCTTGATAAAAAGGATCGCTTCAATGGGAGCACGGCCGGCATCCACCCTATAATGTGCAAAGATTTCGTTGGCTCCTTTTATTATAAATCTGAACTCATGAACTAAAAAGATGGTAGCTGCACGCTTAATAGAAGAATGCTCAATATTGGAAAATTCTAGAAAAATCCTCTGTATGCAAGGATGCATGTGGATAAATTGTCTTTCAAGTTCAACCACAAGCAAAGATATAGCATCCGCAATACAACTAGTTTTGTGAGGAATAGACCTGCCCATAGTGGGCAAAGCACCGGCGCAAGTAAAGAAATCTTGAATAACTCCTTGTCCAATAATATTGCCACTACCAATCCAAAACTTTTTAGTATGTAAAATCTTGAATAACTCCTTGTCCAATAATATTGCCACTACCAATCCAAAATCTTGAATAACTCCTTGTCCAATAACTCATGAGGACAATCAAAAGCATCAATGTTTCCCCCATCGTTAATACTACCGTTTTCAATGTTACCTTCCCAGTTTCAAACATGATGGCAACAAACCGCACTAAGAATGGATACACAAGAGGCAAGCGAACGGAAAAAGGGCGAATAAAATAGCAAAGGTGAAGTGGGGAGAGGGAAGCAAGAGTCAAATGGCAAATAATGTAATGCGAGGGAGAAGTGTTTGTGATGGTTACTTGGTATCTCTTCACTTGAGCGTAGATCTCCCCGCCAACAGCGCTAGAAATTGGAAGTTGACAGGAGATCATATCTTGACTTGACTTTGCGTAAGTCTCCCCGGCAGCGGCGCAAGAAATCCTTCTTACTACCTCATGAGCATCAGTTGGTTTTCCTTTGAAGAGGAAAGGGTGATGCAGAATAGTAGCGTAAGTATTTCCCTCAGTTTTTAAGAACCAAGGTATCAATCCAGTAGGAGACTACACGCAAGTCGCCTAGTACCTGCACAAACCATCAAGAACCTTGCAACCAACACGATAAAGGTGTTGTCAATCCCTTCACGGCCACTTGCAAAAGTGAGATCTTATAAAGATAATAAGATAAATATTTTTGGTATTTTTGTTGTGTAGATAGGAAAATAAAGATTGCAAAATAAATAGTGAACTAGAATTGTAGATCGAAAACTTATATGATGTAAAGTAGACCCGGGGGCCATTGGTTTCACTAGTGGCTTCTCTCATGATAGCATAAATTACGGTGGGTGAACAAATTACTGCCGAGCAATTGATAGAAAAGCGCAGAGTTATGAGAATATCTAGGTATGATCATGAACATAGGCATCATGTCCGTGTCAAGTAGACCGAAACGATTCTGTATCTACTACTATTACTCCACGCATCGACAGCTATCCAACATGCATCTAGAGTATTAAGCTCATAAGAATGGAGTAACGCCTTAAGCAAGATGACATGATGTAGAGGAATAAACTCAAATAATATGATATAAACCCCATATTTTTATCCCCGATCGCAACAATACAATATGTGCCTTGCTGCCCCTACTGTCACTGGGAAAGGACACTGCAAGATTGAACCCAAAGCTAAGCACTTCTCCCATTTCAAGAAAGATCAATCTAGTAGGCCAAACTAAATCGATAATTCGAATAGACTTGCAAAGATATTAAATCATCCATATAAGAATTTAGAGAAGAACCAAATATTGTTCATAGATAATCTTGATCATATACCCACAATTCATCGGATCTCAACAAACACACCGCAAAAATAATTACATCGAATAGATCTCCAAGAACATCAAGGAGAAGTTTGTATTGAAGATCAAAGAGAGAGAAGAAGCCATCTAGCTAATAACTATGGACCCGAAGGTCTATGGTAAACTACTCACATATCGTCAGAGAGGCTATGGTGTTGATGTAGAAGCCCTCCATGATCGAATCCCCGTCCGGCGGAGTGCCGGAAAAGGCCCCAAGATGGGATCTCACGGGTACAGAAGGTTGCAGTGGTGGAAAAGTGGTTTTGCTGCTCTCCTCGATGTTTCTAGGGTACAAGGGTACATATAGGCGGAAGCAGTACATCGGTGGAGCTACGAGGGGCCCACGAGGGTGGGGGCGCGCCTACCTCCTGGGCGCGCCCTCCTGCCTCGTGGCATTCCAGACTTCAACTCCAAGTCTTCTGGATAACATTTGTTCCAAGAAAGATCCTCGCGAATGTTTCATTCTGTTTGGACTCGGTTTGATATTCCTTTTCTGCGAAACACTGAAATAGGCAAAAAAAACAGCAACTAGCACTGGGCCTCCGTTTAATAGGTTGGTCCCAAAAATAATATAAAAGTCCATATTAAAGCCCATTAAACATCCAAAACAGATAATATAATAGGTTGGAACAATAAAAAATATAGATACGTTGGAGACGTATCATTGACGCAGTAACTATTTGTGGAATTTAAATAAATCTAAATGATTTATTTATTTTCATAAATTTTCCTAAACTTGAGAAAAATCATAGAAAATAATCTATAACTCAGAATGAAATATGTTATATATGAAAAATTATTAGAAAAATCCAATCTATACATTGGTACTGGTTTCATGCATGACAAAGCAGCTTAACCTTGCTGTATATATGAAAACAAGTTAATGCACTTTGTAAATTCATAACTTGAGTTTGAATTTGAACCCTTGGTTCAAACCAACTTAAGCCCTTCTGTTGCTAGCTGCATTAGCTCAAATCATAACATATTGCTATGTCACATTCATGCATCATTTTGTTGCATTGCATTGACTGTGCTCCTTCTGTGTTTGCCTGTGTTGTTCCCCCTCAGTACACGTTGTTCCGATGATGAGATCGATGACACCGATGAAGAGCTATACTATCTTCAGAAGTGCTAGGCAAGAAAAACCCCTTTCATCACTCCGATACAATCCCACTCTCTCGCTCCTACTATCTTTTACTGCAATAGGACAACAACGATTCAACTATTACATGTTGTGGTAGTTCAACCCCTTTTCCTCTGCATGACCTATCTTTGCCACAGTAAATAGTTGAAACCCACTAGTATGAGTAGGAGTTGTTTGAGCCATGATATGCCTACTCATTCATGCTTTGCTTGTTATGCCTGCTACTGCTTAGAGTTGAGTCAGGTCTGATTCATCGGGGATGAATTGGAATGTGGTCTTCATGTCCTACGATTGAGAGCTAAGTGTGTGAACACATTTGGTAAAGGTAGCGGTGAGAGTCCATGTACGAGTGCATGGTGGGTTGTCTCATTGAAACTATCCTCAGGAACTGAGTTATGTGTTTGTGATCCAGGAACATCTACTACCACACGTTGGGCCCTGAAATATGACCCCGCTCGACTTATTAACCCCCATGTCCTCTGTCTAGGAGTTGCAACTAGTTTCTGTTGTTTGTAGGATATGTGTTGGAGGCCGTGCGTAGCGCTGACCCTTGGGGTGGGCTATGATGCGGTAGATACACTATTGCCCGGTGTATTGAGACGCCCGTTTGGTGCCTCGGGAACCCTGCAAACATCGTTTGGGGCCGTAGTGGAAACCTCGGTCGGACTCCCTGCGGATGGAACCCGAATAGGAGATAAAATCGGACTGGAGACTTGTGTGGTTAGTCAGACCGTGGTCCACACCCACATCGGCTTTCACTTGAAGTCTACCGAGCACATGTCGTGTGCAGACGCTAAGTGGTGGAAACATGTGTGAAGAAGTACACCCCTGCAGGGTTAATAGGATCTATTCGAATAGCCGCGTCTGCGATAAAGGACTACTGGGTTCCTTATACAGTTCATAGACAAGTGAAAGTGGATACTCTAAAATGCGCAAGATAAGCATGAGTGCTATGGATGTCCTTCTCGTAGGGAGACATGAGCGGATCCATAGTGATATATTGATATGGTGAATATGTGGACTCGTGTGCGCCACCTCAAAAGAGTTACCAGCAGTCGTAGTATAGGGTAGCCACTGAGTCAAAGCTGGCTTGCTGCAGTTAAACTCCACTACCCCTTTGTTGATACTGATGCATATGTAGCTAGTTCTGATGTAAGTCTTGCTTAGTACATTTGTACTCACATTTTCTTAATTTACGTTTGTAGAGAGAATTCAGTCTCACTAGTGGTCCTGCGTGGACTTCGACCTTTAGCTTGTTACCTCAGCTATGATCTTGTACCCTTGGGAGGGTCTTGTAGATAGTCAAGCTTGATAGCCTTCTTCCTTTTCAGATGTCTGCACCCAGACATGTTTATGCTTCCGTTGCCTGTATGCTCTGTATGTTGGGTCATGTGACCCATATTTGTAATAAATGCTATGAGGGCTCTTCTAGGACTTTATCTTTATGAGTTGTTGAGTTATGTTGTGATGACATGTTATATGTACACATATCATGCATGTTATGCCTAAGTGTAATGAGTATCGGTATGTGTGGGATACGACACCTAGTTGTTTATTCTTGGTAGCCTTCCTTATGAGGAAATGCATCCTAGTGCTTCCACTGAGCCTTGGTAGCTTGCTACTGCTCCGGAACACATGGATTGACCGGTATGTGTCATTCTTTGCTCCCGTGTCTGTCCCTTCCAGGTAAATGTCACGTGGTGTATACTGGAGTCATGTTAGCTTGCTACAGCCCGACAACACTCTCTGCTGACCGACACGTGCATTGCTGGGTCATGTATGCCTGTCCCTGTAAGTTTGTGCCACCTTGGGTTTACGACTAGTCATGTCGGCCCGGGTTCTCCATCATATGGATGCTAGCGACACTATCATATACGTGAGCCAAAATGCGCAAACGGTCCCGGGCCAGGTAAGGTGGCACCTATGGGAATACCATGTGTGAGGCCGCAAAGTGATATGATGTGTTACATGCTAGACTGGTGTCCCGACAATTTGGACACCAGAAGTGTTTCGGGTAGTACCGGGTACTTATTGGGTCACCCGAAGGTGTTCTGGGCACCCCCGTCAATGTAACGGGCCTTATGGCCAAGTGAGGGAACACACCAGCCCACAAGGGGTTGGTGTGCCCCCATAGCTAGACGGCCCTATGGGAGAAAGAAAGTGGAGACTTGGTCTCCCCTTTCCTTCCCTCTCCTCCTCCTTCCTTTCTCCTTTGGGGAATTATGGCAGGGGGCGCATGGCAAGGCAGGGGCCCTAGGGGCCGGCGCCAGCCCTAGGGCGCGCCTGGCAGACTCCCCTCCCCTCCCACCTATATATACATGGGGAGGGGGCGCCACATAAAGACACAACATTGTCTTAGCCTTGTGCGGCGCCCCCGTTCATAGTTTTGTCCCTTGGTCATATATTCCTAGTGCTTAGGCGAAGCCCCATGAAGATCACTTCGCCTTCACCGTCACCACACCGTCGTGCTGCCGGAACTCATCTACTACTTCACCCGTCTTGCTAGATCAAGAAGGCGACGACGTCACCGTGTTGAACGTGTGCTGAATGTGGTGGTGCCGTACGTTCGGTACTTGATCGGTTGGATCGCGAAGAAGTTCGACTACATCAACGGCCTTGTCTAATGCTTCCGCTTACAGTCTACAAGGGTATGTAGACACACTCTTCCCCTCGTTTATATGCATCTCCTTGGATAGATCTTCGCGTGTGTGTCGGTGTACAAAAGTAGGGGCGCTCTTTTATACCCCTTACTTGTGCATGGGCAGTCAGAGCCACGCCTGTGACCAAACATAACAAAGCAGAGGAGGGAAGCGAGAGACACAAAGTTACAAGAACAATGCCAAGACGGTAGCACAAGAAGACCAAGCAAGAAGATAGGCTCTCCCTCGACAAGGACTCTTGCCGGGACGACCTGCGCGCCCCTAGCAAGAACCCTCGCCGGGGCAGCTCACCCAAATGCCTCCGTCGGCACCACCCTTGAGCCTAGGAGCTCCAACATCATCAATAACATTGGAACCAAGGCTCGGGAAGCGCCCACATGATGGCGTGCAGATCTTTGTGAAGACAAATGTCTATGGCTCACTAGATGAGAACCAAACGACAAGGCATTGGCGAGGGTCCTTGCCGAGGATGCCCACGAGGCCCCGACAAGACTCCTCGCTAAAGACAGCTCGAAGTCCCGGCAAGCCTCTTGCCAAGGAAGCTCACGGAGGCCCCGGCAAGACCCTTGCCGGGAATAGACACAGGACCGCGGCAAGCCCCTGCCGCCCCGTCGTCGCCCCAGCTCAGCAGCCGACCCACTAGCCCAGGCAGGTTCCCACGTGGCGGTACGTGGTTCCTGGTCCAGCTAGTCAAGCACCTGCGTGGTGGCATGCAGATCTTCGTGAAGACCCTACCACCACGCCACCTCAGCTGCCTGCCCCTCTGGCCTGGACGCGCGTCGCAACCAGACGGAGCGGCCACAGACGGGACGTGCCTCATTTCCGCCCCGGATAAAGCAAGTGGACACCTAAGTAGCGCATTTAATGTGTATTGTCCCGTAATGGCATGGGATAAGACTATGCACTGTACACCTTTCCACCTCCTGTGTGCCACTGTGTGCCATTGTGGCAGCCCCTTTGGACTAGAAAAGGAGGCTCGCGGCATGCTAGAGAAGGGTTCGGACATTGGAAAGCTAGACATGCACCGTAGCTAGCTCAAGAACTCAAGAACACTCGAATATACACCAAAGCAGGACTAGGGTATTACACATCCTCGCCGGCCAAACATGGGTAAACAATCTTTGTGCTCACTCTTAGACCCGCTCTTTGCACAACCTCGCGCCCGTCAACCGTAGAAGGGATTCTAGTGATCCCATAGGTGTCGTTTCGTACCGACATCTTTGGCACACCAGGTTGGGGGCGCAGTTGTGAAAATCCGGTCTAGCAGTTAGTGTAGCAATTCTTCATCACCATGGCTCCCAAGAAGAAGACGATCATGGCGATCGGTTCGTCTGAAGCCGAACGGCCCGTGCCGGCGCGGGCTGGCGACGGGGTGGTCGCGGATGGAAGCCGAGGCATGACCCGCGAACACCTGCGTCGTTCCAGCAGCCGAAGCCTGGAGAGCAACATCGTTCGTGCGCGAGACGATGAGCCGCACGCCACCAAGTCCAAGGGCGGAGCCGGGCCCCCCGCAGGCGGCATGGGCCCTTGAAGAGCGGTGTCGTACCATGCACGGGTGATGCGGCGACTTCCAAGAGGCCCATGGTGGCGCCCACGGCGCGCTCCTCGCAGGTCGTGCGCGATGAGCAGCGTCGCTACGCTGAGGACCCCGGGCGCCGTCGCGGAAAGAGCCCTGCGCATCAGTCGTAGGATGTAGAGGATCAACATGCTCGCAAATGCATTGGTGAAAATGGAGTGCAGCTGCAGGACCGTGACAGAGCTCCTCCTAACATGGTTAGAAGTCGCAGTGCATCACAGTCCACACAGTTTTCACCGCCACCCACGCTGGCGGAGGCCTTAGCGCACGCAGTTGCTCCTCGACTTCCCTCCTGTTGCGGAGAAGCTTGACGAGTGGAGAGCTACCATTCCGAGCCTCGTCGCCGTCGCCAACAAAGACGAACCACGGACGGCGGGGCACTCAGGCCGACACTCTGTCGAGCCGCCGCAGACCAGCGGTGGAAGGACCGGAGGCACCGCAGTCACGGTGCATTCTCCTTCTCCTCAGGATGACGCTTGTGATAACATATCCATTGCATTGTCCGACCCACAGACCCACCGCGATCAACGCGAACTTCTTTGGGAGCGTGCCCACGAGGACGCTCGAACTACCATCTAGCGCCGGCGCGAGGTGCGTCACCAGTCGGATAGGCGGGTAGGGCCCGCTACGGACCACCCAGCATCGGGAGGCTCTGGAGGCTTACCTTATGAGGTAGGCTGTCCAGCCTTTACCTGCGAGCTACCGCGTTTCCAATGGCCCACCCACTGCACCTTCAAGCCCGACGTCGGTGAGAAGTACAATGGCAAGACTCACCCGTCAGAGTTCCTCAGCATCTACACTATCGCGATGCAGGTTGCTGGGGCATGGGACGACAAGGCGCTTGCCAATTATTTCCCATTGGCACTTAAACCCAACGTCATGTCATGGTTGATGCACTTGCCAGTAGATTCAATTTCTTCCTGGTTGGATTTGTGCCATGAGTTTGTTGGTGCCTTTACGAGAGGCCATCCGGCTCATGGCCAAGCAAGCGATTTGCATGTCATCCCCCAAAAGGA
This sequence comes from Secale cereale, assembly GCA_902687465.1. Lineage (NCBI taxonomy): Eukaryota > Viridiplantae > Streptophyta > Magnoliopsida > Poales > Poaceae > Secale > Secale cereale. Next base: position 201,851,204 of record LR738712.1, read on the forward strand.
AGGTGAAAGCCCGCACTAGTACATACAGAGGTTCAGCCGAGTGCAGTACAACATCCCAGACGTTCATCCCGCCGCCATCATCAGCGCGTTCCATCAGAATGTGCGCAATCGCAAGATGCGTGAGGAGCTGGTGATGAATAAAGTGAAGGATGTGGCCAAACTCTATGTTCTAGCCGATAGATGCGCTCGTGCTGAAGAGGGAAGGAAGTACCCCGACGAAGACGCCGGTGTGGAAACCAGTTCCTCAGACGAAGACGTCATCGCCCAGACGAAAAAGGGCCGACGCCGCAACAGGAAACGCAAGGGAAAGGTTGCACTTGCCATTGAGGGATCCAACGATGCTGGCGCTGCCTCGAAAACCAAGGCAGACGACCCCGACAAAGAAATCGCCGGGTGTGTCGCCTGCCGGGCCTTGGAAGCCGCTGACAAGCCACGAAGCTCCGACAAACAGTACTGCAAGATCCACCGCACCAAAGGACATGACCTCCAGAACTGCCGACAAGTCGAGCAGCTCGTAGAGAAGCAAAAGGCCGAATATGAAAGGCGGGACATGGAGAAAGGCCAAGATGGTGCTGAGGGATCCGGCAATAAATGTGGCGGCCAGCCTAGCCGCTGCGGCAAAGATAACCAATAAGAACGGCCTGTCCGTGGCCGTGACAAGAAACGAGAACATGATGACCGTGATGAGGACGCAAGTCCGGCGAGCAAGAGTTCCAGAAAGCCACGGAAGCCATGTGCGTCGACGGCGGTGCCTCCCTGCACACCTCTCACCACCAACTCAAACAGTTGGCGTGTGAGATCATAGCAGCGGAGCCATCATTCGATGCCCAGAAGCCGTTGAAGTGGTCCAGCACTCCTATCATCTTTAGCACCGAGGACTACCCTGATCGCACAACTGCGGTCGGGTGTTTGCCATTGTTGGTCTCACCAACAATACGCAACCTCGAGGCGACGAAGATGCTTGTTGATGGCGGGGCCGGTCTGAACTTGATCTCGCTCGTCGTGATCAAAAGGCTGCAAATCCCTGATGGAGACCTCGAGGAGACGGGCACGTTTTAAGGGGTCAACCCAGGAAGGAGTTAGCCCAAGCGTAAAGTCACACTGCCCGTGACATTCGGGGGTGAGCTAAACTACAGGACGGAGAGGATTGTTCTTCATGTTGCCGAGATCCCCTTGCCTTACAACGGGATCCTCGGGCGCCCAGCGTTGGCCAAGTTCATGGCGGCGTGACATTACGACTACAACACACTGAAGATGCCTGGGCCGATGTCCATCATCACCGCCCCCTCTTATAAGAAGGATGTGCTGATCTACGCTGATCAGCTTTACTGGGAGGCAGTTGCAGCAACTGCTGCCAAGGCACTTGCTCCTGCCACTGAAGCCCCGGGTGGGAAGAAAACCGATAGGACCTCTCGTACCCACTCCGGCAAGCGCTCCTCTTTGGAGTGCAGTGCTCCCGTCGAGTACGTACCAGAGAGCTCCACTGGCAAGAGCAAGAAATCCAAAGCTGCTCCACTAGAAACCAAGAAGGTGTCCGCCAAGGAGGATGGCACGGGAGGGGCTTTCACCATAAGCTCCGCCCTCGACAACAAATACGAAGACACGCTCGTCACCTTCCTGCGGGCGAATGTCGATGTGTTTGCATGGCAAGCGTCTGACATCCCCGGCGTTCCCATGGAGGAGATTGAGCACTATCTTGCTGTCTGCCCTCATGCGTGACCCGTCAAGCAGAAGGTCAGGAAGCAAGCTTTGGAGCGGCAAGAGTTCATCAGAGAGGAAACCAGGAACTTAGAGGCGACAGGATTAGTGAGAGGAGTGCTCCATCCAATGTGGCTGGCCAATCCGATGGTGGTGCGCAAGGCATATGGGAAGTGGAGACTGTGTATTGATTACACAGACATCAATAAGGCCTATCCAAAAGACCCTTTCCCGTTGCCGCGCATCGACCAGATTGTAGACTCTACGGCCGGATGTGACCTGTTATCATTCCTTGATGCTTACTCAGGCTACCATCAAATCTTCATGACAAAAGAAGATGAAGAGAAGACAACATTCATCACCCCATGTGGTACGTATTGTTTCATACGGATGCCTTTCGGGTTGAAGAGTGCTGGCTCGACATTCGCAAGAGCAGTCCAAATTGGTTTCGAGCCTCAGCTACATAGAAATATGGAAGCCTATATGGATGATATAGTGGTCAAAACCAAGGACAAAGTAATGCTCCTATAAGATTTAGAAGAGACATTCGTGAATCTACGCCAGATCAACCTTAAGTTGAACCCTGAGAAGTGTGTCTTCCGCGTCCCATCTGGCAAGCTTCTTGGTTTCTTCGTGTCATAGCGTGGAATTGAGGCGAACCCAGACAAGATCAAGGACATCGAGCAGATTGAAGAACCTAGGCAGATCAAGGATGTGCATCGTCTTGCTGGCTGCGTTGCTGCCATTGCAGATTCATCTCCAAATCTACCGAGCGCGCCCTCCCCATTTTCAAGATTTTGAAAAAGGCGGGCCCAATGGAGTGGACCCCAAAAGCCGAAGTAGCACTGCAAGATTTGAAGAAATACCTCTCCTCTACGCTGATACTAGTCGCGCCTAAACCATAAGAGCCGTTGCTGTTGTACCTAGCGGCAACGAATCAAGTGGCTAGTGCTGGGCTAGTAGCCCAGAGGGAGGTGAATACGAAAGCAGTGGCGTTGACAGAACCTGATGCTGCTGGGGCCGAAGCGACGCAACCAAATGGAGTAGTGTAGAGGAAGAAGATGATGCAACACCCAGTTTACTTTGTCAGCTCCCTCTTGCAGGGGGCTTGGTCGAGGTACTCTGGTGTGCAGAAATTGCTCTTCGGTCTCCTTATGGCCTCGAGGAAGCTGCGTCATTACTTCCAAGCACATGAAATTACCGTCGTCACCCGCCTCCCATTACATCGGATATTGCATAACCTAGATGCGACTGGGAGGATTGTGGAATGGGCCTTGGAGATGTCGAGCTTCGGTTTGAAATTTGAAAGAACTTCGACGATTTAGAGTAGAGTCTTGGCGGAGTTCGTTGCAGAAGGGACCTCAACGCATGACGAAGAGATCCAGGAGACTACTCTCCCGGCAAGGATACGAACTTGATTATGTACTTTGATGGGGCTTTCTCGCTGCAAGGCGCCGGTGCTGTTGTGCTGCACGTTGCACCCACCGGAGAGCACCTCAAGTATGTGGTCCAGATGCACTTCCCCAGGGAGATGTCAATGAACAACACTGCCGAGTACGAGGGACTGCTTACTGGTCTCAGGATTGCGACAGACCTCGGAATCAAAAAGCTCATCGTCAGAGGTGATTCGCAGCTTGTCGTCAAGCTAGTGAACAAATATTACCAGAGCCCATTGATGGAAGCCTACGTGGATGAAGTGAGGAAGCTGGAGGAGCGTTTTGACGGTATACAAGCAGAACATGTCCACCGAGCGGAGAACGACGTCGCCGACTACTTGTCAAAACGCGCCGCCCTCAAACTACCTGTGCAACCAGGTACCTTTCTGCTTCGATTAATTCAGCCATCCATTGAACCATCGAGCGAGCAGAAAAAGCGAATGAAATCAGGCCCCGGAAAGTACTTTCCCGCTGAGCCCCAGGGGCGACCCGCAAAGATGTTGCCGGGGACGCTGAGCCTGTCGTGGGGCAACAGACTCCGACAGGGCATCAAGCCCTGACCGTCGAGGCAATCGCTCCCGTGGCATAGGAAATGCCCTTGGTCCTTGCCGTCGAGCCACAGGCTCCGGCATGGGCACATCATACCGTTCAATTCCTCCAAACCGGGGAGCTTCCTGAGGAGCAGGAAGAAGCAGAGAAAGTAGCCCGTCGGTTTGCCATGTACCAGTTCGTCGACGACGTCTTGTATAGAAAAAGGCCGAATGGTGTGAAATTGAACTTCATTCCCCAGGTGGAAGGGCTGGGGCTGTTGGTAGAGATACACGGAGGCATATGTGGCTCCCACATAGGGCCAATGGCCCTTGCCGGCAAGGCATTCCAGCAAGGTTTCTTCTGGCCCACTGCCGTCCAGGATGCAATGGCACTAGTAACCAAGTGTGAAGCGTGTTAGTTCCATTCAAAGAAGCTTCATCAACCAGCTCAAGCTCTCCAAACAATCCCTCTTTCCTGGCCATTCTCGGTCTGGGGGCTCGACATACTAGGCCATTCCCCCATGCTGTCGGGGGCTTTGAGTACTTGTACGTTATAATTGACAAGTTCACAAAGTGGCCAGAGGTGGAAGTAGTGAGAAAGGTGACAGCGCAATCAGCCATCAAGTTCTTCAAAGGTCTGGTCTGCCGATTCAGGATACCAAACAGAGTCATCACCGACAATGGCACGCAGTTCACAAGCCACTCCTTCCTGCAGTATATTCAAGATCTCGTCAGCAAGGTCTGTTTTGCTTCCGTTGCGCATCCTCGAAGCAACGGCCAGGCAGAGAGGGAAAATGCTGAAGTACTGCGAGGCCTCCGGACAAGAACTTTTGACATACTGCACAAGTGCGAAGGACACTGGATTGATGAACTGCCGGTGGTTCTTTGGTCAATCAGAATGACGACAAAACAAGCCACCGACCAGACACCTTTCTCCCTCGTTTACGGGACGGAAGTAGTTCTCCCCACGGAACTCACATATGGGTCACCCTGAGTGCTTGCTTATGATGAGCTTGGGCAAGAACAGCTGCGTCAAGATGACGCGATGCTCCTCAAGTAAGATCGTCTTCGGGTGGCTGTGCGAGCAGCGTGCTACCAGCAGGCCTTGCGCCGCTATCATAGCCACAAGGTTCATGCCTGAAGTTTTGAGGAAGGCGACCTTGTTCTTCGGCACATTCAGTCGGAAAAGAATTCCAACAAGTTGAGCCGAAGTGGGAAGGCCCTTAACGGGTAATACGAGTCACTAGGCTTGACGCAGTCCGCCTGGAGACTGAAGATGGTATTCCAGTGAGTGACTCTTGGAACATCGAACATCTTCGTAAGTTTTACCCATAAGGTGCGCTTGACGGGCTTCCCAGCAGGCCACCCTTTTTGTACAAGCGTTGCCGGCAAGGCATGTAACCCTTCGTGCAAAGCCAGGCGTAGACCCTGAGCATAAATAAATGAAGCGCTGGCGCCCTAAGTTTTAGCATGCATGCTAGGTTGAGTCCCTCTCTCTGTTGGGGTTGATAGTGCTCGATGGCGACTAACCCCAAAGTCAAGTTTGTGTCTCTCTATTTCCTTTCCATCCCCTTGTTCGCAGGATGCATGGACATTTCTGTCAAGCTGTTTGGAAGAAAGATAACAAGCCGACGCTCCGACCCTGGCAAAACTAAGGTTGCCGGGGGATGCATGACCAAGGGTCAAGCCACAACAAGACAAGGTTGCCGAGAGCTACAGAACCAGATAAGTCTTTCATTCCCTGCTCCTTCCTTCCGTGTTGAACTTGGACGTATGAGGCTTTGTTCGTTCTTATGCCATCATGCTCCCTTTTTCCCTATGTCCAACAAGCTTTGTCTTGGACCGGGGCTCGGTCGTAGTGTGATGGGAAGCGAGCATACGAAGGGCCTAACCCAACCCTGCTCCTACTTCCGCTAAGGGCGTGAATACAATTATGGAGTGGGGGAGGAATGGCAAGGCTTGTTGCCGGGGCACATTATTTATCTTAAGATAACAAGGATCCATTCCTTGGTGTGGCTCCTGCCCGCACACGAAGAAACCCAACAAACACCCTTCTCTTCATTAATATGTTGTAAACAAGTACAATTCGTACGGAATGCATACATAAGCGAGGGGGTTACAAGATTTTAAATCTTACAAAGGCCCGTAGGCTTAAAAACTAAAAAAAGATAAGATGCCCGCAATCCCTTTCTTGTCCCTCTCCTCAGGAAATGGAACAAGATGGCGAAGGGCAAAAGGAGCGCCTAGGCGAAGTGCGAGCAACAGAAAGCACCAAGAGAACATCCCGGTGGCCTCCCAAAGGAGGCTGACGATGATGGCGCCGGGAGAAGGGCCGAAAGATGGGGCAGCGGGCCGGCAATGCGTGATTTGACAGCCGCGTATTCCGACATGACGACCGCCGCCCACCTTCTTCGCCTTCTCCGGCCTCCCAACGCCAGCCGACCAAGGAGGCGACCCCGAGAAGTTCGAGGGGCTGGCGGTGCAGATGGTGGTGCTGCCGACATCGCCCGGGGACGGCGTATCCGCCGCCTAGTCGGACCCGTCATCCTTCCGCCCACTGCCCTCGTCGTCGCTGTCGCTGTCCTCCCCATCATTCTCGCTCGGGGAGGAGTCTTCGTTGTCAGTCGAGCTCTCGGCACATCACCCTAGTCTATGTCCCGAGCGCCCGAAGACCTTGACGGAGAGCAGATCGCTCTCCGCCAACCTGAAGCAGAGGACGTGCCCGTTCGTCAAGCAGTGGGCACGCGCGAAGGTCTTCCACCCTCGGTGGAGGAGCATCACGTGAAGAGCAAGGAACTTAGTGTTCACCCACATGGCATCATGGCAACACCCCTCCATGTGAAGCCTCAACCTCGGTGGCTGATCGACCTCCAACACCGTCGCGAACGCTTCGGGAAGACGGAGGCGACTGCGCGGTGGCTGGCATATTTGCAAGATGAACTCCAGCGCCGTGTGCCTGACATGGCCGCGTGGGGAGGCAGGAGGAGACGGCGGAGGAGATGGTGATAGAGATGATCACGGCGCGGGCATTCCCCGACCTCGTCCACCCCTGCCTCGACCGGCTCGCCGACCACGACCCCGGCTGACGCCCCTACCTCCCGCGTGGTCCTCGTCCTGGGCATACGGCTCCTCTTTGACCACCGCCGCCCTCTCACGGGAGGACGACCTGGTCGCCTCCGCGGAGGTACGGCCACGACCACGCCCTCTCGTCATATCTTGAGGAGAAAAGGGATCGACCTGGAAGTGGATGAATTGGGAGTGAGAGGCACCATTCCTCTTCCCCCTCTCTTTATAGTAGGGTAACCGCCCGAATCAACCAGTATAAACGCCGAAGGCACAAGAGAACAGGACTGACCCGCTACTCCAACCAGCGGCGCCCGCCCCCCCGCCATAGCGTTAAAGCCCGCACTTTCAGCGTCCGCCGCCTGGCCTCCCCCATGCATGAGGGGCACGTGGTGAACAGATCGGGGTTTCGGGTGGCACGTGGCACGACCTTTTTTCGCACCCCGTGATCGTGAGGCGACCCAAGTCCGCCTAGTTAATGAGCCGCACCCCCGCAACTTCCTCTATTTTTTATGAGGAGGGCGCGAACCGTCTCTTTACTATTGGAACTGCAAGGTGACGCAAGCATGCTACGGTCATCCCACGCATGACCCCCACCTCAGCGCAGATCATGGGGAAGCGCAACCACCGAGGGAGTTACTGCGGTAAAAAGGATCAAACCCTACTGCCCGCGCATTGTTCTGGGCCTAGTCCAAAAATGTGTTGCACTTATGAATGGCCCAGGCCCGGGGGCTCCTGTCGGTGTACAGAAGTAGGGGCGCTCTTTTATACCCCTTACTTGTGCACGGGCAGTCAGAGCCACGTATGTGACCAAACATAACAAAGCAGAGGAGGGAAGCCATATACACAAAGTTACCAGAACAACGCCAAGACGGTGGCATGAGAAGACCAAGCAAGAAGACATGATCTGCCTCGACAAGGACTCTTCCCGGGACGGCCTGCGCCCCCGACAAGAACCCTTGCTGGGGCAGCTCACCCAAATGCCTCCGTCGGCGCCACCCTTGAGCCTAGGAGCTCCAACATCATCAACAACATTGGAACCAAGGCTCGGGAAGCGCCCACTAGATGGCATGCAGATCTTTGTGAAGATAAAGGTCTATGGCTCACGAGATGAGAACCAGACGACAAGGCATTAGCGAGGCTCCTAGCCGAGGATGCCCACGAGGCCCCAACAAGACTCCTCGCCAAAGAAACCCCGAAGCCCCGGCAAGCCTCTTGCCGAGGAAGCTCATGGAGGCTCCAGTAAGACCCTTGCCGGCAACAGACATAGGACCCCGGCAAGCCCTTGCCGCCCCGTCGTCGCTGCAGCTCAGCGGCCGGCCCACTAGCCCAGGCAGGTACCCACATGGCGGTACGTGGTTCCTGGTCCAGCTAGTCAAGCACCTGCGTGGTGACATGCAGATCTTCGTGAAGACCCTACCACCACGCCACCTCAGCTGCCTGCCCCGCTGGCCTAGATGCGCGTCGCAACCAGACGGAGCGGCCATGGACGGGACGGGCCTCATTTCCACCCCGATAAAGCAAGTGGACACCTAAGTAGCGCATTTAATGCGTCTTGTCCCGTAATGGCATGTGATAAGCCTATGCACTGTACACCTTTGCACCTCCTGTGTGCCACTGTGGCAGCCCCTTTGGACTATAAAAGGAGGCCTGCGGCATACTGGAGAAGGATTGGGACCCTGGAAAGCTAGACATGCACCGTAGCTAGCTCATGAACTCAAGAACACTCGAATATACACCAAAGCAGGACTAGGGTATTACAAATCCTCGCGGACCGAACCTGGGTAAACAATCTTTGTGCTGACTCTTAGACCCGCTCTTTGCACAATCTCGTGCCCGCCAACCGTAGAAGGGATTCCAGTCATCTCATAGGTGTCGTTTCGTACCGACAGTGTGCGTAGAATTTTTTTGTTTTCCATGCAACATTTTCCAACAGTGGCATCCTGAGCCAGGTCTATGCGTAGATGATATGCACGAGTAGAACACAAAGAGTTGTGGGCGGTGATCGTCATACTGCTTACCACCAAAGTCTAATTTTGATTCGGCGTCATTGTAAGATGAAGCGGCCCGAACCAACCTTACATGTCCACGTACATGAGACCAGTTCCACCGATAGACATGCAACTTGCTTTGCATAAAGGTGGCTGGCGGGTGTCTGTTTCTCCTACCGTAGATGAATCAAATTTGACTATGGCCGGTCCTTGATGAAGGCTAAACCAGGACACATGATAAATCACCATTATGGTTTTGTGCCGTAGGTAAGAAGGTTCTTGCTAGAAGTCCATAGCAGCCACGTAAAACTTGCAACAACAAAGTAGAGGATGTCTAACTTGTTTTTGCAGGGCATGTTGTGATGTGATATGGTCAAGATGTGATGAGTTATACGTTATTATATGAGATGATCATGTTTTGTAATATCGACAACTAGAAGGAGCCTTATGGCCGTCTCTTAATTATTTTATGAAATTCAAGCGCCATATAATTGCTTTACTTTATTGCTATGAGTTAGCAATAGTTGTACAAGCAATAGTTGGCGAGACGACAATGACGTGATGATGGAAATCAAGGTGTCGAGCCGGTGACATGGAGATCATGATGATGCTTTGGAGATGGAGATCAAAAGCACGAGATGATGATGGCCATATCATGTCACATATTTTGATTGCATGTGATGTTTATCCTTTATGCATCTTATTTAGTTTAGAATGGAGGTAGCATTATAAGATGATCCCTTCACTAAATTTCAAGATAAAAATGTTCTCCCCGAGTATGCACCATTGCTACGGTTCATCGTTTCGAGACAACACGTGATGATCGGGTGTGATAGACTCTAATTTCACATACAACTGGTGTAAGACAGTTTTACACATGCAGAATACTTGGGTTAAACTTGACGACCCTAGCATGTACAGACATGGCCTCGGAACACTGGAGACTGAAAGGTCAAACATGAGTCATATAGTAGATATGATCAACATAGATATGTTCACCATTGATGACTACCCCATCCCACGTGATGATTTGACATGGGTTAGTTGATTTGGATCATGTATCACTTAGATAACCCAAGGGATGTTAATTTAAGAGGGAGTTCACCAGTAATTTGATTAAGTGAACTTAATTTATCATGCACTTAGTCAAAATGTCTTTGCATATTATGTTGTAGATCAATAGCTCGCGATGTAGCTTTCCTATTTTATATGGTCCTGGAAAAAACTAAGTTGAAAGATGATGGTAGCAATAATGCGGACTGGGTCCATGATCTGAGGATTATCCTCATTGCTGCACAGAAGAATTATGTCCTTGATGCATCGCAAGGTGACAGACATGTTGCATAAGCTAATGCACATGTTATGAACGTTTGGCAAGCATTATTTGATGACTACTTAATAGTTTAGTGCACCATGCTTTACGACTTATAATCGGGGCTCTAAAGACGTTTTGAACGCCATAGGACATATGAGCTGTTCCAAGAGCTGAAATTGATATTTCAGACTCATGCCCGTGTTGAGTGTTATGTGAGCTCTAACAAGTACTTTGCCTACAAGATGGAGGAGAATGGCTCAACCAGTGAGCATGTGCTCAGAATGTCTGAGTACTACAATTACTAATTCAAGTGGGAGTTAATCTTCCAGATAAGATAGTGATTGCCAGATTTCTCCAGTCACTATCACCAAGCTACTAGAGCTTCATGATGAACTATAAATATGCAAGGGCTGATGAAAAACGATTCCCAAAGCTCTTTGCGATGTTGAAATCGGTGGAGGTAGAAATCAAAAAGGAGCATCAAGTGTTGATGGTTAACAAGACCACCAGTTTTAAGAAAAGGGCAAGGGAAAGAAAGGGAACTTCAAGAAGAATGGCAAGCAAGTTGCCACTCCTGAGAAGAAACCCAAAGCTAGACCCAAGCCTGAAACTGAGTGCTTCTACCGCAAAGGAAATGGTCAATGGAAGCGGAACTGCCCCAAATATTTGGCGGATAAGAAGGATGGCAAAGTGAACAAAGATATATTTCATATACATGTTATTGATGTTTTCCTTACTAGTGCTCGTAGTAGCCCCTAGGTATTTAATACCGTTTAATTGCTAAGAGTAGTAACTCAAAACAGGAGTTGCAGAATAAACGAAGACTAGTTAAGGGCGATGTGACGATGTGTGTTGGAAGTGGTTCCAAGAATGATATGATCATCATCCCACACTCCCTATACTTTCTGGATTAGTGTTAAACCTAAATAAATGTTATTTGGTGTTTGCGTTGAGCATAAACAAGATTGGATTGTGTTTATTCTAATACAATTATTCATTTAAGTCAGAGAATAATTGTTATTCTATTTACATGAATAAATCCTTCCATGGTCATACACTCAATGTAAATGGTCTATTGAATCTCGATCATAGTGATACACATATTCATAATATTGATGCCAAAAGATGCAAAGGTGATAATGATAATGCAACATACTTGTGGCACTGCCGTTTAGGTCATATTGGTGTACATCGCATGAAGAAACTCCATGGAGGTGGACTTTTGGAAATCACTTGATTATGAATCATTTGATACTTGCGAACCATGCCTCCCGGGCAAGATGACTAAAACTCCGTTCTCCAGAACAATGGAGCAAGCTAATGACTTATTAGAAATAATATGTACCGATGTATGCGGTCTAGTGAGTGTTGAAGCACGCGACGGGTATCATTATTTTCTCACCTTCACAGAAGATTTAAATAGCTATGGGTTAATCTACTTGATGAAACACAAGTCTGAAACATTTGAAAAGTACAAAGAATTTCAGAGTGAAGTAGAGAATCATCGTAATAAGAAAATAAAGTTTCTACGATCTGATCGCGGAGGCGAATATTTGGGTCATGAGTTTGGCCTTCATTTTAAACAATGTGGAATAGTTTCACAACTCACGCCACTGGAACACCACGGCGTAATGGTGTGTCCAAACAACGTAACCGTAGTCTATTGGAAATGGCGTGTTCTATGATGTCTCTTATCGATTTGCCTTTATGGTTTTGGGGTTATGCATCAGAGACAGCTGCATTCACGTTAAATATGGCACCGTCTAAATCCGTTGAGACGACACCGTGTGCCCTATGGTTTGGCAAGAAACCAAAGATGTCATTTCTTAAAGTTTGGGGTTGCAACACTTATGTCAAAAGGCTTTAGCCTGATAAGCTAAAACCCAAATCGGAGAAGTGTGTCTTGATAGGATACCCAAAACAAATTATTGGGTACACCTTCTACCATAGATCCGAAGGCAAGATCTTTGTTGTTAAGAATGGGTCCTTTCTAGAGAAGGAGTTTCTCTCAAAAGAAGTGAGTGGGAGGAAAGTAGAACTTGATGAGGTAATTGTACCTTCTCTCAAATTGGAAAGTAGCTCATTAGAGAAAACCGTTCCGTGATGCCTACACCAACTATAGAAGAAGCTAATGATAATGATCATGAAACTTTATATCAAGTTACTACTGAACCTCGAAGGTCGACCAGAACACGTACCGCACCAGAGTGGTACGGAAACCCTGTCCTGGAAGTCATGTTGTTAGACAACAACGAACCATCGAACTATGAAGAAGCTATGATGAGCCTAGATTCCAAAATATGTCTTGATCCTATGAAATATGAGATAGGATCCATGTGTGAGAACAAAGTGTGGACTTTGGTGGAATTGCCCGATGATCGGTAAGACAGTGAGAATAAATGGATCTTCAAGAGGAAGACATATGCTAATGGTAATGTTACTATGTACAAAGCTCGACTTGTCGCAAAAGGTTTTCGACAAGTTCAAGGAGTTGACTATGATGAGACTTTCTCACCCGTAGCGATGCTTAAGTCTGTCTGAATCATGTTAGCAATTGCCACATTTTATAATTATGAAATTTGGCAAATGGATGTCAAAACTGCATTCCTTAATGGATTTGTGAAAGAAGAGTTGTATATGATGCAACTAGAAGATTTTTTCGATTCTAAAGGTGCTAACAATGTGTGCAAGCTCCAGCGAGCCATCTACGGATTGGTGCAAGCATCTCGGAGTTGGAATAGACGCTTTGATGAGGTGGTCAAAGCATATGGTTTTATACAGACTTGGAGTGAAGTCTGTATTTACAAGATAGTGAGTGGGAGCTCTATAGCATTTCTGATATTATATGTGGATGACATATTGTTGATTGGAAAAGATATATAATTTCTCGATAGCATAAAAAGATACTTGAATAAAGAATGTTTCAAAGAAACACCTCGATGAAGCTTCTTACATATTGAGCATCAATATCTATAGAGATAGATCAAGATGCTTGATAAGACTTTCGAGGAGTACATACGTTGATAAGATTTTGAAGGAGTTCAAAATGGATCAGTCAAACAAGGAGTTCTTGCCTGAGTTGTAAGGTATGAAGTTGAGTAAGACTCAAAGCCCAACCACGGCAGAAAAAAATAGAGAGATAATGAACTCATTCCCTCTGCCTCAGCCATAGGTTCTATAAAGCATGCCATGCTGTGTACCGGACCTAATGTGTGCCTTGCCACGTGTCTGGCAAGGGGGCACAAGTGTGATCCAGGAGTGGATCACTAGTCAGCTGTCAAAATTGTCCTTAGAGGAATAAGGAAATGTTTCTCGGTTATGGAGGTGATAAAGAGTTTGTCGTAAAGGGTTACACCGATGCAACCTTTGACACTAATCCAGATGACTTTGAGTATCAATCTGGACGCGTATTGACCATAGGAGCAATTAGCTAGAGTAGCTCTATGCAGAGCATTGTAGACATAGAAATTTGCAAAGTAGATAAGGATCTGAATGTTGCAGACCCATTGAATAAAAACCTCTCTCTCTCTCACGCAAAACATGATCTACCTTAGAACTCTTTGGGTGTTAATCACACGGTGATGTGAACTAGATTATTGACTCTAGTAAACTCTTTGGGTATTAATCACATGGAGATGTGATCTATGGGTGTTAATCACATGGCAATGTGAACTAGGTTATTCACTCTAGTAAACTCTTTGGGTATTAATTACATGACGATGTGAACCATGGGTGTTAGATTCATTACAATGTAATCTAGATTATTGACTCTACTGCAAGTGGGATACTGATGAAAATATGCCCTAGAGGCAATAATAAAGTTGTTACTATTTTATATTTCCTTATTCATGATGAAGGTCTATTATTCATGCTAGAATTGTATTGACCGGAAACTTAAATACAAGTGTGAATACATAAAAAAATATCGTGTCCATAGTGAGCCTCTACTAGACTAACTCGTTGGACAAAGACGGTTAAGGTTTCCTAACCTTGGACATGAGTTGTCATTTGATAATGAGATCACATCATTAGCAGAATGATGTGATGGACAAGACCCATCCGTTAGCTTAGCATTTGATCATACAGTTTATTGCTACTTCTTTCTTGTATGTCAAATACATGTTCCTTGACCATGAGATCATGCAACTCCCGGATACTGGAGGAATACCTTGTGTGCAATCATACGTCACAACATAACTGGGTGATCATAAATATGCTCTATAGGTATCTCCGAAGGTATTTGTTGAGTTGGCATGGATTAAGATTGAGATTTGTTACTCCGAGTATCGAAGAGGTATCTCTGGGCCCTCTCAGTAATACACATAATAAGAAGCGTTGCAAGCAAATGACTAATGAGTTAGTTACGAGATGATGTATTATGCAACGAGTAAAGAGACTTCCGGTAATGAGATTGAACTATGTATAGAGATACCGATGATCGAATCTCGGGCAAGTAACATACCGACAGACAAAGGGAATTGCGTATGTTGTCATAACGGTTTGACTGATAAATATATTCATAGTATGTAGGAGCCAATATGGGCATCCAGGTTCCACTATTGGTTATTGACTGGAGAGGTGTCTCGGTCATGTCTACATAGTTCTCGAACCCGTAGGGTCCGCACGCTTAATGTTCGATGACGATATAGTATTATACGAGTTATGTGATTTGGTGACCGAATGTTGTTCGGAGTTCCGGTTGAGATCACGGACATGACGAGGAGTCTCGAAATGGTTCTGAGGTGAAGATTGATATAAGGGACAAGGGTATTTGGACACCGGAAGTGTTTCGGGTAGTACCAGGTACTTATTGGGTCACCAAAAGGTGTTTCGGGCACACCCGACAAAGTTATGGGCCTTATGGGTCAAGTGTGGGAACACACTATCCTACAAGGGGCTAGTGCGCCCCCATAGATGGCCAGCCCTATGGGAGAAGGAAAGTGGAGACTAGGTCTCCCCTTTCCTACCCTCTCCTCCTCTTTCCTTTCCCCTTTGGGCAATTATTGCAGGGGGGGGGGCGCAGGGCAAGGCAGGGTCCCTAGGGGGCGGCGGCCAGTCCTAGGCTGTACCTAGCGGCCTCCCCTCCCACCTATATATACATGGGGAGGGGGCGCCACACAAAGACAAAACATTGTCTTAGCCTTGTGCGGCGCCCCCCTCCACAATTTTGTCCCTCGTTCATATTTTCGTAGTACTTAGGCAAAGCCCTACGGATATCACTTCGCCATCAGCATCACCACACCGTCGTGCTGCCGGAACTCATCTACTACTTCACCCGACTTTCTGGATCAAGAAGGTGAGGACGTCACCGAGCTGAATGTGTGCCGAACGCGGAGGAGCCGTACGTTCGGTACTTGATCAGTTGTATCCCGAAGAAATTTGACTACATCAACCACATTGTCTAACGCTTCCGCCTATGGTCTATGTGGGTACGTAGACACAGTCTTCCCCTCATTGCCATTCATCTCCTTGAATAGATCTTTGCATATGCGTAGAATTTTTTGTTTTACATGCAACATTTCCCAACAGACCGGACTTGGGTTAACAAATTTGGATCATGTTACACTCGGACAACCGGAGGGATGTTGATTTGAGTGGGAGTTCTTAGGTAATATGATTAATTGAACTCATTATCATGAACAATAGTCTAAGTTTTCTTTGCAAATTATGTTGTAGATCAATGTCTCCTGCAGTAGCTCCCCTGAATTTCAATGCATTCGTAAAGAAAGCTAAGCTGGAAGATGATGGAAGCAACTTTGCGGACTGGGCCTGTAATCTGAGGATTATCCTCACAGCTACCCAAAAGGTTTATGTCCTTGATGCACCGCATGGTGCATAACCCCGTCCCGCGTTTGTGGACGTTATGAATACCCGACAGTCACGTGTTGATGACTACTCAATAGTTCAGGGCACCATGTTATATGGCTTAGAACCGGGACTTCAAAGGCATTTTGAACGTCATGGAGCATATTAGATGTTCCAGGAGTTGAATTTTATTTTTTTGAAAAATTCCCGGATCAAGAGGTATGAGACCTCCGATAAGTTCATGCAAAATGGAGGAGAACAGTTCTCTTAGTGAGAACATAATCAGAATGTCTGGGTACTACAACCATCTCGCTGAGTTGGGAGTTGAGCTCCCGCCTGAGGCGATAACTGACATGGTTCTTCAATCACTGCCACCTAGCTACAAGAGCTTTGTGTTGAACTATAAAATTCAAGGGATGACATGGTCAGTCTCCGAGCTGTTCGCGATGCTGAAAGTCGCAGAAGTAGACATCTAGAAGGAGCATCAAGTGTTGATGGTCAATAAAACCACTAGTTTCAAGAAGAGCAAGGGAAAGATGGGAAACTTCAAGAAGAGTGGCAAAGCAATTGCCCCTCCTATGAAGAAACCCAAAGTTGGACCCAAGCCGGAAAGTGAGTGCTTCTATTGCAAGGGAACTGGCCGCTGGAAGCGGATTGCCCCAAGTATCTGTCCGACAAGAAGGGGGGAACAAAGGTATATATGATATACATGCTATAGATGTGTACCTTACCAGCTCTCGTTGTAGAGCCCTGGTATTTGATACCGGTGCGGTTGCTCACATTTGCAACTCTAAACAGGAACTATGGAATAGGCGGAGGTTGGCAAAGGAAAAAGTGACGATGTGCATGGGAAATGGATCCAAGGTTGTTGTGATCTCAGTCGGCACACTCCCTCTTCGATTACCCGCAGGATTAGTGATAAACCTGAATACTTGTTATTTAGTGTCTGCATTGAGAATGAACATTATATCTAGATCTTGTTTAATGCGAGGTGGTTACTCATTTAAATCGGAGAATAATGGTTGATCTATTTATATGGGTAATATCTCTTATGGTCATGCACCCATTGGGTTTGTTCTTATGTAATCTCGATAGTGATGATAGACATGTTCACAACATTGATGCCAAAAGATGTAGAGTTGATAATGATAGTACCACTTTGTTGTGGCACTGCCACTTAGGTCATATTGGTATAAAGTGCATGAAGAAACTCCATGCTGATGGACTTTTGGAGTCACTTGAGTTTGAATCACTTGACACATGCGAACCATGCCTCATGGGCAAGAAGACCAAATCCCCGTTTTCCGGAACAATGGAACGGGCAAGTGTCTTGTTGGAAATCATACATACTGGTGTGTGGTCTGATGAGTGTTGATGCGCGCGGTGGATATCGTTACTTTCTCACCTTCACTGATGACTTGAGTAGATATTGGTATATTTACTTAATGAAGCATAACTCTAAAATGTTTGAAACGTTCAAGCAATTTTAGAGTGAAGTTGAGATTCATCGTAGCAAGAAGATTAAATTCCTATGATCCGATCGAGGGGGAGAATATCTGAGTTATGAGTTTGGCAATCACTTAAAACATTGTGGAACAGTTTCACAGTTGACGCCACCTAGAACACCACAACGTAATGGTGTGTCCGAACATCATAATCGTACCTTACTAGATATTGTGTGTTCTATCATGTCTCTTGCCGATTTGCCACTATAATTTTGGGGTTATGCGTTAGAGACATCTGCATTCACTTTAAACAGGGTACCATCTAAGTTCATAGATACGACACCGAATGAACTATGGTTTGGCAAGAAACCTAAGCTGTCATTTCTTAAGGTTTGGGGTTGCGATGCTTATGTCAAAAGGCTTCAGCCAGAAAAGGTCGAACCCACATACAAATGCTTCTTCATAGGATACCAAAAGGAGACGATTGGGTATACCTTCTATCTCAGATCCGAGGGAAAAGTTTTTGTCGCTAAAAACGGGTCCTTTCTCGGGAAAGAGTTTCTGTCGAAATAATTGAGTGGGAAGGAGATATAACTTGATGAGGTTATTGAACCTTCCAAAAGGATCGAGATGGACATAGAGGAGGGGGGTGAATAGGCACAATTAGATATTTTGATTCTTACTTAGCAATTTTAGGCAATAATGCGGAATATGATGGTGAGCCTAACAATTGCAACTATGATACTAAGAGCTAAGCAAGGTAAACAAGTACCACACGTATATGAGTAAACAAGCACAATATGAGACAAGTAAAGACTATGAGACAAGTAACCACAAGTAGGGAGCTAAGTTTAGGAATAACCGCAACTCGGAGAAACGACGATGTATGCCAATGTTCACTTCCTTGGAGGGAAGCTACACCACCATTTAGAGAGGTGGATGTTTCCACGAAGGCACACCAACGCCACGAAGGCTGACCCTATTCTCTCTTTGAGATATCACCACGAACGTGATTCCAAACCACTAGTGGTAGACCTTGGGGTGGACTCCAAACCCTCACACACTTTTTGGGGGTAATCACAATGGTTGATTCCTCACCGAAGAAATCCTACCGCCTAGGAGTCTCAAACCTCCATGAGTAACAAGAACGACGGGGAAAAGCTCAAGACTTTCTCAAATCACGAATTCCTTTGGTGCAATAAAGGGGAAGGAGTGGATCTATCTCTTGATTGGACAACTTCTCACAAATGCTCTCAAATCCCTTAGGGATCTAATATTTGGTGTATGAGTGTGTGTGTGAGAGAGTGAAATGCGTTCTTGGGGATGCTCAAAGTGAATGGTCAACCCTCTCAAGGGATGGGTGAGAGGTATTTATAGTATCCCTCAATAAATGGCCATTGGGGCAACTTGAGTGCAGCAGCTGTCGGAAGTATGAGACTTACCGGACGTTTGAGGCCTTGACAGACATCGGACAACTGACATAATACCAGACGTCTGACATTTTGGCTCAGTCTAGTGAGTACCAGATGTCTGGTGTACATCGGTCGTCCGAGGCACCGAACGTTCGATAGTGACCTGATGTCTGATGTTTTGGCTTTGTTAGGGATAGACCAGATTTCCGGTGGAGACTGGAAATCCGATGTTTTGGCTCTGTATAGGAAGTACCGGACGTCCGATGGATACCGGTCGTCTGGTGTGCTGGTGACCGGACGTCCGACAAGCATCGGTCGTCGGAGAGGGAGACAAAAATCAGATGTTGAGTAGGAATATCATTGAGCAAGTCCTTAGCGATACCCCATGTTCCCCTCTTAATAGTGCGGGATCCCTATACTCAAGTTCAAACATAAAAAGCCTAATCCAATAGTCTTGTTTCTTCGTTCTTGAACAATATATGTATGTTTGTAGTCATGATCCACCCACACACGATTCTGAGGGGACTAAACCTGAGATATACCTTAAAAACATTGTTAGTCCCCTATGTGATACTGTCATCAATACCACACTAAGATTAAGGGCATGATTGCACTTTCAATCTCCCCCTTTTTGGTAGTTGATGACAACATACACATAGTAAAAATAATGAGATTATTCTATACTTAGGACATATTTGTCAAAGAGCATTTCAATGCCTAGGTGCACAAATATGGAGAGCCCGCCCTCACAATAATAATCAATATGAACATTATATGGAGAGCTCCCCCTCACAGTAATAACCATTACGAACACAAGAGCAAAAAATATTTGAGACACAAAGGTCTCACGAAGGCATATAATCATGGAGAAGCCATAGATAAAGTCATACACCCACTTGTAGCATAATTGTTCAACAGACAAATGGAAGCCACATACATAAATTCATACGCCCACTTATAGTATAATGGTTGGTTCAACATGAAAAATTAAGACCTAAGATAGATAGAACAATAAACTACTACCCCCCTTGGAATCAAGTACCCAAAAGGGATGAGGATCACTAGTCAAAAAGTCACAAATCATCATTACATCATCATCATCAATGGCATGAGCTCCACTACCACCAGCCTTGTCGAAGAAATCAGCCCACTCAGGCCCAGAAGGAAAGCCAAAATCTGAAAGAGAAGCCTCAGGAAGGCGCTCATCATCACTCACATTGGTAGCCCCAGAGTATCACATATGAGACTTTAAAGCATTCTTCGAGGTGATCATGCGAGTGACAACATCATTGTTTTGTGTGTAGTGGATGGTAAAGGCCTTCATCATGGCAGAGTGGGCCTGCCTGATAAAATGGGCAAGACGCCCAAAAGGAGCAGCGTTAGACGTGGATGGATGAGACCTAGCAACAGACCTTCGAGCAGGGGCAGTCTTGGAGTAGCCCTTGGAAGCCCAATCATCCACCATGTGAGAAGGAAACATCCATTTCTCATGCACATGAGTCCGTCCAACAGGAAATGGAGCCACACTCTCGATGAGAGCCTGAATGAATGGAGCATGAGGGAAAGCCCGCTTGTACTGAAAGCTAGCAAGATGAATTTCATGCCACATAAAATGAGGAACATTGATCTTTCCTCTGGGAGACTCATAGAGGCGATACATGAGATCAATTCAATAAATGTTGTAGGATCCCTTGTCACCCATCATGGGATAGAGGGTGCGAATGACACATTTATAAATGATGAAGAAATGAGATCTCCAAATTGAGACTTGATTCAGATCCTTCATCTATCCTCCTTATTAAGATCATCCAGATCCATAAGAAGATAGCTACAAGCCTCAACAACTTTGGGTTTATGGTTGAGGTCATCCTTATGGATCTTGAATCCAATGTCAGGAAAACCAAGGGCAGCCACAAAATGAGCATAAGTGGCCGTGAGCTCGGTGTCATGAGTCATCCATGTGACGGTCTTGTTAGGACCAAAGAAGCATGTGGCATAAAACTGATGTATGTCAGCATGGTTAAAGTCATGCTGAAATGCGAATGGAGCTACAAGACCAGATGACTCATTGAGTTCATTGGCACCCGGATACTTCACAGGAAGAGCCCGAATGTGCTCCAAGTCAATGAAGTGGTGTAGAGGGAGTGTCCCTTTGGAAGAACAATGGTGGTGTAGATGTAAGACTGAACATTGGTGCAGAACCGTTAATCCAAAGAGTCTTGAACAACCTCAAACTAATTAACGTCGTGATGAAACTTAAAATATGCAGGCTTGGGTACTTTGGTGAAGTCCTTGAGGATACGCCCATGAAGCTGAGGATCCCCTAGAGATATGCGACGACCATCCCCATTCGGTTGTATGAGAGGGTGTCGGATTACGGGCTCCGCGACCCCAAGAAGATCGAAGACAGGGGCGTGAACGAAGATCTCTCCCACTCACGTCTACCTACCGTCTCACCCTCGTCCAATGAAGAGATTCTAGAGAACAACAAGTGAAGCACACTAGAATTTACCCAGGTTCAGGCCACCCTGCGATGTAAAACCCTACTTCCTGCTTTTGTGGATTGGCCTCGGGAGGGCTTGAGTATGAATGAGTACAGTAGTTCCTGAACTCAGGAGGGGAGCTCAGGAGGGTCAGGAGGCAAGGGTTCCTGCTCCATTGTGCGAGGGGAGAGTTCTCTGGATCTGATCCCCTCCATAGTGGAGATCCTAGCTACTTATATAGGCGACCAGGGTCCTCTTACCCCGAAATGCTTAGGCGGGAAGGGATCCCACAATGGCCATTTTGAGCGGGAACACAAGGACGTTCCTACCCTGACAAAAGCGGTCTTCGCCTGTAAAGGGATCCGGCGATGACGTGCTGGTGGGCTTGGTGGTGACATCCTCCATGTCATCCTTGCGGTCTTCGGTCTTGTTACACCGAAGGGGAAACCTTTGTCCCGCTCCTCGGGAACCTGCGCTTGCGCTGTCTCCTTTGCACCAAAACGGCAACTACGCCGCTGGCACGCGCTGGCACCCATTGGTGCGGGGCGTCACCGCTTGCGTCACTGCCTCCTCCGGAGGCAGGCTTGGCCTTGGATTCTCCGCCCCTCTGGAGCAACCCAGCCGAGGCAGCTACTGAGGGGGTCTTAATGTCTTTCTCCTCACGAGGTCTAGCCCCCTCTCCAGGGTCTTGAGCAGTTGGTCGATCAGCTGGGCTGTACCAGGCCGTGGTAGGAGCTCGTCGCGGCCCGTAGACAGGCAAGTCTGGGTACCCTGGTTCCCAGGACGCCGACAGTAGCCCCCGGGCCTAAGGCGCACGCGGAGTTGGCTTCGGGGCGAAGCCTCAGTCGAGGACAGTGCGCCGCATGCCCCAAAAAGGCTGCGGGCCAGGCTGGCACGTGACGGTTGGATGGGACGTGGGCGACTCTGCTTCCCACGCAGTCTTGGCAACCGTGTAACTTGATAAATGGGGCTGCCTTTGCTGCAGGGGAGTTATCGCCTCCTTTCCTTCCTGCTCAGATCCCCTTCTCCTTCGCCTCCGGCCTTCCCAGATTGCCTGCATCCTCCGGCACCTCCAGCAATGGCGAAGAAGAGCAAGGGTGCCGCGCAGGCGTCCGGATCTCCTTCGTCCCTTGAGGTGGCGCTCGAGGAGTCAACCATCACCGAGGAGGGGGACTACTCGGAGGTCCAACCTTTCTTGTCGAGCGTCAACAACGAGCATGGCTCGACGAAGATTTGGGTTGGATCCACCGCGGCGCGGATCTTGCCAAAGTCCTGCTACCCCTTCATCCTCCACAGCATCTCTGTCGGGCTCGTGCTGCCCTTCTCGGAGTTCTTCTACACCATTCTGGACCATTACCAGGTGCACGTCGTCCACATCCAGCCTCGCTCCATCTTCGTCCTGTCGCTTTCCACCTTTTACTTCGAGGCGTTTGTGGGGGTGAAACCGACTGTCGCCCTCTTCCACCACTTCTTCTCCATGCGGTGGTACGACGTGGGTCCGTGCTTGGGCTGTGTCTCCTTCGTCTTCCAGTGCCAGGGCTACCGGCTGATGATAGCCGGGAAGAAGATAGACTCCCACCGGAAGAGGTGGGTCTATCTGGATGCCTAGTGCATTCACCCGCTGCTGGCGCTGCCTACCGCCCGTATGGCGAAACGCGCCGGCTGGAGCTACGCGAAGATCAATGACCCCCTTGCCGAGCCTATCTTGGCAAGGATCAAAGCCGACCTGGGCTCGGGGCTTGAAGGGGCCCATATCGTGAAGGAGTTCCTAAGGCAGCAGCTGGCGCCGCTCCAGGCGCACTCGCGCCCCATGTGGGAGCTGATGGGGGATGACGACAGGCTTCGGCTGCGCTCAGGGACGCTGGCCGAGGTCGACATAGTCCTTGTCTTGATCACTCTCCTAGGAATGGTTCCTGAGGACCTCTCGGGGGCCCACCTGCCGCTGTACAGCCGTCCTGACAAGGTCGGGCTGCTGAAGGCCGTGTCAGGTTTTGGGGTGCTCGTGGCAGCTCCACCCACGGTTGACGTGTCCTCCGGTGCCGACGAGGGGAGCGACGAGGAGGACTCGGAGGAGACCCTGGGCGATGAGGACCATCTTGACGAGGGGACTCCTTCGAGGCGTCCGCTGAGGAAGTGGTGTCAGGGGCAGGTGCTGCCGGACGGCCCCAGGCGACCACTCTGCGTCGATCCGAACGCGCTGCGTTCGGGGGAGCAATGCGGCAACCCCGCCGAGGAGCGCCGTGCCAGCGAAACTGGTGACCACGGCCGCGCCCATGTCCGTGGCCTCGCGCCTTGCCAAGATCCGGACTGCCAGCACGCCCGTAGCACCAGCGGCCACGGCCGACCTACTGATGAAGAGGAGGGCGCACCTCGCCTCCGATGACTAAGTGTGCAATATCCTGTTATCCCTAGGTCACTGTGTTCCTGACGTACTTCTTTTCGCGCAGCAGCCTGGGTGGTGTGATGAAGAAGGTGAAGAGGGAGGTCACGTCGAGGTACCCAGCTCTGCCTGCCGCTGCTGTTGCCGTGGAGAAGGGTGCCGCAGCTCTGCGCGCCTCGGCTAGCCGGGCCATCGAGCGCGCGGTGGCGGCTTCGCTTGAGGGCGTCGTTGTTGTTTGCGAGGCCGCTGCGGTTCCTGCTCCAGCTGCTCCAGCGAGGGGAGCCGGAGGCCCCGAGCCCCTGGCCGAGCAGCCGATCTCGGCGGCGCCCATCCGCTAGCTGATGGAGCCTAGCCCTGAGACCTTGGAAGCCGCTTCCGCTGCACTGGGTCGGCTCCATGCCGAACTTCAGGGTGGTGATGGCAGCGTGATGGAAGGACAAATGGGCCTGATCTCTGGGTGGCTCCTGCCAGACGAGTCTGCGCGGGCCTCCTGGAGACAGGCCTTAGCGGTTGCCGCCAAGGGTCAAGAGGAAGCCGCGGCAGCCACGCGGGCATGCGACGCCACGCGAGTCAACGCAACATCCTCCGAGAAGTGCTGCCTCAAGGAGGAGGGCGAGCTGGAGGCCCTTCGCGAGGAATGCGCTAGGCACCCTCTGGAGCTTGAAAGGTTGGAGAAGGATCTCAAGGCGCAGAAGGCTGAGATGTCCCAGCTGTAGCAGGAGCAGCCCGCTGATCGCGCAAGCCTGGAGAAGCTGAAGGCCGAGGCCGAGTAGGCCAGGGTGACTCAAGCTGCACGTGAGAAGGAAGACGCCCTCGCGGCCTCGGCAGCGGTGAGTTGTGAGGCTCTCGCCGCCTTCAAGCTCAAGGCCCGTACGGTGTTGCGGGCTGCTTATGGGGAAGGGTTCGAGAAGCCGCTGGCCGCCCCGGAGGATGGCCTCGCCGGGCACCTCGCCGCGCTTGTGAAGTCCCTGCGCGAGCTTACGGCCGCGATCGGCCAGTTAGCAGACGTCGAAAGCCGCACACTCCTTACCTTGGCCCTGACGCGCGTGTGCGGCCACCTAAGCCTCCGTGATCCCACTCTTGACCTGGCCTCACTGTCCGAGCCCATGACGGCGAGCATAGAGGGCGCGGCTGCTGAAGCCCTAGAGGCGAAGGTCAAGAAACTGGTGGAGGCGTTCCTCCAGGTTACTGCTGCCACGGCCGAGGAGTCAGAGGCTGGTGATGACGCGCTTGGTGATGCCTGACCTATTCTTGTCCAGATGAGAGAAATGCAAGTGCCTTGGGGAGGCATAAGAACTCGCTCGAATTTGGAGAACTTGGTATTACTGTAATAACTAGATTTGAACTTGATGATTTCCATGCATGCTTCCTTTCATGTTTGCTTAGGTGCTGTGCGTCGGCAGGGCCCAACCCCGCGCATATCTCGATCGCCATTGAGCCCTCCGGGTGACCGGAGTTATCGTAATAACTGGACTCAAGGAATCAGGGGCTACGTGGCTAGTGAGGCCCCTGGGTTGCGATGCCCAGGGGTCCACCTTGATGTTCAAGCGATCCCGTTTGCGTTCTGCATCGACAGGGCCCAGCCCCGCGCATACCTCGACCGCCATTGAGCACCGGGCTCAAGGTATGAGGGGCCACGTGACTAGTGAGGCCCTTGGGGCACGATGCCCAAGGGTCCCCCTTGACGTACGAACGGCTCTCATGAGGGAGAACGAGCACCATACCTTGCTCACGAGCCTTTGCCTAGGATGGGGGCGCAAGAAAGCCAAGTGTCTGGGCACCTGGTAGGGTGGCGTCTGCCAATCGTGACCTGAGCATAGCCCCTATGCCTAGCCCCCCTCGCGACACCCATCCAAGGAGAAGTTGTGAGCGTCGTGAGCTGAAAAGCTCCCTGAGGTTGGTGCGACCGCTGGGGGCCGCCTTCAGTTGTTTATAACTAGCGCGGAGCATTGAGCTACCACACTTGCGCGGACTGTGGGTATAACCGCGCCTCGGTCGTAGCAGCCAGCGCGGAGCTTGGTGCTTCCACTAGTTCGTGGGCATAACCGCTCCTCGGTTGGTTCTGCCCGCGCGGAGCATGGCACTTCCACTGGACCGTGGGAGTGAGCCTCCCACCGGGAGAGG
The DNA here is from genome assembly GCA_902687465.1 of Secale cereale. Classification (NCBI taxonomy): domain Eukaryota; kingdom Viridiplantae; phylum Streptophyta; class Magnoliopsida; order Poales; family Poaceae; genus Secale; species Secale cereale. The sequence continues at coordinate 201,876,886 of LR738712.1, forward strand.
CTCCGGGGCATGTATAACCCCGTCCTAACACGTGGCTTGCACAATAGGACAGCCAAGGTGTATATGGGCCCTCCTCAGGACGAGTTGAACGACTCTGAGGAAGTTCTCATGAGCTTACGCATCACTCATGAGACCCTACCCTGAGGCGGGTTGCACCTGAGTCTTCTTCTGCAAAATGTGAAAAGAGAGGCATTGTGTCGACCTGCGCGAGTGCATCTCTAGAGGGCATTGCATGAGAAGGCCGCAGCACCAACGACCCCAGTAGGTGACGTTAGTGGGACCGGCCCGTAAGACAGAGCTCAGCCATTGGATTTATCGACGCTGCAGGGACAGACCCAAGCAAAGACGCCGTGCATACTCTTCTCATGCAATAGTCCAAAAGAAAAACAACCGGCGCGCGGTTCCCGCGTGAGCGAGGCACCTGCCACGGCCCCCTACTTACCCATCCTTGATTAGCCTATGCGACAACAAGGCACCAAGGACCACGGGAGGTGACGTCACGGGAATGGCTCGCTAGACAGAGCTCGGCCCTTGGATTTAGCAACGCTGCAGGGACGGACCCGAGCATAGACGCCGTGCTAGTCCTTGATCATGGGGCGGTCGCGAGTGGGCTCACAAGGGCTCATGACCTTGGCGGCGGTGAGAACGCCGAGCATATAGGTAATGCAAATAGGAAGAAGCAACTAGCCTTGATTCATGCGCAAAAAGAGACAGCTGCGGGGGGTGAGCCCCTAGCAGCTCGAGGATGATGCAGCCCAGGGGGCGCCCTCGATTGAATACCTGAAACATCACCTCACACTTGTCAAAGAAGAGTTGGGGTGGCTGAAGACGCGAGTCGTGCCGGTCGCCCCTGAGGATCATCGGGCTCCTGAGGCCCAGGGGCTCCGGAGGCCCTCAGTGGTCACGGGGGTCCGGCTCCCGCTCCGTCTGGACCACCCGCCACTGAGCCTCCCGAGCCCCCAAGGCCTGCAGCGCGAGGCGCTGGAACATGGCGGCTGCGTTGCGGAAGCCAAAGAGCGTCCTCCAGCCGACCGCCGTCGGCCCGAAGGCTTCCAAAGAAGCGGCTTGGTTGAGACCCTCGACATCGATGCAGATGCGGAAGTGGTTTCTCGGGTTGCGGGTAGGTGAGCTTGGCATCGTGCGGTTACGCCCGCCGCGTATGAGCCTTGCTTACAGTAGTTCCTCGGTAACCTGGTTGATGAAGTCCTAAGCCCCGAGTGCTGTACGGCTCATGCTGGGCTCACAAAAACGTGCGTCGAGACACGCCTGCAGGTGGTGCCCGAACACCTCCCTCGAGACGCTGGTCAGACCAGGGACACTCCACAGGAAAGCCTTCGAGCTCGTCTTCAGAGGGGCGTCGGGCGCGCCTCCCTATGCAAGGGAGGAGGGCGCCTCGTTGGCAGGCGCGGGTCCTAAGGCGAGGCCGCCAGGAGCCCCCGTGTCCTGAGGTCCGTTGGCGGGCAGGTTATTCTTCTTCTTCTTGGGGGAGGTCTACAGGGCGAAGATAGCTCCATCCTCTTCGGAGCTCTCGACCACCGCCATCTGGGAGGCGCGCTCCAGGGAACGCACTGCTTCCTTCTCGTCGGAGGCGACTGTGATGACTCCGCCACTCCCGGGCATCTTGAGGACGTTGTAGCCGTGATGGGTCGCTGCCATGAACAGGGCGAGCGCAGGATACCCAAGGATGGCATTGTACGGGAGGTGGATGTTGGCAACATCGAAGTCGATGAGCTCGGTGTGATAGTTGTCGTGGTCACCGAAGATGACGGGGAGGCGGACCTGCCCCATTGGGAGTGTGGATCCATCTGTGAATCCGTAGAATGGCTTGGTCGGGTGGAGCTGATCATAGGGGACCTGGAGCGTCTCGAAGGTCTGGACAGAGAGGACGTTGAGCCCTGGTCCGCCGTCGATGAGGGTCTTGCTCACGAGGACGTTGCTGATGGTCAGAGTGCAGAGCATCGGGAGGGCGCTTGGGGCTACCGTGCACTTGAGCTGGTCCTTCGGGTCGAAGGCGATGACCTTCTTGGTCCACCTGAGGTTGCGCGCGGCGTCAGCCTGGGAAGCGCCGCGTTCACCTGGCGAGCGAACTGCTTGAAGATGCGATGGGAAGCCGGAGCATTGGCTCCTCCCAAGATGCATGCAACCGCACGCGGCTCCTGAAAGCCCCCTGCTCCATCTCCCTGACGGTTGTCACTGTTCCTCCTTGGCGGTGGTGGCAGCGGAGGCAGGCCTACGTTGCCCTGCGAGCGACCCTCACGAGGCTGGTTGCGCCAGGTGGTGTCACGAAGCTGCTCCTGCAAGTGGTCTTCACGAGGCTGGTCACGCCACCCTTGGCGCGAGTTCCTGTCGTCCCAGCGTCCTCCACCATGGCCTCCTCCGCGGCCTTAGCAGCGGTTGTCGCGCTCAGGGTGCTGCCCGCCGCGCATCGCCCTGAGCTCCTAGCAGTCGTTGGTGTTGTGGCCGTGGACATCATGGAAGACGCAGTATGGACGATTGTCTCTGGGGGGAGGGGGTCATTGTAGCCGCAGCCACGCTTCACTTCTGGCTCTGCAGCCAGCACGGTGGGTCCCTTACGCTTTGCTTCTTTGGCCTTGGCCTTCTTGTCGTCGGCCTCCACTTCTAGCACCTCCTGGAGGGAGAGACGTCCTTCCTCCGCCCTGGCGCACTTTGTCGTGAGCTTGAACATCTCAAGGGCTGTGCACAAATCATCATGGATGGCGAGCTCCTCCCTCATCTTGACGTCGCGGACATCGTCGGAGAACGCCGAGATGATGGCCTCGTCCGAGACCCTGGGGATCTTGAGGCACATGGTGTTGAAACGCTGGATGTACTTCTGCAGGGTCTCCCCAGGCTGCTGCTTCACGCGATGCAGATCCACGGCCACCGGGGCTCGGTCGCGGGTGCCCTGGAAGTTGGCGACGAAACGCTAACAAAGCTCTCCCCACGAGGAGATGGATCCCACGGGGAGGTTCAGGATCCAGGAGCGGGCGCCATCTTTGAGGGCCATGGGAAACCAGTTCACCATGACCTACTCGGTGCCGTTGGACGCCTCGATGCTCAGCTCGTAGAGTTGGAGGGACTCGGTGGGGTCGGTGGTGCCATCGTAGTGCGGAGGCAGATCCGGCTTGAACTTGCTGCCAGACGAAGCGCCGTAGCTCGGGTGCCAAGGCATGACATCCAGCCAGGCTCATGATGGCAGGCGCCCCCTGCGCCTGCGGTGCTGGTTCTTGGGGTGCAGGCACCACCACCTCCTATGGTGCGCGGTTTTGGTGATGCGCGATGGGGGGGCCCGCGAGCTTCTGCCTTGGGATGCGGAATCACCTGGGAGCTCTCCACGTAGTGCGCGGGGGCCCTGCTGGGTGGCTCATGCCGCGGAGCCTCGCGCCTGACCCCATGGCCGGAGCCGTAGAGTGGAGGTGGAGCCGGGACACCGTGGCCCTCGTTCCCCGCCATCGGCGTCGGAGGACGGGAGGAGCGGGTTGGCGCAGGTACCTCCCCGGCGGTGTTGACGACCTCGGTGATGCGGTGGAGCCACTCGTCCTAGAGGTCGTCCGCAGGGCGGTAGCGCAGGAGCTCCCGCGCCATCAATAGTGCAGGCTGCTGGTAGACGGGCCCGCAGCGGATCAGCAAGGACGACGCCGCGGCCGACGAGGGTGACGGCGTCTCCGTGCGGCCATCACGCCGCACGGACAGCGATAGCAATGAGTCCTGCTGCTCGTGGATGGCCGGGCCGGTGGCGGCGTTGGTGACCGGCGAGTTGGGGCCGGGCGGCGCGCTGTTTCCCGCGGGCGCCGTTTGAGGCAGGCTTGGCCTTGGATTCTCCGCCCCTCCGGAGCAACCCAGCCGAGGCCGCTCCTGAGGGGGTCTTGACGTCGTTCTCCTCGCGAGGTCTAGCCCCCTCGCGAGGGTCTTGAGCAGCTGGTCGATCAGCTGGGCCGTACCAGGCTGTGGTAGGAGCGCATTGCGGCCCGCAGACAGGCAAGTCTAGGCACCCTGGTTCCCAGGACGCCGACAGAGGGGGAGCAGGCATGTAGGTGGCCCTTCGAGAACCAGTAGGGTGGGTCAAAACAGCCACATGCTTAGCATGCTCCTCATATTCCATGTCCTCTTCGCAGTCAGAGCCCTCGGTAGAAGAGGTCTCCATGATCACATGACGTTTCCCAGCTTGATACGCCCATTTTGCATTATGCTTTTATATCATTATTTATTGCAATATGGGTTGTTATTACACATTATTGCATGGAAGATAAAGACAACCCCGAGTCGCCACATGAGCTTTTTGGGCATACAAAACATAATTTTATTTGAAGTTTTAGAGTTTGGCACATGCAAATTTACTTGGAACAGTAGGTAAATACCACATATCGGTAGGTATGGTGGACTCATATGGAACAACTTTGCGTTTATGGAAGTGGATGCACAAGTAGTATTTCCGTTTAGTAGAGCTGAAGGCTAGAAAGATACTGGGAAGTGACCAGCTAGAGAGCGACAACTGTCATAAACATGCCTTGATATTAACCAACATTGAGTGCAAGCATGAGTAGGATATAAATTACCATGAACATAAATATGATGGAGGCTATGTTGATTTTTGTTTCAACTACATGTGTGAACATGTGCCAAGTCAATCCACTTAAATCATTCAAAGGAGTATACCATCCTAACATACTACATCAGAACCATTTTAAAAGCATGTTTGCAAGCAAGGTAAACCATTATAAACTCCTAGCTTATTAAGCATGGGATGAGTAACTATAATCTGTAATTGTCATTGCAAACATGTTTCATTCATAATATGCTAAATTGGGAATGACAAGCTAATCATATTTACAACAACAAAATATGTGGAGTTCATACCAGCTTTTCTCCATCTCAATCATTTCATCATATAGCATCATTATTGCCTTTCACTTGCACGACCGAACAGAGTAAATAATAATAATAGTGCACATGCATTGGACTAAGCTGGAATCTACAACATTTATTCAAAGGAAAAGACAAGGTAATATGGGCTCTTGTTAGATAATCAATAATGCATTTGAGTGCGACTCATCATTTTCATCGTGGTCTTCTCATCTCGACCCCCAAAGAAAAAAGAAAATAATTTCATAGAAATAAACTGAAATGTTTTTGGAGTTTTTTGTTTTTCTGACGAAAGCAAAACAAGAACGAGAAAAAATATTTACATGGGAAAGCTCCCAACAAACAAAAGAAGAACGAGATTTTTTTTTGTATTTTGCTTTAATACTAACAACTACTAAGAAACTAACTAGAAAGAAAATACAAAAATAAACGACAAATGTTTTTGGGTTTCAAAGTTTTTCAAACACACAAGAAAGCGAAAAAAATAAACTAACATGGATAATAGAACAAAAATGTATGAACACCGCCAACTGGAATGAATGTGTGAACATGAATGTAATGTCAGTGAGAAATACATACTCCCCCAAGCTTAGGCTTTTGGCCTAAGTTGGTCTAGGGCTACCACTGGCCCGGATGATATCCGAAATCATTGTTGGGGTTGTATTGTGCTGCAGTAGCTACTGCTTGGCGAGCTTCTTCTTGGAGGAGAGCGGCCTCTGCCTCTCTCTCATATGCGTTCGCCTCCTCCCTGGTTATAAAATATCTCCCTTTTTACTTAAAGTTAAAGAAGATGGAGCAGGAAGAGCAATATGGACGGCACGCCGTTTGTCAAAGATTAGTCGGTACTGGAGGTGCTATTAGTTCCTCTCGAGAAACTGATAATGTATCATAGCATCATAATCAAGAAAAGCAGACGGCAACTCAACATCATATCCTCTTATGGGTACAACAAAACTAATTATCTAAGCGAGTTGCATAAATCCTTCCAAATAAATCTCCATCTTTAGCATTATGATGTAACCTCCTTGCAATAATGGCCTCTAAGTTATAACGCTTATCACTTCATACCGCACACTTATGGACGCTATGCTCATGTTTAACATTAATGCATCTTCCTATGAAGAGAGCAAAATAATGTATAGCAGGAAAATGAATGCTTCCTATGGTGGCTTGTGTAATATTTCTAGTTCCCCCACGGTGATGCTAGGAAGAAACTCATTGTACTCATATTTGTTAGGATCACTAAGACTGCCCCACTGTGGGATTTTGCATGCATCACAAAAATCTTCTAGGTCCATAGTATAAGATTCGTCATAAAGATCAAACAGGAAAGTATGAGTATTGCGCTTAGATGAAATCTCAAACCTCTGCACAAAGGAATTGGTGAGGTAATAGTGTTGTTGGCACTTATGTGACACGAACTCCTCAAGGCTGGCATTTTGTACATACGCATCAAACTCATCCTTGAAACTTGTGCAAATTATAAATTTATCTAACGGCCATTCACAATGCCGTACTTGAGCATCCCTTGGTGGTTCAAGGTCCGGTTCGCGTATCGCGAGCCTCGGTGCTTGCGTTCTTGAATGGTCACCTTGGTATCTTCTCCTATACATTTTCTCACTCTGAAACAATTCTGAAATTTTTAGTTACTCGAAATCAATGTGAACCAAACTCATCAAAATTCATGGCAACTACTCCTACAAGTGACTAGAGGCTATAACATGCATCAAAACTAGTTTGGACCATATAATTAGACATGCAAGCTCAAGAACAAGGTCACCACAACAGATTTTTTTTTCAACAAATAAAGCACTAGAACAAAAACTAATTGGACCATTGGAGGAGTCACATACCAAAGAACAATCCCCCAAAACAGTTTTGCAAATGAGGATTTGAGCAAGGAGATCGAAAATGGCAGCAACATGAGCTAGAACATGGGTTTGAGCCGTGGGATGATTTTTCTGGAGGAAGAAGGAGAGGATGGGTGCTGGAATAAGTGGAGGGAGGCCACGTAGGGCCGACAAGGATATGGGCGTGCCTAGGGGGGTAGGGCGCGCCCTCCAGCCTTGTGGCCCACTGGTGCACTCTCCCGGTGCAATATGAGTGCTAGAAATCTTAAAATATTCTAAAAAATCATATTAAATTTTCACGCATTTCGTGAACTTTTATTTTCGGGACATTTTTTATTGCACGGATAATTCAGAAAACAGACCGATAATACTATTTTTGCTTTATTTAATCTAAATAACAGAAAGTAAAAGGTGGGTAAACAAGGTGGTGCTCGCTAAATTGATCCATCTCATGCTCATGAAAAGGAATCCATCAACGAGGTTGATCAAGTCTCATTAATAAACTTCTTTCGAATAACATAAAACCGGAGAATTTTCGAATAACACTAGGTTACCTCAATGGGGATATGCATGTCCCCAACAATAAGAATATCGTATTTTTTCTTGACATTAGGAACAGGGAATTCAAATCCTCCAATAGCAATAGTTGAAATTTTTCCAATAGAATTGATGCTATTAACTTGAGGTTGTTTCTTTGGAAAGTGTACCATATTCTCATTACCATCAACATGAAAAGTGACATTGACTTTGTTGCAATCAATAACAGCCCCTGTATTATTCAAAAAGGGTCTAACAAGGATGGTCGACATACTGTCGTCCTTGGGAATTTCAAGAATAACAAAGTCTGTTAAGATAGTAACGTTTGCGACCACAATAGGCACATCCTCACAAATACCGATGGGTATAGTAGTCGATTTATCGGCCATTTGCAAAGAGATTTCGGTAGGTGTCTACTTGTTTAAATCAAGTATATGATACAAAGAGAAAGGCATAACACTAACACCGGCTCCAAGATCACATAAAGCAGTTTTAACATAGTTTCCTTTAATGGAGCATGGTATAGTGGGTATTCCCGGGTCTCCAAGTTTCTTTGGTATTCCACCTTTAAAAGTATAATTAGCAAGCATGGTGCAAATTTCAGCTTCCAGTATCTTTCTTTTATTAGTAACAATTTCCTTCACATACTTAGCACAGGGAGACATTTTAAGCATATCAGTCAAACACATACGCAAAAAGATAGGTCTAGTCATCTCAAAAAAGCGTTCAAATGCCTCATCATCCTTTTTCATGGATGGCTTAGGAGGAAAGGCATCAGTTTCTGAACCCATGGTTCCCTTTCTTTACCATATTTCCTAGCAATGAAGTCTCTCTTATCATAACGGTGATTCTTTGATTGCGGGTTATCAAGATCAACAGCAAGTTCTATCTCTAACATCATTATCATTACTAGGTTGAGCACCATTATGAACATCATTAGTAACATTATAACTAGGTTCATGCTCATTACCAGACTGTGTCTCAGCATCAAAAATAGAAATATTATTGGGATTCTTAGGTGTGTCTATAACAGGTTCACTAGAAGCATGCAAAGTCCTATCAGTTGTCTTTTTCTTTTTATTACTAGGGCAAGGTTTATCAGTATTAATTCTCTAAGAATATGGCTCAATTCTCTTAGGATGTCCCTCAGGGTACAATGGTTTCTGAGTCACTTTACCACCTCTAGTTGCAACCATAACACCATTATCATTATTCTTACTGTTCAACTCATTAAGCAAATAATTTTGTGCTATAAGTACTTGTTCTACTTGAGTGGTACCCATGGAAGCATGTATATTAATAAGCTTAAGATCATTAACAGTTTTAGTCATATAATCATCCAAGTATTCAAGCGTATGAGCATTACGTTTCAATTGTCTACTAGCATAAGCATTGAAGTTTTCTTGTTTAACCATAAAATTATCAAACTCGTCTAAGCATTGACTAGCAGACTTATTATGATGAATATCATTTTCATCAAATATATAGAGAGAATTTACCTCTACTACCTATGTCGGGTTATCAAGAGCATGTATTTCTTCGATAGGCGGTAAATTCTTAACATCTTCAGCTTTAATACATTTTCCTTCATTGATTTCTTTGCCTCTTGCATATCTTCAGGACTGAGAAATAGAATACCTCTTCTCTTTGGAGTTGTCTTCGGAGTTGGTTCGGGAAGAATCCAATCATTATCATTACTCTACATATTATTCAATAGTTTTTCAGCTTGCTCAATTTTTCAGCTTGCTCAACAGTTCGTTCCCTGAAAACACAACCATCACAACTATCTAGGTGGTCCCTAGAAGCATTAGTTAGTCCATTATAAAAGATATCAAGTATTTCATTTCTCTTGAGAGGATGACCAGGAAAAGCATTAAGTAATTGGAGAAGCCTCCCCCAAGCTTGTGGGAGACTCTCTTCTTCAATTTGCACAAAACTAAATATTTCCTGTAAGGCATCTTGTTTCTTATGAGCAGGATTTTTTTTGGCAGAGAAGTAGTAAATCATATCTTGGGGACTACGTACACAACTAGGAGCAAGAGAGTTAAACCATAACTTAGCATCACCCTTTAATGAGAAAGTAAACAACTTAAGAATATAGTAACAGCGAATTTTTTCCTCATGAGCAAATAGGGTGGCTATATCATTTAATTTAGTAAGACGTGCGAGAACAATTTTAGATTCATAACCATGAAGAGAATCTGATTCAACCAAAGTAATTAACTCAGGATCAACAGAGAATTCATAATCTTTATCAGTAACACGAATAGGTGAAGTAGCAAATTTTGGATCATATTAGATTCTAGCATTCGAAGATTTTCTTTCCATTTGTGTAATAATTTTTTCAGATCATTCCTATCCTTACAAGCAAGAAAGTCTCTAGCTACCTCTTCTTCCATAACACATCCACAGTCACAACAGGTAATTCATATTTAGGAGAGCTACATTTAACAGGAGTTTCAAAGTCTTTAGTTTCAATAATTTCATCAGTTTTAGAAATATCATCATCTTCAGCATAATCAATAGTTCTAGCTCTAGCAAGATGTCCATCAAGTAATTCACCCAATGGCATAGTTTTATCAATTATAGTAGTAGAATCACAAGCATCATTCATAGCAGAAGTGGCATCATCAATAACATGTGACATATCAGATTCAATAGCAGGTGTAGGTGTCACAAGTTTAGTCAAAATAGAAGGAGAATCAAGTATAGAGCTAGATGGCAGTTCCTTACCTCCCCTCGTTCTAGAGGGAACGGTCTTGGTTCTATCATCCTTCAGATTCTTCATAGTGATCAACAGATATACAAATCCAAAGTAACTCAGAGAATATAGCCATGGTTCCTAGCAACGATGCCAGAAAAAGGTCTTTATAACCCACACGTATAGGGGATCACAACAGTTTCCGAGGGTAGAGTATTCAACCCAAATTTATTGATTCGACACAAGGGGAGCCAAAGAATATTCTCAAGTATTAGCAGCTGAGTTGTCAATTCAACCACAACTGGAAAATTTAATATCCACAACAAAGTATTTAGTAGCAAAGTAGTTTGGAAGTAATGGTAACAATGGTAAAAGTAACAGTAGCATTTTTGTGGTGATGATGATAGCAACAGTAAAGAAAGTAACAAAGAAAGTATCAATAAGGAACAAACTCGTAGGCAATGGATCGGCAATGATAGGTGTCGGAGAATATTCATCATGTAGCAGTTATAAACTAGGGTGACACCAAACTAGCTCCAATTCATCAATGTAATGTAGGCATGTATTCCGAATATAGTCATACGTGCTTATGAGAAAGAACTGGCATGGCATCTTTTGTCCTACCATCCCGTGGCAGCCTGGTCCTAAAGGAAACTAAGGGATATTAAGGCCTTCTTTTAATAGTGTACCGGGCCAAAGCATTTGCACTTAGTGAATACATGAACTCCTCAAACTATTGTCATCACCGAGAAGTGTCCTGGCTATTGTCACTCTAGGGTTGCCGGAACATAACTCATAGTAGGTGACTATTGACTTGCAAGATAGGATCAAGAAAACAAATATATTCATGAAAACATAATAGGTTTAGATCTGAAATTATGGCACCCGGGCCCTAGTGACAAGCATTAAGCATAGCAAAGTCATAGCAACATCAATCTTAGAACATAGTGGATACTAGGGATCAAACCCTAACAAAACTAACTCGATTACATGATAAATCTCATCCAACCCATCACCGTCCAGCTAGCGTACGATGGGGTTACTCACGCACTGCAGTGATCATCATGAAATTGGTGATGGAGGATGGTTGATGATGACGATCTCCGTTCTCTGTTGCCCAGAACGGACTGCAGATCAAGTCTCCCGAGGAAGAACATGAGGTGCCGGCAGCTCCATATCGTAAAACATGATGATATCTTCTCTCTGATTTTTATCCCTGAATAAGAATATATGGAGTTGGAGTTGACGTCGGTGGAGGTCCAGGTGGCCCACAAGGTAGGGGGCGCGCCCTAGGGGGTGCCCCCCCCCCACACTTGTGGCCAGGGTGTGGTCCCCCTCCGGTAGTTCATTTCGCCAGTATTTTATATATATATTCTAAAAGTAATCTCCGTTGAATTGCAGGTCATTCCGAAAAGTTTCATTTCTGCACATAATAACACCGACGCAATTTTGCTGAAAACATTGTCAGTCCGGCTTAGTTCCACTCAAATCATGCAAATTAGAGTCCAAAACAAGGGCAAAAGAGTTTGGAAAAGTAGATACGATGGAGACGTATCAGGGCACTAGGCACTACCACTATGCGTGCCACGAGGCCGTGTGTTTACGATGTTATCTCCTCCTCGCTAGTTCCCCTTCCCCCGAAGAGACCAAGGAAGTTCGTCACTGCTCCCATGGATTCACCAGGCGGTTCTCCTCCTCCCCGGGGTTGGGAGAGCTTGGACAACAATCCTCTAGGAGAAATCGCACGCCGCTCTAACGTCCTCACCACCGCAAGACTTGGTGCTTCCTACACCAACTATTTTAAGACGGTGCTTACACAGGCTTGGGAAAAGGCTATGGTTGTTGGTTTTCCATGCATCCTCGAGGAGATGGTTGTTCTATGGGACAATCCATTGAACAGTCCACCGCTCCCTGGCCATGGTTGCACGTTGACTACGCTAGAGTTGTTGATGTTGAGAGGTAGTCGGATTTTGTCCGATGAGTAGCTCAGTCATGGAGTTCGATCATGTAGTGTATATTCTAAATATTGTACTATACTTAGTTATTCCATCCCGTGATTTCTCCGCTGCCCACCGTCGTATATATAGGTATGGGTGGTGCCAACGATGATTGGCTTGCATACCTCCAGCCGGATACCACCATCATTTTGCACAACACACACAACAGCGCGGCCGTTCCTGTAGTCCCCTTCTCCGGCATTGGGATCGGCCTTCCGGACTAGATGGGCTTGAATACATATGATGATTCCTACATGAGATTGAAGAAGATAGCAATTCTGGACCCGCCGACAAAGCAACGCGGCTACAACGATTACTATCTCATCGTGGTGTTCGACATAAAGATTGCCATCAATACAAGAGGCAGTAACCGCAGAGGCTGTCACATGTTGGCCGCGACAGATTTGTAGCCCTACACGTTCGAAGGAAACTTTTTACATGTAGGCCGCATTATCCCGGTGACAGGCCAATGTACTTGTTTCATCTGGTTTCCATCCTACGGTATGGGAGATTACAAATGGAATGCGCAAACCATCATTTGCACCCCTAGAAGTACTCCATTATTTTGCAGGCACCAGTCATCCCTAGATCAAAATAAGATCGCCCATCCTCTATGTGCTTTTGCATCGTCAATTCGGTCTAACCTGGAACCTTGTAGCTGAGTTTGGCATATTGGGATCAACTATCTTAGCAGTCGTTACCCATGGTACCACTGATTGCAACATGGTCACATGATCTACCACAATCGGACTGTCACCATCTACCCAGGTATTCCATTTTCTCATTGTTGTGTGTTAGAGTAGTAGTAACTTGTTAGTTATTTTCTTTTCTTGACTGGGACATGTTTACTGTACTAGTACTACATTTTCGCCTTCTCTTTCATTGTAGTACTACTTTTTACCTTGGAGGACGTATATAGCTAGCTAGGCCCTTGAAGACTTGAACCCACTAGCTCCCACCATTTTTGTTTTTCCATGTCTTACTATCTCATCCATGTAGCCAAGAGTGGCTATATATAATTAGCCGGTTATTTTACTTCCTCTATACCGGAGTAGTACTATTTGCTGCACAATATTACTGACCGCCATATTTGAGCACAACATTATTATGCATGGACCTTGACCATGTATGCCACCATGTGTCCAGATCTGAGATGCCGCGTGTACCAGATGAACGTCGCCGAGTTCGACCCTTGTGATGCTATGTGGATGTCGAGGAACACTCTTGGAGAGTACTTGCTTTTCATTGGGGATAGCTACCCCATTGTGAAGCGGATGCAACCTTCCGTGCACGACACCGAATGCCTGCCGTTCATGAATCATGGTTGTTTCTTCAGTGCACACCACCAGATGAACGACATGCTGGGACATGTTATCCCTGATTTATGCCGATTCAGCTTGGATGAGCCTCCATCGTGTGGAGCTGGACTAGAAAGTTGCAACAATGATTCCCATTGCCCACCGCTATGGATCATGCCATTTAGTAAGAACACCTGGAACAAGAACCTGGAGGAGGACATGGAGCCCATCTATAACGTGTAAGTGGAGTGTGGTAAATTGTGGATGGTAGCGATGTAAATATATGTAGACTAGTCGTGCACAAATTATAACATGAAGTGGAGATGAACTTGTGTGGCATACTGGCATTTATCCTTTAGAATTTATTTACAAGTAAATGTGTTATGTGTACGTGCAACTTGTGTGCAATTTGCACGGGCTCCAACACGCTCTGTGAGAAAAAAAAGGTGGCGTGGCTTTGGATATAGGTGATGTGGCGGCATCATACAGTAGCGATCGTCTCTATAGTTGTAGTACTAGGACGACAACTCATATAAACCATGAGCATGTATCTTTGCCGCTTCGGGAGGTTCAACAGTTCGTACTCCTATGGACCTTGCATGTGGCTCTTTGCCTGTTCGGAAGGTCCAACGTCCATCGCGAGGGCGAGGGAGAGGGAGAGGGAGAGGGCGTTGTAGTCAAAACCCTCTCCTCGTCCCGCGAGCCACCGCGCGTGTGGGCGAGGGAGAGGGCATAGGCATATGTAGTAAGAAAGCTTCTCCTCCCGTGAGCCACCGTGCATGGGCGAAGGAGAGGACGTAGTAAGCAAGCTTCTCCTCGCTCGATGAGTTGACGGGACACATCAAAGTAGTACTAATCCATACTGCGTCCTTTCCGGTTAGATCATAGTTAATAGTACAGCCGGCTGCTGGCTATATAGAGTTGACACATCATCTATAACCAAGCTTATAGCTAGCAAGTATAATAGTTAGATGTAAATAAGTACTAGTTTATTGATACATGGCCCACTCTTCACTCTAACAAAGTCTCTAGGAGCACGTGCTATAGATGGCTATTAGATAGTAACCATCTTATTCTCTCTCTCCTCTTCTCTTCCTTCCAACTCAACACAAATATATTGTTTTATGTCTTGCAGCCCGCCTACATCATCCTATTATACTTTCTCTTAATATGGCTTAATCTGAAATGAGAAAAATACACTAGCAGTCAACGTATGTAACAATACGGTCATTACGGTCACTATGTAGATTTCAGGTGATTGTACGGTCGTGAGCTCACCTTAGAGCACCGTATTGCACCCTACTGACCGACGACATAGTCGATTTAGCACTTTGTTGACTGGCTAAATTGACACCTAGTTTCTGGGTCACACCTGTCAGTTGGCAGAGCAAAGAAATCAGATAAACAAAACTTTATGCAGGTGCGACAGCAGTCCAACCCTTGTGCGTGAACCACCATGGTTGTGTATGTCAGTGCATGCACGTGTACTCCCCCGGTCCGTGAAAAACTGTACATCTAGTATTAGAAAACACGACATGCAGTGGTTATTTTTTTGCATGCAATGCTATCAATTAGAAAATAAACATTAAGTTCTCTTGGTTTCCACTCCGCCTTGGTTGCTAAATATAAGTCTTCATAGAGATTTCAACAAGTGACTACATATGGAGCAAAATAAGTGGATCTACACTCGAAAATATGTGTACATACATCAGTATGTTGTAGTCCATTTGAAATGTATAAAAAGACTTATATTTAGGAATGGATGGAGTACATGCCTATCCTTAATTATAGCATGCAACAACCTTCATTTAATCTTCTTCTCTCAATGGTCGCATGCACACATAAGTCTGCTACTTTTGGGTGTTAATTATGCCATGAAGTTTCGGTTCCTCTTGGTCAATTTTTAAATATCTGTTAGAATAAATCCGAGGCATACCGTTGATCTACCGAGGACCAAGCAATCACACGAGGCACGACGCCGATAATTGTTAACGAGGTTCATCATCATGGCTACATCACCGGGGCATGACTATGGGCACTCCTCCCCATAACACTACTACAATACCGCACCCTGGCCGCCCGGGCGCCAGCACACGCCGCCGGCTGCCCCGCGTGCCTGTGCTATTATGTTGGCATAGGTTACATCGTGTGTCTACCCCCACTATATATGAGAGGTCTAGGATACAAGTGTCATACTTGGATACGACTCCATATCCTACCTAAACACAGTCCAACTACAAGTCCAACTGTAACCTACCTTGTACAATAATATTCGACACAACTCTTAACAAACTCCACCTTGGCGAATATTCTCCACCACCTTGGATTCATCCGCGCGTCAAACCTCCATCAACATAGGACTTGAGATACACCATGAGCACCGCTGCTACTCCTAGACTCCACGTGACTCCGCCTGCAACTGTGGTCCCTTCTCGTCATCTTCACAGTCAACACTCGAGCAAAATTAAGTTCCTCATTACTCTATATTGTGCTCTCAACTTTTGGAGTACCTTCTCAACGCCTTCACACACCGATCATTGACCTATGTGAAGTGAACAACTCACATATTGAACGCTACATATAAGAGTTACCTGAACTCAACATCACTGCTCTTTCTTGACCGTTTGTCTGAAACTTGAAGGAATTTCACCGTCACCCTGTGTCACCCTGAGTCAAATTCGCAGTTGTCTCATCATTTTCCGGATAGTCTCTGGCATGTCCCAAAACTATAGCACTCCGCCTCCTTCTGTATTTGTCATCCGCACTTTGCCATGTGCACTGAACACCACAGAATATACGGCCATGTACTCTCGCCGCTTTCGACAATCTCAGACTTACCGCCACTTTCTCAGATTCTCCACAGTCAACTCATCATGTCCATCAACTAGCACCGATAGACCCAGTCACCAACTTAAATCTGGTACTCGTCAACACTGCTTCAGCACCCCTGCACACTTTTTCTGACCACATGTCTGACCATCAGTGCCCTGGCCTGTCGCTGTGTCCCGTGCTTACCACACGCCTCGCCGCTATCACCGCGTCGAGCCTCTGCTGTCCTGGTCGAGTCTCCCGGGTAGCTAGCCCACACTGCTTCAACCCCCACTACAGAGAACCATCGATCATCACCAACCGATGCCGAGTATCAGGTCTCCATTGGACCATCGGTACCCAGTCCAATCCACGTGTCTCTTGCTATCCCTCTGAAATAGGCTTCGACTCTCCATGCATTTACGCCGTAGCCCCTTCATCAGCATAGAGTGAAGTCGTCCATCAGACTCCAGCTCCACCTTCAACATGACTCCATGTAGCTGGCCGTGCTACCCTCGCACACTGTCGACTTCAAGCTCCCATGTGTACAACGCCTTGAATCAACCCTGCGCCATAGTCTTGTCGAAGCCGCACAAGCCCTCAGGCCTGCACCACGTGTTTCCACGCCCCAGAAGTCGGCCACCATTAGCATCACACTCCTGTGTCGTCGTCGCTGAAAGTCACCGCCGTCTTTTGCTTTTACCGACATCCCGTCGATCCGTCAGACAGTCCAGTCCAACCCAGCCGAAAAATCTGACTGCAACCATGCTCCACCCTGCGTCGTGTCCGCCTCCGCAAATCTTCGTGCATTGCTTGACGCCCTGTGTATGCATGATCCCTATCACGACATGCTCCAGACTCCTCCGAGCCATATACACACGTCATCATCCTTGCCAGGCACACCACGGACCCTCACGCTACCATCCTCGTACACAACCATGTACAAAGAAATAAAGCCAAACTGCACCACGTAAGCCTTCCCCTGTGCAGTTCACCTTGAAGATCAATGGAAAAACTCCCAACACTCCACCTTGTGCTCCTGTAGGCCAGAAGTCAATTAGCTTTTCATCTCTTCCTCTTGATGGATAGCATTAGTCCGTCACGTAGCCCTCTTTTTTAACCAACAAATCTCATCTTGCATCTGTATGCATAGCAACACAAGCACCGCACCTTCTCGTGCCTCGCCACACATCCCAGGTTGCAGATCAGCCTCCAGCCACACGGACTCATACGGCTTTCAGCCCGTCTCCGCCTCACATGCCAGCCCTAGGTAGACCAGCCGTGCGCCGCACTATGGCCTTAGCCTCTGGCGGCCCTAGCTCTCCTCGTGTACGACTCGCCGCTTGCACGCTGCCTCGGATCCGGTCAATCCAATCTCGCCCCGCGCACTGACTAGGTTGCCTGCTCCTGCCATGGCAACTGCTGCTCATCACTTCTCCTTGAGATGACCTCGAGGACAACTTTGCAGCCGTTGTTTCCGTCCGAGACTTTTGCCGCCGCACTCATGCGCCTGTACCTCACCTTGGGCCTAGCTGGCTCGCCAAATACCATGCGCCTGACCTAGCGCTGCACTGCTACTGGTGCACGTTCCGCTGGTTCTGCATGCTTTCTGATTGCTCTTCACCATGTTACTCTTCTATCGCTGCCCGACGTTCCGCACGCACGTCGTGCTCATATGCAGCCTGTCTCCATTGTGTTCTCTCCTCTAGATCAACCACGGCAACCTCAAATCGAACCTTGCTCATGATACCACTTGTTAGAATAAATCCGAGGCATACCGTTGATCTACCGAGGACCAAGCAATCACACGAGGCACGACGCCGAGATTTGTTAACGAGGTTCACCATCATGGCTACATCCCCGGGAAATTATTATGGGCGCTCCTCCCCATAACACCGCTACAATACCGCACCCTGGCCGCCCGGGCGCTGGCACACGCCGCCGGCTCCCCCGCGTGCCTGTGCTATTATGTTGGCATAGGTTGCATCGTTTGTCTATCCCCGCTATATATGAGAGGTCTAGGATACAAGTGTCATACTTGGACACGACTCCATATCCTACCTAAACACAGTCTAACTACAAGTCCAACTGTAACCTACCTTGTACAATAATATTCGACACAACTCTAACAATATCTATATGTACAGTCTTTCACGAACGGAGGAAGTCGGTTGAGCACTTGAGCGTGAGTGTGTGTGTTGTGTTATGTGCTATGTGCCGCATGGATGCGTGAGTGTTGCGTGTGTGCATGTGTACGTGTGAGTGTTGCATGTTGCATGCATGCATGAGGCTTTCACACCCCCCCATTGACATGCTAATATTTCAAGCTTCATTAAAATGTTCCATGCAAGAATTAAGACTAGCCACAGTGGATAGTAACATACATTTTTAGAAGAAAAAAAATCTGCGGGCACTCATCATTTACTATCTCTGTCCTGGTTTAGTGGTCCCATTTGTAATTTTTACTGTACTACCTTGGTTGGTGATTTTTTATTGACCTGTATATAAACCTCCATACTGGTTTATTGATCCCCTTCGTACTTAGTGTAAAATTTATACCGTAAATTTAACTAAGAAAGTGTCCAAGCATGTCATAAAAAACTAAACCATTAAAATTTATGTTCAAATACGAATCTAGTGATATGATTTTGGGTGACATGCATTAATATTTTATTAGCTAAATAGATGGTCAATGTTTGACATAATATACTACTAGTACTCCTACATTATTGGTGTCGGGTTCCTTGGCCAATGTTTCATCTTGTTGGACAGGATGAGAGTAGAGGTATAGGGATATTGTAGATAGGAAGTCTTGGAGATCCATTATTCCCCATAACGGTCAGAGAGAACTATTCAACTATTATTCATAGTGAAGTGAAAATACACGCTGCAGCTGATGGGAAACTTAATTAATATGTTGAACTAGCGTGTTGGCTTTACTAAATCAGCCTTACCCAGTACTGCCATCATGTTTGCCAGTGGAGCACGCTTCCGCAAATACGCCTATTCACCTATCTCTTCCATTAACTTCCATATGGGCCCTCTTGAGGTAGCCCACATGCCATCGGCTTAATTATTTACACTTCGAAGGATGGTATATCTTGGTAGCAGTACTAGTAGAATTGAGATTTAATGCACTTTCTTGCCCGTCTTTCCCTCTTATTCCTCCTCTCTTCCCCATCATCAGTCGCATACCATTTCCCCCGCTCACTGCTCGCCTGCCAGCGCCATATTCCTTGTTAGCTCACGTGTACGATATCCCCCACCCCCGCTCACTGCTTGGCCACACACACCATCTTCCTCGCTCCCCCGCCCGAATCCACTTCCCCGCTCGGTTTCAGGCACTGAAAACCCCAATCACTCAGCGCCCTAAAAAACCTATGGCAGAACCGACCAACACACAGAGCCGCGATTGGAATTACCTCCCCGATGTTCTCTTGGTGCAGATATGTAATTGTATGGACCTGCTCAGCACCGTGCGTCTGGCCGCATGCTTGGTGTCTTTGTACCATCTACTCGTCTGGAACCGGTCGACCCTTTTCAAGACACCCTATTTGCTGATGCCCGATCCTTGCAAGTGGCCCAGACACCGACTTGACAATCCTACGGAGGTTGTCGTGGTGTCCCTCGACATGCCACCACTATCCGTCCACCTGTCCTTCATGCGCGGCCACTACTGGGCGGGCATGAAGGCCAACTGGATTGTCCACATCCACCAATCTGATAGTTTGTGGTGTCTCATGCATATCTACATCTAGCGAAATATCACCCTTCCATCGTTTGATACTCATGGCATCGAGGCTCGCGGCCCACCGGACACTCCTGCCTACTACGCACGAGACGCGTTGAGCTTTTGGTTTGACCTTTGTTTCGTGAAGGTTGTAATCTGCAAAGTGCCCACACCATTAGCAGACTATATGGATTACAAGCTCATTGCCTTGTTCGACATGGGATTAGTCTATCTGGAATCCGGTCGCCATACGTGGTTATGGCTCATCATTAATCCTGTTAACCCTCCATTCCTGTCTGATGCTATATTGCACGATGGCATCGTTTACGCGGTCGAGGCACATATTAGCTATATATACTGGTGGAATCTATTGTCGTGGAATTGTTCTATCTCATCTCATCTTTACCTTATGAATACGACTGCCTGTTTATTGTTGGAGTTGATATCAGAAACATTTGCATCTAATGATCATTAGAATAGATATTCGCTTGGGGTATGATTATGACGACGGCATTGCAATTCTCTGTCTATGATCTGTGTCACTGTAATAATAATCTTAATTCCACACATACTCCGAACATGATTGTATATTTTTGTCCTTTTGGTCTCCAATTTGATTTGTTGCAGCTGACGCAATGCGCTGGCCTTCATAATTCCAGGACCTGGAAATATACAAGTCAATGGGTGGTGGTTTATTGCGTGTTCAACTGACGCCGGTCATTTGATGCTCATTTGCACGTACGAAATTGACCAAACCATTTAATAAAACCACATGCAGTACAATGCATAGGCCATTCATGACTGTGATGGCTATGGCTGCTTCATGTTCGAGAAAGATCCCAGCTCCGTTGGGCCAGGCGTATTCAACTAGAGGGGGGTTTACACCCTCGGAAACCACTCCATGTTCCTGAGGCTCAATTATCTGATCATCCAACCAATCATCGATCATCACACCCATGATGATTACCGTGCTATGCAACTTCCATTCTCCAAGGGGGACTGTGTTTACACATTGTACCATGGGTTTCATGAATCACCATATCCAGATATTTGTTGACAAAGCTTGATGCTAGATAATCTTTAGTGTGTGAAATGCATCAAGCTTCCATGTGATGAATGGCTTTTGCAAACCCGACATGCCGTGATGTGGTTCATGCCAACATCAAATATGCACAACTTGATTCGTAGTGATATCTAGACTAAGCCATGCATCCTGCTGCTATAGCATGACCCTCTTTTGTTGGATATTATGTATTGTAGTTAGTTTGAATGTTATATACCTTTCTGGGATCAATTGCATCCTAACTCACATGTGTAGGATCTACTGATAATGATGATGGAGACGTTGTACGTACTTGTTGGTGAAAGTGTTGTCCAATGGGAATTATATTTTGTATTACTCATGTAGCCTACAAAGTCTGTCGCACAGCCTTGTAACTTTGTACTACTACATTTATAAATTTGTACAAGTCCTCTATACCATATATTGCGCTACTCGTACTACTACCTCCCTCTTGGTTTATTAGACCCCTTCGTAACTTTTGTCAAATTTCGATCATAAATTTAACTAACTAAATGTTAATGCATGTCACTAAAAAATATATCTTTGGATTTGTATTTGAACATAGTTTCCAATGGTATAATTTTCAGTGACATGCATTGACATTTTGTTAGTTAAACCTATGGTTAAAATGTGACACCAAATACGACTAGAAGTTCTCTAGTACAGTAGTACTAGTATACGTCGGTCAAATTATTCATCATGTCCTCACATTGAATTGACGTGACAACACACTGCACGTGAGGTGACACTAGAGTCCCAGCAGCGTGTTCGGTTCACCAAAGTGAGCCTCGCTCCTCTCGTAGTACTACAATAGCACTCTCGCATTCTCTACAAAATCATTCTCCCATTCTCTCCCTGTCTCCCCGCCTCCCAGCTGTCACTTTATTGCGATCCATTTGGTACAATGAGCGATGAGATACTAGAGTTGCTATACTTAATTGCAAGTAGTCAAAAGGGAGACGCTGCAAAAATCAATCTCAACAAGGATGCTCTTCAAGCTAGCCGAATGAAGGAAGGAGCCAGAGAGGCCGCTCCTGTGATTATTCGTCCCGTCGCCCTGTATGATTATTTCGATCTTTATGGGGGTTTTCAAACCTTTGGAGTCTACATATAGTAATGAAGCGGATACCCCAGTTTGTTCAGGTATTGTGGACATCAGATTTGGAATACTACTTATTTTTCGAAATCTTTCATCATTTACTTAAAACAGTTGATCGATCATACATTGAGTACCATTTAACTGGAATTAACCGATGCAAGTCCAAGAAGTATACGCCGGTGCTGCCGGTTGGCGTCAAGTTCGATCCCATAGATTAGGAGCTGATCGAGAACCTTGAGGCCAAAGTGAGTGCTGACAGCGCGAGTTCTCACCCTCTCATAAATTTGTTCACACCAACCACCGGCAGAGAGCACGACATATTCTACACCCATCCTGAGAAACCTCCAGGTGAGAAACCGATCGGCCGTCTACTTGCACATACATATTTTTTGTTTATAGCTCTATTTTTCTTTTTTAGACGCAGACCTAGTGAAGCAATTAAAATTTGACAGTTAATAAAAATTGAAACAAGTGATTGCAACATGCCAAAGATGTTACGGAAATGCCAAGTACGTACCCTAAAACCTATATTCGCCAATACTACAGGTATCACATTGAGTGGCCTAAGCAAGCATTTCTTCCAGCGCAACTCTAGGGTGTTCAAAAGGGGCACGAGGACGTGTCGCAAGATACAGTCGGAGTGCGGAATGCATGCGATGTGGCACAAGACCGACAATAATTGTCGGGGATGGTCAACGGCCGGCAGACGAGCAGCAAAAAGGTTCTGGTGCTGCACACCAACAAGAACTTCGACACGTAGAGGACCAACTGGGTGATGCACTAGTACCACCTCGGGGACTTCGAGTAAGAGAAGGAGCGGGAGTTGGTCGTCTACAAGTTTTTCTACCAGACGAACACCAGGGCCAGGACTAAATAGATTATAAGTTAGTTTCGTATTGGTACTTATTCTACATAGACGTCTACAAGTTTGTATTGTTGTTAAGGATCTTTCGGTATGAACTTGGCATTTGCTTCCAACCATCATGTCGAGGGTCGACGTGGATATAATGCTAAATCAGTTGTTTCAAAACAAATTTTAATGCACCTGATTTAATTTTTTTGGTGCATAGCGTAAGCACCTGCCGTTCGAATTCCAAGTTCTCCAATTTTTTTTTACATACTAGCAAGATGCGTGTGCGTTGCACGGAACATCAAGATGCATTTATATGAGTAGTTTTTCCCATGGGAGATAAGAATGAACGAGGGAAGATCTTATCTGGAAATGTGGAGAGGAGTGCGGGTATCTTTTTGCAAAATTGTCATAGTTTCATACCCATCCGTCAGATATAGATCGGACGACCTATATTGCAGGATGGAAGGCAAACCATCATCACCAACTCTGTTTTTTTATCAGAGTAGAGATTCGAGTACGCACGGGATCCATCCTTTGGGTTTCACAGGCTGATAGTCTTTTTTAGACAATCACATGCTAATAGTGTTAAACGTAGCACGTCGGGACGGGTCTATGATACGCCAAGCCCAGCTATAAATTGTTAAAAGAGAGAAGCGATGAATATGGGCCTTCGAGAATTTTTTTTAGAACTTCCTTCTAGAGGAGTTAAGTATCGCGACAAACGCCTCTCATGGACTAAAAAAGGCCTAGTCGGTTAATTTTAGTTAAATATGTAAACTATTCCATAATAAAAAGAAATATGTAAAATGCAATGAATTTAGGTTTCACTTAAAATCATCCGATTTGCATGAAATTTGTCTGTCGTACCACAAAAACCTGTCCATACAGAGCCTAACCGTACGGAACCAACAGGTCCATGGCAGTACGCAAGCAAGTGCATGCACTTATTATCATGATGGAAAAATGATGTTGAAGTCTGGAATTTGAAATCCTAGAAAGTTTCAACGTAGTCACAATAAACGAGAGAATTCTACAATTACAGACCGATAACTAGGATCCAGCAAGTATATTGTTTTTCTTTGGAGAAACAAATATATTGTTTTTTCAGGTCGAGCAAATATCAACTGGGCTGTAGACTGCCTAAGCTTGGTTTTGTATTTGACAGGCCCAGCCCATGATGACAATGGGGCACAAAGATCCAGTAGGTATCAACTGGCCTGTGGCCTATCATCCTTAGTTACATTTTCTTTTAGAACATCCATAGGCATATTTTTTACTAAATAAAACGGTAAGCCCAGTTCTATTTTCTTTTAAAAATTCCATGTCCTACTTACGTTTTTTCAGTAAACATTTTAACCATGCAATAAAGACCTAGCTATCCCTCTCAAAAAAAACTTCCCTTTTTTGATCTCTACATATAGTTTTACTAGTTCACGTAGATATATTATTATATTGAAAATACGTAGAGTTCCCTTTTCATCTTTACATCCTTTTTTTCCTCCCAGCGCCGATTTTTTACCACTGGTTTTCCCTAAAACCAACTAAATTGCCACACGTCTTATTAGCTTACAAAAATAAAATAATATTATATTTGGAAAATCAATAAGTTCTTAAAAAATAAATGTTTATCATTTCTGGATTAAAATAGTTCGTACTTCACAAAAATATGCAAAATTATGTTGACCTTTTTTATCGTGGTCCTGTGTAGAAAATGTGCTGTAACAAATTCCTTAAAACTAGAAAATGGGTTGCAATTTATTAAAAAAATAGCAACTGGGCTCAATGTTGTGTGGCACAGATTTGGAGGCTGACTTGTGGGCCTACTAAGTTCATGCGTACACAAGGTTTCTCAATCAACTCTACGAGCCTCAGATGGTTACATGTCAATCCAACGGCAATCGTGCTTCTTGAATCTTTGATCTTCCTGCTCCAGCTGCCCAAACCAGCACCGGCGGAACCACCTGCTCCCGCCTCCCATGGCCGACTGTTTTGTCGGGCAGGCCTCACGGCCCACCCTGCCTAGCCATCCCTCTACTCACCCACACATCTTGTTATTCTCCGGCGAAGGCAGCCTCACACTACAGCCGAACCAGTAAGCCCTCGTACCCCTCCGCGTGGGAAACAACTACCGAGTATTCGTCGGTTACGGGTCATTCCCTTACTTGGCCTCCCCGAGTCGCCCTCATTCACCGCCTTGGTGCTCTCGGCGCGGCATGGTCAACGATCACATCCATCGAAAGAGGATTGTGCGTGTAGAGGCTGACAGCTGGGACCATGGCTGCACACAAGGAAGTGCCTCCTTATTACACGCAAAATAATGATTCATCCACCTGACAACGGGGAGCTACCGAAAGGGCCGTTAATTGTTGCGAAAAAACATTCCTCCCGCTGACAGCTCGGACCCACCAGCTGTATCTTTGCATGCAAGGAAGTGCCTCCTTAGTACGCACAAAAAAATGAACACTCCTCCTACGAGCTGGGACCCACCCAATTTGAAGACTCACTTGCGGGCCTACAAAAATGATGCGTACGCAAGGCTTTGTCAACTTATAGTCAACAAATGATTCTAGGTCCAGTGACTGTTGGATGTTAATCGAACCGCCCTTGTGCTTCTTCAACCTCTGATCTTCTTGCTCCAGCCGCCCGAACCAACGCCGGCTGTGCCGCCTGCTCCTACCTCCCGTCGCTGGCTATGCTGCTGCGCAGGCCTCACCGCTCCACCCTACTCCAATCGTTGGCCTGGCCATCCCTGCACTCACCCAGACCTCCTATTATTCACTGGCGATGACAGCTTCACAATGCAGCCGAACTAGTAAACCCTCCTACTCCCATCCGCGTTGGAAACAACTAGCAAGTCTTATGTGCCTCCGGGTCAATCCCTTCCTATGCCTCGCCGTCGTCCACCGCCTTGGTGCTCTCGACGCGGCGTGGTCAACGTGTTCAAGGAACGATTTCCAACGGAAGAGGGGGACATGTGGAGAGGCTGACAGCTGGGTCCACGGCCGCACGCAAGGAACTGCCTGCTTATTATGGGAAAAAATGATTCGCCCCTGACAGCTGGGACCTGCCAGCTATATGTTCAAACGCAGGGAAGTACCTCCTTGTCCTCCATGACAGCTGGGTCCCACCCAGTGGAATCGTATGTAGCGTTATTTGTCTGGTCGCAAACGTGTACATACATAGCGGTCGATTGGTTCTCTATGGTGATGAATAGTGTCCTAGTAAGGTGCTGCACATGTCATATGTACAGCCACGCTAAATGGAGTACACATACAGACAACCAGATGCCAATAAATATGGCCACATACATACATACGGGGCGAGGTCTCGAGCGTGTAGTCTCGCATACGTATAGCCAGGGCTGGTGAACATGGAGAGGCAGCGAATGGCAGCAACGGCTTCATGTTCATCGGAAGCCAACCGTCGGGGTCGGAATGGAGAAATAGCTTCATGTTCACCTGGAGGCAACGTAACGCGTCGTGTTCATCCGGAACCAACCGGATTAGATGAAACGACCAAAACCTGGTGTGGCGTACCGCAAAACGGATGGAAACGGCCTTATGCTGGAGCCCGTATGATCGAAACGGGGTCTTGTTCATCAGGAAGTGTCTTGTGTACCGCAAAACGGAGGAAACAGCTGTTCGGTTCAGGGCTCCGCAAAACCCTTGTTAGATTCAAACACTGGGGTGCGTGCGAAGAACTCAACTTCCGCTGTCTACCTACTCGCTGTTTTCACGATCTAGCTCGATGAATAGGAAGGAAATGGAACAAAGCAGTTTACCTAGGTTCGGGCCACCACGCAGTGTAATACCCTACTCCTACAGTGTGGGTGATTGCCTCGAGGTGGGCTATGGATGAACTAGTATAGTGGTGGAACAACCTCGCAAGGTTTGTTCTTGAGTGTGAGGGTGCTGGTTAATCCATCTCCCCCATATGGTGGTGGCTAGCCAATATTTATAGTGGCCTTGGTCCTCTTCCCCAAAAAGGAAGGTGGGAAGGGATCCCACAACAACTAAATTTGAGGGCAGACAACTATTACATCTTATCCCGACGAAAGGTGGTCTTCGCCTGCAAAACTTCTAACCCTGACTGTCGGTGTATTGGGAACGACACCTATGGGATCTCAAGAATCGCTACTACGGTTAGCGGGGCACGGGGTTGAGAGAAGAGCGGATCAAACAGATAGCACACGGTTCGTTTATCCAGGTTCGGGCCGCGAGGATGCGTAAAACCCTACTCCTGCTTTGGTGGATTGTATATCAGTGTTCTTCAGCTAGCTATGGGGCGTGAGGACCTCCAAAAAGCCCGAATCCTCCTCCTGGTCGCCTCGAGCCTCCTTTTATAGAAAAAGGGGTTGCCACAGTGGCACACAGGAGGTGGAAAGGGTACAGTGATGCGAGGTTTATCCCTCGCATTACATGACAAGGCGCATTTCATGCGTCTTGCTTAGGTGTCCTTGCATTATCGGGGATGGGGGAGAGACCTATCTCCTCCGTCGCCGCTCCTTCTTGTGTCGACAAGCGCCCTGACCAGCGATGCCTGAGATGCCATGTAAGTAGGCAGGCAGCTGAGGTGGCGCAATGGTGGGTCTTCACGAAGATCTGCATGCCGCCACGCAGGTGCCTGCCCAGCTGGTTGGGTCGGCCGCTACATAAGGCGGTGGTGGTTTAATCGGTGTGGGCCTGATGGTGGCCCTGCGGATGTCCTTGCCAAGGGCCTTGCCGGGGTCCCGGCAAGGGTCTTGCCGCGGCGCCTGCTGCCATCCCCGACAAGGTGCTTGCCGGACGTTTTGTGGTCTTCCTTCGCTGGGATCCCGCCAAGGGTCGTCGTCTTCTTAGTGTGTATCTGGTCATGAATGTCTTCACAAAGATCTGCATGCCACTACGGGGATGCCTCCTGAATCCTTGCCCCATGGGGGCAGTGGACTCAAAGGTGATTTGCTCCATAGGCGTCGGGCGAGTTGCCGCGGCAAGGGTCTTACGGGGGCTGCTAGAGCCAGCCCCGGCAAGGATCTTGCTGGGGCTGCTAAAACTGGCTCCCGACAAGGACCTTGCCGGGGGAACCCGCTTCGTCCCTTTGCTCTTTGTGGTCTTGGCGTTGGTGTTGCTCCAGCTCCATCGAGCTTCGGTCTCACCCTGGCTCACTTCCCTTGCCTTGCTTGGTGCGGCGGTGCCCGTGGCTCAGACTGCCCGTGCACAGTCATAGGGGTACAAAAAGTGTACCCCCCTTTTTGTACACCGACAGGAGCCCCAGGGCCTGGGTCACACATAAGCGCGACGCGTTGTTGGGCTAGGCCCAGAATGGTTCGCGGGCAGGCGGGACGGTTTTTACCGTGGTAAGACTTTTCCCATGCTGCGTCTCCCACAATCCGCGCGCGTGGCGCGGTGTGGGGGGGAGGGGTGTGCGTGACGTGTGCAGCATGCGTGGGGTTGGTTCCTGCAGGCATGCGTCACATCATAGTAAAGTGGCGGTTCGCGCCTTCCCCATAAATGGAGGGAGGCGTGGAGGCGCGGCCCATTTACTGAATGGGGCCCAGGCGCGGTCCTCAAGGCGTCCACTCCCCATGTCGCTTCACCCGTCCCCTCGGTTCTGCACGTCTGCCACATGTCTCCCATGCGCTTGGGGTGGCAAACGGTGGAGGCGGGAAACCAGGACGTCGCTGGTTGGGGCGGCGGGTCGGTCCTGGCTCCCTATGCCTTCCGTGTCTTGATTGGCCGAGCGGAGTGGTCGAGCCCCAACCCCGTTCCTTTATAAAAAGCAGGAGGGGAGGTACGGCACCCCGCATTCTTCTATCTTCATCCTCCTTCAGTTTCTGCTCCTCTCTTCCATTCGTCATAGAGAGAGGAAATCCCGACTCTTCAACGGTGGCGGCGAGGGTCGCCGCTCGACAACACGTCCCTCCTTCTCCTGCGCCTGCGGTGGCAGAGCCGGCCGCGAGGGGAAGGGGGAGGGGGCGAGGCCG
The DNA here is from genome assembly GCA_902687465.1 of Secale cereale. NCBI lineage: Eukaryota > Viridiplantae > Streptophyta > Magnoliopsida > Poales > Poaceae > Secale > Secale cereale. The sequence goes on from LR738712.1 coordinate 201,905,647, forward strand.
TAGGCGAGGCCGGGGCGCTCGGGGAAGAGGAGGGCGGGGTGGCCCGCCGGCCTCGCCCCCGCCAGCAGCTCCTCCTCCAATGGAGGGCCATGTTGGGGATGACCCTTGTGAGTTCTTCGTCATGTTGCGCCGGCCGCCTCACCGTCTCCTTGGTCTCCCGACTCCATTTGCGCGGGAGATGGAGCTCGATCCGCCGGAGTCATTGCGGCTGCACATGAGGGGCTGTGGGATCAGTGGCATGCGGGTCCGCGTCGACTTCCCTGCTCCTCATGTGATGTATCTTCGTCGGGGATGGAAGACGTTTTCTCATATCCACAGCTTGACGGAGTGGCTCACTCTCCATTTTAAGCTAATGGAGGGTGGCCTTATCTCCGTCAAGGTCTTCGGGCACTTTGGGACTCGTACAAGGTGCTGCGTGGAGAGCTCTTCTGATAGTGAAGATTCCTCCTCGAGCGAGAGTGACGAGGAGGACAGCGGCAGCGACGACGAGGGCGGTAGGCGGTAGGATGACGGGTCCGACTAGGTGTCGGGCACCACTCCTTGCGGCACCAGCGACCCAATCATCCGTGTCGCCGGCTCCTTGAACTTCTTGGGGCCGTCCCCTTGGGCGGCTGGCGTTGGGAGGCTGCGGAAGAGTAAGAGGGCGGGCGGCAAGGTCGTCATGTCGGAGTACGCAGGCACCGACGCCTTCGACGCGCACTGACGTCCTGCCGCCTCGTCTTCGAGCTCTGCTTCCGGCGCTGCCATCACCATCCAGCCTTTGGGCGGCCACCAAGATGTTCCCTCGGTGTCTTCTGCCACCCGTAGCTCGCCTAGGCGCTCCTTTTGCCCTTCTCGCCTGCTTGACCTGCCTCCTGAGGAGAGGGACAAGAAAGGCATTACGAGCATCTTATCTCTTTTTAGTTTGTAAGCCTTCAGGCATCTGTTAAATTTAAAACTTGTAATCCCATTGTTCATGATTTTCATTCCCTATGGACTGTACCTGGGCGGAATGTTTTTAATGAAAAAGGGATGTTTGTCGGGTCATTTGTTCGCAGGTAGAACCCACGACAGGGAATAAATCCCTGTTATCTCTAAGATAAACATTTTCTTGCCCGGCAATAGGCCTCGCCATCCCCCCACTCCGCTCGACCTTTCTCTCGCATTTGGCGGAGGCAGGGATGAAGTGGGTTTAGGCTCCTTGTTTCATCCTTTCGCTGCCGCGACTATGACCCAACTTGGTCCCAGGAACAAGCCCTAAGGCCTAGAGTTAGGGGAGCACGGTAGTTTAAGGAAAAAACGAGGGTCACATACCTCAGTCCATAATGGAATGCATGATAAGGGATTATGAACTTATCTAAAGCTGCAGCCCCCGGCAACCCTGGTTTGCCGTGGGTGAATCTTTGCTCTTGCAGCCCCCGGCAATGCTGGCTTGCCGGGGCCCGGATACTGATCTGTTCCCTTTTCTTCTCCCCAAGTGGTTTCGGCAAGGATATCTGCGTGTCCTGTGAACCAAAGAAGATAAAAGGAAGACAAAGGGATGCAAACTCGACCTCTAAGCTAGGGGTTAGCCGCCGCTAAGCACTATCAACCCTAACCAAGGACGAGACTCGACCTAGCATGCATGCTATAACTTAGGGCACCAGCGATTCATTTATTTATGCTCAGGGTCTGCGCCTGGCTTTGTACAAAGGGTTACATGCCTTGCCGGCAAGGCTTGTACAAAAGATGGCTGGCCGGGGGGGCGGTAAGCCGCGCCTTATGGGTAAAACTTGCGAAGATGCTCAATGTTCCAGGAATTGCTCACCGGAATGGCATTTCAGTCTCCAGGCGGACTGCGCCAGGCCTGGTGACTCGTATTACCTGATAAGGGCCTTCCCACGTCGGCGTCAACTTGTTGGTATTCTTGGCCGATTGAACGCGCCGAAGAACAAGGTCGCCTTCCTCAAAGCTTCGGGTCGAACCTTGCGGCTATGGTAGTGGTGCAAGGCTTGCTGGTAGCGTGCTGCTCTCATAGCCGCCCGAAGACGATCTTCCTCAAGGAGCATTGCGTAATCTTGCCGCAGTTGCTCTTGCTCAAGCTCATCATAAGCGAGCACTCGAGGTGACACGTGTATGAGTTCAGTAGGGAGAACTGCTTCTGCCCCGTATACTAGGGCAAAGGGTGTCTGGCTGGTGGCTCGATTTGGCGTCGGTCTGATCGACCAAAGAACCGTCGGCAACTCATCAATCCAGCGCCTTCCACTCTTGCGCAGCCTGTCAAACGTCTTTGTCCTTAAGCCTCGCAGTACTTCAGCGTTTGCCCTCTCAGCTTGACCATTGCTTCGTGGGTGAGCAACGGAAGCGAAACAGATTTTGCTGCCGAGTCTTGGTTATATTGCATGAAGGTGCGGCTTGTGAACTGTGTGCCGTTGTCGGTGATGACCCTGTTGGGTACACCAAAATGGCACACTAGTCCCTTGAAGAATTTGACGGCTGACTGAGTTGTGACCTTCCTCACTGCCTCCACCTCTGGCCACTTTGTGAACTTGTCGATTGCAACGTACAAGTACTCAAAGCCCCCGACAGCGCTGGGGAAAGGGCCCAGTATGTCGAGCCCCCAGACCAAGAAGGGCCAGGAGAGAGGAATGGTTTGAAGGGCTTGAGCTGGTGGATGAAGTTTCTTTGAATGGAACTGACACGCTTCACACATGGTGACCAGTGTCGTCGCATCCTGGACGGCAGTGGGCCAGTGTCGTCGCATCCTGGAGGGAAGTGGACCAGTGTCGTCGCACCCTATGTGGGATCCACATATGCCTCCATGTATCTCTGCCAACAGCCCCAGTCCTTCCTCTCGAGGGATACACTTCAATTTCACGCCGTTGGGTCTCTTTCTGTACAGGACGTCATAGACGAACTGGTACATAGCAGATCGACAGGCTACTTTTTCCGCTTCCTCCTGCTCCTCAGGAAGTTCCCCAGTTTGGAGGAATCGCACGGTATGGTGTGCCCATGCTGGAGCCTGGGGCTCGACGGCGAGGACTAAAGGCATTTCCTCCGCTATAGGAGCTGCTGTCTCGGTGGCAAGAGCTTGACGCTTTGCCGGAGCTAGCCGTCCCGTGGCGGGCTCAGTGTCCCCGGCAACATCCTTGCCGGCGGCTCCGGGGAGCTCGGCGGGAAAGTACTTGTCGGGCCCTGATTTCCTCCTTTTTTTTGCTCCGTTGATGGATCAAGGGATTGCTGAGAAATCTGAAGCACAAAGGTACCTGGTTCCACAGGTAACTTGAGGACAGTGCGCTTTTACAGGTAATCGACGATGTCGTTCTCCGCTCGGGGAACGTGCTCCGCCTGTATACCATCAAAACGCTCTTCCAGCTTTCTCACTTCATCGACGTAGGCCTTCATCAACGGACTCTGGTAATCTTTGTTGACTTGTTTGACGACAAGCTGCGAATCGCCCCTGACAATGAGTTTCTTGATTCCGAGGTCTGCCGCGATCCTAAGACCAGCAAGCAGCCCCTCATATTCGGCAGTATTGTTCGTTGATACCTCCTTGGGGAAGTGCATCTAGACCACATACTTGAGGTGCTCTCCGGTGGGCGCGACAAGCAGTACGCCAGCCCCGGCGCCCTGTAAGGAGAAAGCTCCATCAAAGTACATGATCCAGTCGCAACTCGTCTCTTTGTCGAGGAGAGCAGTTTCCTGGGCTTCTTCATCAGGCGTCGCGGTCCATTCTGCAACGAACTCCGCCAGGACTCGGCTTTGAATCATCGAGGTACTTTCAAACTTGAGGCCAAAGCTGGACAGCTCCAGTGCCCACTCCACAATTCTTTTCGTTGCATCTGGATTGTGCAATATCCGTTGCAGGGGAAGGCGAGTGACGACAGTGATCTCGTGTGCCTGGAAGTAGTGACGCAACTTCCTCGAGGCCATAAGAAGGCCGAAGAGCAATTTCTGCACACCAGAGTACCTTGATCTAGCCCCCTGCAAGAGGGAGCTAACAAAGTAGACCGGGTGCTGCATCATTTTCTTCCTTGGCGGCACTTCAAGCGGCCGTGTCGTCTCTGCACCAATAGCATCAGGCTCTGTCGCTGCTATTACCTCATCATCAATTTCTCTCAATGCCACTAGTGCGGTGCTGACCATCTAGTTCGTTGCCGCCAGGTATAGCAGCAACGGTTCTTGTGGCCTAGGCGCAGCTAGTACTGGCGTGGAGGAAAGATACCTCTTCAAATCTTGCAATGCTGCTTCGGCTTCTGGCGTCCACTCCATTGGGCCCGCCTTTTTCAAAATCTTGAAAAAGGGAAGGGCGCGCTCGGCAGACTTGGAAATGAATCCGCTCATGGCGGCAACGCATCCAGCAAGCCGACGCACATCCTTGACCCGTTTGGGTGCTTCAATCTGTTCTATAGCTTTGACCTTGTCCGGATTGGCCTCTATCCCATGCTGTGACACAAAGAACCCGAGAAGCTTGCTGGACGGGACGCCGAAGACGCACTTCTCAGGGTTCATCTTGAGATTGATCTTGCATAGGTTTGCAAATGTTTCTTGTAAATCCGGTATAAGGGTTGCCCTATTCTTGGTTTTGACCAATATATCATCCATATAAGCCTCCATATTGCTATGGAGCTGGAGTTCAAAACCAATCTAGACTGCCCTTGCAAACATTGAGCCAACACTCTTCAACCCGAAAGGCATTCGTACGAAACAATACGTACCACATGGGGTGATGAATGCTGACTTCTCTTCGTCTTCTCTTGTCATGAAGATCTGATGGTAGCCGGAGTAGGCATCGAGGAATGACAACAGGTCACACCCAGCTGTGGAGTCACCAATCTGGTCGATGCGCGGCAACAGGAAGGGGTCTTTGGGACAAGCTTTATTGATATCTGTGTAATCAATACACAGCCTCCACTTCCCATTTGCCTTGCGCACTACCACGAGGATTGGCCAACCACATTGGATGGAGCACTCCTCTTAGCAAACCCACTGCTTCTAGTTTCCGGATCTCCTCTGTGATGAACTCTTGTCGTTCCAAAGCTTGCTTCCTGACCTTCTGCTTGGTGGTGCTCAATCACCTCCCTGGGAACACCGGGGATGTTGGATGCTTGCCATGCGAACACATCGACATTTACCCGCAGGAAGGTGACGAGCGCGTCTTCCTATTTGTCGTCAAGAGTGGAGCTTATGGTGAAAGACCCTCCTGTGCCGTCCTCCTTGACAGAAACCTTCTTGGTTCCCGGCGGTGTGGCCCTGGACTTCTTGTTTCTACCGGTGGAGCTCTCTGGCACGTCCTCACCGGGAGCACGACACTCCGAAGAGGTGCGCTTGTCGGAGTGGGTGTCCGAGGTCTCAACGATCTTCTTCTTGCCAGTGGAGCTCTCTGGCACGTCCTCGACGGGAGCACGACACTCCGAAGAGGTGCGCTTGCCGGAGTGGGTGCCCGAGGTCTCACCGGTGTTCTTCTTCTTCTTCCCCCCCTGGGGCTCCAGTGGCAGGAGCAAGTGCCCTAGTGGCGGCAGCTACTACAACTGCTTGTTGGTATAGTTGGTCAGCGCAAATCAGCGCATCTTTCTTATTGGAGGGGATGGTGATGATCGCCACAGGTCCTGGCATATTCAGGTTGTTGTAGGCGTAGTGTGACGCCGCCATGAACTTGGCCAGTGCTGGGTGGCCAAGGATCCCGTTGTAGGGCAAGGCGATCTTAGCGACATTGAACACAATCCTTTCTGTCCTGTAGTTCATGTCGCTTCCAAAAGTCACGGGCGGCGTGACCTTCCTCTTTGGTTGACTTCTCCTCGGGTTGACCCCTTGAAACGTGCCCGTCTCTTCGAGGTCTCCATCAGGAATCTGCATCTTCTCGATCACGGTAGGCGAGATTAAGTTCAGACCGGCACCGCCATCGACTAGCATCTTTGTCACCTTGAGGTTGCGTATTGTCGGTGAAACCAACAGCGGCAAGCACCCGACCGCAGTAGTGCGATCAGGGTGATCCTCAGTGTCAAAAATGATAGGCGTGCTGGACCATTTCAGCGGCTTTTGGCCACCAAACGACGGCTCTGCCGCTGTCATCTCAAGCGCCCACTGTTTAAGCTAGCGGTGAGAAGTATGCAGCGAATCGCCGCCACCGACGCACATGGCCTCCGTGGCTTTCCGAAACTCTTGGTCGCCGGACTCGTCGTCCTCTTCGTGATCGTTGTCTTCTAGCTTTCTGTCATGGCCCCGGGCGGGCCTCTCCTGCTGTTTATCCTTGCGGCGACGGCCTGCTTGGCCATCACGCTTCTTGCTGGACCCCCCAGCACCGTCCTGGCCCTTCTCCTTGTCCTGCCTCTCATATTCAGCCCTCTGCTTTTCAGCAAGGAGCTCAACCTGTCGGCAGTTCTGGAGATCATGGCCTTTGGTGCGATGGATCTTGCAGTATTGCTTGTCGGAGTTTCCTGGCTTCTCGGCAGCCGCCAAGGCCCGGCAGGCGACACACCCGGCTACTTCCTTGCCGGGGTCATCTGCCTTGGTTTTCTTGGCGGAGCCGGCGTCATCGGATCCCACGACGGCAAGCACGGCTTTACCCTTGCGCTTCCTATTGCGGCGTCGGCCCTTCTTCGCCGGGGCGGCAGTATCCTCATCTAAAGGTTCGGTTTCCACGCCGAAATCTTCGTCGGGGTACTTCCTTCCCTCTTCAGCCCGGACACATCTGTCAGCAAGAACATAGAGTTCTGCCACATCTTTCACCTTGTTCATCGCCAGTTCTTCACGCATCTTGCGGTTACGCATGTTCTGATGAAACGCGTTGATGATGGCGGCAGGGTGAACATCAGGGATATTGTACTGTATCTGGCTGAACCTCTATATATACTTGCGCAGACTCTCGCCTCCCTTCTGGGGAATGACGTGCAGGTCACTTGCTTGGCCATGGGATTGGTGACCTCCAGTAAAGGCACTAACAAACTCATGGCACAAATCCAACCAGGAGGAAATAGAGTCTACCGGCAAGTGCATCAACCACGACATGGCGTTGGGTTTAAGAGCCAATGGAAAGTAATTCGCAATCACCTTATCATCGGGGGCTCCGGCAGCTTGCATCGCGATGGTGTAGATGCTGAGGAACTCCGATGGGTGGGTCTTGCCATTGTACTTCTCGCCAACGTCAGGCTTGAAGGTGCGGTGAGTGGGCCACTGGAACTGCCGCAGCTCATGGGTAAAAGCCGGACAGCCTACCTCGTAAGGTAGACCTCCAGGGCTCTCCGGTGCTGGGTGGTTCACAGCAGGCCCTGCTCGCCCGTCTGACTGGTGGCGCGCTCCGCGCCGGCGCTCGATGGTGGTTTGAGTGTCTTCATGAGCTCGCTCCCGAAGAACTTGACGCTGGTCGCCGTGGGTCCGTGGGTCGGACGACGCTAGGGAGATGTCGTCACCCGCGATGTCTCGACGAGTCGACACACGCGGTACCGGGCGAGGAGGAGGCGGATGCACCATGGCGACGGTGCTGCCGGTCCTCCCGCCTCCGGTGTGTGGGACCCCATCGGAGCTCGAACCAGGGGCCTCGCTGGACTTGGTTCATCCTTGTTGGCGACTGCGACAAGGCTTCGGATGGTGTCTCTCCATTCGACGAGTTTCCTTGTAACGGGAGGAAAGTCGAGGAGCAACTACGCGCGTGCCAGGGCTTCTGCTTGGGTTAGCGGTAGCGAAACCTGCACGGACCACGACGCGCTTCGACGCCTGACCATGTCAGGAGGAGCTCCATCACGACCCCGCCGTCTCATGTCGTTTTCACCAGCGCTTCGGCAGGCGGGCATGTCTTCTACATCTCGGGAGTGGCGCTCGGGGGTCTTCCCGCGGCGACGCCCGGGATCTTCGGCGTGATGACGCCGTTCGTCGCACGCTGCTTGGGAGGAGCGCACTGTTGGCGCCGGCGTGGGAGTCCAGGAGGCCCTTGCGTCGCCTTCGGGTGATGCGGCAGTGATCCTTGAAGGCCCCGCGCCACCCGCGGGGGGCCTGGCTCCGTCATTGGATTTGGTTGCGTGTGGCCCGTTACCAGGCGCACAAACATCGCCGCCTCCCAAACTCTGGCTGCTGGGACGGCGTTGGTGTTCGCGAGCAGCGCCCCGGGTCCTTTCCGCGACCGGTTCGCTGCTCGCCCGCGTCGGGACGGGTTGTCCGTCTTTCGACTGGCCAACCGCCACCGTCGTCTTCTTCTTGGGTGCCATGATGATGAACAAGCGTCGAACTAACTGCTAAAGCCGATTCTCACAACCAAGTCCCCCTACCTGGCGCGCCAGAGATGTCGGTGTATTGGGAACGACACCTATGGGATCACAAGAATCCCTACTACGGTTAGCGGGGCGCGGGGTTGAGCGAAGAGCGGATCAAACAGATAGCACATGGTTCGTTTATCCAGGTTTGGCCCGCAGGATGCGTAAAACACTACTCCGGCTTTGGTGGATTGTATATCAGTGTTCTTCAGCTAGCTATGGGGCGTGAGGAGCTCCAAAAAGCCCAAATCCTCCTCCTGGTCGCCTCGGGCCTCCTTTTATAGAAAAAGGGGTTGCCACAGTGGCACACAGGAGGTGGAAAGGGTACAGTGATGTGAGGTTTATCCCTCGCATTACATGACAAGGCGCATTTAATGTGTCTTGCTTAGCGTTCCTTGCTTTATCGGGGACGGGGGAGAGACCTGTCTCGTCCGTCGCCGTTCCTTCTTGTGTCGACACACGCCCTGGCCAGCGATGCCTGAGATGCCATGTAGGCAGGCAGGCAGGTGAGGTGGCGCAATGGTGGGTCTTCACGAAGATCTGCATCCTGCCACGCAGGTGCCAGCCCAGCTGGATGGGTCGGCTGCTTCATAAGGCGGTGGTGGTTAAATTGGCGTGGGCCTGATGGTGGCCAGCGATGCTTGGTGCGGCGGTGCCCGTGGCTCAGACTGCCCGTGCATAGTAATAGGGGTACAAAAAGTGTACCCCCCTTTTTGTACACCGACACTGATGCCCCGATGTGCTCGGTGATGACCTCCGTCCTACGATCCTAGTGATCCTGGTCTTGTCAAATGGAAATTGAAACCTTTGGTTCATTCCTCGGGACTCCGCGCCTGCGCTTGCCCCTTTAGCACCAAAGAGGAAACCTGATGTACTGCGCCCACTGGCGGCTGCCTGGCCTTGGTTGTCATGGCTTGCGACATCTGAAGCTCATGAGATGGGGGCTTGTATAGAGATCTTCGCTCCTCAGGAGCCAGCCAAGTGAGACTGCTCCTACCGGAGCTCTTGGTGTCGTCCTCCTCCCGGGGGTTGGCCCCTTGTAAAGGTCTTGAGTGCTGATGCTGAAGATGGGCCATACCAGGATGATGAAGGAGCCACGTCACGGGCCGCAGGCAGACAAGTTTGGGTACCCTGGTTCCAAGAATGCGGACCGTAGTCGCTGGGCCCAAGTCACGCTCGGACTTGGCTTCGTGGCGAAACCAAAGGGCAAGGGCGAAGCGCCGCGGGCCCCGACAGCCTGTGGACCTGGTCGACGTGTTGCGTCTGATGGGATGTGGGCTTCTCTGCTTCCCCATGCTGCCTCAGCGACCATTCTGGGCTGACACAAAGGCTGGCGCTTGCCACCCCAGGTGGGCGATGGTGGCATCTAGGGCTGAAGAAAGGACAGGGGCACAGCTGCTTCCTGTTTTATCCCTGCAGCATTTACCGTGCCTCGCGGAGGCGTGAGAAATTTTGCTTTCAACATTTAAGAGACAATATGCTTTATAATAATATGCTAGGGTTTCGCTATCTTCCTTTCTGCTTGCTTTACTGTTCTGCGTCGGCAGGGCCCGACCTCGCACATACCTCAACTGGCGTTGGGGAGTCCGGGTTACCAGGACGAGACCAAGGGGCGAGGGTCTACATGGCTGATTATGCCCCTGGGTCGCGATGCTTAGGGGTCCCACTTGACGTTCGAACATCCCTCATGAACGAGATGCGAGTGTAGGTTCTAGCGTTCTCCTTTGGAAGGGCCTGACCCTGTGCATACATCAGCTGCGGTTGGGGTGTCCGGATCACCAGGACGAGACCAAGCGGTGAGGGGCTACGTGGTCAGTTAGGCCCCTGGGTCTCGATGCCCATGGGTCCCCCTTGACGTTCGAACAGACCTCCATACCTGTTCCCCGCCGGGCTTCCGCTCGGTAGGGGCGTGAAGAGCAGGTCCGAGGGACCTTGCAAGGTGCCGTACACTAGATGTGACCTGAGTGTAGCCTCCGTGCCCAGCCCCCTCGCGCTACCCTCCTAAGGGAAAGGAGCGCGGTGAGACTGAGAAGTGAGCCTAGTGGCTCTCCTGAGGTTGCTCCAGCAGCGAGGCCACCCTAAGTTGTTTATTCATCAGCGCGGAGCATGGTGCTTCTGTATTTGCACGGGCATAGCCGCTCCTCGATAGTGTCATCCGCCAGGGCGGAGCACGGGGTTTCCACTAGCGTGTGGGTGGAGGCTCCTTTCGAGAGAGGCCCTCAGGGCGTGTACAGTCATGTCTTGACACGTGGCACATTGTAGGGCTGGAGGAGGTGTGTATTGGCACTCGTGAGCCAGCGCGAGACTCACGAGGCCCTACCTCAAGGCGGGTTGCGCTTAAATTTGACTTGGAACACTTGTGAGGGTCCTGCAAGATGGTTAGGCAACCTGCGCCGAGTGAATCTCCTGTGGATATCGCATGAGAAGGACAAACACCAATGACCCCAAGAGATGACGAGAACGGGACTGGCCCGCCAGATAGAGCTCAGCCCTTGGCTTTGTCGACGCTGTAGGGACGAACCCGAGCACACACGCCGTGCCCAGTCTTATCATGCAAGGATCCTGAAGAAAGTCAACCGACGCACGGCTCCCGAGGTGGCGAGGCACCAGGTCGCGCGCCCTGACACATCCACTCCTGATTAGCTCGTGCGATAACAAGGCACCAAGGACCATGGGAGGTGACGTATGCAAGAGCTGGCCCATGATCCAGAGCTCAGCCACTTGGCTTTAGCGACAATGTATGGATGGATCCGAGCACAGACGCCGTGCCAGTCCTTAATCATGAGTCGGTCGAGGGCGGGTTTGCGAGGGCACACGACATTCTTGGCGACAAAACGCTAGACAGAAAAGTGATAATCATAAGGTAAATCATGGCAAGGGTAAGTTCTGATAGATGCAAAAATGATACACACCATAGGGACGAACCCACATGGCTTGGGGATGGTGCAGCCCGATGGGCGCCCCCAATTGAATGAACCAAAAAGCATCACGTCGCACAATTGTGGGAGAAGTGTTGGGATAGCTCAAGACGCGTGCTGCCAAAGTCGCTCCTCACGAGTCGCCCTGGCCTTGAGCCTCGTGAGGCTGTCTGGGCCCAGGGGACTCGTGAGGACAGAACGCCGCCTCTGATAGGGTCGCCCTGTGGCTAGCCTCGTGAGCCGCCAAGATGCTCTGCATGTGGCGCTAGTGCAGGGAAGCATTGTTCAGCAAGCCGAAAGGCATGCGGACGTAGCTGTGAGGGGGGGCCCTCGCACCGGCCCATGCTGGATGGCCAAGAGAGCTCCTAAGACGAGGCTCTATTGAGCCCTGGGATGTTGACGCAGACTCGTAGCCCCCTACCCCCATCGATGGAGGGAGCGGCGCTTGGTGGTGGAGGGCGACACTCGCCTCGCATGGCCCTTGCCTCCTGAAGATCCTTGGTCGCCCTGGTGATGAACTCCTGAGCACCTGGCGCCTCACGCCCTTTTGCTCTCTTCGTGGAAGCGCGCGCGGAAGCATGCTTCCAAATGATGCCCGAGCGCCTCCCTCGTGACATTGGCCAGGTCAGAGGCCCTCCAGAGGAGAGCCCCCGACTCTAGCCTGAGAGGGGCGCCGAGTGCGCCTTCCTATGCGAGAGGGGAAGGCGCCCTGTCCGTGGGCGTAGGTCCTGAGGTACGACCGTCGGGTGTCCCGCCCTCCTGAGGCCCAGGGTGAGCAACTTCATCTTCTTCTTTGGGACGGCCTCAGGTGGGCAAAGGCCTAGGCATCCGGGTTCTCGATCGCCACAGCTTGGTAGGCGCGTTCGAGGGAGCACACCGCATCCTTCTCGTTGTAGGCGACTGTGATGATGCCGCCACTTCCTGGCATCCTGGGGACGTTGTATCCGTTGTGGGTTACTGCCATGAACTTGGCCAAGTCTGGATACCCGAGGATGGCATTGTACAGGAGAAAGATGTGGGCGATGTTGAAGTCGTTGTGCTTGGTGTGGTAGTTCTTGCGGTCGCCACAGGTGATAGGGAGGCAGATCTGACCTATCGGGGTGGGGGAGCCGTCAGTCACTCCTGAGAACGGCCTGGTAGGCTGAAGCTGGTCATATGGCACTTGGAGCGTGTCAAAGGTCTCGACGGAGAGGACGTTGAGTCCTGCACCGCACTTGATGAGTGTCTTGGTGACGAGTACGTTGCTGATAGTGGGTGAGCAGAGTAGCGGGAGAGCACTGGTCATAGCCACGCACTTGAGCTGGTCAGCCAAGTCGAAGGTGACAACGTACTTGGACCAGTTGAGCGGACGCGTTGCCTCGAGCATGGCGAGGACTGCGTTCACCTCATGAGCAAACTGCTTGAAGATGTGATGGGAAGCCGGGGCCTGAGCGCCACCCAGGATGCAAGCGATGGCACGAGGCTCTTGAAAGCCCCCAGCCCCATAACCATGGTGGTGGTCGTCGTTCCTTCTTCCTGGTGGCAGCAGCGCATGAAGGCCAGCGTTGCCCTGAGGGCGATCCTCACAAGGCTGGTGCCTCTAGGGACCCTCACGAGGCTGGTCCATCAATGGGCCCTCATGAGGCTGATCGTGCCAGCGTTGGTGGGAGCCGCGATTCTCCCAACGTCCTCCTCCACGACCACCTCTGCGGTCGTAGCCCCGGTCGCCACTCTCCGGGCGAGGACAAAGGCACCCGTCACAGATGGCCCTGAGCTCCTAACAGTCATTGGTGTTGTGGCTGTGGACGTTGTGGAAGACGCAAAATGGGCGGCTGCCACTGGAAGACTTGGGGTTGTTGCACCCACGATTCATCTCAGGCTCAGACGCGAGCACAGTTGGTCCCTTGTGATTTGCATACTTTGTCTTGGGGTCCTTGTCTTCTAGGTAAGCCTCGGGGAGCTCGACGAGCGAGAGGCGACCCTCTTCTACCCTTGCGCATTTGATTGCCAAGTTGAACATCTCTAGAGCCGAGCAGGGGTCCTCGTGGATGGCGAACGCCAAGATGATGGCCTCGTCTGACACCTTGGGAATCTTGATGCGAACGTTGGTGAAACGTTGGATGTATTTGCGCAGGGACTCTCCTGGCTGCTGCTTGATTCATCGCAGGTCGCCTACCGCAGGGGCGTGATCGCGAGTCCCTTCGAAGTTGGAGATGAAACGCTCGGGCAACTCATCCTAGGAGGATATCGACTCCTTTGGGAGGTTCAGGAGCCACGAGCATGCACCATCCTTGAGAACCATGGGGAACCAATTCGCCATAACCTTGTCGTCGCCACTGGGAGCCTCGATGCTCAGCTCGTAGAGCTGCAGAAACTTGGCGGGCTCGGGTGTTCCATCGTAGTGTGGGGGTAGATCCGGCTTGAACTTGCCAGGTCAAACGACTCGACGCAGCTCCGGGGTGAACGCCCGGCTGCTAGCCGCGCTCATCGGTGCCCGCTGTAGAGGTGGAACCTGATCCGGGTGCTCGCGTGCCGCTGTGTGGGGTGACACATGAGCTTGATGAGGTGGCGCTGGGAGTACATGCGCCTCACCTTGGGGCCGTTGCACCACATGGCAGCTTTCCTCATCGCGTGCGGGCCCCTTGCGAGGCTGGTCGTGTCGGGGAGCCTCGCTCCTTGGCTCGGGGACGATGTTACGCCGGAGAGGAGGAGGAGGTGCGCCGTGGGCCACGTCGCCCGCTTGAGGTGGTGGAGGAAGCAGCGAGCAGGACGATGCTGGAGCTTCTCCCGCGGCGTTGACGAGCTCAACAATGTGATCCTAGCAGTCCTCACAGAGGTCATCAGTCGGGCGGTAGTGCATGAGCTCGCGCGCCATGAGCAGCACATCCGTTGAGTTCGCCGGTCCACGGCGGGCGTGGGAGGATGAAGCAGCCGCTGGAGATGGTGATGGAGTGGCGGTGCTACCGTCGCGCCACACGAAGAGTGGGAATGACTGGTCTTGATGCTCACGGGCAGCGGGACCATTGGCAGTGTCTGCGACCGGTGAAGGAGAACGGCGGGGGATGTCGTCGCCTGGAGCTATTGTCCAGGAGACACGGGCGGCGAGAGCAGCCCGACTCTTAACACGGACTCGACGCGCGTCAGTCATGGGAACAACGAGGCGAACAGGTCGGACGAAGAGAGACTCCGACACACACCTACCTAGCGCGCCATATGTCGGATTCAGTGCTCCGCAAAACCCTTGTTGGATCCGAACACTGGGGTGCCTGCAATGAACACAACTTCCCCTGTCTGCCTACTCGTCATTTTCACGATCTAGCCCGATGAACAGGAAGGAAATGGGACAAAGCAGTTTATCGAGGTTCGGGCCAGCTCGTGGTGTAATGCCCTACTCCTGCTTTCTGTTCGATTGCCTCAAGGTGGGTTGAGGATGAACTAGTATAGTGGTGGAACAACCTCACAAGGTGTGTTCTTGAGTGTGAGGGTGCTCGTTGATCCCTCTCCCACCTATGGTGGTGGCTAGGCTATATATATAGTGGCCTTTGTCCTCTTCCCCCAAAATGTAGGCGGAAAGGGATCCCATAACGGCCAAATTTGAAGGGAGACAACTAGTACATCTTATCCTAACGAAAGGTGATCTTCGCCTACAAAGCTTCTGACCCTAACGCAATGGTTGGCTAGGTGATGACCTCCGTCCTGGTGATCCTGGTCTTGTTGCATGGAAATGAAAACCTTTGGCTGATTCATCAGGAGTCCACGCATGCGCTTTACCCTTTAGCACCAAAGAGGAAATCTGCTGTATTGCTCCCACTAGCGCCCGCCTGTCCTTGGTCGTCATGGCTTGTGTCATCTGAACATCGTGAGTGTTGGTGTACAAAAAGAGTGGTACACTTTTTTTACCCCTATGACTGTGCACGGGCAGTCTGATCCATGGACACCACCACACCAAGCACGGCAAGGGAGGTGAGCCAGGGTAACACCAAAGCTTGATGGAGACTGAAGCAGATTCCCCCGGCAAGGTCCTTGCCGGGAGCCAGTTTCAGTAGCCCCGGCAAGATCCTTGCCGGGGGCGGTTTTAGCGGCCCCGGCAAGACCCTTGCCGCGGCGAATCTCCCCATACCTACGGAGCGGATCACCCTTGAGTCCACTGCCCCCATGGGGCAAGGATTCGGGAGACCTCCCCGTAGTGGCATGCAGATCTTTATGAAGACATTCAAGACCAGATACACATTAAGAAGACGACGGCCCTTGGCGGGATCCCGGCCAAGGAAGACCACAAGACCTCCGGCAAGCCCCTTGCCGGGGATGACTGCAGGCGCCGCGGCAAGACCCTTGGCGGGGCCCCGGCAAGGCCTTTGCCAGGGACATCCGTAGGGCCACCATCGGGCCCGCGCCAACTAAGCCTTCAACGCCCCTTGCAGCTGCTGACCCAACCAGCTGGGCAGGCACATGCGTGGCAACATGCAGATCTTCGTGAAGACCCACCATTGCGCCACCTCAGCTGCCTGCCTACCTACATGGCATCTCAAGCATCGCTGGCCAGGGCACGTGTCGACACAAGAAGGAGCGGCGATGGACAAGACGGATCTCTCCCCCATCCCCGATAAAGCAAGGACACCTAAGCAAGACGCATTGAAGGTGCCTTGTCATGTAATGCGAGGGATAACCTCGCATCACCGTACCCTTTCCACCTCATGTGTGCCACTGTGGTGACCCAGTTTTCCCTATAAAAGGAGGCCCGAGGTGACCAGGAGGAGGATTCGGCTTTTTGGAGCTCCTCACACCCCATAGCTAGCTGAAGAACACAAACATATAATCCACCAAAGCAGGAGTAGGGTTTTACGCATCGCCGCGCCCCGAACCTGGGTAAAGGAACCGTGTGTGCTATCTATTGGAAAGCGCTCTTCTCTCAACCCCACGCCCCGCAACCGTAGTAGGTATTCTTGTGATCCCATAGGTGTCGATCCCAATACACCGACATCTTTGGCGCGCCAGGTAGGGGGCGCAGTTGTGAGAATCGGCTTTAGCAGTTAGTTCGACGCTTCTTCATCATCATGGCGCCCAAGAAGAAGACGACGGTGGCAGTTAGCCAGTTGGAAGCCGGATAGCCCGTCCCGACGCGGGCGAGGAGCGGACCGGTCCCGGAAAGGACCCGAGGCGCTGCTCGCGAACACCAACGCCATGCCAGCAGCCGGAGTTTGGGAGGTGGCGATGTTTCTGCGCCTGGTAACGGGCCACACACCGCCGGATCCAAACACGGAGCCAGGCTCCCCGCAGGTGGCGCGGGGCCTTCCAAGATCGCTGCCGCATCACCCGAAGGCGACACAACAGCATCCAGGACTCCCATGCCGGCGCCAACAGGGCGCTCCTCTCAAGCGGCGCGCGATGAACGGCGTCGTCACGGTGAAGATCCCGGTCGTCGCCGCGGGAAGAGCCCCGAGCGCCACTCCCGGGACGTAGAAGACCTGCCCGCCCGCCAAAGCACTGGTGGAAACGTCATGCGACTGCGGGATCATGATGGAGCTCCTCCTGACAAGGTCAGGGGTCGAAGCGCGTCGCGGTCCGTGCAGGTCTCGCTACCGCTAACCCCAGCCGAAGCCCTGGCGCGCGTGCAGTTGCTCCTCGACTTTCCTCCCATTACGGGGAAACTCGACGAATGGAGAGCCACCATCTGAAACCTTGTCGCGGTCGCCAACTAGGATGAACCAAGTCCAGCGGAGCTCCCAGGTCGATGCTCCGATGGGGTCCCACGCACCGGTGGCGGGAGGACCGACAGCACCGCAGCCACGATGCATTCGCCTCCTCCTCGCTCGGTACCGCGTGTGTTGACTCATCGGGACGTCGCAGGTGACGCCATCTCCATAGTGTCGTCCGACCCACGGACCCACGGTGACCAGCGTCAAGTTCTTCAAGAGAGAGCTCATGAAGACGCTCGAACCACCATCGAGCGCCGGCGCAGAGTGCACCACCAGTCAGACAGGCGAGCAGGGCCTGCTGTGAACCACCCAGCACCGGAGAGCCCTGGAGGCCTACCTTACGAGGTATGCTATCCGGCTTTTACTCGTGAGCTGCGGCAATTCCAGTGGCCCACTCACCGCACCTTCAAGCCTGACGTTGGCGAGAAGTACAATGGCAAGACCCACCCGTCGAAATTCCTCAGCATCTACACCATCGCGATGCAAGCTGCCGGAGCCCACGACGATAAGGTGCTCGTGAATTACTTTCCATTGGCTCTTAAACCTAACGCCATGTCGTGGTTGATGCACTTGCCGGTAGAATCTATTTCCTCCTGGTCGGACTTGTGCCATGAGTTTGTTGGCGCCTTTACTGGAGGTCACCAAGCCCATGGCCAAGCAAGTGACCTGCACGTCATACCCTAGAAGGAAGGTGAGAGTCTGTGCAAGTATATATAAAGGTTAAGCCAGGTGCAGTACAACATCCCTGATGTTCACCCTGCCACCATCATCAGCGCGTTCCATCAGAACGTGCGTAACCGCAAGATGCGTGAAGAACTGGCGATGACCAAGGTGAAAGATGTGGCAGAACTCTATGTTCTTGCTGACAGATGTGCCTGGGCTGAAGAGGGAAGGAAGTACCCCGGCGAAGATGCCTGTGCGGAAACCGACTCTTCAGATGAGGATACTGCCGCCCCGGTGAAGAAAGGCCGGCACCGCAACAGGAAGCGCAAAGGTAAATCCGTGCTTGCCGTCGAGGGATCTGATGACGCCGGCTCCTCCAAGAAAACTAGGGCGGGTGACCCTGGCAAGGAAATTGTTGGGTGTGTCGCCTGCCAGGCCTTGGCGGCTGCCGAGAAGCCAGAATCTCCGGCAAGCGATACTGCAAGATCCATCGCACCAAAGGCCATGATCTCTAGGACTGCCGACAGGTTGAGCTCCTTGCGGAGAAGCAGAGGACTGAATATGAGAGGGTCCGGCAAGACGGTGCTGAAGGGTCCGGCAAGAAGCGTGACGGCAAGAAGCGTGACGGCCAAGCAGGGCCAGGACGGTGCTGAAGGGTCCGGCAAGAAGCGTGACGGCCAAGCAGGCCGTCGCGGCAAGGATAAACAACAAGAGAGGCCCGCCCGGGGCCGTGACAGAAGGCCCGAAGACTACGATCACGAAGAGGACGATGAGTCCGGCGACCAAGAATTTCAGAAAGCTAGGGAGGCCATGTGCGTCGACGGCGGTGCCTCGCTGCATACTTCTCACTACCAACTTAAACAGTGGTTGCGTGAGATTACGGCGGCGGAGCCGTCGTCTGGTGCCCAAAAGCCGCTGAAATGGTCCAGCACGCCTATCATTTTTGACACTGAAGATCACCCTGATCGCACTACTGCGGTCGGGTGCTTGCCATTGTTGGTTTCACCGACAATACGCAACCTCATGGTGACCAAGATGTTAGTCGATGGCGGGGCCGGTCTGAACCTACTCTCGCCCACCGTGATCGAGAAGCTGCAGATTTCTGACGGAGACCTCGAAGAGACGGGCACGTTTCAGGGGGTCAACCCGGGGAGAAATCAACCAAAGGGAAAGGTCACGCTGCCCGTGACTTTTGGAAGTGATCTGAATTATAGGACAGAAAGGATCGTGTTCGATGTTGCAAAGATCCCCTTGCCTTACAACGGGATCCTTGGCCGCCCAGCGTTGGCCAAGTTCATGACAGCGTCACACTACGCCTACAACACCCTGAAGATGCCAGGACCTGTGACGATCATCACCATCCCCTCCGATAAGAAAGATGCGCTGATTTGCACTGACCAACTATACCGGCAAGCAGTTGTAGCAGCTGCCGCCACAAGGGCACTTGCTCCTGCCACTGGAGCCCCGGGAGGGAAGAAGAAGAAGAAGAAGAACGATGAGACCTCGGACACCCACTCCGTCAAGCACACCTCTTCGGAGTGTTTTGCTCCCGTCGAGGATGTGCGAGAGAGCTCCACCGGCAAGAAGACCGGTGAGGCCCCGGACACCCACTCCGGCAAGCGCACCTCTTCGGAGTGTCGCGCTCCCGTCGAGGACATGCCAGAGAGCTCCATCGGCAGAAACAAGAAGTCCAGGGCCATGCCTGCCGGGAACCAAGAAGGTTTCCGTCAAGGAGGACGGCACAGGAGGAGCTTTCACCATAAGCTCCACCCTTGATGACAAATAGGAAGTCACGCCCGTCACCTTCTTGCGGGCGAATGTCGATGTGTTTGCATGGCAAGCATCTGACATCCCCGGTGTTCCCAGGGAGTTGATTGAGCAACACCTTGATGTCTGTCCTCATGCGCGTCCTGTCAAGCAGAAGGTCAGGAAACAAGCTTTGGAACGACAAGAGTTTATCATAGAGGAGATCCGGAAATTGGAAGCTGCTAGTTTGGTAAGAGGAGTGCTCCATCCAACGTGGTTGTCCAATCCAGTGGTAGTGCGCAAGGCAAATGGGAAGTGGAGGCTATGCATTGATTACACAGATATCAATAAGGCTTGTCTTAAAGACCCCTTCCTGTTGCCGCGCATCGACCAGATTGTTGACTCCACGGCTGGGTGTGACCTGCTGTCATTCCTCGATGCCTACTCCAGCTACCATCAGATCTTCATGAAAAGAGAAGAGGAAGAGAACACAGCATTCATCACCCTATGTGGTACGTATTGTTTCGTACGAATGCCTTTCGGGTTGAAGAGAGCTGGCTCAACGTTTGCAAGGGCAGTCCAGATTGGTTTTGAACCCCAGCTCCATAGAAATATGGAGGCTTATATGGGTGATATAGTGGTCAAAACCAAGAACAGAGCAACCCTTATACCGGATTTACAAGAATCATTTGTAAACCTACGCAAGATCAATCTCAAGCTGAACCCTGAGAAGTGCGTCTTCGGCGTCCCGTCCGGCAAGCTTCTCGGGTTCTTTGTGTCACAGCGTGGGATAGAGGCCAATCCGGACAAGATTAGAGCTATAGATCAGATTGAAGCACCCAAACGGGTCAAGGATGTGCGTCGGCATGCCGGCTGCGTTGCCGCCATGAGCAGATTCATTTCCAAGTCTGCCGAGCGTGCCCTTCCCTTTTTCAAGGTTTTGAAAAAGGCGGGCCCAATGGAGTGGACGCTTGAAGCCGAAGCAGCATTGCAAGACTTGAAGAGGTATCTTTCCTCCACGCCGGTACTAGTTGCGCCTAGGCCACAAGAACCATTGCTGCTATACTTGGCGGCAACAAACCAGGTGGTCAGCGCCGCACTAGTGGCACAGAGAGAAGTTGATGATGAGGTCATAGCAGCGATAGAGCCTGATGCAATTGGTGCAGAGACGACACGGCCGGTTGGAGTGCAGCCAAGGAAGAAAATGATGCAACATCCGTTCTACTTTGTTAGCTCCCTCTTGCAGGGGGCTAGATCAAGGAACTCCGGTGTGCAGAAATTGCTCTTCGGCCTTCTTATGGCCTCGAGGAAGTTGCATCGTTACTTCCAGGCGCACGAGATCACTATCGTCACTGGCCTCCCTCTACAACGGATATTGCACAATCCAGATGCAATGGGAAGAATTGTAGAGTGGGCACTGGAGCTGTCCAGCTTTGGCCTCGAGTTTGAAAGTACCTCGAGAATTCAAAGCCGAGTCCTGGTGGAGTTCGTTGCAGAATGGACTGCGACACCTGATGAAGAAGTCCAGGAAACTGCTCTCCCCGGCAACGAGGCGAGTTGCGACTGGATCATGTACTTTGATGGAGCTTTCTCCTTATAGGGCAACGGGGCTGGCGTACTGCTAGGCGCGCCCACTGGAGAGCACCTCAAGTACGTGGTCCAGATGCACTTCCCCATGGAGGTATCAATTAACAATACTGCTGAGTATGAGGGGCTGCTTGCTGGTCTTAGGATCGCGGCAGACCTCGGAATCAAGAAACTCATTATCAGGGGCGACTAGCAGATTGTCGTCAAACAAGTCAACAAAGATTATCAGAGCCCGTTGATGAAGGCCTACGTCGATGAAGTGAGAAAGCTGGAAGAGCGCTTTGATGGTATACAGGCGGAGCACGTTCCCCGAGCGGAGAACGACATCGCCGATTACCTGTCAAAGTGCGCTGCCCTCAAGTTACCTGTGGAACCAGGTATCTTCGTGCTTCACCTTTCTCAGCCATCTGTTGATCCATCAACAAAGCAAAACAAGAGGATGAAGTCAGGACCCGGTAAGTACTTTCCGGTCGAGCTCCCCGGAGCCGCCGGCAAGGATGTTGCCGGGGACACTGAGCCCGCCACGGGAAGGCTAGCTCCGATGTAGCGTCAATCTCTTGCCGTCGAGACAGCCGCTCCTATAGCAGAGGAAATGCCTTTAGTCCTCGCCGTCGAGCCCCAGGCTCCAGCGTGGGCACAACATACCGTCCGATTCCTCCAAACTGGGGACTTCCTGAGGAGCAGGAAGAAGCGGAAAAAGTAGCCCATCGGTCTGCTATGTACCAGTTCGACGATGACGTCCTGTACGGAAAGAGACCGAACGGCGTGAAATTGAAGTGTATCCCTCGAGAGGAAGGACTGGGGCTGTTGGTAGAGATACATGGAGGCATATGTGGATCCCACATAGGGTCAAGAGCCCTTGCCGGCAAGGCTTCTTCTGGCCCACTGCCCTCCAGGATGCGACGACACTGGTCACCAGGTGTGAAGCGTGTCAGTTCCATTCAAAGAAACTTCATCAACCAGCTCAAGCCCTTCAAACCAGTCCTCTATCCTGGCCCTTCTCGATCTGGGGGCTCGACATACTGGGCCCTTCCCCCCGCGCTATCGGGGGCTTTGAGTACTTGTACGTCGCAATCGATAAGTTCACAAAGTGGCCAGAGGTGGAGGCAGTGAGGAAGGTGACAGCTCAGTCAGCCGTCAAGTTCTTCAAGGAACTAGTGTGTCGTTTTGGTGTACCCAAAAGGGTCATCACCGACAATGGCACACAGTTCACAAGCCACACCTTCATGCAATATATCCAAGACCTCTGCAGCAAAGTTTGTTTCGCTTCCGTTGCTCACCCAAGAAGCAATGGGCAAGCTGAGACGACAAACGCTGAAGTAATGCGAGGCTTAAGGACAAAGACCTTTGACAGGCTGCACAAGAGCGCAAGGCGCTGGATTGATATATTGCCGACGGTTCTTTGGTCGATTAGAACGACGCCAAATCAAGCCACCGGCCAGACACCCTTTGCCCTGGTATACGGGGCAGAAGCATGTCCCCACTGAACTCATATACGGGTCACCTCGAGTGCTCGCTTATGATGAGCTTGAGCAAGAGCAACTGCGGCAAGATGACGCAACGCTCCTTGAGGAAGATCATCTTCGGACGGCTGTGAGAGCAGCACGCTACCCGCAAGCCTTGCGCCGCTACCATAGCCGCAAGGTCCATGCCCGAAGCTTTGAGGAAGGCGACCTTGTTCTTCGTCGTGTTCAATCGGCCAAGAATACAAACAAGTTGACGCCGAAGTGGGAAGGCCCTTATCGGGTAATACGAGTCACCAGGCCTGACGCAGTCCGCTTGGAGACCGAAAATGCCATTCCGGTGAGCAATTCCTAGAACATTGAGCATCTTTGCAAGTTTTACCCATAAGGCGCGGCTTGCCGGGCCCCCCGGCAATCCACCTTTTGTACGAGCCTTGCCGGCAAGGCATGTAACCCTTTGTACAAAGCCAGGCGCAGACCCTGAGCATAAATAAATGAAGCGCTGGCGCCCTAAGTTATAGGATGCATGTTGAGTCGAGTCTCATCCTTGGTTAGGGTTGATAGTGCTTAGCGGCAGCTAACCCCTAGCTTAGAGGTCGAGTTTACATCTCTTTGTCTTTCTTTTATCTCCTTTGGTTCACAGGATGGACAGATATCCTTGCCGAAACCACTAGGTTAGAAGGAAAAGGAACAGATCAGCATCAAGGCCCCGGCAAGCTAGTGTTGCCGGGGGCTGCAAGAGCAAGGATTCACCCATGGCAAACCAGGGTTGCCGGGAGCTGCAGCTTTAGATAAGTTCTTCATCCCTTATCATCCATGCCATTATGGACTGAGGTATGTGAAACCTTGTTCTCTTCCTTAAACTACCGTGCTCCCATAACTCTGGGCCCTAGGGCTCGTTCCTGGGACCAAGTTTGGTCATAGTCGCGGCAGCGAAAGGATGAAACAAGGGGCCTAAACCCACTTCATCCCTGCCTCCGCCAAAGGCGTGAGAAAGGTCGAGCGAAGTAGGGAGACGGCAAGGCCTGTTGCCAGGCGAGCAAGTGTTTATCTTAGAGATATCAAGGATTTATTCCTTGTCGTGGGTTTCACCCCCAAACGAATGACCCGACAAACATCCCTTTTTCATTAAAAGCATTCCACTCAGGTACAGTCCGTAGGGAATGAAAAACATGAACAAGGGGATTACAAGTTTTAAATTTAACAGATGCCCGAAGGCTTACAAACTAAAAAGAGATAAGATGCCCGTGATGCCTTTCTTGTCCCTCTCCTCAGGAGGCAGTTCAAGGAGGCGAGAAGGGCAAATGGAGCGCCTGGGCGAGCTACGGGTGGCAGAAGACGCCAACAAAACATCTTGGTGGCCTCCCAAAGGATGGATGGTGATGGCGGCGCCGGAAGCAGAACTCGAAGACGAGGCGGCAGGACGTCAGTACGCGTCGAAGGCGTTGGTGCCCGCGTACTCCGACAAGACGACCTTGCCGCCTGTCCTCTTTCTCTTCCTTTTCCGCAGCCTCCCTACGCCAGCCGCCAAGGAGACGGCCCCGAGAAGTTCGAGGAGCCGGTGACGCGGATGATGGGGTCACCGGTGCCACCAGGAGCGGCGCCCGACACCTAGTCGGGCCCGTCATCCTGCCGCCTACCGCCCTCGTCGTCGCTGCCGCTGTCCTCCTCGTCGCCCTCACTCGAGGAGGAGTCTTCATCATCAGAAGAGCTCTCCACGCAACACCTTGCGTGAGTCCCGAAGTGCCTGAAGACCTTGACGAAAAGAAGGCCGCCCTCCATCAACTTAAAATGGAGAGTGAGCCCATCCATCAAGCTGTGGATACGAGCAAACGTCTTCCATCACTGACGAAGATACATCACATGAGGAGCGGGGAAGTCGACGCGGACCCGCGTGCCACTAATCCCGCAGCCCCTAATGTGCAGCCGCAACGACTCCGGTGGATCCATCTCCATCTCCCGCGCAAATGGAGTCGGGAGACGAAGGCGACGGCGCGGCGGCCAACGCAACCTGATGAAGAACACACAAGGGTCATCCCGGACATGACCCTCCACTGAGGAGGAGCTGCAGGCGGGGGCGAGGCCGGCGGGCCACCCCATCCTCCTCTTCCCCGAGCGCCCGGGCCTCGCCCACGGCCTCGCCCCATCCCCCTTCCCCTCGCGGCCGGCTCTGCCACCGCAGGTGCAGGAGAAGGAGGGACGCGTTGTCGAGCGGAGACCCTCGCCGCCACCGTTGAAGGGCCGGGATTTCCTCTCTGCGTGGCGAATGGAAGAGAAGAGCAGAAGCTGAAGGAGGAAGGAGATGGAAGAGTGCGGGGCGCCGTCCCTCCCCTCCTGCTCTTTATAAAGGGGCAGGGCTAGGGCTCGACCGCCTCGCTTAGTCAATCAAGACAAAGAAGGCGCAGGGAGCCAGGACCGACCCGCCGCCCCAACCAGCAACGGCCCGGTTTCCCGCCTCCACCGTTTGCCACACCGAGCGCATGGGAGACACGTGGCAGACGTGCATAACCGAGGGGACGGGTGAGG
The DNA here is from genome assembly GCA_902687465.1 of Secale cereale. Lineage (NCBI taxonomy): Eukaryota > Viridiplantae > Streptophyta > Magnoliopsida > Poales > Poaceae > Secale > Secale cereale. The sequence goes on from LR738712.1 coordinate 201,930,429, forward strand.
CGATTTCTCCCCACCCCGTGATCGTGGGGAGTGGGCGCCTTGAGGACCGCGCCTCAGCCCCAGTCAGTAAATGGGCCGCGCCTCCATGCCTCCCCCTGTTTATGGGGAAGGCGCGAGGCCGCCTCTTTACTGCGACATGACGCATGCCTGCGGAAACCGCCCCGCGCATGCCGCCCATGTCACGCATGCCCCTCCACCCCGCGTCGCGCGGGTGGATTGTGGGAGGCACAACGCGTGGAAAATCTTACCATGGTAACAAACCGTCCCGCCTGCCCGCGCACCGTTCTGGGCCTAGCCCAACAACGCGCCACACTTATGTGTGGCCCAGGCCCAGGGGCTCCTGTCGGTGTACAAAAAGAGGGGTACACTTTTTGTACCCCTATGACTGTGCACGGGTAGTCTGAGCCACGGACACCACCACAGCAAGCACGGCAAGGGAGGTGAGGCAGGGTAAGACCGAAGCTTGATGGAGACTGAAGCCCAAAGCCAAGACCACAAAGAGCAAAGGGACGAAGCAGATTCCCCCGGCAAGGTCCTTGCCGGGAGCCAGTTTTAGCAGCCCCGGCAAGATCCTTGCCGAGGGCGGCTTTAGCGGCCCCGGCAAGACCCTTGCCGCGGCGACTCGCCCCACGCCTACGGAGCGGATCACCCTTGAGTCCACTGCCCCCATGGGGCAAGGATTCGAGAGATATCCCCGTAGTGGCAGGCAGATCTTTGTGAAGACATTCAAGACCAGATAACATTAAGAAGACGACGACCCTTGGCGGGATCCCGGCCAAGGAAGACCACAAGACCTCCGGGAAGCCCCTTGCCGGGGATGACAGCAGGCGCCGCGGCAAGACCCTTGCTGGGGCCCCGGCAAGGCCCTTGCCAGGGACATCCACAGGGCCACCATCGGGCCCGCGCCAACTAAGCCTCCACCGCCCCATGCAGCTGCCGACCCAACCAGCTGGGCACGCACCTGCGTGGCAACATGCAGATCTTCGTGAAGACCCACCATTGCGCCACCTCAGCTGCCTGCCTGCCAACATGTCATTTCAGGCATCGCTGGCGAAGGCGCGTGTCGACACAAGAAGGAGCAGCGACGGACAAGACGGATGTCTCCCCGTCCTCGATAAAGCAAGGACACCTAAGCAAGACGCATTAAAGGCGCCTTGTCATGTAATGCGAGGGATAACCTCGCATCACTGTACCCTTTCAACCTCCTGTGTGCCACTGTGGACACCCCTTTTTCCCTATAAAAGGAGGCCCAAGGCGACCAGGAGGAGGATTCGGATTTATGGAGCTCCTCACGCCCCATAGCTAGCTGAAGAACACAAACATATAATCCACTAAAGCAGGAGTAGGGTTTTACGCATCCTCGCGGCCCGAACCGGGGTAAAGGAACCGTGTGTGCTATCTGTTGGATCCGCTCTTCTCTCAACCCCGCGCCTTGCAACCGTAGTAGGGATTCTTGTGATCCCATAGGTGTCGATCCCAATACACCGACAGTGAGGTGGGGGCTTGCATAGAGATCTCTTGTCCTCGGGAGCCAGCCTAGTGAGACTGATCCTTTCGGAGCTCTTGGTGTCGTCCCCCTCGTGAGGCTTGGCCACTCGCACAGGTATTGAGTGATGATGCTGAAGATGGGCCATACCAGGCTGATGAAGGAGCCATGTCATGGGCCGCAAGAAGGCTAGTCTGGGTACCCTGGTTCCTAGAATGCCGACAACGGCCTTCTGCTCGACCGGCTAGGATCGACACGGGATCCTGTTCATAGCGAGTGGTCTGACGTACCGCAAAACGGAGGAAACAGACTTGTGTTGGAGCCCTACGGTCGAAACGGGTGTCCTATTCATCGGGAGGGGTGTGGCGTACCGCAAAACGAGACTCCATAGGCTACTGTTCACCAACCGTTGACTTACTCCAGCCTCCACATGCACTGTTCATCCACCGCGTTTTCCTTTGCCTCCACCGGCTACTGTTCAACCAGCCCTCCACCGGCTACTGTTCAACCAGCCCTCCACGGGCTACTGTTCATCCAGCCCTCCATGGGGTCCTATTCATCCACCCCCAACGCCTCAACTGTGGCGGCCTCGTCTCGGGGTCCCGTTTATGCAGCCGCAACCGCCTACTACTACTACCACGGGGTCCTGTTCATCCAACCCCACCGGGAACTATTCATCAAACCCAAACCACGTATGTCTCGACTCGTTCAACCAACCCCACGTTCACTGTTCATCAAGAGGTAGTAGGTTTGATCGGCTTCAGTAAGCAGCAACAGCGATAGATTGGGTTCAGTTTGCAGCGATAGTGAAGGAATCACTCGGGTTCAGTTAACAGCCAAGGGATCGATCACTTGGGTTCAGTAACATGGCCTAGTGCAATCGATCTAGTTTAGTAGCGAACCCTTCCTCAGGTTCATTTAGAGACCAACACCTCGCGCACATGCGTGTACATATACGAGAGAAACGCGTTAACCTCCATGGATTGCTCTGCCCCGACCACCCACCGTAACCGAGAACTCCCCAAAATATTCCTCGCCCTCGCTTCTACCATGATTTTTTTCCATCATGGTTCGACCAAAGAATGTCATCCAGGTGCGTCTCGGGCCTGCCCATGATGAGAAGCCCATTTTCTGTCATGATTTTTTGTCATAGAAGTAGGAGCACACCACATCTATTATGATACGGGTTTTTGTAAAAATTATCATCATAGAAGTGTCATAACCATGATAGAAAAAATTCGTTCGGGCAAAAATGTCATGGATGTGTCTTTTTTTGTAGTGAAAGCTATAGCATACATTCAAATTCAAATCCAGTATAATTTGAAATAGTAGCAATTAAATTATGGTGAACTTACGCTCTCCAGGTCGTTACCGCACACACAGTTGGTAAAACACAAATGTTTGCGATATACACCATAATCCGACACAGTTCGCAGAGAGGAAACGTGTGCAAGCACGCACATATTTGCAAAGCATGTGCGATGTCAGAAAATATCACAAACAGTGCGGGCAAACTAAACGTTTGTGATAGTTTCCTTATCGTAGAGGATTCGCAACCATGAACTGTTTTTGATGAAGTATACATCGTAAACGTTGCACCACAGTATAAAATGTGTAATAGTTTTCATGTATGACGATGTTACAACGGTCCAACGTTTCGTAATCATGTCCGACACTCGTACGACAATTTGCTAATCTTCTTAATTAATTATCACATACGGTTTGGGAAAAGCAAATGTGTGTGATTCTATGCATATCATACACGTTCTGTAATAGTGAACCATGTGTGATGGGCCGCGCATCATAAATGTAGCACCACAGAATACCGACTATGATGGCAATGCGAGCACAAATGAGTAGGAGTACTGTATATGCATCTTGGCTCCCTATCCTTGACGGTCTCTGGGTCGTGTGGGAAGGAGCCCCCTATCGCCCACACTCACTTGGCGACGGTTCCAAATGCCATCGCGGAAAGGGGTTAAAAACCGCTTGTATAGCACCGGCGTGTACCAGTGCAAGCTCACTTGAAGGTGTGAAGGAGGCTGGGTACCAGGTTGTCGTTCGCGCTGAGGCAGCCGATGTCCTTCAAAAGTGTTGTGATAATCTGGAGAGCTTGAAACTAGTGCTTTTCCCGAGGAGATATCTTCCATCACACGCACTATATCATGAACAGGTGGAATGAAAGTGTTGTGATTGCTTTTAGTTAAATAGTGGGTTTTCATAGCAGAGTCTACCACTTTCCGAATCCAGTGTGCAAAGACTTTGATGGTTTTGGGATGTTGTGCAGAATCCTTCAAAATGTGCCAGAACATGACTTTAATATCAATGATGAATCCCTAAGAGATGACTTGGATGGTGTTTCGATGAACATCAGATATAGCATTATCTGCATTCATTTTGGCCATTTGTCAAATAGTGTAGGTGAGCATATGGTAGAGAGTTTGTTGGCCGAAGGTCAAATGCTCGGGTAGTGGAGGACCATTATAGTCACGAATTTTATCTTGGTGCATGGTGCAACGGAAATCTTTATCGGATATGGCATCAGTGTTGTGAACTTGAATTTTATACTTTCCATGCTCAAAGCGAGGGAAATAAAAGAATGAAACAAAATCCATTACTGAGCATTTTGTGCGTTTTCTTCACTCATCCATTCCATTATCCATTTGGTGCTACCAGAGGCATCACCAGTTATAAAGTGTGGTGTACAATTGAAAAACATTCTCTCTATTCCACGGATGCTGGTAAGAAATTTCATGTGTGTGGCCAAAATCTTCAATGTCTTGCAAGAATTGATTGAAATAGCCAATGCTCGTCATAGCAGTAATGTCTGGGACCTTATGAGGGAAAATCTTGCGACTATAATAGAGGACCCGAGAATAATAGATGGAATGTTCCTTAGTCCATAAGCGAGGAGATTTAGAAGTTTTGGGCTTGTTGTATGGACTCTCTTGAAAGAAAAGAGGATGAGTATTCTGATGGAAAAGTGGTCCTTTAACTCCAGCAGCTTGAGAGAATAGGGGCAGACGCTCTCGAGGATTAGGATATCTGAGCTCATCTTCAACGGACAACACTTCATCGACATAAATTACTGAGTCTGGATGATAAAGAGTAACAGACTTTACTACAGAAGGTCCAACATTTGAAATAATTCGAGAATTGTTGATGGATATTTGCATAGGAGAAGGATCGGACCCTTCGTTACACACCAAATCTTTATCGGCCACTGGGGATCGTTGAGGATTTTCTTCAACACTCGATTGAGAAACAGAAGGAGGCAATGTATCATTTTGTTCATCATGAGGTAGAGAGGCTTGGGGAGAAGTCTGAGGAATTTCAGCTTCTTCCGAAACAATTTGTTGAGGGGCAATTTCTCCATGAACTTGATAAGAGACATGCACTATTTCAATTAGCCTTGACGAGCTAGGAGCATCTGCACCTGGTGCATCATTTGGCGAAGGAATCGCTTCATGAGGAGAGATTTCCTTCTGAGTTTCACCTTCCAGAGGTTTTTCTGTCGGAGGAGGAGACAGATAATTTTTTTGCATTTTTCTTTTTCTTCTTTTGATTCGGCGGATCAATGTGGCCTTTGACAAGATCATTGTGGCAGGTGACTTTGGCTTGATGATCAACGCGGAGCTTCCGAACAATTTGGTCTAGATCAGAATGAAATCCGAGTCTTCTGTTTCGAAAGATATTTAAAACTTGATTGATATCCATATATGATTCTTCAATGTGCTTGATAACAAACTTGGATTTAGCAGCCTTCATACGGAGGTCCAGATCTTGTAACTGCGCGGTGAGGTCATTGATCTCAACTGAGTCTTCTCTCATGTCTCGAACAAGATCAGATGCTTGAGCTATAACTTCTGAGGAAATGGACAAAGATGCTACTTCACCATCAAATATGTTTCTACAAATCTGTCAAGCTGCTCCTTTATGAAACCATGATTGAAATAATGTAGTGCATCATAATCAGTTTAGGGCTGAGCAACAGGAGCCGTTTGTGCAACAATTTTCCTGGTTAGAGGCAAATATGCCAATGACTGAAGTAGCTTTGAAGCAAATTTTGCAACATTTTTCTTCACTATGTCAGCTCCTGGAGCATTCTACTCGACAGATGTAGATTTGATTTGCTTCATCTTTTTCTTTGGAAGACTTTCTGATGGCATGGATCTGCCTACTAGGGCGTCAACTACCAAATCATGTAATGAAATTGCATTAGGATGAGGAGCTGTGTTAAATTTGTCAACCATTGTAACAGTAGCAGGAGGAGTATTTCTCTTCATGATTTTATTCTTCAGAGGTGCAATCTGAAGAATACTCGCTCGAAGATCACATTGAATAGTGGATGTAGTAATATTCACTTGTTATGAAAGAGTTGCATCAATTTCTTCTCTTGTGAGAGGAGGATCATCTTGATCGGAAGAGTAACTTTCAGGTTCAACGGGTTTAGCAGTCGTTTCCTTCGGTGCACACTTTCTCTTCAAGGCCGAATATTTGGGATCATGTTTGTGCTTTTAGCGCCTTTCTTATTTTCCTTCAGACCTTTTCTTTTCGACATCTGATTTAATGAGACGGCGATTTTCTTCTTCTCTTGCCTTTTCTTTTTCAACCTTCTTGTTTCTCTTTTCAGCATTCTTGAGGCGCTTGGCCTTTTCTTCAGGATAAGTGTTTTGTGTTCTAAGAGACGACTCAACAGCATCAGGAGGCAGTGGATGCCTAACGAGCCCGAGTGAGGCCTATTTCCCGACAGTCACCCCACGGGGGATGATCAGAAAAGTTCTTGGCATTGCAAGGATGAACTATTTTATAGTTGAAGCACTTCCGTACCTAGTGACGTCAAATCTTTTGCACATGCCTTCTTCTCTAAGATGTGTATTCTCCAGGTACTACTACATGATGGTCCAAACGCGACATTATGAGCAGAGACCCGTCGACGAAACTATGTACGATGCCATAATCACAAACGGCGGTGTAATAAACCGTCAAAAAAGGTGAAACCATTTGCGATGACGGATGCATCAAACACGGTTCGGATTTTAGTTGCGTCTGTGATGCAGGGCATATGGTTCAGTTCAATTAACTGTTTGGGATGAGGAGGCACAAAAGAAACGGGCAGCCAGATGAATATGTGTGTGATATACATCATACGGTTCAGTAGGATAAACTGTGTGTGATTAGGAAACACAATGGAAAGGAAGATGTGCGTGATATGCGGCAAACAGGTCCGTAATCCACACTGTGTGCGAAGATCAATAATAACACATGCAATTGCTGCTAATAAGCCGTGAGATTTTCTCTGTCTATAGAACAATAACATGTATATATATAACTGAAATAAACATCAAATTACATAAGTGACTATAGATATCATTCGCACACACCTCAATAAACAATTGCATGCATTCTAAAGTACGAGAAATGATCGTCTAGTCATCTACTTCGTGTGACGCTCCCGCTACTGCTGTGTGGCTCGATCCCTCGTCTGGGGCAGGAAGAAGACACTTACTCATGTCAACGATCCGCCTATTCAACTCATAGCTTGTGTACACGTCCTTGGCCACGTACTTGACATGTTCTTCATCCAGTCTCTCATGCCACCCATTGTGCCAGGCGTTCTTGTCCTTGTCGCTCTCATTCTTCGTCTTCATGTCGTAGGGGTCGATGATGGTCGTGCCATCTCAACAAGAGTCATGTTCTTGCACTCCACGACGCCATTCTTATGAGGAGTGTATGGGGTAGATAACTCATGAGTAATACCAAGTTCATTAAGATAGTCATCGAGACCAGTGTTCTTGAACTTAGTCCCATTGTCACTCCAGATATGCTTGATCTTCACACTGAAATTTGTAGAGGCCCTTGAGGAAATCGCATGAAGATTTCCTGCACTTCATGTTTAAATGTGATGATATGCACCCACGTGTAACGAGAATAATCATAAACAATAACAACGCCATATAGAGATGTTGCATTTGTTAGTGCTGAATAATGAGTTGGGCGAAAGAGGTCCATGTGAAGCAATTCAAAAGGACGAGAGGTAGTCATGATAGTCTTCGAGGGTTCCTTGGATTTGGTCATCTTTCCAGCTTCGCAAGCCCCACAAAGATGATCTTTGAGGAATTTGACACCATCAATGCCAATTATGTGCTTCTTCTTCACAAGCATGTGCAAGTTCTTCATGCAGCATGACCGAGTCGTTGATGCCATAGCCATCCTTCTGAAGCTTTTTCAAGTAGACATGTGGGGGGCTATGGTCCTGTAGAGAAAGCAATAATATACAAGTCTCCTCTCCTAAAGCCTTCGAAGACTTTGGAGTTGTTAGATTCCAAGACTTCAACATAGCGATATTTGCCAAAGACGACAACCATATCAACATCACAAAGCATTGAGACAGACATGAGGTTGAATCAAAGAGACTCGACAAACATGACTTTGTTGACGTGTCGATCTTTTGAGATTGTAACCATACCTAGACCCAATACCTTGATTTTTCCTTTGTCAGTGTAGGTGATATGCTTCAGGTGTGATGGAGATAAAGCAGAGTCCATCAGTAAGTTCTTGTCACCGGTCATGTGATTTGTACATCCACTATTGAGGACCCACTCAATATCTTTGAGAGATTCATCATGTAGATGAATTAGTGCATCTTACGAACTCATATACATCATAGTGAAGAATATGACATCAAGTTCATCAGAATGAATTTCATCAAGTAGAGCAATAGAGAGAGTAATATAAGGACGTGAGAAATGAGTAACTCATTTCTTCATGATTAGCTTGCATCCTTTCAAGCACACTCAGGTCTCCAGCAAATTCATTAGACGTTTAAGTTTGTCTAGAGACCTGACCCTACATAAGAGATTAGTACTTTTTCTTCACCACCCACATATGGAGGCGTGGCAAAGAATTCATCATTTTGCATGCTCCGTAAGAAAAAGGTGGCATTGAAGCCAGGGCACTTCGTTTTACAGAGGAGAGGTTAGAGTATGAATATGTGTAAGCACATAAATTATTCGAGGACTTATGAACATAATGATTTGAAGAATAATTCACATATTCATAACCCTTAGATTTTCCCTGCACAATAGAAGCATTCGCACGATGATGTTCATATGAGGAATTTGATCCATCTGAGGATTTTGATCCATATGAAGATTTTTATCTGGGGTTCCCGTCTTTCAAAGGTGGTGTCATGAGGACATTCACTTGAAGATTTCGAAGGTAACTATTGGAAACCCTGATTTTCATCATAGGGGGACCATTCCTGCAGTTAGTTCCAACATATCTAGGAAATACATCACCATTCTCATTTTTGAACAGTTTATAGTTGGAGTCAAATGACTCATCAGATGAATATGTAGATTCACACATAAAGCCAGATAAAGTAGATGGATCTATGGGAGGTCCTTTTGCAGCAACCCATGCGGTTTTGGGATACTACTCAGGTTTCCAGTAGGTCCCATCAGTATTGAGTTTCCTCTCAAATGAAATACCCCCTTTCCTAGGGTTCCTATTTAGAATCTTCTTTTTTAGCACATCGCAAAGGATTTGATGCCCTTTGAGGATTTTGTACATGCGTGTCACATACAATTCCATCAACCCTGCATTTTTGTAAGAAGCATAATTGGTTTCCTCAGTTTAGGAAATTGTCACCACAGAATCATTTGAAGAAATTGTAGCGATAGAAGCATTTGAACATTCAGCAGAAGAATTTGCATTTTCTCGTTCAATACATTTTAGGCATGGTGCAACATATTCTTCCCGGGTGGTACAGATCTGTTGAGGAAGCAACGAATCATTTTCCTTTTGAAGATCTTCATGACTCAAGCTTAGTTTCTCAAGAACTTGCTTTCTTTGAAGAAATTCATAAGAAAGCTTATTCTGATCGTCTAAGACTGTTTCATGACGACCTTGAAGTTTGTCAAACTTGGACTATAGTTTTTGAAGATTATTGGTCAGAGTTTGTGATCGATTCAGTTCCTCACCCAACATGTCATCGCTTTTGTCTAGCAGATTTTGAACCCTTTCCAAAGGTTTGGTTGTTTCACGGCAATGTTAGCAAGTTTGGAATAGCTTGGTTTGAGGTTTTCATCAGATTCATCTTCACTAGACTCAAAGGAGGGTCGTTTGAGTAGTTTGGTTCCTTTTGTCATGAAGCAATAGGTGGGAGCAAAGTCCTCATTGCCATTGTGTGCAGTGTTGTTCTCATTTTCTTCAAAGTTGAAGATAGACTTGCTGACGAAAAGCAGTAGCGAGAGCTTGGCTCACCACACCAGAGTCTAAATCCTTAGATTCTTCCTCTTCCTGATTTTCTTCAGATTTAGTTTCAGAGTCCATTTCCTTGCCAATGAATGTCCGTACCTTTCTGGAACTGTTCTTCTTGTGAGATGAAGACGGTGAAGATTTTGATGATGAGGACTTTGAAGATTTCTTCTTTTTCTTCGAGTCATCAGAACTATCATCCTTGTACTTCTTATTCTTCAACCCCTAAGTGCAGTCCACAATGGAGTGACCAGGTTTCTTGCATTTTTAGCAAGTCCTCTTCTTGTAGTCGCGGGATGAAGAATCTGATCTCATGTCATCACCTCTTGAATATTTTCTGAAACAGACACGTCTAGAGAATTTCTAGAATTTTCTCACGAGCATAGCTAGCTACTGGCTTAGTTCCTCAGGATCACCAAGGCTGCTATCAGAGTCTTCCACTTCAGATGAGGAAATTTCCTTGGCCTTTAGTGCGCATGATCTTCCATATCTTGGCCCGTAGAGGCCTCTCTTTTAGCTTGTTGGAATTCATGTGTGTTCAATCTCTCAAGGGTATCGGCGGGACCTGGTGACTTGTAGTCACCCCGTTCTTGTATCATCAGTGCGAGGGTATTGAATGAGGAATCAAGTGATCTCAGCAATTCCTTCACCACGTTGTGGTCAGTGATGTCTGTAGCACCGAGTGCTTTAATCTCATTAGAGATGTCAGTGAGGCGATCGATGGTTTGCTGAATGTTTTCATTGTCGAGTCTTTTGAACTGATTGAAGGGATTGCGAAGAACGTCAACTCGAGAGTCACGTTGGGTAGAGACTCCTTCATTGACCTTGGAGAGCCTATCCTAGATAAGCTAAGCAGTTTCCAAAGCACTCACTCTGCCCTATTGCCCTTTGCTAAGATTGCCACAAATGATATTCTTTGATTAAGAGTCAAGTTGCTTGAATCTCTTCACATCAGCAGCGTTCGTAGAAGGAGTGATTGTGGGAACACCATTTTGCACAACATAGCAGAGATCGTTGTCAACTGCCTCAAGATGCATGCGCATCTTGTTCCTCCAGTAGGAGTAGTCTATCCCATCGAAGCTAGGACACCCAGCCGAGACTTTTATCATGCCTGTAGTCGACATAACTAAAACTGCAGGTGGTTAAACCAAAATCATAGAGAACAAGGGAGTACCTTGCTCTGATACCAATTGAAAGTGTGTTATATCGACTAGAGGGGGTGAATAGGCGATTTTTTCAAAATTTTCACTTAGGAATTACTTCTTGAGCAAATAGCTAAGCGACGAGCTACAAGCAGCGGAATAGCTACTTAGATGCAAATATATCAAGCCAGTAACATAGCCATCATGATGAAATGAAACAAGCAGAGAGCACAGGTAGCGTGCAAACAGGATAAGCAGGAGGAAGACAGACTGACTGAAGAAATAGGATTGAGGAAATTGAGAAATTATTTAGTCAAAGTCTTCAAATAGTAACTATCAATTGCATCAACAAGTAAGATATGAAATGAAAGAGTTGAGGAAATAGAACTAGTAGCTCGGTGAAGGCAATGATTTGGTAGACCAGTTCCAACTGTTGTGACAGTTGTACGTCTAGTTAGGGCTCCTTGGTATTTAAACCAAAGGAGACACAGTCACATGACACACAGTCCTTAGCATATTCCCCTTGAGCAATGGTCACATAGACCTCGCCCAATCACTCATGCTAAGTCTTCACAGGTGACTTCCAAACCTTCACAGACTTTGGTCACCCGGCGATCCACAATTCTTCTTGGATGCTCTAGACCATTGACGCCTAACCACGTGGAAGATGCACAGTCTTCAATGGTCAAAAGCGTCAGTTCCACACATGAACAATCTCTTCAGTGTTGCTCCACAACTTTGCATTTAGGTGTTTGGGTTTTTGGGTTTTTTCCTCACTGATGATTTTCGCTCAAAGTCCTTGGATGATGGGATGCTCTAAATGACAAGTGTCAGTTTCTCTTTGAGCAGCCAGTGAACTAGTGGTTGTAGGGGGTGGCTATTTATAGCGAGGGAGCAGCCCGACATGATAAGACATAAATGTACTTGAATGATATGACTGTTAGGTGGATAAGATATTTTGGGACAGCTGGTTCATAGCAAAGCAACGGTCGGAAATTTGACCTCTCAAATTCCTCAGGGCTATCATGTTCCTCACTTGTAGGCAATCCATACTGGTGTATTCCTAACTCCTCAGTCAGAACAAAATCCTCAAAGATCAGAAGATCTTTGTCTATGTCGGTGAAGAAATTGACTTACCTGTATGAGATTTCCAAAGGCTTCACTCGAAGGATTGGTATGTGTAGGCATTGAGTTGAATATCAGTTGGAAATTGTTTCCTTAGTTTTACCTCGACCCCCTTTAACAGTATCGTGTTTCCTATGCCTCAAGAAAGAGAAAATGAAACTACGAAAACAAAAGTATTCACGCTTCATAATCCTCGCATTAATATCCAAGTCTTCAAGGCCACACTAATTTCCTCATGTTACAAATCTTCAAGAAAAACAAAGTCTTCAACTGAGGACATTCATTTTCAGGGGTCGACTTTCTTCGGAAATATCAAACTCCTTAGAGACTTATAGAACTTGTGTACACTCACAAAAACATTAGTCCCTTAACCAATAAGTCTTCAATACACCAAAATCACAAAGGGGCACTAGATGCACTTACACTTTCAACCTAGCATTTTCATCAGAAACATAACCATTTTCCTCGACCGAGGGGTTAGCATTGATAGATGATTCAACATTTGATTCTGCATTGGATTGTTCAAGGCATTTTAAACATGGTGGCACAAACACTTTAGGTTTCACTTTAAATTATTGGGTGAGAACATAATTTTCTTTGATCAAATCCCCAGCTTCTCTCAGCACCTCGACTTCCTGCTTCCTTTTCAGGTAATCATAGGTCAGCCTTTCATGGTCGACCAAGAGAAAATCTTGATGATTTATTAGTTCTTCCATTCGTGACTTCAGAGCGAAATACTCTTCGGTCAATGACTGATTTTTCTCTATCTCCTCGAACAACAACCCTTAAGATTTCCTAAGGGTCTTCTCAATTTACTCAAGAGAGTGTTGTTGGATGTTAGCAATTTTAATGAACTTAGCATGATCATCTTCATCATAAGAATATTGATCATTTGAGTGTGTTTTGTGATTCTTGGAGGATACCTTTTCCTTCCAGACTTTGGCCATGAAGCAAGAGGCAGGAGATTCATCCTCACTGGAGTGCTTGTTGAAGAAAATTGATGTTTGAGTAGAGGCATAGGCTATGCCCGCCATGCCAGAGTCGGAATCCTCATCGGATTCATAATCGTCTCCGTAGACGGATGATTCTTCTTCATTAGAATCTATCTCTATGCTGATGTATTCCTTGGCCTTGCATGAAGTATTCTTGCGGTTGGTAGAGGACTTAGACTGGTTCCATGATGAAGATCTTGACGAAGATTTTGAAATGGAGTTATCTTTCTTCTTGAACAACTTCTTCATTTTATTTTCTTCATCGGAGTCTTAGTTCTTGCTCTTGCTTTTGCATCGATGATTTCTCGAATCATATCTTCCACTAGCAAGAATTTTAGCTTCCTAGAGAGGGTAGTCTAATATGAAGTGTCCATGTTTTTGCACTTGAAACAGGTGTTTTCTCCCGTAGTTTTTGATGTTGATTTTGAACCACCAGAGTTGCTCGAGCAGATCTTTTGGAACTCGCTCTTCTTGTGGAAGCATTGATATCTTCTTGTGATTGGAGCGAGATCTTTGCTGAGTCTCTCTGTATCATCTGAATCTTCTTTGGCATTTCCATCAGTGGAAGAATCAGCTACAGCCTCGAGACCATGATTTTTGCGAAGACTTGATCCATACAGATCTCTCTTCTCTTGTTCCTGTTCCTCGTGTGTGTTTAATCTCTCGATCATATCAATAGAGTTTATGGATTTGAAATCAGGTCGATCGTGAATCATTAAGACAAAAGTGTCGAATGAACTGTCAAGTGATCGGAGCAATTTCTTCACAACTTCATCGTCAGTGATGTCTTTGACGCCGAGACCTTGAAGCTCATTTGCTATGTGACTCAGATGATCGAACGTTTGCTGACAACTTTTATTTCCAATGCGCTTGAATCAATTGAACTTTGCTCAAAGAGTATCAATCCTAGCTTCCTTTTGTGTTGAAACTCATTCATCACTAGCACAGAAACGGGTTATAGTGTCGGTTCATGTGGCCCTTTAGTGTCTGTTCTGGAACCGGCACTAAAGGGTGGGGACTAATGGTCCCCCCCTTTAGTCCCGGTTCAACACGAACTGCCACTAAAGGTACACCACATGGCACGAGCCCGCGCCTGGGGCTAGGAGACCTTTAGTACCGGTTCGTAACGTTTTGGTTTTATGATTTATTTTTCCTTTAATTTTTTTCATTCGCTGATATTTTATGATACTACATATTATACATGTTATGCATATATATAAATAGAATTTCTCATAGAACCTCACATATGTATATATATATCATCGAATGTCTCGCACCACCATTCACACATACACATGTACATATACAATTTCTCCTCCAATTTGAAGATCATTACATAGAGGAATTATTGCGGTAGTGGGTAATGGAATTCTCCTTTGGGATCTATCACCTGGTCGAGCAAAAATCCCGCTATTTCCTCTTGAAGTGCTCGTACGCAAGCCTCCGGTAGGAGCCGATCCCGCATCTCCTTCATCTTTAAAGAAGATATCAAAATATACTTATATTATTAGTTGTATGTATATATATTAGATAATGATGTAAAAATTGTGAATATTGTTCTGGCAAACTTACCATGCTTTTTGGGCAGCTGCTTGGCTGGAGCTCAAGCTCAACTCATTTTTTGTGTGCTATCAGTTCTGGTCCTGTTGGTAGTCATCATGCGAATGTTCATGCAAATGTATTATGCACATAAATCAGTCCCCGACGCCTGCTTCAGGGCCTTTAAGAGAATATAATTCAATCGTATAATAATTAGTCAAGCATGATAATTGATGGTATTGAAACTAGAATTAAAGAGATGGTAGCTAGCTCGTACTAGCTACTTAATTAATTACCTTGGGTAAGATCCATTTCAGCTCTTTTTTCCATGGGCTATCAACCTGTTTGATGAACTTTTGCCAAGCCCTTCCCGCCGGCAAAGAAAATGAATAAATGAGTTATAAATTAGTTGATATAAAAAATGACGAAGTAAAGAGGCCTACATATAGTTCGATAATGATTGAAATTACCTATTGACCATCCCCTTCATGATTTCGTAGTCAGTATCTTTTCTAAGTAGTGGGTACAATACTTGAACTTTTCCCTCGTCAACTTCAGTGATTAACAAGATCCAGTGGAAACTCCATGCGCACACATTTGCATGTATAATTAAGCGGGCATGTGCATAACTCATCAACTACCCTAAATCCTATACACTTATTAACATCTAACTAGTAAGCAAAAACATAATTTGTAGTATAAGATAGTGTGACTCACCTGAAGTTGTAAGGAAGTAGTATTTTTGGATAGGCATTTAGGCGCTTCAAGTACACTAGCAAGATTTTCTCTGTGTACGGTCGATCATATTATTGTGACCATGTCTTTTCATTAACGATATTTGGTTCAATGAACCCAATGACATAGCATCCACCTTTTTTCATTTCAAACATCTCATTCTGCATAATACCATAGAAGAGAATATAGTGATAATAATTAAAGGTAATTAATAGAATGAGCACTACAGCTAGCTAGAGAATTAAATTAATTATAGAAAGAAACAACTTATGAACAATAGCAACTGGCGATAGATTTGTCGAGTGCGTCTTGATTGAATAACTGAAACATTTCTTGAAACTCAGCACACAGATCTTTTCCATGGTTGTAATACTCTTCAACGACTTTCACCATGAGGGAGTCTCGATCGGTAGTCTTGGCTTCTTTCATGTATCATTCATGCAATTGATACATTCTCGTTGATAGAAGCTTGACCTCCTCAGGCTTCACCATAGGCTGGCCACAGGCACATATCCATTTTAGTTCCTCCTCTTTAAACTTTTCCATGGGCTCGAGGCCTAGGAGTTGTTCTATAGTGCATCTGATCTCTGTACCCTGCCTTCTATGATCGTCGGTATTACCATCTGATCGCCACCGGTACTCGCATGTGTTGGTACAATGAGCGGGGGGATCGATTGCACTGCCTGTTCTCCTAGCTGGGGAACAGTTTTCCTGCTTTTTGGGCAGCTGCTTGGCTGGAGCTCAAGCTCAACTCATTTTTTGTGTGCTATATGCCTTCTTCATTTGCCGCCCATAGTCTGATTCCCTTGGCTTGGGATCTGGTGCTTGAGCCATACAAATGAAATGGTCAACGACATGCTCAGGCACTTTCTCCTTTGTTGGCGAGGCGATTTTGGTCCAAAATGGGCCCTCACTTGGGCTTGGCATTCAGCTTCGTTTTCCTCCATAGTCATGTCGTAAGGCCTCTTCGGAAGAGGCAAAGCTTGGACCAAATTGGTATCTCTTGCCTCCTTAACCTGTACTACTACTACTAGCCGCCATAGCTGCGGTGGCTCTCTTCTGTTGTTGCTTAGGCGGCGGAGACGGCGGAGATGGCTCACGCGGTGCCTGACTTGGGGGAGGAGTGGGCGGACGTGCTGCCGGACTTGGAGGAGGAGGAGTGGGCCGATGCGGTGCTGGACTTGGAGGAGGAGGAGTGACCTGATGCATTGGCGGACTTGGAGGAGCAGGACTCTGCTGAGGCGGTGGTTGATGACTTGGAGGAGCGGGAGTCTGCTGACGTAGTGGCGGACTTCGAGGAGGAGTCGGCTAACGCGATACCGGTGGCCTTGGAAAGATGATGCGATCCTTTCTCCATAGAATGATACGATGTATGGCCTCTCCCAGGGTGTGCCCGTCGTCACCTCCAGGAATGTGAAGGTCTAGCCTTGAATATTGTGCCACCACTTCATCAACCACGACATGAGCATAGCCAGTAGGAACCGGGTTCCAATGGAAGGTTGCTCCAGGTGGATTTGTATAAGAAACGGCGTCCGCCACCTTCATGGATATGTTCTTCATTTTGAAATGTAGCTCACAATTAGTGTTATCCATGATGTCATCCACAGGGTATCTATCCAGCGGTGCCTCATCGCCGGGGGTAGAACCCACGCTGCTTCTCGGCATGGATGGGACGGTGCAATCGAATGCTGGATCTGCTAGCTGCTGCCGCTGCTGAGATCCCCTTTCCTGGCTAAGTGAGTCAATGTGCTGCTGCTGCTGCTGGAATTGGAGTGCCAACTCTGCGTGCTTTGATTCTACTGTGCGAAGGCGTTGGGCTTCCTACCTCCTCTCCTCCTCCTCCTCTAGCTTCCTCTTCTTCTCCTCGTGCATCTTGTTTCTTGCACGGCATCTATAGTCGGCGTTCTAGTCCTCAAACCCCTCATACCACGGAACAATGCCTTTGCCTCTTGTTCTTCCCGGGTGTTCAGGATTTCCCAGGGCGCGCATAAGCTCATCGTTCTCTCTTTTGGGCATGAACATCCCCCGTTCGAGCCTCTTCTATTGCTACATGTAATTTGAGGTCGGCTCCTTTAATACTTGCCTTCTCCAAAACCTTGCATGTCTTTGTGTCCAACGTCCCACCATGCGCATAGAACCAAGTCCTGCACCTAGGAGGGTGGGCAGCTCAATGTAACTTGAATAACCCCATAATCCACCATTTTTTGCTCTGACTTATCCCACTTACGTCGGGCCACCGCGTAGCCACCTGGCCCGAGCTTATGGTAATGCTCCTTTTTCTCCGCATTGATCTTGTTTATTCGCGACTGTTCCTTAGCTAATTACGATTCCTTGAATTTCACGAAAGTGGGCCGGTGATCTCTTTGCTTCTCCAATGTTCCCGTGAATTCTGGAGTCTTCTTTCCTTCTTCGACATACTTGGCCCATATACTTTTCTTGTGGTTGATGAATGCAACCGCCATCTTCCTAAGAGCAGCGTCCTTGACTTTCAGGACATCTACATCTATGAACTGGTCTGATAGGGAGAAATGTGACATGAGAGAATCCCAAAGAAGACTTTTTGCTCTTTGGTCAACATAAGAAAGATCTGGACATTCCTTTGCTGGCTTTTTCCATTATTGAATGGAGATCGGGATTTGGTCCTTCACATGAACTCCGCACTGATGAACGAACTTACCCGTTTTCTTCTTAGGCTCGCTTGGTTCGCCATTAGGTTTTATGGCATCGATGTTGTACTTTACGCCATCCTTCACCTTTTTGGCCGGGCCTCCCACTGTCCTGCTGTATGTAGAACATTTGCTCGATCCGGAGAGCTGAAAGAAGAAAGATCGATTCGTTAGTATATATACAAATCAATTAAAACATCTGATGATCACCAGATTCCTACTTATATAAATATACCTTGCGGGTCTTTGTTATTTCAAGATCAACATTTCCTTCATCATCATAGTTATGGACTTCATCTATTCGTTCATCTTCATCAAATATCATACCCTCACCGGTAGGGTTCAGATATTGCGAGCTGTCATCTTCTTCAAACTCATCTGGGCTAGGGGATGAGCGTATGATGTTGAACAGGGCCTCCTCTCCTTCTCGGGTGGTATTGTCCATAGATTTTATTTAATAACTAATCCAGATTAAATATAAAACAATTTTGTATTCAAATTAGAATGCATGCATGTGATCAATAAGGAAAAGCTGAATCATAGTACATAATATGCATCATCGAATATAATCTCGAATACATCGTCTCGCATATTACCGAATAATATATATAATCTCAAATACACCGTCTCGAATATTATTGAATAATATAAATAATCTCGAATACATCGTCTTGAATATTGTCGAATAATATATATAATCTCGAATACATCGTCTCGAATATTATCGAATACATCACTATCTAGCTAATATAGATCGAATACTATCGAATAATCAAGTTCACTCGCGGTTTCTGAGGTGCGGGTGGTGGACACCCTAAGAGAAGGAACTATCACAGGATCATAGCTCAGGTGAGATCCCCAAAGAACCTGCCAGGTATTGGAGAACCTGACATCCAACGCAGCTGTGTAGCGACGCACGTACTGGTCCTCCTCCCTTACACGGTGACGTACCACCTCCGGCGGGGCCGGCTCCCTCCGCACCTAAAGTGGCCCACGCGAACGCCACCTAAGGAGCTCC
Organism: Secale cereale; assembly: GCA_902687465.1. Lineage (NCBI taxonomy): Eukaryota > Viridiplantae > Streptophyta > Magnoliopsida > Poales > Poaceae > Secale > Secale cereale. The sequence continues at coordinate 201,949,394 of LR738712.1, forward strand.
GGGTCGACGACGGGACTCGGGTCCAGGTTCCTCACCAAGTGGCGCCCGCCCTAAAGGAAGCACCTCCCAGTGCCAGCCTTGCGAAGCCCAGTCCCGGACATGGCTCCTCCGAAGGAGGACGTCGTCACGAACGGGTCGACGGGGAGGATGTGGGCCGGGCATCGTTGATGTCAAGAACACATTCTATATGCAAATGTAACATTTTTTTAAATGATTGGATTGCGATTTCTTATATACAAATTCTATATGCAAATGTAACATAACGAATTCTCTTAACCTTTTACAAGATTTAACAAAATGGCGCCATTCTGGATGTGTTGAAAATGGTCCATATTTTCCATGATATCATCTACCCTTATATAGGTCACGTTGTCTAGTGTCAAAGGATTCAAGAAAACCATGGCTTCTTCATTGGCTAGAAGTAATAGCCACATAATGGTACGAAGCTCTCCAAAATTGTTTTGGAACGGAGTCCCATATAGGATAAATCGCTTTTTGTTACAAAGTTCAGCAAGAGCCTTCTGAATATCGCTATTTGGAAGGCCTTTGCTGAAATTTGTACAAAAGAACGAATTATTCTATCTGAAACTCCGTTCCAAAACAACTTTGAAGATCTTCGTAGAATCATACGCCTGTTAGTTCCGGCTAATGATGAAGCCATGGATTTCTTCAATACTTTGACACTTAACATGACATATAGAAGAATATATATATACTAGCAAAAATGCCCGTGCGTTGCAACGGGTAATGAAAGTATCACCATCCCCTTTATCCTTCCACCATTTTCCTGTCATCATGCAAAAGGCCCTTATGATTTCACCATCATCGTTGCATGAGCCGCTCCATACCCTCGATGCACTCAGGCCACATGTGCATATCCGCGACGCTCATGCTACCCAGCTCCTTTGCCTCCTTATTTGTGACTATCACCACTGCCTCCACAACTTTTCCAGCTCGTCGTAGGAATCCTAAGTGGCGGCAACCTTAGGGTTGGCACAGTAGGAACCATAGAAACTTAGTTTCGAATGAGAGAGAGTGGCGATGGGTAGAGAGCCAAGGGTTCGTTGGTTGGGGAGATCACGCATCACGCAGGGGTGTCGACTGTGATCGTCGTCGATTGATTGTAGCCATTGTTCCTTTTTTGTGAAGAAATTGGTGATCATTTGGTTTGAGATAAAAAACAGGTGGGGTCACTAAGGGAAAGGTGTAACGATACAGTTCAATGTCAACTGTATGAAACGTCTTATAAAAGTGAATGGAGGGGGTACTAGAAACAAATAACTTCCTTTCTACATAAATAGGAGGATCACGTCGGAATGCATCTAAAAAGGAATCACGTCAGCGAATCATTTTTTAGTATTTTTTAAATTGTGTTTAGAAAATGTTTGCGCTTAAAAAAATATTCAAAATTCGAGTAAAGTACCTCCTAATTTTTAAAAATTCTTCATGTTTTACAAACAATCCAAATTCAAAACCTTGTTCCTTTTAAAAATAATGATCGACTTTAAATTTTGTGTTCACAACTTTGCAAAGTATTCACGTATGTTTTAGGATCCGGTGTTGCTGATTGTATTGTTTAATAAATGGAGATTTGGAAACTGACACGTGAGGTTTTCTAGTGTATTGGCTAGCATGTCCGAGTTAGCACCCCGGTACGATTCTTCTTTGCACCTCTTTGGCACACTTTTCCTTCTTTTTATTTTCTTGATAAGAGCCCACTTTGGCGCTGCAGTATAGCGTCCGCCAATGGGCCGGCCCATCTCGGCTTGTTATGGCGACGTACGAATTTTTGTTGCAGTTTTTGTATCGGACGGCCAGACTAAATTTTGTACTACCTCGAGTAGCCACAATTTTAAAATATTGAATGGCACCTAAGCGGGATGATGCATCTCCGGGCCCAATTAGAAATAACATGCGTTGATGCCCCAATCAAAATAACGTGCGATGGAGAGAGAAAATTAACCTACGAGAAAGGTACGGGTTAAAAATAATGTTCCATTAGTACCACCTCGCTTATATGTTTAAATTCAAACTAAAAACGTAAATTCAAGGGAAGAAGCGTATTGTGACAGTGAACCCGACAAACTCGTTCCGTGCTTTATTATTAGGTATATATATATATATATATATATATATATATATATATGAGATCGGAAAAAATGGATCAACTTGTGCATATCCATAATGGGGGCATTCTTCATAAATCTATGTCAAAATTCAAACTTTGACATATGATCAAATATTGTTCCATATGTCAAAATTCAAACTTTGACATATGATCAAATGTTGCATATGTCAAGATTCAAACTTTGACATATGATCAAACTTTGATATATGATCAAATGTTGCATATGTCAAAATTCAAACTTTGACATATGATATTTAGCTAGCTAGCTAATTCATCTAACATTAATATATCTAGCTAATTCATCTAACATTTGACAAAAGTATAAAAACTAATTCATCTAACATTAATATATCTAATTCATCTATAACTAAAAGTATAAAAGACTATTTCATCTATCATTTCTATCTAGCTAATTCATCTAGTTAATCTAACATTTGACATTAAACCAACATTTCTATCTAATTAATCTAACATTTGACATTAATATATCAAATTCTATCATCTAACAATTTGACATTAATCTAATTCATCTAGCTAAAACTTTGACATTAATCTAATTCATTTAGCTAAAACTTTGACTTTAATCTAACATTTCTATAACTAAAAGTATTAAAAACTAAAAAACAGAAAAAGAGAAAATAATTAAGAAAATGTGTGTGTGTGTGCGCGCGCGGGCTCGGGATGAGGGCGGCCATGGCCGGCGCGGCAGGGGGTCGGGTCTTACCGCGGGCCGACGGCCGGCGAGGTGAGGCGACGGGGACGGCGATGGGGGGCGACGACGGGCTGGGCAATGCCGGGGGCGGCGACGGGGACGGGCTGAGGCGGTTACGGGGACGGGCGCGGCGAAGGGGGCGACGCGTGACGGGGGCGGCATCGGGCTGGGGTGGCGACGAGGATGGGCGCAGCGATGATGCAGAGGTTGAAGCAGAGGAAGAAGAGAAGAAAACTGTAATATTTTTAAGTGCTGCTTATATAGGATGGACCTTTAGTACCGGTTGGAGTCACCAACCTGTACTAAAGGTCTGTTTTGGCAAGGCCAAGCGGCGGGAAGCGCACCCTTTAGTACCGGGTCGTAGCTCCAACCGATACTAAAGACCCCCCCCCCTTAGTACCGGTTGGAGCCACCACCCGGTACTAAAGAGGTGCGCTGGCGCAGGTGCGATGCGGGCAAGTTTGGCCCCACCTCGCTTGTCGTGGGGCGCCCGCACTAGCTTATAAGCCCCGTCGCGGCTGCTGTCTCGAGCTCCTCTCTAGTGTAGACCTTCTAGGCCTACCTCTGTTGTGATGCCTTATTGGGCCTACTGGGCCTGCGGGTGTGCATCCTGGACCAACTACAGGTTGGGTTTCTAGTCGCATGCTTGCCGCTGTGGCCCAGTAGGCGGTCTTTTTATATTAATTCTTTTTTTTCTTTTCTGCTATTTATTTATTTATTTCTGAGTTCTTTTTGCTGTATTCAGAGTTTCTTTGTGAATATTTTTTCTTTAGGTACAAACAATTACAAACTTTCTCTTAGTGTCAGTAGTTTTCAAATTTGAATAGTTTAAAATTTGAATTATTGAAATTTGTGTGAATCACTAGTTTTTGAATAACTTTACTTTAAAAATAGATTTTTTAGTGATTCTTTTTTCTTATGTTTAATATTAGTGTGTTTTATCATTATATTCAATTTGGTAATACTTAGGTTATTTAAAAATGAAATGCCTTTGTAACAGATGAGTTTTCGTCCAAAACCCTGATACTTCAAAAGAGATTGTCCATTTTGTACACGAAGTGCATCCAGATTTTTTTGTAACGCTCTCAACTTTTTAGCACATGCTATGTGGGTGAAATAATGATACCATGCCAACTTTCAAACTTTTGAGAGTTCATATGTAGTGCTTTTCAATTTCGAGGTCATTTATCTCAATAATGAGTAAATGCATGAAAAATAGCAAATGCAGTCGTAAAGTGTTGAAAGTTGTTGGCGTGGCTTTGAATGGTGCATATTGAGCGCACAAAAAGTCTGGAGTTGAAATAAGCTTAAAAATGAAATGCCTTTGTAAGAGACGAGTTTTCTTCCAAAACCCTGATACTTCAAAAGGGATTGTCCATTTTGTACATGAAGTGCATCCAGTTTTTGTCGTAACCCTCTCAACCTTTTAGCACATGCTATGTGGGTAAAATGATGATACCATGCCAACTTTCAACTTTTTCACAGTTCATTTGTAGTGCTGCTACTTCTCGAGCTTGCGTTGTATTCCCTCGAAGAGGAAAGGGTGATGCAGCACAGTAGCGTAAGTATTTCCCTCGGTTTTTGAGAACCAAGGTATAAATCCAGTAGGAGACCACGCGCAAGTCCCTCGCACCTGCACAAACAAATAAGAACTTCGCAGCCAACGCGATAAGGGGTTGTCAATCCCCTTACGGTCACTTACGAAAGTGAGATATGATAGAGATGATAGTTTGATATTTTTGGTATTTTTTTTATAAGAATAGAAAGTAAAAGCGGAAAAGTAAAGCAGATTGTAGATTGATATGTTGAGAATAGACCCGGGGGCCATAGTGTTCTCTAGTGGCTTCTCTGATGATAGCGATATTCTACGGCGGGTAAACAAATTACTGTCAAGAAATTGATAGAAAAGCGAATAATTATGAGGCTATCTAGGCATGATCATTATATATAGGCATCACGTCCGAGACAAGTAGAACAAAATGATTCTGCATCTACTACTATTACTCCACACATCGACCGCTATCCAGCATGCATCTAGTGTATTAAGTTCATAAGAACAGGGTAACGACTTAAGCAAGATGACATGATGTAGACGGATAAATTCAAACTCAGCGATATAAACCCCATCTATTTATCCTCGATGGCAACAATACAATACGTGCCTTGCTGCCCCTACTGTCACTGGGAAAGGACACCGCAAGATTGAACCCAAAGCCAAGCACTTATCCCATTGCAAGAACTATAGATCTAGTAGGACAAACCAAACCAATAATTCGAAGAGACTTGCAAGGATATTATAATCATACATAAAGAGTTCAGAGAAGAACCAAATATTTCTCATAGATAATATTGATCATAAACCCACAATCCATCGGATTTCGACAAACACACCGCAAAAAGAGATTACATCGAATAGATCTCCTCGAAGACCGAGGAGAACTTTGTATTGAGATCCAAAGAGAGATAAGAAGCCAGCTAGATCCTAATTATGGACACGAAGGTCTGTGGTAAACTACTCACAACTCATGGTGAGGCGATGATGATGATGTAGAAGCACTCCGTGGAAGATCCCCCTTCGGCGGAGCTCCGGAACAGGCCCCAAGATGGGATCTCACGGGAACAGAAGGTTACGGCAGTGGAACTAGGGTTTTCTCTGTTGTTCTGATGGTTTCGGGCTATGTAGGTATATATAGGAGGAAGGAGGGCACCAGGTGCCAAACGTGGGGACCACGAGGCAGGGGCCCCCCACCCTCGTGGGCACTAGGTAAGCCCTACTCCGTGGTTCTCAAGTCTCCCTTGCATGATTTTCTCCAAAAATATCTCTCCCGAAGGTTTCATTCCGTTTGGACTCCGTATGATATCCCTTTTCTGTAAAACCCCGAAACAGGCAAAAAAAAAGCAATCTGGACTGGGCCTTTGGGTTAGTAGGTTAGTCCCAAAAATAATATAAAAGTGTATGAGAAAGCCCATTAAATATCGAAAACATCATAAATAAAAGCATGGAACAATAAAAAATTATAGATATGTTGGAGACGTATCAAGCATCCCCAAGCTTAATTCCTGCTCGTCCTCGAGTACGTAAATGATAAAAACAGAAATTTTTATGTGAAATGCTAACCAACATAGTTTTTCAATGTAATTCTCTTAATTGTGGCATAAATGTTCAGATCAGTAAGATTCAAGAAAAAAGTCTATATTGACATAAGAAACAGAAATACTTCAAGCATACTAACAAAGCAATCATGTCTTCTCAAAATACTATGGCTAAAGAAAGTTATCCCTACAAAATCATATAGTCTGGCTATGCTCCCTCTTCATCACACAAAATATTCATATCATGCACAACCCCGATTTCAGCCAAACACTTGTTTTCATACTCTATTCTTTCAAGCCTTTCAACTATCACACAATACATGAGCATGAGCCATGGACATAGCACTATGGGTGGAATAGAGAGGTGGTTGTGGAGAAGACAAAAAGGAGGGAGATAGTCTCACATAAACTAGGCGTATCAATGGGCTATGGAGATGCCCATTAACATATATCAATGTGAGTGAGTAGGGATTGCCATGCAACGGATGCACTAGAGCTAAAAATGTATGAAAGCTCAACAAAAGAAACTAGTGGGTGTGCATCCAACTTGCTTGCTCATGAAGACCTACGGCATTTGAGGAAGCCCGTCGTTGGATTATACAAGCCAAGGTCTGTAATGAAAATTCCCACTAGTATATGAAAGTGACTAAGCCTGAGACTCTCTATCATGAAGAACATGGTGCTACTTTGAAGCACAAGTGTGGAAAAAGATAGTAGTAATTGTCCCTTCTCTCTTTTCTCTCTTTTTTTGGAGGGGCTTTCTCTCTTTTTTTAGCCCCTCTCTATTTTTTGGGCCATCTTTTTTTATTGGCCTTTCCTCACATGGGACAATGCTCTAATAATGATGATCATCACACTTTTATTGGTTTACAACTCGATATTACAACTCGATACTAGAGCAAGTATGACTCTATATGAATGCCTCCGACGGTGTACCGGGATGTGCAATGAATCAAGAGTGACTTGTATGAGAAATTATGCATGGTGGCTTTGCCACAAATACGATGTCAACTACATGATCATGCATGGAAATATAACAATATGATGCATGTCATATGAACGGAATGATGGGAAGTTGCATGGCAATATATCTCGGAATGGCTATGGAAATGCCATGATAGGTAGGTGTGGTGGCTGTTTTGAGGAAGGATATATAGTTGGTGTATGGTGTTGGGGAATGTAGTATTTTAAAATTTTCCTACGATCACGCAAGATCTATCTACCAGATGCATAGCAACGAGAGGGAAGAGTGTGTCTACGTACCCTCGTAGACCGGGAGCGGAAGCGTCAAGTGACGCGGTTGATGTTGTCGAACTTCTTCGCGATCCAACCGATCAAGCACCGAACGTACGGCACCTCCGCGTTCAGCACACGTTCAGCTTGATGACATCCCACGAGCTCTTGATCCAGTTGAGCTTCACGGGAGAGTTTTGTCAGCACGACGGCGTGGTGACGGATATGATGTGTTTACCGGCGCAGGGCTTCGCCTAAGCTCCGCGACGGTATGACCGAGGTGTGATTCTGTGGAGGGGGGCACCGCACACGGCTAAAACAATTCAACTTGTGTGTCTTTGGGTGCCCCCCTGCCCCCGTATATAAAGGAGCAAGGGAGGGAGGCCGGCCGGCCCTTCCTGGTGCGGCTAGGGAAGGAGTCCTACTAGGAATAGGATTGCAATCCTATTCCTAGTAGGATTCACCAAAAGGAAGAAGGGGGAAAGGAATAGGTGAGGTGGCGCCCCCCCCCCAATCCTAGTCCAACTAGGAACCCTAGGTGGGGGCGCCGGCCAGCCCTATGGGCTGCCTCTCTCTTTCCCTTTAGGCCCACTATGGACCATCCCCTCTCGTAGGGGGTTCCGGTAACCCCCTCCGGCATTCCCGATAAATCCGAAACTTTTCCGGTATACTTCCGGTGTCCGAATATAGCCGTCCAATATATCAATCTTTATGTCTCGGACATTCCGAGACTCCTCGCCATGTCCGTGGTCTCATCCGGGACTCCGAACTACCTTCGGTACATCAATACTCATAAACTCATAATATCGATGGTCATCAAACGTTAAGCGTGCGGACCCTACGGGTTTGAGAACTATGTAGACATGACCGAGACTCATCTCCGGTCAATAACCAATAGCGGAACCTGGATGTTCATATTGGCTCCTACATATTCTACGAAGATCTTTTATCGGTCAGAACCGCATAACAACATACGTTGTTCCTTTTGTCAAACGGTATGTTACTTGCCCGAGATTCGATCGTCGGTATCTCTATACCTAGTTCAATCTCGTTATCGGCAAGTCTCTTTACTCGTTCCGTAACACATCATCTCGTGACTAACTCATTAGTCTTTTGCTTGCAAGGCTTATTGTGATGTGTGTTACCGAGAGGGCCCAGAGATACCTCTCCGACACTCGGAGTGACAAATCCTAATCTTGATCTATGCCAACACCACGAATACTTTCGGAGACACCTGTAGAGCATCTTTATGATCACCCAGTTACGTTTTGACGTTTGATAGCACACAAGGTGTTCCTACGGTATTCGGGAGTTGCATAATCTCATAGTCATAGGAACATGTATAAGTCATGAAGAAAGCAATAGCAGAAAAAACTAAACGATCATAGTGCTATGCTAACGGATGGGTCTTGTCCATCACATCATTCTCCTAATGATGTGATCCCGTTGATCAAATGACAACTCATGTCTATGGTTAGGAAACATAACCATCTTTGATCAATGAGCTAGTCTAGTAGAGGCATACTAGGGACATACTGTTTTGTCTATGTATCCACACATGTACTAAGTTTCCAGTTAATACAATTCTAGCATGAATAAAAGACATTTATCATGATATAAGGAAATACAAATAACATCTTTATTATTGCCTCTAGGGCATATTTCCTTCAGTCTCCCACTTGAACTAGAGTCAATAATCTAGATTACAAAGTGATGATCCTCACACCCATGGAGTCTTGGTGCTGATCATGTTTTGCCCGTGGAAGAGGCTTAGTCAACGGGTCTGCAATATTCAGATCCGTATGTATTTTGCAAATCTCTATGTCTCCCTCCTTGACTAGATCGCGGATGGAATTGAAGCGTCTTTTGATGTGCTTTGTTCTCTTGTGAAACCTAGATTCCTTCGCCAAGGCTATGGCTCCAGTGTTGTCACAAAAGATTTTCATTGGACCCGATGCACTAGGTACTACACCTAGATCGGATATGAACTCCTTCATCCAGACTCCTTCATTTGCTGCTTCCGAAGCAGCTATGTATTCCGCTTCACACGTAGATCCCGCCACGACGCTCTGCTTGGAACTGCACCAACTGACAGCTCCACCGTTCAATAAAAATACATATCCGGTTTGTGACTTTGAGTCATCCGGATCAGTGTCAAAGCTAGAATCGACGTAACCGTTTACGACGAGCTCTTTGTCACCTCCATATACGAGAAACATATCCTTTGTTCTTTTCAGATACTTTAGGATGTTTTTGACCGATGTCCAGTGATCCACTCCTGGATTACTTTGGTACCTCCCTGCTAGACTTATAGCAAGGCACACATCAGGTCTGGTACACAGCATTGCATACATGATAGATCCTATGGCTGAGGCATAGGGAATGACTTTCATTTTCTCTCTATCTTCTGCAGTGGTCGTGTTGGGGAACGTAGTATTTTAAAATTTTCCTACGATCACGCAAGATCTATCTACCAGATGCATAGCAACGAGAGGGGAGAGTGTGTCTACGTACCCTCGTAGACCGGGAGCGGAAGCGTCAAGTGACGCGGTTGATGTTGTCGAACTTCTTCGCGATCCAACCGATCAAGCACCGAACGTACGGCACCTCCGCGTTCAGCACACGTTCAGCTTGATGACGTCCCACGAGCTCTTGATCCAGTTGAGCTTCACGGGAGAGTTTCGTCAGCACGACGGCGTGGTGACAGATATGATGTGTTCACCGGCGCAGGGCTTCGCCTAAGCTCCGCGACGGTACGACCGAGGTGTGATTCTGTGGAGGGGGGCACCGCACACGGCTAAAACAATTCAACTTGTGTGTCTTTGGGTGCCCCCCTGCCCCCGTATATAAAGGAGCAGGGGAGGGAGGCCGGCCAACCTCTCCTGGTGCGGCTAGGGAGGGAGTCCTACTAGGAATAGGATTGCAATCCTATTCCTAGTAGGATTCACCGAAAGGAAGAAGGGGGAAAGGAATAGGAGAGGTGGCGCCCCCCCAATCCTAGTCCAACTAGGATTCCTAGGTGTGGGCGCCGGCCAGCCCTATGGGCTGCCTCTCTCTCACCCTTTAGGCCCACTATGGACCATCCCCTCTCGTAGGGGGTTCCGGTAACCCCTTCCGGCATTCCCGATAAATCCGAAACTTTTCCGGTATACTTCCGGTGTCCGAATATAGCCGTCCAATATATCAATCTTTATGTCTCGGACATTCCGAGACTCCTCGTCATGTCCGTGATCTCATCCGGGACTCCGAACTACCTTCGGTACATCAATACTCAAAAACTCATAATACCGATCGTCATCAAACGTTAAGCGTGCGGACCCTACGGGTTCGAGAACTATGTAGACATGACCGAGACTCATCTCTGGTCAATAACCAATAGCGGAACCTGGATGTTCATATTGGCTCCTACATATTCTACGAAGATTTTTTATCGGTCAGAACCGCATAACAACATACGTTGTTCCTTTTGTCAAACGGTATGTTACTTGCCCGAGATTCGATCGTCGGTATCTCTATACCTAGTTCAATCTCGTTACCGGCAAGTCTCTTTACTCGTTCCGTAACACATCATCTCGTGACTAACTCATTAGTCTTTTGCTTGCAAGGCTTATTGTGATGTGTGTTACCGAGAGGGCCCAGAGATACCTCTCCGACACTCGGAGTGACAAATCCTAATCTTGATCTATGCCAACACCACGAATACTTTCGGAGACACCTGTAGAGCATCTTTATGATCACCCAGTTACGTTGTGACGTTTGATAGCACACAAGGTGTTCCTATGGTATTCGGGAGTTGCATAATCTCATAGTCATAGGAACATGTATAAGTCATGAAGAAAGCAATAGCAGTAAAACTAAACGATCATAGTGCTATGCTAACGGATGGGTCTTGTCCATCACATCATTCTCCTAATGATGTGATCCCGTTGATCAAATGACAACTCATGTCTATGGTTAGGAAACGTAACCATCTTTGATCAATGAGCTAGTCTAGTAGAGGCATACTAGGGACATACTGTTTTGTCTATGTATCCACACATGTACTAAGTTTCCGGTTAATACAATCCTAGCATGAATAAAAGACATTTATCATGATATAAGGAAATACAAATAACATCTTTATTATTGCCTCTAGGGCATATTTCCTTGAGTCTCCCACTTGAACTAGAGTCAATAATCTAGATTACAAAGTGATGATCCTCACACCCATGGAGTCCTGGTGCTGATCATGTTTTGCCCGTGGAAGAGGCTTAGTCAACGGGTCTGCAACATTCAGATCCGTATGTATTTTGCAAATCTCTATGTCTCCCTCCTTGACTAGATCGCGGATGGAATTGAAGCGTCTTTTGATGTGCTTTGTTCTCTTGTGAAACCTGCATTCCTTCGCCAAGGCTATGGCTCCAGTGTTGTCACAAAAGATTTTCACTGGACCCGATGCACTAGGTATTACACCTAGATCGGATATGACCTCCTTCATCCAGACTCCTTCATTTGCTGCTTCTGAAGCAGCTATGTATTCCGCTTCACACGTAGATCCCGCCACGACGCTCTGCTTGGAACTGCACCAACTGACAGCTCCACCGTTTAATAAAAATACATATCCGGTTTGTGACTTTGAGTCATCCGGATCAGTGTCAAAGCTAGAATCGACGTAACCGTTTACGACGAGCTCTTTGTCACCTCCATATACGAGAAACATATCCTTTGTTCTTTTCAGATACTTTAGGATGTTTTTGACCGCTGTCCAGTGATCCACTCCTGGATTACTTTGGTACCTCCCTGCTAGACTTATAGCAAGGCACACATCAGGTCTGGTACATAGCATTGCATACATGATAGATCCTATGGCTGAGGCATAGGGAATGACTTTCATTTTCTCTCTATCTTCTGCAGTGGTCGGGCATTGAGTCTTACTCAACTTCATACCTTGTAAAACAGGCAAGAACCCTTTCTTTGGCTGATCCATTTTGAACTTCTTCAAAATCTTATCAAGGTATGTGCTTTGTGAAAGTCCGATTAAGCGTCTTGATCTATCTCTATAGATCTTGATACCTAATATATAAGCAGCTTCACCGAGGTCTTTCATTGAAAAACTCTTATTCAAGTATCCTTTTATGCTATCCAGAAATTCTATATCATTTCCAATCAACAATATGTCATCTACATATAATATTAGAAATGCCACAGAGCTCCCACTCACTTTCTTGTAAATACAGGCTTCTCCAAAAGTCTGTATAAAACCATATGCTTTGATCACCTCATCAAAGTGTATATTCCAACTCCGAGATGCTTGTACCAGTCCATAGATGGATCGCTGGAGTTTGCATACTTTGTTAGCACTTTTTGGATCGACAAAACCTTCTGGTTGCATCATATACAACTCTTCTTTGAGATATCCAATTAGGAATGCAGTTTTGACATCCATTTGCCAGATTTCATAATCATAAAATGCGGCAATTGCTAACATGATTCGGACAGACTTAAGCATCGCTACAGGTGAGAAAGTCTCATCGTAGTCAACTCCTTGAACTTGTCGAAAACCTTTCACAACAAGTCGAGCTTTGTAAACAGTAATATTACCGTCTGCGTCGGTCTTCCTCTTGAAGATCCATTTATTTTCGATGGCTTGCCGATCATCGGGCAAGTCAACCAAAGTCCACACTTTGTTCTCATACATGGATCCCATCTCAGATTTCATGGCTTCAAGCCATTTTGCGGAATCTGGGCTCATCATCGCTTCCTCATAGTTCGTAGGTTCATCATGGTCTAGTAACATGATTTCCAGAACTGGGTTGCCGTACCACTCTGGTGCGGAACGTACTCTGGTTGATCTACGACGTTCAGCAGAAACTTGATCTGAAGTTTCATGATAATTATCATTAACTTCCTCACTAATTGGTGTACGAATCACTGGAACAATTTCCTGTGATGTACTACTTTCCAATCCGGGAGAAGGTACAATTACCTCATCAAGTTCTACTTTCCTCCCACTCACTTCTTTAGAGAGAAACTCTTTTTCTAGAAAGGATCCTTTCTTAGCAACGAATATTTTGCCTTCGGATCTGTGATAGAAGGTGTACCCAACAGTCTCTTTTGGGTATCCTATGAAGACACATTTTTCCGACTTGGGTTCGAGCTTATCAGGTTGAAGTGTTTTCACATAAGCATCGCACCCCCAAACTTTAAGAAACGACAACTTTGGTTTCTTGCCAAACCATAGTTCATAAGGCGTCGTATCAACGGATTTAGATGGTGCCCTATTTAACGGGAATGCAGCTGTCTCTAAAGCATAACCCCAAAACGATAGTGGTAAATCGGTAAGAGACATCATAGATCGCACCATATCTAATAAAGTACGGTTACGACGTCGGACACACCATTACGCTGTGGTGTTCCAGGTGGCGTGAGTTGTGAAACTATTCCACATTGTTTCAAATGAAGACCAAACTCGTAACTCAAATATTCTCCTCCACGATCAGATCGTAGAAACTTTATTTTCTTGTTACGATGATTCTCTACTTCACTCTGAAATTCTTTGAACTTTTCAAATGTTTCAGACTTGTGCTTCATTAAGTAGATATACCCATATCTGCTCAAATCATTAGTGAAGGTCAGAAAATAACGATACCCACCGCGAGCATCAACACTCATTGGTCCACATACATCAGTATGTATGATTTCCAACAAATCTGTTGCTCGCTCCATAGTTCCGGAGAACGGAGTTTTAGTCATCTTGCCCATGAGGCATGGTTCGCAAGCACCAAGTGATTCATAATCAAGTGATTCCAAAAGTCCATCATTATGGAGTTTCTTCATGCGTTTTACACCAATATGACCTAAACGGCAGTGCCACAAATAAGTTGCACTATCATTACTAACCTTGCATCTTTTGGTTTCAATATTATGAATATGTGTATCACTACAATCGAGATCCAATAAGAATAGACCACTCTTTAAGGGTGCATGACCATAAAAGATATTATTCATTAAAATAGAACAACCATTATTCTCTGATTTAAATGAATAACCGTCTCGCAATAAACAAGATCCAGATATAATGTTCATGCTCAACGCTGGCACCAAATAACAATTATTTAGGTCTAAAACTAATCCCGAAGGTAGATGTAGAGGTAGCGTGCCGACGGCGATCACATCGACTTTGGAACCATTTCCCACGCGCATTGTCACATCATCCTTAGCCAATCTTTGTTTAATCCATAGTCCCTGTTTCGAGTTACAAATATTAGCAACCGAACCGGTATCAAATACCCAGGTACTACTACGAGCATTAGTAAGGTACACATCAATAACATGTATATCACATATACCTTTGTTCATCTTGCCATCCTTCTTATCCGCCAAATACTTGGGGCAGTTCCGCTTCCAGTGTCCAGTCCCCTTGCAGTAGAAGCACTCAGTTTCAGGCTTGGCTCCAGATTTGGGTTTCTTCGTGGAAGTAGCAACTGACTTGCTATTCTTTTTGAAGTTCCCTTTCTTTCCCTTGCCCTTTTTCTTGAAACTAGTGGTCTTGCTAACCATCAACACTTGATGCTCCTTTTTGATTTCTACCTCCGCAGCTTTGAGCATAGCGAAGAGCTCGGGAATTGTCTTTTGCATCCCTTGCATGTTATAGTTCATCACGAAGCCTTTATAGCTTGGTGGCAGTGATTGAAGAACTCTATCAATAACACTATCCTCGTCAACTTTACAATGAAGTTGAGTCATATGATTGTAGTACCCAGACATTCTGAGCAAGTGTTCACTGATAGAACTATTCTCCTCCATCCTGCAGCTGTAGAACTTATTGGAAATCTCATATTTCTCAATTCGGGCATTTGATTGAAATATTAACTTCAACTCCTGGAACATCTCATATGGTCCATGACGTTCAAAACGTCGTTGAAGTCCCGGTTCTAAGCCGTAAAGCATGGCACACTGAACTATCGTGTAGTCATCAGACCGCGACTGCCAGACGTTCAAAGCGTCTACATTAGCGGGAGGGGGCTTGTCACCTAGCGGTGCTTCAAGGACATAATTCTTCTGTGCTGCAATGAGGATAATCCTCAGGTTACGGACCCAGTCCGTGTAATTGCTACCATCATCTTTCAACTTAGCTTTCTCTAGGAATGCATTAAAATTCAAAGGAACGGTAGCACGGGCAATTGATCTACAACAACATAGATATGCAAAAACTATCAGGACTAAGTTCATGATAAATTAAAGTTCGATTTAATCATATTAAATTAAAGAACTCCCACTTAGATAGACATCCCTCTGGTCATCTAAATGATCACGTGATCCAAATCAACTAATCCATGTCCGATCATCACGTGAGATGGAGTAGTTTCAATGGTGAACATCTTATGTTGATCATATCTACTATATGATTCACGCTCGACCTTTCGGTCTCCAGTGTTCCGAGGCCATATCTGCATATGCTAGGCTCGTCAAGTTTAACACGAGTATTCTGCGTGTGCAAAACTGGCTTACACCCGTTGTATTTGAACGTAGAGCTTATCACACCCGATCATCACGTGGTGTCTCGGCACGACGAACTTTCGCAACGGTGCATACTCAGGGAGAACACTTATACCTTGAAATTTAGTAAGGGATCATCTTATAATGCTACCGTCGTTCTAAGCAAAATAAGAAGCATAATAAGATAAACATCACATGTAATCAAAATATGTGACATGATATGGCCATCATCATCTTGTGCTTTTGATCTCCATCTTCAAAGCACCGTCATGATCACCTTCGTCACCGGCTTGACACCTTGATCTTTATCGTAGCATCATTGTCGTCTTGCCAACTATTGCTTCTACGACTATCGCTACCGCTTAGTGATAAAGTAAAGCAATTACATGGCGATTGCATTTCATACAATAAAGCGACAACCATATGGCTCCTGCCAGTTGCCGATAACTTTACAAAACATGATCATCTCATACAAAACCATATAACTCATCATGTCTTCACCATATCACATCACAACATGCCCTGCAAAAACAAGTTAGACGTCCTCTACTTTGTTTGTTGCAAGTTTTACGTGGCTGCTACGGGCTTTAGCAAGAACCGTTCTTACCTACGCATACAAAACCACAACGATGTTTCGTCAAGTATGTGTTATTTTAACCTTCACAAGGACCGGGCGTAGCCACACTTGATTCAGCTAAAGTGAGAGAGACAGACACCTGCCAGTCACCTTTAAGCAACGAGTGCGCGTAACGGTGAAACCAGTCTCGCGTAAGCGTACGCGTAATGTCGGTCCGGGCCGCTTCATCTCACAATACCGCCGAAGCAAAGTGTAACATGCTGGTAAGCAGTATGACTAGTATCGCCCACAACTCATTGTGTTCTACTCGTGCATATCATCTACGCATAAACCTGGCTCTGATACCACTGTTGGGGAACGTAGTATTTTAAAATTTTCCTACGATCACGCAAGATCTATCTACCAGATGCATAGCAACGAGAGGGAAGAGTGTGTCTACATACCCTCGTAGACCGGGAGCGGAAGCGTCAAGTGACGTAGTTGATGTTGTCGAACTTCTTCGCGATCCAACCGATCAACCACCGAACGTACGGCACCTCCGCGTTCAGCACACGTTCAGCTTGATGACGTCCCACGAGCTCTTGATCCAGTTGAGCTTCACGGGAGAGTTTCGTCAGCACGACGGCGTGGTGACGGATATGATGTGTTTACCGGCGCAGGGCTTCGCCTAAGCTCCGCGACGGTATGACTGAGGTGTGATTCTGTGGAGGGGGGCACCGCACACGGCTAAAACAATTCAACTTGTGTGTCTTTGGGTGCCCCCCTGCCCCCGTATATAAAGGAGCAAGGGAGGGAGGCCGGCCGGCCCTTCCTGGTGCGGCAAGGGAAGGAGTCCTACTAGGAATAGGATTGCAATCCTATTCCTAGTAGGATTCACCAAAAGGAAGAAGGGGGAAAGGAATAGGAGAGGTGGCGCCCCCCCCCCCCCCAATCCTAGTCCAACTAGGAACCCTAGGTGGGGGCGCCAGCCAGCCCTATGGGCTGCCTCTCTCTTTCCCTTTAGGCCCACTATGGACCATCCCCTCTCGTAGGGGGTTCCGGTAACCCCCTCCGGCATTCCCGATAAATCCGAAACTTTTCCGGTATACTTCCGGTGTCCGAATATAGCCGTCCAATATATCAATCTTTATGTCTCGGACATTCCGAGACTCCTCGTCATGTCCGTGGTCTCATCCGGGACTCCGAACTACCTTCGGTACATCAATACTCATAAACTCATAATATCGATGGTCATCAAACGTTAAGCGTGCGGACCCT
Source organism: Secale cereale (assembly GCA_902687465.1). Lineage (NCBI taxonomy): Eukaryota > Viridiplantae > Streptophyta > Magnoliopsida > Poales > Poaceae > Secale > Secale cereale. Next base: position 201,966,872 of record LR738712.1, read on the forward strand.
ACGGGTTCGAGAACTATGTAGACATGATCGAGACTCATCTCCGGTCAATAACCAATAGCGGAACCTGGATGTTCATATTGGCTCCTACATATTCTACGAAGATCTTTTATCGGTCAGAACCGCATAACAACATACGTTGTTCCTTTTGTCAAACGGTATGTTACTTGCCCGAGATTCGATCGTCGGTATCTCTATACCTAGTTCAATCTCGTTACCGGCAAGTCTCTTTACTCGTTCCGTAACACATCATCTCGTGACTAACTCATTAGCCTTTTGCTTGCAAGGCTTATTGTGATGTGTGTTACCGAGAGGGCCCAGAGATACCTCTCCTTCACTCGGAGTGACAAATCCTAATCTTGATCTATGCCAACACCACGAATACTTTCGGAGACACCTGTAGAGCATCTTTATGATCACCCAGTTACGTTGTGACGTTTGATAGCACACAAGGTGTTCCTATGGTATTCGGGAGTTGCATAATCTCATAGTCATAGGAACATGTATAAGTCATGAAGAAAGCAATAGCAGTAAAACTAAACGATCATAGTGCTATGCTAACGGATGGGTCTTGTCCATCACATCATTCTCCTAATGATGTGATCCCGTTGATCAAATGACAACTCATGTCTATGGTTAGGAAACGTAACCATCTTTGATCAATGAGCTAGTCTAGTAGAGGCATACTAGGGACATACTGTTTTGTCTATGTATCCACACATGTACTAAGTTTCCGGTTAATACAATTCTAGCATGAATAAAAGACATTTATCATGATATAAGGAAATACAAATAACATCTTTATTATTGCCTCTAGGGCATATTTCCTTCATATGGTACCGGCGAAAGTTGCATGGTAAGAGAGGCTAGCAATGGTGGAAGGGTGAGAGTGCGTATAATCCATGGACTCAACATTAGTCATAAGAACTCATATACTTATTGCAAAAAATTACGAGTCATCAAAACAAAGAAATCAACGCATGCTCCTAGGGGGGAGGTTGGTAGGAGTTAACCATTGCGCGCCCCGACCTCCACACAAAGGATGACACTTTACAAAAACCTCATGCTCTAACTTCGTCACATAGCGGTTCACCATATGTGCATGCTACGTGAATCACTAACTTTAACACAAGCATTTCTCAATTTCATAATAACTCCACTAGTATGACTCTAACGGGAATCACTAACTCCGAAGGCTACAGGAAGAGATCGTTGTGATACTGAATGAGCTTGAGATGTACTTCCCGCCCGCGTTGTTTGACGTCATGCTGCATCTGTGTGTCCACATTGTGGACGACATAATAGACCTGGGGCTGTCATTCCTGCACAACATGATGTCGTTTGACAGGATGAATAGGATCATCAAAGGATTCGTTCGTAACATGTCCCGTCCGGATGGAAGCATCGTCCAGGGCTATCTGACACAAGAGTGCATCTCTTTCCGCGAGGATTTTCTATATGGCGCGTACCAGCCGCCTGGTGTTGGTGTTGGTTTGCCTGTTAACAAGAATGATGGGAGCCTCGAAGGAGAAGGTCACTCCAACAGTTTCAGGGAACTACACGTGGCATACTCAGATTGATGCAACAATTTTGACAGAGCAAACTTGGTAGTGTAAAAACCCTAGACGAGGTTGATCCTTGTGTGGCACTTCACAAAGAAATTATCGCAAAGAAGTGTCGTGACCGGGGGGTATGCAGGACAGACGTCGAAGTTACTAGACAGCACAACTCCACTTTCCTGCACTGGTTCAAAGTGCATATTATTGCTAATCCCCCGGAGGAGGGCTCTAAGGACGGATTGCTCATATACGCCTTAGCACATGGCCCCTAGCCCAACCTCGTCACCTATCAGGCATACAATATCAACGGATACGCATTCTACATGGAGGACAAAGAAATGGAGAGTGATGATCAGACTCATGGGTGACGATGGAATGCATGACTGGCATCGACAACAACGCAACTCGGATATTTGACGGAATGGTCGAGGAGATCTAGGAGCTTGACTAATCTGGACTGCACAACATGACGATGTTCCGTGTCAGATGGGCTAAGAATGTCGAAAGAGAAAACTGGTATTTCACTACCATGACTATAACCGACGCCAAGAGCGCTACCGTGAACGCTATCGCAAAAAATTAGCCATGGGTACATGCTAAGCACGTGACACAATGCTTCTTCATAACCGACCCGCGCAATCCCAACCATGTTGTCATGAGGAGAGGCAAAAGGAACATCATTGGAATGGATGGATTCGCCAACGAGAAAGACTACGACCGCTATGGCAACCCAATGAGGGAAGATGACAATGACGATGAAGTATACGTCAAAATAAAAATCAATACTACATTACCTAAGAGAAATTGTACTCCATTGAAAAGGAAAAGTCACAATGAGGGGCTCAATTATTCTTCAACGAACAAGAAGGGAAAGAAGTTCACTCAAAAACGAAAATGTCGATGCTGAAGAACCATATGTTATCGGTCAAATGATGTAATATATATGTTCCTATTTTATATACACACTTGGTCATTATGCATGGGTCAAATGATGTAATATATATGTGCCTATTTTGTATACACACTTAGCCATTATGCATGGGTCCAATGAAGTAATATATATGTTCCTATTTTGTATACACACTTAGCCATTATGCATGGGTCCAATGAAGTAATATATGTTCCTATTTTCCCCCAAAGAAAATAGAAGGAAACAAACACAAAAACTGCTATACATACTGGTTACAGCAGTAGCGCTTTTCTGAAAAAGGGCTACAGCTAGTCAAGGTAGAAGTAGAGATTTCCTCACAAAACCGCTATAGCTATGCGGACATAGTAGTAGCGCTCCCTTCGTAAATGCGTATAGCTAATTTAGCTATAGCAGGTTCGATTCAAACGCGCTACTGCTATGAGCACTTAACCCCCCAAAATCCCCACTCTCTCTTCAGCCCGCCTCTTATTCCCCCAAATCCCCACTCTCTCTTCCCCAGTCGCGCCGCCGGAGCCCTGCCCTCGCCACGCCCCTGCGCTCGCCCCCGACCCCGATGCTCGCCCACGACCCCGACCCCGACCCCGGCCCGACCCCGACC